>CM066032.1:1708976609-1709644832 GCA_033557465.1 Ichthyophis bannanicus
ATGCCTTAACATTTTGTCCAAACCTTTTTTAAATCCAGTTACACTACCTGCTTTTATCACATCTACTGGTAAAAATGTTTTCTCCTGTCTGTTTTAAATATGCTACTTTTTATCTTCAGGCGTGTCCCCTGGTCCTTGTATTTTTTTGAAAGAGTAAACAATCGATTTGCATCTCCCCATTCACAGCACTCAGGATTTTATATTCCTTTAGCATATGTCCTCTCAGGGTCTCTTTTCTCCAGGCTAAGCTCTTTAGCCTTTCTTCAAAGGAGAGTCATTCCATCCACTGTATTGTTTTGGTTGTTCTTTGTACCTTTTCTAATACCACTATATCCTTTTTGAGATGTGGAGACCAGAATTGCACAGAGTACTCAAGGTGCAGTTAGACAGTGGAGTGATACAGCGACATTGTAATATCCTTTGTTTTATTTCTTATTCCTTTCCTAATGATTCCTAGCATTCTGTTTGTTCTTTGGCCACCGCCACACACTGAACAGATTTCAATGTATAGTCTGCGCCTTGATCCTTTTCTCGGGTGGTGACCCCTAATGTTAACCCTAGCATTGTGTACTTATTGTTTGGGTTGTTCTTTCCTAGGCACCTCACTTTGCACTTGTCCACATTAAATGTCATCTTCCGTTTGGATGCTCAGTCTCCCAGTCTCACAAGGTCCTCCTGCAGTTTCTCAGAACCCACATGCAATTTTAACAACTCTGAATAGTTTGATGCCATCTGCAAATTTAATCACCCCACATGTTCCCACTTCCAGATCATTTATAGATATGTTAAAAGCACCAGTCTCAATACAGATCTTTCTCCATTGAGAAGATTGACCATTTATCTCTACTTTCTGTTTCTCTCTCTAAACTAGTTTCCAATTCACAAATTTAAATTAAAATTGTATATAGTATCATATTGACAGCCAATGTAATGACTGCAATGCAGTGGGCAATATTATTTTTATAACTATGATGCTTAAGCCAGAGCCGTACTAAGCCATAAATGTACGACTTGCAAATCTGGCGTCCCACCAGTGACATCATATTTTTGTCATTTGTCCCATCCCCCATCTTACTCTTACTCTTCTGCCCCTATCCCCCCCATGCTCAGCATCTCCCCATCTTACTGGCTCCCCCTCCCCCCCCCCGCTCTGCCGTCCTGGCCTGCCCTTGCCCCATCGCCGCTTTTCTTGTTACTTGGTGTGGCGGCGGCGGCAGCAGCGGCAATGAACCTCCAATTAAAAAAGAAAAGGTCTTTCCAACTCAACACTTGCATGGCTGGTGTGATCCTGCCTCCTCTGACAAATGCTCTGACCAAACCAGCCCTGCAAGCGTGGGGCTGCAAAGACCATGTTTCTTTTTTTGAATTGGAGGTCTGCCGCCGCCGCCGCCAAGGGAACAGGAAAAATGGTGGCAAAGCAAGGGCAGGTAGGTGGGGGGGGGGGGGGAGCTAAGGCCAGCAGTCGGCAACCCTAAATGCGCCCTTAATTTTTGCACCCTGTGCGGCTGCACCACTCGCACAGGCCAGGATACAGCACTGGCTTAAGCATTGTGCAGTGTCCTGTGCCTATTTCTGAGGCCATTAGTATCTTCTTAGATTTGAGCTACAGAACATAAAGTGGAAGTAACAGGATAATTCATTACCTTGATTGTGTGTCTGCTCTCATTTAGTGTGATCTGATTTACGTGTTATACCACTTTTCATTCAAAGCATTAAAGCATTTTACAGTGAAAATGTCAATAATACATTATAACATAAAACTCAAATAAAAAAATAACACACAACCATCTACATTAACCCATCTAAAATATTACCCTCCATCTTCCACTGGCATTAAGACATATAACAGCTATGCTAAATCTAGCCAAAACTTTCCATAAACAATAAGATTTTCATTGCCTTTCTAAAAGCAGAATAACTTTTAGTTTCCTTCAAATCAAGAAGAATATAAGAAAAGATTCTTTCTGATAGTTGATAACCGTATCTTTGACAACTCCACTAACAGCAGCAAAGGCTTTTGAGAAGATGTGCTCAAAGATTTCATCTTTGGACCACAAAACCTGGACTCCCCTCTCCCCCCCCCCCCCCCCCGAAAAAAAAATGTGATCTTATCTTTTTGCTCCAGTTACATTCACTGCATCAGCTGTTTGTTTAAATATATTGTGAGTTTTGCAAAAACTGCTCAGGGAGCTTGGTAGTCCTTTGATGGAGGAGAAAACTGAAAGGCCCAGAGTTAAGAAGTTTTGTCTATTTATCGAGTTTCACTCTGTAAAGACAACTCGGAGAAAATGTAAAAGCTACATGAGGTAATGCATCAAGTAGTTGTAGTTCAGAAATATAGAAAACAGTCGATAAAGACCATATGGTCTATCCAGTATTTCCATCCAGAAATCTCTTAAGTTCTTCAATCCCTTCCTCTCCCTCAGAGATCCTCTGTATTTGTCCCAAGCTTTTTTGAATTCAGAAACAATTCTCTCCTCCACCACTTTCACTGGGAGGCTGTTCCATCCATCCACCACCCTTTCCATAAAGAAGTATTTCTTCAGATTACTTCTGAGTCTCTCTCTTCACCTTCATCCTATGACCCTCATTCTAGGGCTTCCTTTGAACTGAAAGAGGACCACCTGCTATGTATTAAATTGAGCTATTTAAATGTCTCCATCATATTATTCCTCTCCCTTCTGTCCTCCAAAGTATACATATTGGGATCTCTTTTCCCATATGCCTTATGATAAAGGTCACTGGCCATTTAGTAGCCACCCTTGTAACAACTTTATACTGTTTATATTCTTTGAAGGTGTGGTCTCCAGAACTGCACCCGGTACTCCAAATAGTCATAAGCAAAGGTAATGCCACCTCCTTTTCTTGCTGGTCATTCCTCTCTCTATCCTTCCTCTCTTTATGCACCCAAGCATCCTTCTGGGTTTTGCCATTGTCTTTTCTACCTGTTCGGCTGCTTTAAGATCATCTGATATGATCACCCCCAGGCCCACTCTTTTTTTCATGTACTAGAGTATTTCACCCCCTATACTGTACTGTTCCTTTGGGTCTTTGCAGCACAAATGCATGACCTTGAATTTTTTAGCATTAAACCTTAGCTGCCAAATTCTCAACCATTTTTCAAGCTTTGCTAGATCCCTCCTCATGGTATTCACATATTCCAAGGTGTCTACCCTGTTGCAGACTTTGGTGTTATTTGCAAAGAGGCATACCTTTTCTGATAGACCTTCCGCAATATCATTTACAAAAATGTTAAAAACAGAACCAAAGACTGATCCCTGTGGCAAACCCTAGTAATGCTTATTTTCAGAGTGAACTCCATTTACTACTACCCTCTGGTACCTTCCACTTAACCACTTTCTTACTCAGTCAGTCACTTTAAGGTCCATTCCAAGGGGGACAGACACAGTGGATCCTTTTATAGCCACGGGATAAAATCAAAATAAACATAACTACCTATTCTATCTCAAAATAGAGTGGTGGGTACACCCCTAAATGAAGGCATGGGGAGGGGTGACCTGCACAGAATGGCAAGTGCACCTACTCTTGCCACCTTGCTGGGCAGACTAGATGGACCATGCTGGTCTTTATCTGCCGTCAAATTTGCATTTTGCATACTATGTTACTATGTTGAAGTTTGTGCCCTTAAGAAGTTGAAAGTTTGCTCATTGTTGATTATAAAGAAACTGAATAAATTATTGGTATGGAAGACATTTTTGTGGGACATCTTTTATTTCTGTCATTCAGGCATATGTATGAAGGATTTTCTATTTTTTCTAGATCTTTAAAACATGTTTCTCCATATTCATATTTTGCCTGACATCAGTCCAATGGTGTTCATAAAGGCATGAATTACTCTTGTAGCAGCATTTCAGGAACAAGCGATCTGTATGTATCATCATGTGTGCCATGTACCAATTAGAGACATATCCTTTTTGCCAAAAGATACAATAAATAAAAGAGACAGTTGTGAAATCCTTGTAGGATCACAATGGGATTATCATTTGGGAAAAGTGATGCTACCTGATATATCAAGTTTGTCACTGAGAAAAATATAGTAACTCTATTAGAGAACAAGTGTTAACTGTAGAAACTCATAATTGATGAGGAGGAACAACAGAAAGAATCCTGATATAGAAAAGTTATTATGGAAGTTCTTTGTGGACAAATGGGTGATGTCTCCGATGGAGCCCTGTGTGGGAACACTCCCCAGCTTCTATTGGAAACTTTTGGGAGGATGCACCAAGCCTGCGCACCTGTCTTCCTGCCTGACACCATGGCACTATCTTCTCCAGTCTTTGTTTTTCCGTGGAGCCCCATGGAAGTTGTGTCGGTCCTCCACCGGTAAACGTTGTTTTTTTCCCTTTAGGGGCCTTCCTGGCAAGTATCGAGTTAGTGCCTGCTGTCGATCATTCTTCCTTCATCAGTTCTGGCACTTTTCATTAAAATTCTCAGTTGTTATCCCTGCAGCCCGACCAGGCTCATGGTCACCATTGAGCCATTTGATTTAGCCACAGCCATCTTCCCGGACATGTCCCAGAAACCTGCCAGTGTATTCAAGAAGTGCATCAAGAGTGTCAGGGCCATCTCTGTCACTGACAGGCACAACTGGTGCTTCTGATGCCTGGGTCCCCATCACCAGCCATCTTCTTGCAATTTGTGTTTGCAGGTGACAAGGAAAGGCCTTAAGGGTTGAGAGAAACAGAATCCCTCTTTGGCCAGAGGTCTGATTCAGCATCTTCAGCACCACCATTGATCTCGCTGGCTTTCCAGGAATCTGTTGACAGTGCATCGATATCGAGAGGTTCTTGGGCTCAGTCAGAGCTGAGCACCCACAGTACCTCAGAGCATCAGCCATCGCTCAGTATCTGCCTGGAGTTGAGAAGGGATTCGGCCTCATTTCCATTGACGTCAAAGGGAGATCCATTCAAGCACCGGGCAAAGGCCCAGGTGCATCAGCATCAGAGCCCTTCAAAGTGAGACATCAAGAGTGATGGGCATGAGCAGCCCATCAAGGTGCCCCAGAGAGAAGCCCGCTCAACCTTCAGGGTTTCAGAAGGGCACCAATTGGCTTCCGACAGACAAGGCCATACTGATACCCCTGCACAGATGCCAGAAACATTGGTCGAAGTTTCTCAGACCCCAAGGCCTTTCAGAATTGCCAGCCATGGAGGAGCGCCTCCTTCAGGCACTTCTGCAACACATCATTTCTGAAGAAACAGCTGGCTGGTGCCTCTGTGCCAATGGCATCGTCATCGAGCATTGTGCAGCGGATCCTCAAGACAAATGCTCTACCTGAGGAGGCATCAATGAATTCTGATGCCAGTTCCTGGTGGGGCCATCTCCCTCTTGAGTGTCTCAGGTTCTGATGCCCCACTGAAACTTTGGATACCCTTAATGCATCATTAATCCCATAGAAGCTCTCAATCCCCTCAAGGCAGGAGGGAGTCCCAGGCAAAGTTTCAGAGGTACTTCGACTTCCTTTTGGAGTCTGACTCTGATGGCTGGGTAACCAACGTGGAATTGGAGAACTTGTTGCAGGGCAGGTCTCTTGAGTTCCTGTCAGACCCCTCCCCTCTGCAGAAATGGTGGAAGTCTCCTCTGGAGAACATGTCCTTCCAGGATTTCGTAAGGGATATGGCAAAGGCCATCCCATTTTCGCTGGAGACGGAGGATGAGCCCAGGGTGGAGGAGTTGGGGATCCTCCAATACTCCTCAGCCCCTAAGGCAGAAGAGATAATGCCAGTGCACCGCATTTTACAACAGCTGCAAATGAGAATGTGGGAGAACCCCCTCACTGTGCCACTGGTCAGTAGGAGGCTGGACTCTATGTAGAGAGTTCAAAAAGCTCCTGGGTTTGAGAAGCCTCAGCTTCCATACCACTCCTTAGTGGTAGAGACTGCCCTTGAGAGGATTAAGAGCACTGAGACTCATTCCTCGATGCCCTTGGGTAGGGAGGCTCAGATGTTGGATTCCTTTGGAAAGAGGTACTTCCAAAGCTCCATGCTCGTGGCTCGAATATGCTCTTACAAGCTCTGCATGAGCATGTTCTTGAAGGACATCATGCGTGATCTCACTGACTCATGCCAGTTCCTTCCCACAGAGAAATTAGAGCACTATCATGCCCTGGTGAGCCACGGCAAGGGCTATTGGAAGTTTCTGGTCTGGGCAACCTATGGCACCTTCGAGACAGTTTCTAGAATTGCAGCAGTGGGCACTGGAGCCCACTAGCTCATTGGGCTTCAATCTTCCGACTATAACAATCAGTGTAAAATATGCTTGCAGACATGCCCTGCTGGGGAGAGAACCTCTTCAGAGAGCAGGTGGAGGAGAAGGTGGGCATAATAGAGAAGCAGCACATTACCCTCACCAGGCTTTCGAGATGCATGTCTGAACTGGCTGCCTATTGCAAAAGTATCAAAGTGAAGATCTCTGTCCTTCTGGCCAATCTAGCCATCAAGCCCGTGCTGCAGGAGCATATCAGATGGAGATTTTACTCCAGGTACATCCTGGTCCCCAAAAGGATAGGGAGGTCCCAGCCCATCCTGGACCTCAGTAACCTCAACACCTTTCTGGTGCGAGAAAAGTTCACAGTGGTATCTCTAGGTACTCTGTTCCCTTAATCTTCAGAAGAATGATTAGCTATGCACCCTGGATCTAAAAGAAGCATATACCCATATACCAATCCATCCCACTCACAAGAAGTATCTCAGATTCATCCTGGCATGTCAACACTTTCAGTACTGGGTGCTACATTTTGGACTGGCCTTGGTGCCCCGGGTCTTCACAAAGTACCTTGCAGTAGTAGCGGCATATCTCAGAACACTTGGGGTCTTTGTCTTCCCTTTGTGGATGACTTGGCCATAAAAAGCAGATGGAGTCCAGCAATCAACATGGTGCTAGAGCTGTTGGGGTTTCTAGTCAATTACCCAAAGTCCTACCTTCAGCCCGCCCAACAACTGGCATTCATAGAGGCTCTTCTCGACACAACTCAATCAAGGGCCTTCCTTTCGCTAGACTGACTCCAGAGATTGCTGGCCTTTATCCGATATATCCAGTGGAATCGTCAGAAAATGGCTTGAGGAATGCTGACTATGCTCGGCCTCTACTGAACATATCACACCCATGGCTCGTCTTTCGATGAGACAGGCTCAATGGACACTTAGGACTCGAACCAGGCCACTGGCTACCTTGAGGATTGAATAGCTGTCACCAGCCCTCTTGTCTAGTCCCTGCCCTGGTGGATGGATCATCAGAACCTGCTCAAGAACACATGAATGGTTGAGGAGAGGTAAGTTGAAACCGAAGGATGAGAGGTTGATAGTTGCAGCTCAGGACAGCAGATTATGGATGAGATGGTTTACAGCAAGCATTGAAATAACTGGTAACACAACATATGTCAATTCTGTAAGAAAGACCTGGAAATGGTGACTCATCTCATAGCTGGCTGTGAAGTTTTCATATCAGAAAACCTCTATACAGAAAGACATAATAAAGTAGCATGGCCATTCGAAACTCTGTAAGCACTACAGCATCATTGTGCCTGAAAAGCACTGGGATCATGACCCTAAAAGAATTACAGAGTATGAAGAGGATATGATCACCTAGGATACTCCCATTCTGACTGATAAAAAACTGGATGTGAGGAAGTCAGATATAGTGGTTAAGGAGAAAAACACCAGAACAGCACGGATAATAGAGGTGTTAGTTCAAAGCGATTACTCTGTGAATCGCATAGAGGCAGAAAATCCTCAAATACCAATATATGCAGTCAGAGATCAAGAAAATGTGGCAGAAAGAAAAAGAAATATTTCCTATCATGTTGGGTACCACAGGCTTGATAAAGAAAAATTTCCAAGCACATCTTGGCAAACTACCCAGATGTTTTCCTCCTGCACTGGGAGGAAGGACCTGCTATACGCACATTCTCCCATACCTCTTATAGCAAAGACCCTTTTGAAACTCCAGACAGACAGAGGTATGATGATATTCATCATGCCATATTGTCCCAGTCAGCCGTGGTTTCCCCTTCTGCTTCAACTCTCCCAGTGGGAGCCTCTACAGCTGGACTCTGCCTCAGACCTTATATCATAGGAAGACAGGAGGATGCTACATCCCAAAATCCTATCCTTGGCCCTAACTGCATGGATGTTGAGAGGCTAGTCTTGTCTGAGCTTAACCTGCCTGACAGAGTAACAGATGTTTTGTTGGCCTCTAGGAAGGCCTCAACAAGAAGGTCCTATGCATTCAAATGGAAAAGATTTGCTTTCTGGTGTGCGGAACAGGTCCTTTTAATTGCCCCACTGACAGACTACTCAAGTACCTCTTACACCTCTCAAAGCTGGGTCTCAAGTCCAACTCTGTAAGGGTTCACCTCAGTGCAATTGGAACATACCAGGGTTCACCTCAGTGTAATTGGAACATACCATCGTGGAATAGAAGGAAGATCCATCTCTGCTCAGCCTTTAGTGGTTTGCTTCATGTGGCGTTTGCTTCTCTCAAAGCCTCCCTTCAAGCCCCCAATAGTAGCTTGGGACCTCAATGTGTTTCTGGTGCAGTTCATGTTAACTCCATTTGAGCCGCTCGATTCCTGTCCTATGAAGTATTTGACTGGAAAGTCTTGTTTCTGCTGGCGGTTATGTCAGCACACTGGGTAAGTGAGCTCCAGGCCCTAGTAGCTCATCCATCCTACACCAGGTTCCATCATAATAGAGTGGCCCTGCACACTCATCCTTGATTCCTTCCAAAGGTGGTACTGTATATGCTTTCAATCTTAATCAGTCAGTTGTTCTGTCAACTTTTTTCCTGAGGCCTCACGCCCACAGAGGGGAAGTGATGCTGCACATGTTGAACTGCAAACGAGCCTTAGCCTTCTACTTAAAGCAGTCGAAGGCACACTAAAAATCCATCCATCCGAGGAGTTATATGCTGCTACAGCAGGTTCTCAACCCAGTCATCTGGGACCCACAGGCCAGACAGCTTTTCAGGATATCCACAATGAATATGCATGGAATAGTTCTGCACGCACTGCTTCCATTGTATGCAGATCTATCTCATGCATATTCATTGTGGATATCCTGAAAACCTGACAGGCTTGGGGGTCCCAGAGGACTAGGTTGAGAGCCACTGTGCTACAGCTTTGTTATCAGACTAAGAAGATGGTGCTGCGGTGGCAGGTGGGAAGGCTGTTGCGAAGGCAGGGTGCAGCCTCCCAAAAGCTGCGGAGTGTTCCTGCGCAGGTTTCTATCGGAGACGTCATCCATATGTGAGGACTTATTCCTGCTGTCCATGGAAAACAACTGCTATAGGCAAGAAACTACCTTTTCTTGCTATGAACTATGGAAGAAGAGGAAGTATTCTTCAGTGAAGAAAGCATTAGAGTGCAAGTGGGACCCCAACACATATTGCCATGGGACAAAGAGGAGACCACGACCTGACTAGAGGTGTTGACGAGGTGGGTGGGGAAGAAAGGTTGAAAAGAGATGGAAGATTTATTTATTTATTTATTTGGTTTTATATACCGCACTGTTTTAAATCAATGCTGTTTACAACATAATAACTCAGTACATAGAACAGGTTTACATTGAACAAGTAACATAATTAACAATTAGAGCAATACAACAGTAGTCTTCCATAGCAATGGTGATCATAGGTTAAAGACTACAATAACAGTAACTATTTATAATTGGAAAGGAGGATCATGGGGTTGAGCAATGGCAGGGCTATGTTACGTGATCAAAATGTAGCTGGAAGATGTCATGGCATTTAACCAGTAGAGTGAACACCTGTGTCATATGTGGGATTGAGCCTTCAGATGCTTGCAGAGGCAGAACAACTAACCTGGGCTGGCAAGGATGCAAGGAGTCGAGCAAGGGATCTTCACAGACAAGCAACTGCAGGAAACTGGAATCAGCTGAAGAGATCAGTGAGCAGAAGTCCACCATTAAGGATGCAAACAGTGACCAAGATCTGCTAAACAGTTGGCTTGAGGGCTGAGCATGTATAACTCCTGCAAAGGAAGTAAGATGGCCACCAGAAGGATATATGAGGACTGTTAGCTAGTTCTAAAGGTCCATAGTGGACTCTGCTAGCAGGAGGCATGAACTGTCTTATCAGGACCTTACAAAAGGGGAGCAAAGGAACAGAGGAAAGCAGGGCTGGGGCAAGGATTGGAGGTGCCTTAGATGGGCTCTCCATCCTGCCACCCCTCCATCAGTCCCCCTTCCCCATTGCCACTGCTGCCGCTCCTCTCTGTGTAGAAATTTTCCACCAGCAGAATATCACAGCCATCTATGAGGTGAGTCACTGTTTTCAGGTTTTTCTTACAGAATCGACATATGTCTGTTTTGCCAGTTTTCTCAGTGCTCGCTGTAAACATGTCGTCCGTAATCCCCTGTCCTGGGCTGCAACTATCAATCTCTCTTCCTTCGGTTTCAGTTCACCTCTTTGTAACCATTCATGTGTCTGTTCGTGATCGAAAAAGGATTCCTGGAGTAACTCTTTATAGTTCATACTGTAATTGTGCATTGGCCACTTGGTTTTTTTCTCATTTCCTGATCTAATTCTTTGAAGAGTTTTTTCTCTTGTTTTGCAAATTCTGTTGCTTCCTTTTCTGTGTGTCCTTGTCGGTTCTCACTCATTCCCTCTAGTTGTCAGAACACTTGTCCAAGTTTGGCTATGGAGACAGATTCTGGATATTTGCTGTCATATTTCAGCACTTTTTGTGTATTTGGATCTGATGATGCTTTTAGGCGGCTCTGTATCCGAATGGCTATAGGCAGTCTTTTTTGCTCTTTAAGGAGGGGGCTAACTACATGGTCTCTGGCTTTAGAGCCAGTCAGGAGTCCGATAGCTGTATTTTTGTACTTTGAAGACATCTGATCTGTAGTGATTCTAATTATTTATTTATATGTATTTAGTATGTGAACTCCCAACCAAAACATACTAAAAGTACCTCACACTATATGCACCACCAAACAATCTATGAGCAACAGGGCATTCACATATGTAGCCCCCGTACAATGGAATAACCTTCTAGATACATTAAGAGGAAACAAGGACCTTCAATCATTTCGCAAGGAGCTAAAAACGCACCTATTTAGAGAACATTACACCAACACCTAGTGAATTTTCTTGTTCCACCTCTCACCCTCCTTCTCTTCCCCTTCCTTAATGCCCTTCTCCTCCCCCCTCCCCTCTTGGAAACTAATCTATTAGTGAATTGTTGTACTTCATTCTCTGTTACCAGTAAGAACGATACTGGAAACTTTCTCTGTAAATAGTTATAGCGGTCTCTCCTAGTACTGCTTCATGTAAATAGTTTGCGGCTACACCTCAATTACCTGTTCTATGTATAAAGTTCTAAAACATTGTTACATGTAATTGTTCTAGTTTATCGTTATGATGTAAACTGCCCCTGATCGCTGGAAGGGGCGGTATAAAAATATATGCATATAAATAAATAAAATCAGCTTATGCCTTTCCAGATGAGACATTTTTATTTCTTTACATTTCGGTGTTATTTATATTATGGTACATATTGGGTGCTTTCATTATGTGCTTATCATGTGTTTTTCTTGAATTTAATTACAAGACAGGCCAAGGGAGGGTGAAAAACTATTAGCTGAGGTGGTGTTTTTCAGTGTTTATCCAGTAAACACCTGTTTTTAGGCATATTTCACATCGGCGTAGCACCTATTGTCAAGGGTCCAGCTGACTGGATAAATCTGTCGGTCCGTACACGTTTGTTTGCAATGTTATCACCTCAAACTAGCAGAATGAAGAGCCAGTGGGATTCCTGATCCTGCCAGCATAAAGAACCCTTGGCTGTGTCCTGCATAGGTTGACAGAAGTCCCCAGGGTGCACCAGCCAGAAAATATGGGACTGTTGCCCACAAAGGCCCGTGGGAATCCCTGGGATCCACCAGCCAGAAGTGTGGAACTGCAGCCTGAAAAGCTGGCAGAGGTCCGTAGATCTCATCGATGACAAAAGCAGAGGAGGGCAGTAAAGAACCGGTGGAATTTCCAGGTCCCACCAATGACAGAAAAAAATAGAATGACGAAAAAGAGGGAAGGTGAGAGGGCAGAGCTTACGGAAATAAGGGTAAAGCTGGGGTTAGGAAGAAAGAAAGGGATGGGGCATAAAGGAAAGGGCTCTGCTAAAGAGGAAAGAACAGGGGTAGAGCATATGGAAAGGGGCAGGATAAGAGGAGAAAAGGAGGCAAATGCAATAAGAGAGAAGGGAAGGCAGGGAAGGAGTGAAAGGCCTGAGAGAATGCAAGACTGGGTAGCAGGAGAGGAAGAGTGCTTGAGCAGGTGGAAGGAAAAGAGGGGCAGTGCAAGAGGGCAGTGAAGACAGGAAGGGGGGATAGTGCTAGAGGGTGGCAAGGGTACAGGAAGACAGAAGAAGTGCACACACACATCCTCCCCCCCCCCAAACCCCCCCCACACATGCACACAAATGTCCTCCTTCCCAAAACACATACACAAACACATACCGCCCACCAGCACACATAGCCACCCTGACACACACCCACACCTATGCCCCTCAACACACATGCACACGCATAACTATTTTCCAGCAGACATGCACACACAGCCTCAAGACATACAGCCCCCCAGATACACGCACAGAACCACCAAGACACACATACACAAACATGCCAACACACACCCGTACATATGTCCTGACACTTCCCGTGATGCATGCACGCCCCCAACACTCTCCATGATACATGCACACACAAACCTGACCATCCCCATGATACACACGTGTTCTGCAAATGGGGGAAACGTGACATTATGCCACACTCTAACTGTACACATTTCAACTTGCTTAATTTTTGTATGTGTTGGGGTTGTTTTATCAGTGTAAACCTAAAATCTGAAGCCCTACCTATAAAATATATTCTCTTCTTTCTTTGTGGTTCCTGAGAAGTACCATACTTCAATAGGATTAATGATCTTAGCATCTATCCCCTCAGAGCCATATATAAGTGTTGGATTCACAGCATCTATTCCACTGGAATGCCGGGCGTATTATTTGCTGCAGTTCTAATTTGAATAAGGGTTATATCTCTTCCCAGTATGAAGAAAGTAAATGAATGAAATATGGACATTTCCCTGGTACCACTTACTGGCTTCCAGATTTTAATCGTAATGGATGACCATTGATGTATAGTAAGGAATGATGATGCTGCTGCTGGACACCAACACAACACAAATATGCCGTTAGGACTGCTGGCATCATTGTGCTGTTGTAGCAAACTGCAGTCAATGAATAAATCCAGGAGTCAATTTACAGGGTCCAAGCCAGTTTAATGTGCACATGGCTCAGTCAGTCAAAGCTGTAAAAGTAACTGAGCGAAAGTTTATACACAGACATAACCATTTATACCTCTTTTCCAGTTTGATACATGAAAGCTTTCTATTGGTTCTAACTTGATACATGCAAACTTCTCATTGGTCTTACATTCCCTGCATCTGTCCAATTAGAAATCCCTCCGGAGCCTAGCAACCGGCCCCCTCCTTTAGGATTGCTTGAACAATGGTATAGTCTTAACTTGGTAACTTTTCTACTGCAAGGTTAACTTCGACTCCAGGAATGCATCTTTTGAAACATTTCTGTTCTTTCACACACAAGAGAATAATAGAAGACTTATGGATTCATAAAAACTCCTTATTAAGCAGTTTAAAACAGCTTTCTCATTTTCCACAGATTTTTTGGTTCTTTTCTAGTTATAATAGGAGTTAGGATCCAGGCCTAACTTACAGGCCTTTCATAGTGGTGGACCATGCTAGGCCATAGCCTACCACAGTGCGACTTCTCCTCCTTTGCTTTCTTGCTCTGTGGTTTGCTCATAATGCAAAAACAACTTTGAATAGGGTAACTGCTTTCTGAATTTATTTTTTTGCTTCACTCCATTGACAATGTAAATGAAATGCCTCACCATACACTCAACACATGAGTCTGTTCCAAAGTACACTGTATTATGTTAGATATTATTGCTCATTTTTACAGTGTTGGAGAGATGCCTGTGTGCTTCTGGTACACTTAAAAGACAATGGAAGAGAATTTGAAGATTAGAACATGAAGGAAGCACCGGGAAACATGTAGATACACTAGGCCTCATCGGAACAGACACCGTCGAACTGCACCTTCAGGCAGGCAGCATTGCTAATTTGATTAATTTAGTTAAAATGGTAGAAACCATCATAAAGAATAAAATTACTCAGCATGTAGATAGTCACGACCTAATGGGAGACAGCCAACATGGCTTTAGACAAGGAAGATCTTGTCTTACTAATCTGTTATGTTTTTATGAAGGAGTGAATAAACAGGTGGACAAAGGTGAGTCGGTTGATATTGTGTATCTGGACTTTCAGAAAGCCTTTGACAAGGTCCCTCATCAGAGACTTTTGGCAAAACTAAAGAGTCATGGGATAGGAGGCAGTGTACTACTGTGGATCAGGAACTGGTTAAAAGATAGAAAGCAGAGGGTAGGGCTAAATGGCCAATTTTCCCAATGGAGAAAGGTGAATAGTGGTGTACCCCAGGGATCTGTGCTGGGTCCGCTGCTTTTTGACATATTCATAAATGACCTGGAAAGTGGAATAACGAGTGAGGTTATCAAATTTGCAGATGACACAAAACTATTTAAAGTTGTTAAAACCCAAGAGGATTGTGAAAGATTGCAAGAGGATCTTGATAAATTGGAAGACTGGGCATCAAAATGGCAGATGAAATTTAATGTGGACAAGTGCAAGGTTATGCACCTAGGGAAGAACAACCCAAACTATGGTTACACGATGCAAGGTTCCACATTAGGAACCACCACCCAGGAAAAAGATTTAGGCGTCATTGTGGATACCATGTTAAAACCCTTGGCCCAGTGTGCAGCGGCAGCCAAGAGAGCAAATAGAATGCTAGGTATGATAAGGAAAGGAATGGAAAATAAAACAAAAGATATTATAATGCCTCTATATCGTTCCATGGTGAGACCGCACCTTGAATATTGTGTGCAATTCTGGTCGCCCTATCTTAAAAAGGATATAGCGATTTTAGAAAAGGTTCAGAGAAGAGCCACCAAAATGGTAAAGGGGATGGAAGGATACTCCTATGAGGAAAGGCTAAAAAGGTTAGGGCTCTTTAACCTGGAAAAGAGACGGCTGAGGGGAGATATGATAGAAGTCTATAAATTAATGAACGGAGTGGAACGGGTAAACGTAGATCGATTGTTTGCGTTATCAGAATATAGAAAGACTAGGGGACATGCAATGAAGCTACAGGGTAAACTATTTAAGACTAATAAAAGAAAATATTTTTTCACTCAACGTGTAATCAAACTCTGGAATTTGTTACCGGAGGATGTAGTAAAGGCTGTTAGTGTAGCTGGGTTTAAAAAAGGTTTGGACAAGTTCCTGGAGGAAAGGTCCATAAACCATTATTAAGAAGTGACCGAAGATATCAATGCTTGACCCAGTACAAGCATTGTGGAACTTGTGTCTCTTGGGGAAACTTCTAGGTACATATGACCTAGATTGGCCACTGTTGGAAACAGAATACTGGGCTTGATGGACCTTGGTCTGACCCAGTATGGCATATCTTATGTTCTTATGTTCTTAGTTTCACTTATATATTGTCTTTGTATAATATACCCAAAGAGGAAGTACATGATTAAAATATACAATGCAATATGAAAACAGAAAGCATAGCATAATAGCATCAACTACAAGTAAACAAGTTATAAAGTGCCTGTTGGTAAGTGTAGGGTATTTCAGTTAGGTTGCTCCTTCTGCTTAGAGTTGGCTGGTTTCCAGAAGGCCTGGCCGGTTTTTATATGGCCAGGCTGGCTGCCGGCAGACCGTTGAAACTGGCCATGAAAAGGCTGAGGTTGGGTTTTTTTTGTGACTGGAGGGAGCCATTTGGAAGTTGAGTGCTGTGGCAAACTTGCTGCTGTGCTGCGAGACCCAGTATCTGCCCTTCTCCTCTGCCGCATCTTATTGGCTTATGGTGACATAGGCATAGTGTGGCAGTCACCTCAGGATAAAAGGAATTCAGCCCCTGACTAGTAAATATGCCCATGCAACAAATTGCATGGACAAACGGCCAGAGAAGGGCTGTGCTGTAATCCAAGGCCATTTGTGCCATCTGTAGCCCACAAGAGGGGCTGCCCCCTTTCCCTTTCTCTTCTATGTTCTCTTTGTTAAGTTTCTGGTTTCGATTCTGGTGCTGTAGGGGGAAGGGATAGCCCCTTACCTAAGGGAATATGATTGGGCAGGCACCCAAGGGAGCACCAGTCAGAAACCTGAACGTAGGTATGAACTGATGGTATGAACTGAGTATATAAAGATTGTACTGCCCCTGACTCGAGGCTCATAATTTTTGGAAATGATGCCTCTGGGTCTGTGCTAGCACAATAAACTTTGGCTTGTATTCCCTTGAGACTCCTGGTGTCCTTTCCTGACTCTTTCGCCGCAGCATTTCTCTGGTTTCCCTGACCGGGAAGCGCGGTAAAGTTTCGTGTAAAGTTCGGTATTTACCGCCTCTGGGTTTGGACCGGTCGGAAACAGGGAGAAATCTCAGGTGCCACCAGGCGGTTGTTCCGGGGAGAATTTCCTTCTTGCCTCGCCAGAGCCTCCGGTTCCTTCCGGCCGACACCCTTGAACCCGTGCGGAGTTTGGGAGCCAACCCTGTCCTGTTACCTGTACCAGATCCGGTGAGTACAAAGGGGATATTTATTTATTTTATTTATTTAAACGTATTTCTATACCGCCTTATCCTGCAATCAAGGCGGTCTGAACAGCAAACAATCAATAAGATACAGTGTATAGTGTGTACATGCAGTGAGTAGTGTATGCGTGTGAGTGTGTCTGGACGTTGATTCTTGTGGTGCTATTTACAGCATGCGCTATTTACAATGATATGGGTATTAGTTCCTTGCTTAATTACAATTATAGTGACATGTGGGGGGAATTGAGGTGTCTGTTGCATGGTTTATGTAATGTCACCGTAGTGTTCTAGGAAGAGGGTTGTCTTCAGTAGTTTCCTGAACTCCTTAAGGTCTGTTGCTGAACGCAGTTCGTCGGGGAGGGCGTTCCAGATTTTTGGTGCCGCCTTTGATAAGGCTCGTTTTTCGGTGTCCTTGCGTACCCTGTTGATATCTTTAGGTGTGCCTCTTCTTCTCGGTCTTGTGCTGTTGTCTGGTTGTATGAGTGGGTGTAGGCTGAAAGCTGATGATTGATGTTTGATTTTGAAAATGTTTATGATTGTCTTGTATCTAATGCAGGGCACTGATAGGCAGCCAGTGGAGCTCTTTTAGGGTGGGTGTGATGTGTTGGATATAGTTTAGACTGTAAGGTTGGGTCATTTATGAAAGTTTGATCAACTCTCCGGTCCGAGTAAGCTGCTTTTGTGACTGAAACCACCGACCTTTTGTTAGTCAGTAAGTTACTGGGATTGATGGGAAGTGTCTGTATGGTTGCTTGTGTATGTATGAGAGGTATTGAGAATAAATACCGAGTGATTGTGGACTTCTGAGTAGCGCATTTCCTGGCCGGGCAACCGCGCCCAGGTCGCAAAAAGGAGGAAGCGTATGGTGTTTGTCTCTCCTTCTTTGTTTCTAGGACTGGACGGACCCCTTATCTCCAGTCCGCCTACCCGCTCCTTTTGTTTGAAGTCTGTGGGCCATTATGGGTGGGTCAGAGTCCACTTTGACGCCTCTGAAATGTATGATCAAGAACTTTAAAAAGGGGTTCTCTGGGGATTGTGGTATAAAAATGTGTGTCCCTAGATTGCAAGTGTTATGTGAGAGAGGGAGTGGCCAATTCTGTCTACCTCATGGCTCACCTCAGGGACTCTGGATGTCAGTATTGTGTCTTTAGTCCATCAAATTGTACGCCAAGAGCACCCAGATCAATTCCCATATATAGATTCCTGGTTAGAGGTCTGCCAGAAACGACCCCCTTGGATAACTAAGTGTTATGAGGAACATTGTAGGATTCTAGTTTCAAAAATGATAGGGAGTATAAACCCTAACCGGATACTCTGCCCTCCGGTTTATCAGTCCCCTGAACAACCGTAGCCCCAGCCCCTCCCTCAAGGTTTCCTGTATCGGAACAGTGCCCCTGTCCCACCGCCATATAGGGAGCCTGTGGAACAGGCTGTGGGTGATTCTCCTGCTACCCCGCCAGGCATAGGTGCCTCCTCCACCAGCCACCCTATGTACCCTGCTCTTCAGTCCTCTCCTGAGGACAGGGACCCCCCCACCAGCCCCGACTCGTCTGACTCCACATATGTGGATGATGGGGACACCCGAGACTCGTTTGCCAGCATGGGGTCATCCTCCGATGCCTCCAGAACTCGGCCAAAACAATCAGAGAAGTCTAGTCCAGCATACGGCTTAAGGAATATACCCGGTCGAGACCCTAAGGCTATGCCCTTGCGTGACTCCCCACGCTGAATGAGCAGGGACTCCCCACGCTGAATGAGCGACAGGAAGTCATCTTGGGCCCTCCAAGTCTAGTCTACGTACTCTTTTCCACCACCGACTTGCTTAACTGGAAGACCCACTATGCCTCCTATAGAGAGAAGCCTCAGGACCTCACTGACCTTATGGCCACTATTAAGCAGACTCACCAGCCAACTTGGTCGGACTTCCGACAACTCTTGTCTACCCTTTTTAACACTGAAGAGCGGTCACGAATATTAGCGGCTTCCATTAAATGGTTGGAAGAAAATCCTCCTGCCGGGGCCCTTAATGCGCAACAGGCCGCGGCCCAGGATTTCCCTGGCAAAGAACCTCACTGGGACCCGAACAATACAATTGGCGCAGCCTCACTTGCCCGTTTTCGCCAGGCCCTGATGGAGGGCCTGAAGAAAGGCAGCCAGAAAGCTATGAACATCGGAAAGGTTTCTGAGGTTCTGCAGCAACCCGATGAGAGCCCTGCCGCTTTCTATGAGCGCCTGTCAGAAGCATATCATCTCTATACTCTATACAATCCAATGGCCCCCGAGAACCAATGAATGGTAAATGCCGCTTTTATGGGACAGTCCCTGGGGGATATCAGGCGGAAGCTACAGAAGCTGGAAGGATTCACGGGCATGAACGCTACACAGTTAATGGAAGTTGCGCAGAAGGTATTTGTGAATCGTGACCAGGAACAGAGAAGGGAGAGTGATCGGAAGATGAAGAAAGACCGATTTCCTCGCCGCTGCTCTTGTTGAGCATCGCCGGGGAGGGCCACCTGCTGGAAGGATGAAGGGAAGAGGTAGGGGTCATCTTCCTCGTTTTCCTGCTACGCGACCCCCCCCCTTAGGTGCACTCAATGCGCCTTTTGCAAGGAAGAAGGACACTGGAAGAATGAATGCCCGAACCGCGGGGAGAAGAGGGGCACAAAACGTCACTGAATCTCAACATCAACACCAGTGGAGGGAAGATACGGCATTTGAGGGCCTGGCCGAGGTAGAAGAATACTACATAGACGACTACTAGGCCAGACCGGGCTCCAAGTTTCTGCTAGGTCCCCTGGAGCCTATGGTCAGTTTGAAAATGGGGGACCAACCTATGGACTTTATGATGGACACGGGGGCTGAACATTCTGTGGTGGCAAGGCCCGTGGCCCCCCCATCTTCCCATGCAGTCACTATTGTGGGGGCCACTGGTGCTCGGGCCACCAGATCCTTCCTGCAAACCCGTACCTGTGTACTAGGAGGATAGAGGATATCCCACCAATTTCTGTACATGCCGGAATGTCCTGTCCCCCTCCTGGGCCGGGACTTGCTTACCAAACTTCAAGCACAGATATCCTTTACTGAAGGGGAACACATGGAAATGATACTGAAAGGGAAGCCCGCCGGCATACTGGTTCTGTCCG
The DNA here is from genome assembly GCA_033557465.1 of Ichthyophis bannanicus. Lineage (NCBI taxonomy): Eukaryota > Metazoa > Chordata > Amphibia > Gymnophiona > Ichthyophiidae > Ichthyophis > Ichthyophis bannanicus. Next base: position 1,708,996,485 of record CM066032.1, read on the forward strand.
TCCCCCGAGAAGAGGAGTGGCGACTCTACAGTACCTCCCCGTTTAGGCCCCCGGACCCCAATGTCCCACACGGTATCCGAGCTCCACCCGAAGTATGGGTGGAAGGAAATCCACCCGGTCTTGCGAAGAATGCCCCCCAGTTATTGTTACCCTCTAACCAGGGGCAGTACCAGTACATGTGAAACAATACCCTCTCCTGTGACCTGCGGTAGAGGGGATCCACCAGCATGGAATACACCCCTCCTCCCTGTCAAGAAGCCCGGAACGGGGGATTATTGTCCGGTCCAAGACCTGAGAAGGGTAAATGATGCAGTCGTTGCTATATCCCTGTAGTCCCAAACCCCTACACTCTCCTGGGACTGATCCCTGCCGAGGCCACCCACTTTACAGTATTGGACTTAAAAGATGCCTTCTTCTGCGTGCGCCTCGCTGCAGCCAGCCACCGAAACACAGGTCCAAATTACCCTGTCACTCCTGGCGTAAGGATCCTACTGCAGTACATTGATGACCTCCTAGTTGCTGCAGACTCCCGGGAAGAGTGTGTGTGGGCCACCAACGATCTGCTTTACCGCCTGTGGGAGGCAGGATACAGGGTCTCCAGAAGCAAGGCGCAGTTGTGCCAAACGGAGGTCAAGTACCTGGGATTCCATCTGTCCACTGGGATCCGCTGACTAGGTCCCAAAAGAAAGGAGGCAGTGTGTCATATACCCATCCCCCGGACCACGAAGGCGTTGAGGGCCTTTCTAGGGGCCACAGGTTATTGTCGCATCTGGATCCCAGACTTTGCACTGATGCAAAACCCCTCTACGAAGCCACAAAAGGAGCAGAAATGGCTCCCATGGAGTGGGGGGCTGAACAAGATACGGCCTTCAAGGCCCTGAAGAAGGCTCTGATGTCATTACCAGCCTTAGGACTCCCAAACGTACAGAAACCATTCTGCCTCTATGTCCATGAGGTCGGAGGCACCGCTCTGGGAGTCCTAACTCAGGCCCTTGGCTCCTGGCTGCGCCCTGTCGCCTATTTGTCTAAACAACTGGACACAGTTGCCAAAGGATGGCTCCTGTGTTTGCAGGCCATTGCAGCCACGGCACTCCTGGTGGAGGAGGCAGACAAACTAACTCTGGGCCAGAACCTACAGGTCACAGTTCCACACTCCGACCTGACCCTCATGGAACACAAGGGAAACTATTGGTTCACTAACTCTTGGATGCTCAAGTACCAGAGTATGTTGTGTGAAAATCCATGACTTGAGCTACTCTCCAGCCAGACCCTGAATCCAGCCACGCTCCTACCTGCTGGTCCTGGGCCTCCTGACCACAACTGCCTGGAAGTTATGGATACTGTGTTCTCCAGCCGCCCGGACTTGACGGATCTCCCTCTCAAGACCCCAGATGTAACTTATTTTGTGGATGGGAGCAGCTTTATAGCCAATGGTCAATGGCATGCAGGGTATGCGGTGGTGACCCTATGTGCGGTAATAGAGTCCTCGGCCCTTGCCCCGGGAACTTCAGCCCAGAAGGCCGAACTGGTGGCCCTTACTAGAGCCTTACTATTAGGGGAGGGTCTGCGGATAAATGTGTACACTGAGTCCAAATATGCCTTCACTACCTTGCATGCCCATGGGACCCTTTACAAAGAGCGAGGGTTAATAACATCGATAGGGAAGCTCATAAAGTATGGTCATGAGATCCTGACCCTGTTAGATGCCGTTTGGGCCCCGAAGAAAGTTGCTGTAATGCACTGTCGGGGCCACCAAAGAGGGGGAAGGATGGTTGCTAAGGAATACTGGATGGCTGATACCGCTGCCCGGAGAGCTGCCCTCTCTGAAGTCCCACTGAGGGATCATTGCCCTGTTCAGGCCCCTTTGTTTCCAGTGCCTCTTTGCCACTGGGTGCCCTGCTATGCCCCGGCTGAACTGGATTACTTTTGCTGTAAGGAAGGGGGAGTTCTGAATGACCAAGGCTGGATAATCCTACCCCCGTACGGAAGGAACCCTCCACCTGGCCTCACTGTTATCCCCGAATCCCTGGGCCCCGCTTTTGTTAAAGCCTTCCATCAGGCTACTCATTTTGGAAAAACCGCCATGGAAAAGGCTTTGAGACCCCATTTTTACATCTCCATGTTTGGGCCCTTGGCCACTTCAGTAACCCAGCAGTGCCTGACCTGTGCAAAGAACAATCCGCGACAGGGTCCCCTGCCCCCTCCAGGAATTCAGTCTGTAGGTACAGCTCCAATGGAAAATATTCAAGTAGACTTCACTGAGATGCCTCGGGCAAATGGCTACCGCTATTTGTTAGTTCTGGTCTGTACCTTTTCAGGGTGGGTGGAGGCATTTCCCACTAGAACTGAAAAAGCAAGGGAAGTCACCAAGGCCCTCCTTCATGAAATTATTCCCCGGTTTGGTATGCCACTTGTCATGGGCTCAGACAATGGCCCATCTTTTGTGTCTCAGGTTACCCAGCAGCTGGCCCATGCCCTACAGATTAACTGGAAGTTGCATGCAGCCTACCGCCCCCAAAGTTCAGGAAAGGTGGAGCGCATGAACCATACATTGAAAGCCCAGCTCTCAAAGCTCTGCCAGGAATCTTGTCTGAAGTGGCCCCAAGTTCTACCCATAGCACTCCTCAGGATATGCTCCTCCCCAACCAAAGCACTAGGGGTATCCCCATTTGAAATCTTGTATGGGAGGCCACCCCCCATTGTCCAGGGTATAAAGGGGGACATGGGCCACATTGGGTCGGAAATTACTAGGCAGGAACTGTTAGCTTTAAGTTCTGTTTTGCAGGGTCTCCACACTTGGGTTCAGGACCGCTTGCCTGTCTCACTATCTGAAGCCCTGCACCCATTCCTGCCTGGTACCTGGGTGTGGGTTAAGGAGTGGAAAAAGGACCCTCTTGCCCCCCAGTGGAGGGGGCCCTACATTGTCCTACTCTCAACACCCACTGCAGCAAAGGTGGCAGAACTCGCTCCATGGATACATCACAGTAGACTGAAACCAGCAGCAGACGAGGAAGTCGACCCTTGGACCTCTGAAGAACATCCTGGGTTTCCTTTACGTCTCACCTTGCGCCGGCATCGGATCAACCCCGTTGGAACCTCCTGCCCTACTTCTGTCACTACCGGAAGCTGACAGGTCTGCATACGGCAGAAGCTGTGGAAAGAAGGAGCAGGACTTACTTGTTTTAAACCTTAACGGCAGTTCAGATCACTGTAGCTGAAAATGTTTAACATATGTGTGTTTATTGTCCTTGCAGTAGCCCTGGGTTCTTCCATTGCAGTCCTGCCTTCCTGTGCCCCTCGTTTAAAGGTAACTAAAATTGGCCAGAAAGTCACCCAGACCCTTGTGTACTATTCCCATTACGCCTGTTACTCCCGAAATACTACCCGGTGCCATCACAATGGCACAGACTTAACCATTTGCAACGTACCAGGGAAAAACACAACATGTTATGACCCCCCGTCTAGCCCCACCTATCAGGTTATCGAGGTTCGTTCTCTCTCAGCTGATGGCCGTCTTCTGAACTCCACTAAGATATCCTCCCCTACTATCCCGACCTCCCTTTTCTTTGATGCTTGCGCTGCCATAAATGCCAACAAGTGGCCCAGGGCAGGGTGCGGCTCTATTAGTTGGGAGCGCTCATACACACACAGTGACAAATATATGTGTCCAGCCGTAGCACAGAGGGCCCCATCTTGTATGGGACCAGGAGCCCGTGATCATAATTTTTGTCCCATCTGGAACTGTGTTTATTATGCATCCTGGCCCAAAGCACTGACAGGGTACACCCGGGATTCCTGCAAGGCAGTTCTGACCAGCTTACCTGTCATGTCCGACTGTCAGACAGTTACCTGTAACCCCCTCAATCTGACCCTTATGAACCCCAGTGTCTGGGCCACCGGATCCACCTTTGGCTTTCAGATAGAGGGTCAGGGTACCGACCCTGGCACCCTTATACATATCCGTCTAGTCACGAAGTCCCACACCTCCCAGGCTGCCTTGGTCTTCCACTCCTTCTATGAGGAACTAAGGACCCAAATAGAGGTGCCCACTGCCACGCGGAACCTTTTCATCGAATTGTCCGAGACAGTGGCCACAAGTCTTAATGTATCCAATTGTTTCTTCTGTGGCGGGACAAACATGGGTGACCAGTGGCCATGGGAAGCCCAGGAGTTGAACTACTCAACCCCCTACAATCAGTCAACACTAAACCATACAACTAGTGAGTGGGTATTGAAGACCTCTATTGTAGGCTATACCTGTATTGCCCGAGCAGGACCTCAGTTTACCACCCAGGTGGGAGAGCTGGCCTGCCTAGGGCAGCAGTCCTATAACGCCACCACAAAACGAATCACCTGGTGGTCGGGTACTAACTTATCTGCACCAAAGAATCCATTTGCAAATTTTTCTCACCTGGCTGATGTCTGGGCCAACCTGGCAGCTACCAGCACATGGGAGGTCCCTCCAGGCCTCTACTGGATTTGCGGGCCCCGGGCATACGCCCAGCTGCCCAGAACCTGGGCTGGGGCATGTGTACTCGGCACAATTCGACCCTCCTTCTTCCTCATTCCTATCCCTTAGGGAGAAACATTGGGTATCCCTGTTTACGAGGCCCGCAATAGGCGCTCTCCCAGGAGCACCGACCTCCTACGCATAGGTAACTGGAAGGAGAACGAATGGCCACCTGAACGTATCATACAGTATTATGGCCCTGCCACATGGGCCGAGGATGGAACCTATGGCTACCGCACTCCCATTTATATGCTGAATCGTATTATCCGTTTGCAAGCTGTTGTAGAGATTATTACTAACGAAACCCTTTTAGTGAAACAGAACACCCAAATGTGGGCAGTGGTCTACCAGAATCGCCTGGCCTTGGATTATCTGTTGGCCACGGAAGGAGGAGTATGTGGAAAATTTAATTTGACAAATTGCTGTCTACAGATTGATGATCATGGCCAGGTAATTGAGGAGATCGCTGACCGGATGCGGAAGATAGCTCATGTACCTTTCCAGACTTGGAACGGGATTAGCCTGGATGGATGGTTTGGGTCTGTATTCTCTGGAATGGGGGATCTGAAAACACTTGTATTCCTGGTACTATTGTTTTTTGTAGGGTGTATGCTTTTACCCTGCCTCCTACCAATTTGCATCCGTACTTTCCACTCAGTCGTGGACACGGCAGTAGAACGGAAGACGGCTGCCCATGTCATGGCCATGTGGAATTATCATGCCCTTCACAGGAGGGGGGGGGGGTGGGCTGTCCTATCTAAAATGATTTGATTCCACCCGCTTCTGCTGGTGGAAGAATCAAAGGGGGGAATGTGGCAGTCACCTCAGGATAAAAGGAATTCAGTCCCTGGCTAGTAAATATGCCCATGCAACAAATTGCATGGAAAACGGCCAGAGAAGGACTGTGCTGTAATCCAAGGCCATTTGTGCCTCTGTAGCCCACAGGAGGGGCTGCCCCCTTTCCCTTTCTCTTCTTTGTTCTCTTTGTTAAGTTTCTGGTTTCGATTCTGGTGCTGTAGGGGGAAGGGATAGCCCCTTACCTAAGGGAATATGATTGGGCAGGCACCCAAGGGAGCACCAGTCAGAAACCTGAACGTAGGTATGAACTGATGGTATGCACTGAGTATATAAAGATTGTACAGCCCCTGACTCGAGGCTCAGAGTTTTTGGAAATGATTCCTCTGGGTCTGTGCTAGCACAATAGACTGGCTTGTATTCCCTTGAGACTCCGGGTGTCCTTTCCTGACTCTTTCGCCACAGCATAGTAACAGGCTGGTTTCACATGTTTGTACAGGGTAAACTATTTAAGACAAATAAGAGAAAATATTTTTTCACTCATTTTGTAATCAAACTCTGGAATTTGTTACCGGAGGATGTAGTAAGAGCTGTTAGTGTAGCTGGGTTTAAAAAAGGTTTGGACAAGTTCCTGGAGGAAAGGTCCATAAACCATTATTAAGAAGGGACCCAGGATATCAATGCTTGACCCAATACAAGCATTGTGGAACCTGTGTCTCTTGGGGATACTGCTAGGTACGTATGACCTTGATTGGCCACTGTTGGAAACAGGATACTGGGCTTGATGGACCTTGGTCTGACCCAGTATGGCATATCTTATGTTCTTATGTTCTTACCACGAAGCAGTCTCTTAGCTAAGCACCTTTACAGAGCAGGAAATAAGGTGAAGATCCTTATCTCCTGCTCTGCCGCAGCTGCTGGCACCACTGCTGACTGATGTCAAGTTTCCCCTGTGCCACTACCACGGCTGTCAGTCCTGCCCACCCACCACCTCTACTGCTGCAGGAATGGGATATTGAGGACCTCCACCACCACCATTGCTGCTGTAGAGATTGCCGCCTTCCACTGCTGCTGCTCGTTCACACTGATGCCTCCCTCCATTGCCACGGCTGATATTCCCTTTGCCTCCTTCCACTATCAGTGGTTCTGCCCTGGAGTCTGAAGAGGAGCTTCCCCCATTGCTACTGTCACCATAGCCCTTCTGCTCAGGGAGCTTGCTGTGAGAAGGAGCCCTGACCAAGCCAAATCAACAAGGCAGCAGGCCAGATAAAAATGGTGGAAGCTTGGAGGAAGAAAATGAAGGCTGCCCGTGAGAGGTCCAAGAGAAAAATGGAGGTGCTGGGAGGGAATAAAGAGAGGGACAGGCTGGCTGTATGTATGTATGTATGGGGTGGGGGGAGCAGAAAGAGGGACATGCAGGCTATGTGAGTGTGTATGGGTTAGAGATAGGGACAGGTGGGTATGAGCATTCAGGGGGCCAGAGAGAAAAGAGGGACATGCTGGCTGTGTGTGGGGGTGGGTGTGGGAGGGAGAAAAAGAGAGGAACCGGTTGGCTAAATATATTCTTGAATTGTTAAAAGGGTTCACAAATCTGCGGCACCAGATTGTCATGGCGACTAGAAATTTCCATCTGGCACTTGGAATATTCGTGCCCTGTTGCCACAGCCACCGCTGTCTGAAACACTTATACCTCTGTGCTTGCCAACTGAAGAAGTGGTTCTGAGGGTGGATATATGATAGACTGCACAATGCTCATAGTTTTGCCAAGAAAAACAGATGCAGATCTTTGTGGATAATTTTGCATTTGGGCAGTAAGGAAGTAAAACTATTCACATGCTTTTACTTCGATTATTACCTCTTTACCTCACAAAAAGATACTAATTGTTGCCAATGCTTTGCAGAGTAGACACAGAATTTTCAGATAATTTGCATCTGTTTTTCCAATTTTTACCACAGAACCAGAAGTGCTTCAAGGAAGTTGCTGCAGTCCGATGCAGAATGCACAATGGCACCAGTTTTGCTGGCTGCTGCTGTATCCTTTTGCTGCAGGAGGGGAAAATCTTAAGGACTTTGTTCCAAAAGTAGAGAATGTTTATTGCCAAAAAGGGGAAAAATCAACACATGTGGGGGTTATTTTTATAAGGTATTCCTACATTTCCATTCAGGTGTAAAGCACCCTAAGACAGTGCTTTATTAATTTTGCTAGGCCGTCTAGTTGCTTTCTAACACCTTTGGGCCTTATCTTGTTTCTAGAACAGTACGGAATATTTCTGCCAGTGATGTAATGTGGGGAGGATCCTTGTTTGATGATGAACGTTGTCATGAAGAAGTCCCTTCTGAGCCTATAAAGATAGTGCAAGATGAGGATTTGCTTTCAGAAACTGACAGGCAGTCTGAGCACATGGCTCAGTGTTTGCAAAGAAGAAGTAAACAAAGAGAGTCACGAGCTGGAGAGACACGCCCCTGCAGTGACGTATTCCCTAGCTCAGGAGGTAATGAGGTTCACCTGTTTCAGGGCAGGGCACAGCTAAGCCCTGAGAGTTACAATGATAAAAACTGGTCATTAGCTTGGACCAGGGAGAAGCAGATGCAGAACCAGAAACGGAACCAGGACGAGAAAGGAAGCCAGCAAAGGAGCACGCTGACTAGAAGGAGTCAAGGAGGAGTGAGAACCAAGGGAGCCATATTCCTGAGGCCAGAGGGAAGCAACCCAGGACAGGGGTTGTCTGGTAAAGGCAGGAGAGAGAAGAATCTTCCTGAGAGGCAGGCTTGGCAAAGCTCACACGCTCCAAGGAGAGAGACAGGCTGGTTGGAGAATACTGGTATCTCCAGGAACAAGCAGGAATGAGTCTTCACATATGGGTACGTCGGTACCGACGGAGCCTGCGCAGGAACGCTTCCCAACGTCCAATCAGAAAGCTTTTGGAAGCATCCCACCATGCCTGCGTGCTGCCTTCCCGCCTTTCCCAACTGCCTCTCCTCAGTTTTCGTTTTTCCACGGAGCCGGCAGGATGTCCTCCTGTCACCGCAGAAAATTCTTCTTTTAATCCTTTAGTTTTCTTGTGGTTGCGGCTGTCTCCCCGATGCCACCGGTACCGCCGGTGTTTCTTTCTCTTTTCTTGTAAAATATTTTCCTTTTAGGGAATATTTTTTCTTCTCAGTGTCTTACAGTTTTTCAGGCCTTCCAGCCCTCTCCATGTCCTTCATGGAACCGCCAGCCACTTTCTCCAAGAAATGTTCAAACTGTGGCAGTACAACTTTATTTTTAGACTCCCATAATTGGTGTCTAAGCTGTTTGGGTCCTGACCTTTTTCCTCCGGAGCCCTCGGGCAACAGTATTGTGAGAAGAGGTTTTCAACATCGAGTTTCCCTCGATATGAGGTTCCCTTCCAACTTCAGGGCACCGACCATTTCTTCTTCTACACAGGATCAGGTAACCCACAAACAGTCTGTTAAGACTAGCCAACCCTCAAGTGGTAGGTCTCATGCACAGCATGTAGACGGCTCCGGCCTTGCCCTCGAGGGCCCATTGGCTTCAAAACCCTGGCGGGAGTTTTCGGCCTCCAAAGCCTATGTGGGGTTTCAGGTTGTTCCTGGGGTTCACCCCCCACAGAACATACCTGAGCCGTGTCCGGTGGTGGCATCCGCTTCGAGCGGTACCGATACCCCGGCATCAGCACTGGTGTTGGACGAAACACTCCTCACCAGGGATCGTCGTCTGCCGTCCTCGGTAGCTACGGGACCGGTGCATACATTCCAGACTGACTTTCCACTATCGGTACCGGCACCGATACTACCTCCGACGTCGGTACCCTCCAGACATGCATCGATAAACTCGCTTCCTTCGATGCCGAGTCTGGAATCGATCTCCAGTCTGGAGGACTGGGTACCGACTCGCCTTGGTACTGGCTCCCGTCGGTACCGAAGGCTCAGCTCCGATGGTTCGGATCCACAACTCTCAGTTCCTCCGATGTCGTTTGGGTTGCCACCAGCTACGTTTCATCAATCGGTATCAGACACGGTACCGAAGTCGGTACCGATGTCTACATTATCCTCGATGCTGAGTTTGGAATCGATCTCCAGTCTGGAAGACGCGGTTCCGACTCGCCTTGGTACCGTGACCTGTTGGTACCGGAGGCTCGGTGCCGAGGGTGACTGCCGAAAGTTTTTGGTTACCTCGGTACCGATTGAGCTGTCACCGATGGCTGTTCCGATGTCTGTGTCTGGTTCGGTTCCGACATCGGTACCGGTATCGCTACCAGTATCCACTGTAGCATCATGGCCAGTTCCTTCCATGCTTCTTTCAACAGGATCGCTCCCTTCTATACCAAGTTTGGAGTCGATACCTGGCATGGACGATGTGCTAATGACTGTCGCTGGTCCTAACCTCCAGTATCAGCGTCCATCCATTAAGGATCCCATATTGCACCGTGCAGATACATCCTTCGGTGCCCAGGCTAGTTCCTCAGATCTAACCTGTCCAAGGGAGGTTCTCTTTGGAGATCCTTCTTTTCAGAGTTTCCTCTGGGATATGGCAAGATCACTTGCCATCTCTATCCCTGGACATGATCCTACACAAGGCTCTGTTTCTACCGAAGCAAAGGAAAACATAATGCTTCCTTTGCATCATTCCTTGCAGGATCTTCTTCTAGGAATGTGGGAAGCACCTTTAAGGGTACCCCCACCTTCCAGAGCAACTGATCTCCTATATCAGGTGCCCCCCTCTCCAGGGTTTCAAAAGACTCAACTTCCTCATCATTCCATTGTAGTGGAATCAGCAATGAGGCGGTTGAAGAGTAAGAAAAAGCACTCTTCTTATCCGCCAGGTCATGAGTCTAAGACACTAGATGCCTTTGGACGTCAAACCTTCCAGACATCCATGCTTTCAGCAAGAATTCTCTCATATATTTTTTATATGAGTCTATCTCTTGAGGAGGTCACAAAGAAATTACATCTTTTGACTCCTTTTCTTTCAGAACCCAAGAGTGCAGACTAGTCCTCACTGCTTAGTCATATTCAAAATATCTCTTGGTTTCTTACTCGTGCTTCCCTAGACTCATTTGAGTCTGTTAGCAGGACTTCTGCTATAGCCATAGGGGCACGACGTAGAGCCTGGCTCCAAGCTTCAGACTTAGACAAATGGGCACAACAAAGACTGGGTAATACTCCTTGCACTGGAGAAAATCTCTTCAATAAGGAGTCTTTACATCAGGTTACTCAGTGGTCCACTGACTTACCTGTTTCTAAGGGCTGTTCTACGCCCTCTTCTTTCCCAGTACATAAGAAATGTCCTACCAAACTTTCTTCCCCTAGGGGGAGAAGGTTTTATTCATCTTCTGCCCATCATACAGATGTTCCGAAACAGAGGAAACATCGCCCTGGTCTGAAGAATCCAAACTCTCACCAGGCTCACCAAACCCAGCATCTGCAGGGTTTCTGATTAATCACATATTTTTTGTGTCTCTTGGGGTTTAGAACCTGCAGTTGGCTTCTTCTCAGTAGAAGCCTTCCACTGCTTCATTCTAAACTCTAGGCATGGATCTCTTTTCACAAGACATCCATTTTTCTCTGTTATACGAGCTCTTAGGATGTTCATGCCCATAGGTCACAGCTTCTCCTCTTCTTCCTGCTATGGAAAGAGGTTTAACAACTATCAAACGATAGTTTTCTGTACCAGCATGAATTTTTCCTTTCTATAGACTTACCACATTGTAAGTCTCCATTCAGCTCCATCTTCTCTACCCTCTTATCAAGCATTTCCCCTGTAAGAGTGGTATTATTACACTGGAGGGCTTCTCTTCAGCCCTTCTAGTTTTGTCACTATTCCAGTGTGGAGTTTTCCTCTCTGAGTTAACTCCTTCTTTTTTGCTTTGGGGCAGCTTTCAGACAGATCCAGAGTTTTCTTACTCCTGTTCTGTCCTTTCTGTTTTTTAACAGGAAGTTTCTTTCTGATGTCTTACTAGCAGCTGCCCATGCAGGAGCCCTAGTGATTGCACCACTGGTTCTTCCCCACAAGTATCCAGAGTTGTCCTCCACTATATTCTTTCTGGCCTTAGTAGTGACTCCAAGATGGTGGATTCATCTTTCTTGGCAAATCTTATCACTACAGGCTTCTCAGATTGTTTTCTATTCTTGCCATCTCCAATTCTCTTGGGTTTGCAGCATAGTCAAACTAGGTGCTGGGCAGCCAGTTCTATCTCCTAATTCTCCTGCATTATGCTCTCTGCAATCTTACAGAGAAGCTTTCCACTATGGGCCCTTGCTAGAGAGCATTAGGATTTCCTCAAACAGCTGTCCTAGATGGTTGGAAAAGGCTCCCTCAGTCATGCCCCTCATGACTGGAAGGGTTCTTCCTACCCTACTATCTCCTTTCTAAAGCAAAGGACATGGGCCTTCTCTTACGTGAAAGCTTAAAGAGTTGTTCAATTCCCTCGTTTGGTCTTCAGGATTCCCACCGGGAATATGCTCTCCTTTTCCTTGCAGCTTGTCCTCATGGTATCCTAATCCTTCATGGACAGCGCATATTTAGCTAAAGAACGCATGATACCCTTTGTCCCTCAAGTAGATCAACATGGTATCTCATTCCTATGCGTCTTCTGTCCATTTACCATGCCAGAGTTCTGAGGGACTCGGGACTTGCTGCCTGCAGACTGATATTATCCTCTGCTTTTCACGTAACCATCCTGGTTATTTCACTGTCTAGCATTCTTGCAGTAATCTAGTCTGTTCATTGTCAGGGAGATTTTTCCCCTGACTCCTTCCATCATAACCAGGGGGAATAGATTCTCTATATATCTTCTCAAGTAGGTTCCACCTTCTTGTTATTAGATGAATCTTTCCTCTTCACATCTCCTATGTGAATATACTTTCTATAGGCATATCTCTGTCTGCTTAATTGCACTTATATATAGGCCTATATATTCATATCTATATATATCTCTATAGATATATATGTCTGTCATTTGTGTGTTATTATAGGTAGATATGTATTTACATACTTATCTATCTGACTGTCTATGCTCATATATATATATATGATTCTGACAGTTGGGCTCTACCCATACCATGCTGTTCCAGCATGTTTGGGGTGCTACACACACAACCATTCCAGTGGTAGTTAACAACTTTTCTACCATAACCTTAAAGGTTAGGTACCCATGAAGCTCTCCATGTTCCAGTATCTTTCCTACCTGACATCAGTTAGGAAAGACATTGCAGATCTTCAGTCATTCTGAGGTTAACGCCTCGGGCATCTGTCCTTTCTTTTGGGATATAAGGGTTTTCCATACCCCTTCTTCCCACAAGGATTAGGCCTGTTTGTCCAAATCAGTCAGCTTTTTCCTCTTTGCTCCTATGAGTGAGCCACTCTGTAGCCAAAAGAGTTTGGGCTTTTTTCATAAAACCTTCCGCTGACGGCTTACAGTTTTTGTAGTACCCTAGTTTATCCCTGGGGTTACCTCTTACCTTTCAGAATTTCTGACCTCCATTGTGTTTTCCTACAGGTTATTACCTCTACTTTGCAGTGAGGTCTTCCTTGAGGTTCCTCTACTGGATTCCCAGTAGATCTCATGAACCTCCATACTTTTGTACAATCCTGTTAGGGGAGGTCCATATTGCAATATTTCATTTTCAATATATTTGATGATAATTGTCATCCACACAAGGACTTCTTGTCTGCAGTCCTATGCTAGGTTAGCTGTCTTTTACAGCACCTTTCTGTTTCAACTCCTTCCCACCATCCTGAGGATGCCTGGCCATATGAGGTGTAGCATGTTCCAATCCATAACATGCTGGGACTCCAGGCATCTTAGCTTGGGAGTCACCATATGTGAAGACTCATTCCTGCTTGTTCCTGGAGATAGCACAGTTACTTACCTGTAACAGGTGATCTCTGGGAACAGCAGGAATAAGTCTTCACAACCCACCCACCTCCCCTAGGAGTTGTATTCTCTATCTCTATCTTTCCCTTCTCTCTCTCTCTCTTTGTCTCAGCTTTAAAACTTAACTGAGGAGAGGCAGTTGGGAAAGGCGGGAAGGCAGCACGCAGGCGTGGTGGGATGCTTCCAAAAGCTTTCTGATTGGACGCTGGGAAGCGTTCCCGCACAGGCTCCGTCGGTACCGACGTACCCATATGTGAAGACTTATTCCTGCTGTTCCCAGAGATCACCTGTTACAAGTAAGTAACTGTGCTACATCTGAGGGGAAAGTTAATAGGCTGAGAAGCAAGCAAACACCAGCTGTGTTTGAGAACCAGTTTAACCCTGCAGAGTGGAGAGTTCCTTCCCTTTCAAAGCCAAAAGGTAGGCTTAATAATTCATATAAGTTTGAACCTAGCTATAAAGAAGTTCCCTATAGTTATTAGAAAGTAGCAAACTCCCTGGACAAAAACTACAGCATATATGGTAGTTTACAACCCTGCTCAGGAGAATGTTACAGAGAGAACCCACGTGAGGTCAGAGAAACCGTTTGTTTCAAAGATATGGATAGCAGCTTACTGCCACACCCTGCTATTCCTGATGCTGAAGAAATGCAAATAGACTCTGACCATAAAGAAATAGTGGATGATCGGATGGACTGTACATTATCTTTGGCTGACCATGTGAATTCCCTATGCTGAACAGTGTCTGTGAGAGACGGTAAAAGCAGCAGAAGAAAAGGGAATATTTTCTTTGCTAATTGAAGCTGTTGTGATTTGTTTTGTATCAAGCACTGCACGTTTAAAGCCTGAAGCTGACAAGGCTAACTTACCTGAGTTCATGTATAATTTCCTCAAGCCAATTGTATGTCATGTTTTGTCCTGAGTTATTCACTGGCACTTAATCCGCCGGGAAGGGAGAAATAAATTCTTGTCATTGCCTGAAACCACTCGACTGCAACTCATCTGTGCTCAAAGGGTAAAGGGACTTACGTTCCCAGAAGGCCTTGCAGATTTAAAAGCAAGCCCACGCTTTCTGAGGCAGGAACACCACAGGCAGACCAAGACTCAGCGCCCTAGGCGTTGGGCAGGCCACCGTGAGGGTGACAACGTAAAAAGGAGGAGTTAAAAAAGTGGAGGGAACGTGCAAAGGATATAAAGACCCAGCCCAGATTGAATCTTGGTCTTTGGCCGCATAGTCAAGGTACTGCAAGATGGTGCAACTAGTCCCAACTTGGGCCAAGCACCTGGAGGAGAGGAGGATTAGAGCCATTCTTGGCCTTCCCCCTGGACTGTTGGAGGGATGTGACTAAGGCTGTTCAAGCTGAAACACCACACAGGGTCTCTTCAGTGGCTCCTGGATGGTATACACAGGATGGTGCTCTCACGAAGAGAGGAGTTACAGGGAGCTAGCTTATTCTGAAGATCTTGGCTTGAGGAGTGTCCAGGCATTGAGGCAGAACACTGCCTACAACTCATTCAGGATACAGAGGACTTACTTAGGCTTCCTACAAGGAGAGGAGACATTTTAAGAGCTCTCATCGGGGAGAGAGCCAAGGATCCAGACTGTGGCTGGAATAAGGAGATTGTAAGTGCGCGAAACCCAGTATAGATTGTTTGCTTTAACTGTTGGGGAAGTGTATCCTTCATGTGCTTAGTAACTATGGCATTTCTTTGAGTGATTTCAATTAACCTTTGGTTCAGAAGAAAAACCCTGAATATGGACTAAACTTTATTCTTCTGTGAGGAAAAGGAGTGAATGTTGACTGAGTGCAATAGACTTTCCAGGATTTTCTGGGTCCTGCCAAATAAACCTGTACCAAAAAATCCCGAGTCAGATGCAGCAAGAGGGAGGGGCTGACCCTTGATATCTGGGCCCCCAGGTTGCCGTACAATGAAGTAAGAGGTTGCAAGGGTTACACATGTTAATTAATTTATTTTATTTATTTATTTCAACTTCTTATATACCGCACTCTTTGACATCAGCGCGGTTTACAAATAACAGAAAGGAACCAGAACAACAGGCTGTTTGGTATTACATATAACAGGAGTATCAACTTGGATAACATGGGAGAACTATTTACATGGAGTATATAATCTGTTAGCTAGATAGCATGCTCGAACTATTTACATAAAATTAGCAGTGATGCTTGGAACAAGAGGGATATTGTGGATTATACTAGGGTGAGGCTGTTATGTTACGGTTCATGTAGGGTAGTATTTGATGAAAAGGTGCAGTTTAAGGGCCTTTCTGAACTGGGTTAGGTCGGTTATGGCGCGGAGATCAGGTGGGAGAGCATTCCAGTATTTTGGTGCGCTAAACATGAAAGCTCTGTTTGACGTTGATAGGCTGCACGTTGTTATAGCCTTTGGGGTTGTTAGTGAGTTTAATGCTGCATGTCTCCTATTTCTATTTGATGGGACGGATTGGATGAGTTTGGTAAGTGATGTGGACGATAAACCATTTAAGGCCTTGAATGTGAGAAGGAGGGTTTTGAATGTAAGTCTTCCGTGTATAGGGAGCCAATGGAGCTCTTTGAGGATAGGTGTAATGTGTTCACTTCTGGCCGCTCCTAGAAGAACCCTGGCAGCGGTGTTCATTGCGAGTTGCAAGGAGCTTATTGTGGATTGTGGGAGTCCTTGTAGAATGGAATTGGCGAAGTCGAAGTGCGGCAGTATCAGTGCTTGGTAGATGGTTCTGAAGTCTTCGTGGTCTAGTAGGGGACGCAGGTGTCTAAGAGTGCGTATTTTGAAGTATACAGATTTTATGATATTGTTTATGTGTGATTTCATGTCGAGCCTATGGTCTAGTGTGACTCCGAGGTATTTTATTGTATCCTTGGTGCCTAGGTCAGCTCCCTTGACACTTATATGTGGTGGTGGGGTGAAGTTGGGGTCTCTTGTGATAAAGAGAACCTCAGTTTTCTTATGCTGAATGCGGAGGTTCTGTGACAGGAGCCATTGTGATACTGCATCGAAGCAGTTTGTTATAGGCAGTAAGTCCATTTGCATTGTGGAAAATGGCATGTAGAGTAGGATATCGTCAGCGGATATCATACATTTCACATTGAAGGACCTGATGATATTGCAGATAGGCTGCATATAGACGTTGAACAAGAGGGATGAGAGTGAGGACCCCTGCGGAACGCCTTGTCTTTGATGGAAGAGTTTTGATTCTCCTGTTGCGGATTTGACGTATTGCATTCTGGTGTCGAGGTATGATTTACACCATTCAAGTGCTGAGTTGCAAATGCCTTTTCCTTCCAGTCGACCGAGGAGAATTTCGTGATTTACCGAGTCAAACGCTGCTGCTATATCCAAGAAGATTAGCACGACGCCTTGTCGGATGTTGTCTATGGTATTGAGAATATCATTGAAGAGGGTGGTAAGCAGTGTCTCGACGCCGTGGAATTCTCTGAAACCGTGTTGAGAATAGTCTAGAGGGGCTGCGGAGTCGATGTGGTCTTGGATTTGGCGCTGTGCCTCTTTCTCAAAGATCTTTGCTAAGAGGGGGATACTGGCTATTGGCCTGTAGGAGTCTGGCCGTTTTGGATCCAGTTTAGCGTTTTTCAGTAGTGGCCTGATGGATGTGAGTTTTAATGCAGATGGGAAGGCGCCAGTAGTGAAAGAGAGGTTCATGATTCTTGCAATGAAGGTGCTAAAGTCACCCCGCAGGTCCTTTATCCAAAAGGCTGGGCAGGGATCGGTTTGTGCAGTGGTCGTGTTGAGTGAGGAGATGGTGTCTTCAATGTGTTTAGAAGAAGGCGTGTGAAGTGCGGATAGGGATGTTGGGCAGGTCGTTTCTTGTATATTGTTTTTTGAGAGTTCATCTGTCTGTAGGAGTTTTGATTGCAAGTAATCAGCGAATTCTTGCGGGTGGATATCATTATTTTGTTCAGAAGATGGTTCCTTTGATAGTGACTTAACCAGGTTGAAAAGGTCGCGTGGTTTGTTCAATGATCTCTTGAGCATATCTGAGTGGTATTGCTTCTTTCTGGCTGCGATTGCCTCGCGGTGAGTTGAGAGGTGAAGAATGTAGGCTTCGTGGTCGTCGGTAGCTAGTGAGCGGCGCCAGCGTTTTTCTAGCCTTCGTAGGTGCGTAAGAGAGGCCCGTAGTTCCGGGGAAAACCATGGTGCAGAGGTTCTTTTCCCTGATAAGGTCTTTTTGTTTGGTAGTTGAGCAACAGCGTTGAGGCTGTCGTTCCAGGCAGCGATTGACTCGTCGAGGTTGAGTGATGTGTTGTTGAGGATTGGTTGGGTACTTGACAGAATAAGTTCTCTGTTGAAAGGTCGAAAGCCCCGTGTTACTCTGGATGTATTGGCGAGTTTGCTGGTGTTCAAATTATGACTGTTGTTCAGAGGGATTCGTAGGTTTATGAGTTTATGGTCAGACCATGGGACATCAGTGACCGATGTTATAATGTTGCTGTTTTGCTCGGCGACATGGTGTGGGGCAAATACCATGTCAAGAATGTTTCCTTTGGAATGAGTGGGTTCAGTGATCATTTGTTTATAACCAAGATTTTCGATGGCATTGAGGAGTGAGGAGGATTGGTTTTGTTGTAGTGATGGGAGGTTCAAATCTCCCATAATCCAGTTGGGAGTGTTGGGGTTGCTGGTGTCAGCGGCCAGATCCAATATAGTGGGCAGATCGTCTGGGGAGCTCGAGGGGGCTCGGTAGACCAGGTTTATGGAGCATTGATTATTGGCTATGGTGATTATGTCCAGATTGTTTGTGCTATGGGAGTTAGTCATGTTGAAGAGGAGTTCAGACTTGGTGAGTATGAGTGCTCCTCCTCCTTTCTTGTTTTCTCTGTGGGTTGTGTGTATAGTGAAGTTTGGTGGGATGAGTTGGTTGATAAGGACATTGTCTTCTTTAGATAACCAGGTTTCGGTGATCATGAGAGCATCAAGATCATAGAGGGTAACTATGTCTAGGATTACAGGCCATTTTTTTCGAATTGATCGAGCATTTATAAGGGCACATTTTAGGTTTTTTGAGGGCGATGGTTTGTGTTGCTTCAGGTTGCTGGATTGCTGTATTGCAATGTGGATCAGGTGGGAGTGTCGGATGTGCGCTTCCCTAGTCGGATACTGAAAAGGGTTGCCTGCCCATTGCTTTCCGTGGTTTTTGAGGATGGGGATAAGACTGTAGGAGGGGGAGTAGGCAATGGTGGCTCCGAGCCAATCTGTGAGGAGATAGAAACTGAGGAGAGTAATGAAGTGGGGAGACATTTTGGTTTCTGGGATATAGTATGAGGTGGTAATTGAGTTTTGGGTGGTAAGAATACACAATACAGTGGTAAGAATACACAATACAGTATACAGGTAATTTCACAGTACAGTATGCAGACTATTAGGTGGTAACAAAGATATCACTGATTAAGGTGTATGTTACAAGGCTAGTAATGACTATAGCAAAATATAACAGATGACGTGTGTGTGCGTGTGTGAATGCTATACTGTAAGAGTAAGACCAATGGAGAGAGTCAGGTGTGAGGGTATGAGAATGCAATACAGGCAACTGTAAGGGTTAGGCAAATGAGAATGCAATACAGGCAACTGTAAGGGTTAGGCAAATGAGAATGCAATACAGGCAACTGTAAGGGTTAGGCAAATGAGAATGCAATACAGGCAACTGTAAGGGTTAGGCAAATGTAACAGGTGTCAAGTGTGTGTGTGTGAGAATGCTATACAGACAACTGTAAGAGTATATATGGCAGTAAGAGGGATTGCTTTGAACTGCTGAGTGAAATTCTTGGTTAGAGAGCTGAAGTATACTTGCTGTGAGGTCGGACAGTACGTTGGAGACGACTGAGGGTTCACGTTGGGGGTCGGGTGTGATTGCAGACTTCTTTGGCTTAGCTGTTACTCGGTGACATTTGAGAGTGCCTTTGCCTAAGGCCTTTGCCTAAGGGCTCCGCCTCCCACAGCCCCGACTGGGCCGGAGGTCTCCTGAGCAGGCTAAGATGGCTGCTGCCTGCTCAGGCGTGCTCTACCCCGATCGGGGAGCACAGAGCCGGTGGGGAGCTGAAGAGGGTTTGGCAAAGATAGTGCAGTCCTTCTGGAGGCCGTGTGCGTGGACTTCTAATCTTGTGTCATTTAGATGTGGTGGCGGTTGGCTTCGGAGCGCTGTTGCTTCTCTGGAGGTCCCCGCCTAAGGGCCACGCCAAAGGGCCCTCTGGCGAGGCCCTCAGGCGCGGGCCCGCAAGGCGCGGGCGCGCCCGATGGCGCTCTTTTTAAACCGCAGCTGGCCTGCCCCGATTGGGTGGAGGAAGACTGGAGGGCGTCCTTCTGCTTGCCGGGTGCTCGATCCCTCCTGGGAGAACCGCGGCCGGGCGGGAAGTGGTGGAGGCAGCAAGAGGGAGCCTGCGCCCGATGGCGCTCTTTTTAAACCGCAGCTGGCCTGCCCCGATTGGGTGGAGGAAGACTGGAGGGCGTCCTTCTGCTTGCCGGGTGCTCGATCCCTCCTGGGAGAGCCGCGGCCGGGCGGGAAGTGGTGGAGGCAGCAAGAGGGAGCCTGCGCCCGATGGCGCTCTTTTTAAACCGCAGCTGGCCTGCCCCGATTGGGTGGAGGAAGACTGGAGGGCGTCCTTCTGCTTGCCGGGTGCTCGATCCCTCCTGGGAGAGCCGCGGCCGGGCGGGAAGTGGTGGAGGCAGCAAGAGGGAGCCTGCGCCCGATGGCGCTCTTTTTAAACCGCAGCTGGCCTGTCCCGATTGGGTGGAGGAAGACTGGAGGGCGTCCTTCTGCTTGCCGGGTGCTCGATCCCTCCTGGGAGAGCCGCGGCCGGGCGGGAAGTGGTGGAGGCAGCAATGTGCGCGAATCACTTTTTTTAGTGGTTTCCATGCATAATATAGTTGGCCCCTATTCTGATGGTATCCATGTCGAACAGACTGTAGGCCTAGGATGGAGCTGAACACTGCCAGACATCGGGAGGCAGTATCATGGAGCCTCAGTAACCAGACAGTACTCTGAAGTCACAAAATGCTGATAATAGCAGTATATGAAGCTTTAAATAAAGATAAAAGTACTGTTCTGGCGGGAGAGATATCCCCATTTCTCTGGCAGAACAAGAGTAAAATATGTGTTTTTACTCATTTTCTACTTCATTTGTCAGATGGCTGCAACAATGATCACATTCAACAGAATGCAACAGGCAGCTCAAATGACTATGAAACTGACAGTAATTCAATGAAAGTTCCAGCCAAAGCACAAAGAAAGAGAGACGGAAAACAAAATGATGTATTTCAGAAGGAATGGCTGAAGAACCCAGAGTACTTATGACTGGCTAGCTAAACATGATCTGAACTATGGACAATGCATTTATTGTAGTGCTGCGATTAGTGAAAAATTTGAAGGTGTTAAAGCTTCCAAGTGCCACTGTGAATCATATAAGCGCAAGTCTATTTGTCAAGGCTCGTAGAAAATCTAAAGTAATTCAAAATGTTTTTGTTAACACACATAGGGGCTTGTTTACAAAGCCGCGGTAGCGGTTTGCGATCGTAATCGGAGCCGCGGCCCCATTGATTTCAATGGGGCCGCGGCTGCGATCGCGATCGCGAACCACTACCGCGGCTTTGTAAACAAGCCCCATAGTAACATAGTAAATGATGGCAGATAAAGACCAGTATGGCTCATCTAGTCTGCCTAGTAAGATGGCAAGAGTAGGTGCACCTGCCGCTCTGTGCAGGCCACCCCTCCCCAAAAATAGCATCAGTACAGTAGCAAAAACATACTCATGGTATAAATCATCATTACAGTTATTCGTCAATGGACTTTGGAAACAAAATGGATAATTGTTTATATTCTGATTCTGACATCGCCTCAAAGATCCAACTGGGAAGAACAAAGACCAAGGACCCGATATGCAGTTGGGTGGGCTATATGCCATGTACTGCCCGCTGACCTCTAAACCCGGATATTCAATGCCGTGGCAATGGCATTGAATATCCAGGTTAGGCACCGAGGGGATTCATCCACAGAGCCCAACCGGGTAGCGGCAATATTGGACCGCTACCCAGTTAGCCGTCCACAGCTAGAACTAGGCGAGCCAAAAGCTCACCTAGTTTTAGCCATGGATAGCTAACCAGGTAGTGGCCAAATATCGCTGTTACCAAGTTACCGGGACTCCCCACCTCCACTCTGCCCCGGAACGTTCCCAACACGCCCCAGTGCTAACCGGATAGCATCAGGCCGCATAGGGTAGATAGATGGGGATATTCAGCATCACTAACTGTGTAGATGCCATTGAATATTCTTACAGGGCTGTAATCCGTGTAAATGTCTTTCCAATATCGGGCCCCAAATCTTTAGTCAAAAATGTCATCAGACCATATCCCATTGAAATGATAGTCAACATAGTAAAACCTGGAGACAATGACACCTCTCTTTCATATTCAGCTTCCACTGATGCTTCCAATAAAGGAAACACATTTTTCCCTCTAGCTCTGAGAATATCTGATTTAAAAAAAGGCGTGCAAGACTATCTCCTTTATGAGGAACCTCATAAAACCTCTGATTCGGCAGCAAAGTCTATCATTATGGCAATTTCAGTCTCTAGGGCTGAGTCTCCAGTATATGGTCACATATGGGGCTGACAATGCATCAGTGAATTATAGAACACACTGCTCTGTCTTTCAAAAGCTCTCAAATATAAAAGGAAAAATTATCAAGGCAAATTATAACTGTCACATCTTAAACAATACTGCAAAACATAGCTTTCAGAAAATTAGCAGTGCTTTTGAAACATTAGTCATCAAGGTATTCAACCATTTTTCTACATGTGCAAAGAGGCTGGCTGATTTAAAAGAATCTTTAGATTTTGTGGAAGAAGACTACCGCCGAGCTGGCTCAGTTTATTCTCAGCAGTTGTTAGGTTTTTACAGTATTTCAGTTGAAAAAAAGGCTATTTCCTGCAGATAGGTTCTGAAGATTATGATAAAGTAATTTGGTCATTCATATCAGATTAAATCAGCAAAATACCAATGATGGCAGAATGTTATATATTCTTTTACCACTCACTTCTGTCAGTATTCCAAACAGCGATACTGGCTTTAGAAAAGAGCAATATTCAAGCTACTAATGGTTTAAACTTTGTGGATAGATTGAGGGTTCATCTGGAAAGTAGGCAGAAAGACGAATTCTTTGGTTTCATGGCTGGACAAGCAATGTGTCACCTTGACAAACGGTAATCTGAAAAGTTTAGAACAAAAGTACTAGAAGTTTATTCCAGGGCCTTGGTATACCTTAAAAAATGGTTTGACTTTGATAAATCTCTTTTTAGGTAGTTTGCCTGCCTTTCACTTGAGAAGGACTTTCCCTTGATTGAAGATCTGTTCAGTTTAAGTGAACTGTTTGGCGTTCATGAGCAAGTTCACATGGACAGTTTATATACTGAACTATTGCTTTTGCACATAGCAGCTCCAGCATTTAATGAAAGCCAAGAAGAACGAATAAGTGCTGATAAATACAGTAGAACAAATTTCTTCAAAACACAGAAGCCCAAAATTCGAAAAGCATTGTGCAGCATATTTTTGCAGCTCCATGCAGCAAATCTATTTGGAAAGAGGGTTCATTACCATGAATAATCTCTGGAATGATGAAAACAATAGATCGGGTGTTGATACAATGAAAGCCAAAACGTAACATTAACTTGCCATGTTTATAGTTCTTCAAAAGCATCAAAATGAATAAAACTCTTCTTCACGCAGCCAAAGCAGTAATTCAGTATTTATTCAAATGAATGAAAGATCATTGGTTGTTTTGCTTCTGATGTTGGAAATCTTTCTAGCAGGCTATTTTTGTTTGGCTAGATGACCATGGTGGTCAAGTGCTGAATAATTTTTGACTGGGGGGATCCCTTCTTTTGCATCAAATATTCTCACTGCTAGAGGGAAAAACTTCCTGATATTTGGCCTTTTGATATTTTAGAGGAAGGACAAACTTACCCAGCAAAGTCTCTGACACCAACCCAATGACTTGTGTGATGAGTTTGTGTAGTCTTCTCAGGCCAGTATGGAAAAACAGCACAATGTTACTGTCCTGAGCCCTACAGAGCTGCATATTGCACTAGATTACACATATACAGCTACTATCATAAGCCTCCAGGCCTACTTGACATCGTCAGCAGATCCAAAGATACCAAAATATGAAAGCAAATATCCAGTCTGTCTCCATTATCTAACCTGGACTAGCATTCTGGTGAGTAGAAGGAATGGGCGAGAATGCACCCCGATGCACAGGGAAGGAAGTAACAGAACTTGTAAAACAAAAGCAAAAAATTCTTCCAAGAATCAGATCAGCAAACAAGGAACAAGTGGCAAATGCAGAAATACAGAGGGAAACATAAAGTATTACTCCAGAAATCATTTGTCTATCAAAACCAGAAACATGATGAATGGCTAAGGAGCGGTGAACTGAAACGGAAGGATGAGAGACTGATTGATGCAGACCAAACAGTGGATTATGGATGAGATGGTCTGTGGCATTTATAGAAAAAGAAATGGGAAAATGGACATGTGTAGATACCGTAAGAAAAAGTTGGAAATGGTCACTCATCTCACAGCTGGCTGCAAAGTTCCGATGACAGAAAATTGTTATAAAGAAAGGCACAATGGTGCCACCCCACCCACTGAAAGTTCTATAACCATTACAGCATCACTGTACTGGAAAAATACTGGGATCCTAACCCCTAAGAATATAAAAGTGAATAAAGAGATTATGATCACATGAGACAATCCTATTCTGACTAACAGAAAGCTGGCTGCAAAGAAGCCGGATATAGTGGTCAAAGAGAAACACCAGAACGACACTAATAATAGAGATGCCAGTCCCAAATGATTATTTTATATCTTCCATCCTCTAAACTCGGTTTGTGTTATTTATTCTCACATGCATTTCTTTATTCGGCATTCACTGGTGGTGAGATACATGATTCACAGAATTAGTATAATACATGCAGTACATTGTACTTTCACTTTTAAGTTATAGCAGCGTGTTTCTGCTTTGTGTGTGTGTAATAAATTAATAAAAATTAAAAAATATATATATATTTAGCTTATAGTGGGTGGTATATCTGAATTCCATGTTAACATAAATCAACCTAATGTAAAGTTTGTGAAATAATCATAAAATGTATATTTGGCAGTAGCAACCCTACTTTACCGATGGTGGTAGAGGGGGTGTGAGACGTGGCAGGTGTCATGTTTTTCTCTTTCAAAAAGTACGAAACGTTGCTTCTTCCCCTACCAGTCCCTGCGCCACCTTTTCCTGCTGCGGCTTCCCTGAATCCTCTGCAAGATATGGTGCCTTGGACATTTTCCTGACCCTGCATTTCTGTGGAAAGAGATTGTGTGGGAGGCATG
This sequence comes from Ichthyophis bannanicus, assembly GCA_033557465.1. NCBI lineage: Eukaryota > Metazoa > Chordata > Amphibia > Gymnophiona > Ichthyophiidae > Ichthyophis > Ichthyophis bannanicus. The sequence continues at coordinate 1,709,021,069 of CM066032.1, forward strand.
GAAAGACGTGAAGCCAAACTTCAGCAGTAGAAAGCAGCAAGTAAGTTGCTGCTTTTTTGGAAGCCCACTTGTAGCCTCTTTCAGCTTCTTTCCAAGCTCTGGGGCACCCTGATAGCCCCTGAGGATGTTCCTTGGTCAGGGCTTCTTTGCCACAACTTGCCTGTCATCTTCGTATGCTAGCATCAGCAGCGGGAATTGGAAGGGCCCTGTCAACTCCCAAGTGGCCTCACCTGTGTCATGTGCCATTCACCTGAGCAAAACTGCTTTCCAGGGCTTGAGAGATAGACAGACCATAGGCACACGTGCTTGCTGCAAAATGCACCAAATAAAACAATCAACCAATACTCAGAATCAATCAATTGAAGTAAACAGTAGAAATATGTGGCCTATCTAACCTAGAGGAATCAGTCAGAATGGTTTTAGTTATGAAGAAATGGTGAGCAGAAGAGATTGGAGAGAGGCAGAAGAGTTAATTGGTTGTTAAAAGGACAAGAAATGGAAAACTGTCTTCCTTCCTCCTGCTGAACTGATATGCCTACTCTAAGATGTGTGCTTTGTAAGGTTTCCTCTGTAGGTCTGGATTTACGTAGGCATAGACTATATAGGCAACTCCCTGGGTAGCAAATTTTGAAGGCAGCACAGTAAAGAGCTCTCGGGGGTTAGTGCATGCATTCTGGTACCATGTGATTTTTAGGAAAACTGTGGCAAGTAATGTAAAGTGGCATTAGCATTGTTTAAGCAATCAGAAATGTGCTAAAATGTTTTTATTCAACCTTAAATATGGCACATTTCAACTTGAGTTAAATAAAATGACGTTGAAACGTGTACACCTGCAGTGTGAAACCATGGCGTTCCGCATTTGCAGAATCAGGCATGTCGTGGGTTCATGTACTTAAGACATGGAGAGTGTCGAGGTGTGTGTGAGAGTCAAAGGGAGTGCTGGGGCATATGTGTCTTGGCAGTTATGTGCATGCATCGGGGGGCTCCATATTTATTTATTTATTTATTTTATTTACAGTTTCTTTTATACCGCACTATTCGACATCAGCGCGGTTTACAATGAACAGAAACTACACTTACCAAATATTGATCAGTGCTTACAATGAACATATTGTTGGGCTGTATGTTCATGTATGTCTGGGGAGTGTGCGTGTAAGGGGAAGCCACAGTCCTGGCTCTTCTGATTGCCGGATCTCTGAGATTCCTGCTCTTTATGCCAGTTTGACCAGGTCTCCTACCAGCTCTTCACCCTGATGATTTAGGGGGGAGCATATGGATCTGTTTGTGTGGTGTTGGAGTGGCTCTGTGTGTATGTATGTGTGTTTGAGGGCATGATTATGTATGTGTGTTTGTATCAAGGGAGTTGGCTGTATCTGTGTGTGTGTGTGTTGGGGTAGCTGTGTGTGTCTCAAGGTACATGTGCATGTGTGTTGTGGTGGTGAGTGTGTGTTTGCAGTTCCCCTGTCTTCCTGCACCCACTCCTTATCCTTCCCACCTTCTAGACTATTCCCCCTTCCTACAGTATCATTCACTCTTCCTCTTTCACCTCCACCTACCCCATGCACTCTCCCTCCCCTGCTACCCAACCTTGCACTCTTTCTCAGGCTTTTCACTCCCTCCATCCCTTCCCTTCTCCTTAATGCACTCATTGCTTCTCCTTTTCTCCTCTAACCCTGCCCCTTTCCTTTTGCTCAACCCCCTTCTCCTTTCCTCTTTTAGCATAGCCTTTTCCCTTTATGCTGTACCCCTTTCTTCCTAGCCCCATTCTTTCCTTTACTTCCCTAAAGCTCCACCCTCTCACTGCCCTTTCTTTCATTGCTCCTCTTCTGTTGCCAGCAGGACCCAGGGACTCCCTCGGCTCTTGACTTGACATCTTCAACTTCTATTGCCAGTGGGACCCAGGGACTTCCACCAGCCTTTGCAGGCTATAGCCCCAATCTTATAGCTGGTGGGACCTAGGGACTCCCACTGGCCTTTGCAGGCCATGGCCCTAACTCTTCTGGCTGACAAGACCCAGGGACCCCCCCACCTGCAATCCTGTTCTTCATGTGGGCGGGAACAAGACTCCCGCCAGCTCTTCATCTTGTTAGTTTAAGGGAGTAATATATGCATCTGTTTTCACATGCTTAAGTATTGTCACAGCCCTCCTAGTGGCAGCGTGCAGAAAGGAGAGGGCGGACACTTATTGTTGGTTGAAGAAGGAAAAACTTTTCTAGACCAGGTGCATCATGGTCTTTGTAGTCCCACTTCATAAATAAATAGTTGTGAGCCTTGTGCAGGGTTAAACTTAAATGGTTTTTATTCCCTTTGTTGCGCAAAGGTTCTCCAGGAAGACAAAAACAGAATGTACCTTACTTCAGGGTTTATGCCAAAATATTTACAAAGTCAGTAACTGTTACAGGCGCTTCACAGTTCTTTGCATTCAAACAGGTTTTCAACACCAAGAGGAAAAACAAATATAAAACTTCTTCTTTCAGCTTAGCAAAAGCAAAAAGATATGTCCTGCCGGTTACAATTCTTTGAGAGATTCTAGACTCTTGGAAAACAGAGTGAGCAGTCCATCGGGTGCTCTAACTGCAGCGGCTCTGGTTCTATCACCTCTATTTGCATAGGTTCCTGTTCAGCCGTGTTGTCAGCTAGTCCTGAGCTTTCCCTGGATAAGGCAGGTTGTAGTTCAATAGATCTCTCCAATATTCCCCAGCCTTGCTGGTCTTGGTTTGGCAAATAACTATTATGGCTTTTTACTATGCCTCTCTGTAAAGGTTTCACAAGCCTTTCCCAGCTTTGTTTCCTATCAGTACGGTTCTCTGGGTTATAAGCTTTTCTAGGAGCTGGCTCACATCTTGGAAAGGAAATATAACTGTACCTTGGATCTTTGAGACGTGCTCTGCTGATATTTGCTCTACCTTCTATTCCCGTCTTCCCTGAAGACTGGCTCCTGGAGGTTTCTGGAACGGGCTTGTCCTCCCTGGAACTTAGCTCTTTCTTGTAGTACTCCAAGCTTCTCTGCCTTTCAGTATGTGAGGTTCCTCTCTCAGGTCCCCTCTCAGTTCCTCTCTGAACTTGTGTTCCTCTCCCAGTTCCTCTCTGAACTCGAGATCCTCTCTCAGTTCCTCTCTGAACTCGAGATCCTCTCCGCTTTCTTCCTTCTGAGCACTGTTTATAAAGCCGTTTCTGCACTGAGCTTCCTGGCTCTCTACTCAGGTGTACCTGATTAGCTCCTGCATTCTCAAAACCTGGGTGTGTCAGCTTAGCTTCTGCAGCCTCGTGCCTGCTCCCTCTAGCTGCACTTTTAGGTAACTGCACCCTCTGTGAGTCAGTTGCTTTATAATAAACAATGTTTTTTCCTAAGTCTATAGCTTCAATGGCTTCAGCTTCATCACAGTATGCACAAATAAACATGCCTAAGGACAGACAAAAATGTACCCAGCCGGCTAGACCCTCAACAATATGTGCTACGATTATGTGAAACACGCTTAAAAAGCAAACCAAAAAACCCTTGAATTTTCACAACTGGAAAAAGTAAATATGAAAAATCCAGACATACTTTGCAGACTTTCGGATTAGATTTAATCTATATCTTTATTACTAAAGTCATCTCCTAATAATATATCTTTTAGGCCTCTTTCCCTGCACGAGTGCCAGAGCACCTGTTCTCCGTACGCAGCTAACAGTCTGATCACAAAGGTCCAAAATCTGCTCAAAATACACATATTATTCATTTGTTAAAATGTGTGTTCAGATCTGTTGTTTTTGATTTAAAACAGCTTGCTTCCCTTTCAGTCTTTATTATGTGTGATTTGCCATGTCAAAATGAATAATTTGCATTGTCTCTAACTCTGCTAAAAGTTACTGGCCACCTCACTGTACACTGTATAAAGATGCCTTTTTTTCTCATGTTCTCTCTCTCCCTCTCTCTCTCTCTCTCTCTTCATAAAGCGCCATCAAAGCAACTTTTGGCAGCCCTTTCTGAAAAGGAAATAAGAAACCTAAAGTGTTTAAATAAATTGTTCCAGGGCATACTTGTGCCTCTGTAGAGCCTACTGTCAGTGCTTTCTGGCAGGTATTTTGCCTGTCTACTTTGGTCTGTGGCCTGAGTTTTATAAAACGCATATACACATCAGGACGTTTGCCATAGACTCCGTAGATTTTAATTCACCCTTACATCAAGTCTAGGTCGCATAGCAGTTAAGATTCCTTTTCCACTGGATTTGCTATTTTATTTTTGCATTCTTAAAGCTTTCTGGTAGATATGTTTGAGGTGAAAGTTGTCTCATCACTTCTAAATGTACTGTGAATGAGTTTTCCTAAAAGAGCTTTGATATAAATCTTTTTGAAGTTTCACTGGCCAAAATAGTTTGCAGCTGTTTCCAGGACATGAAAAGTAAGGGCTGATCCAATGACTGAGTGTGCTGTGCTGGCCACAGAAGAGATGGAACTTTTGAGTTCTAGCTTTGCCTCCATGGTATGCATGGGCTTGGAGCTCCAAGATGTTAACATGCAGGACAGCCTGCTTTTGAAGATCTGCACACAGTTTTAGCTTTACTCTGTTGGAGCCTTGTGTTGACCTGAATATAGTCTGTGAAACAACTTACAGTTAATACACAGAGTCTCACCCTCACAGCTGACCCAGGGTTTATGCTCCACCCCGAGGTCCTGAGGATCCAGATCCCTTCAACATAGTCCTTTTTCCCAAATATGCCATACAGCTGTCCCAGTCTCACAGAGGGTTAAATTTTCTCACAACTAGCTCATCTTTAACACAGAAAGCAAGCATAGTTCTTCTTCCAAGCTACAAGTTCCAACGGTCTTTCCAAAACAATAATTTTCTAGAATAGACTGGGTCAAGACCAGTCTGGTTGCCACTTCTCTCTAGTACCTTTTTTTTATTCCTTTTCTCCCTCCAGCTTTTCAGATACCAACCCTGATGCATCTAATTGCCCAAGCTCTGACCCTATATGCTTGATTCTTGTGATGGGACACATACATCATCACAAGAAGCCACCATATTTGAAGGTATAGTTAACTGTTACTTGTTATCTGCTGGGTTTACAATTATCATAACTGCAGTGAGCACTCCTCACCCCTTTCTCATCCCCTTCCTCTCATTGCGATAAAATGCTATGCTAAATATTTAATCTAACACCTTTTCCATGTGTAGTCCTCACAGCGGTATATAAGCTGTTCGGCAAATAAGGTGGTCACACAATTACAGGAGCAAATACAGTCATTCGGAATCAACTCCTGAATTTTAAATATCAGGATTCTTTGAATAGGGAACAGCACATGTTGGGAGGCCCTTGGCACTTAACTCTACTCACTCCTCTTCCCTTTCAAATAAGTGGATCCAGTTCAGAGTTTGTGTTCCAAACTAGTGTCACTGAACAACAGCAACAAAACCAATTGTCAAAGACAGAAAAATGTAACTACATTATATCACTCCTTCTCTTCACTCAAAAAGTTACTAGTAGGTAAAGTTTTGCTCCTCCTCTTAGTTCTCTTATGTTACATGTAGGGTTTAAGCACTCTTTCTCTAAGGCTAGATTAGAATCCAACTCTGTCTTTTTATTGCCACACTTACAGAATGACTTGGGGGTCTACCTGAGTGGGAATACATTCCCTGAATTTATTTCTTTCTTAGTGTACCTGGAGCTGATGATAATGCAGGCACAGTTCCCTGCTACTCTCTGGGTCTCCTTCATGCATTGGAGGGGGGCGGAAGTGGCAGGTAAGATGACATGGAAACTGCGACAAATCCTCAAAGCCCTTAGGTAAGGGCAGCACCATGGTTTTTGATCCATTGCCCCCACTGCAGGCCCTGGAGAGCACAGATCTCTGGGGTATTTCATGAGTCACTTTTCTCCTTTGAGAAAATTGACTTTATAGCACTATCCTCCGTTATCTATCTTTAGACCAGTTCCCAATCCACAAGGATTTTCTCAAGGGTCTTACATAAGAGACCTTGCCAAAGGCTTTCTGAAATTTCAAACATACTATATCGACCGGCTTACCTTTGTCTACCTTTTAAAAAATATAGCAGATTAATAAGACAAGACTTTCCTTGGCTAAATCAGTGTTCACTTTTTCCCATTAAACCATGACTATCTATATGTTCAATGATTGTTTTTTTTTATTTATTTATTTTATTTATTTATTTACATTCTCTTATGTTGTTGTTAAGTGCCGTCGAGTCGGAGTCGACTCATGGCGACCCTCTGGATAGCTATCCTAAATTGTGTTCGGTCTTCAGTCAGGCGGCTCATTGTTGACAGACTGGTACCGTAGCTGCTGTTATTGTATCGATCCATCTCATTGCTGGCCTTCCTCTTTTGCGTTGACCTTCTATCTTGCCAAGCATAATGTCTTTCTCTAATGATTTCTCTCTTCGCATGATGTGTCCAAAGTATGAAAGTCGAAGTCTTGTCATCTGAGCTTCTAAAGAAAGCTTAGGTTTGATTTCCTCTAGTACCGACTGGTTTGTTCTTCGGGCTGTCCATGGTATACACAGTATTCGCCGCCAACACCATAATTCAAAGGCATCAATTTTCTTCCTATCTGTCTTTTTCACTGTCCAGCTTTCACATCCATATGATGTTATTGAAAATACCATGACTTGAACAAGTCGAATCTTTGTATGGAGAGAGACATCTCTGCTCTTGAGAATCTTATCTAGGTCTTTCATAGCCATTCTGCCAAGAGCAATGCATCGTCTGATTTCTTGACTGCTTGTTGCTTCTTTATTGATAGTTGATCCAAGTAGGTTAAAGTTGTTCACAATTTCAATTTCTTCTCCTTCAACAATGAACCTGTTGATTATGCCAGTTGTCATGATCTTTGTCTTCTTTACATTAAGGTGTAGGCCCATTTTGAGACTATGTTCTTTGATTGTGAGAAGCAAATGTTTCAGATCATCTTCACTTTCAGCCAGTAATGTGGTATCATCAGCATAGCGAAGGTTGTTGATGAGTCTTCCACCAATCTTCACACCTCTGTTGTCTTCATACAATCCTGCTTCTCTGATGATTTGTTCTGCATATAAATTAAACAGGTATGGGGAAAGTATGCAGCCTTGTCTTACACCTTTGCTTATTTTAAACCATTATGTTTCTCCTTGTTCTGTTCGAACTGTTGCTTCTTGATGAATGTACAGATTGCGCAAGAGAACGATCAGGTGTTCTGGTATACCCATGCTTCTTAATGTGGTCCAGAATTTCTCATGGTTTACACAGTCAAAAGCCTTGCTATAGTCGATAAAGCACAAATAGATATCCTTTTGGTATTCTTTAGTCTTTTCAAGGATCCATCTCACATCTGCAATGATGTCTCTCGTTCCTCGCCCTTTCCTGAACCCTGCTTGCACTTCAGGTAGTTCTTGTTCCAGGTATGGTTGTAGCCTCTTTTGAATAATCTTTAGTAGAATCTTGCTGGCATGTGGGATCAGAGCAATTGTGCGATAATTTCCACAGTCAGTTGGATCACCTTTCTTTAGTATTGGTATAAACACAGATCTTTTCCAGTCAGTTGGCCATGATGTTGTCTTCCATATTTCTTGGCAGAGCCTTGTGAGTACGGTAACAGCTGCATCAGATTGCTGCAATACTTCTATGGGAATGCTATCAATGCCTGGTGCTTTGTTCTTTGATCAGGCTTTCAATGCTGCTTCAACTTCTTCTTTCATCAACAATGGTTCCCGATCATAAGGTACAGGTTGAAACAGCTGTTGGTCCACTTGATCTTTATCATATAAAAACTCTGTATATTCCTTCCACCTTTTCTTGATCTTCTCAGCATCATTCAACATAGAACCTTGAGCATCTTGTAACATTCCAATTCGAGGCTGGAACTTTTTCTTTAACTCTCGTAGCTTTAGGAAAGCCGATCTTGTTCTTCCTCTAATAGTTTCTGCTTCTATTTCCTTGCAAGTGTCATTGTAGTACTTTTCCTTGTCCTGTCTTGCTGCACGCTGGAAATCTCTGTTGAGTTCTGCGATTGTCTTTCTTTCTCCTCTGGCTTTAGCTTCTCTGCATTTCTGGGCAATTTTCTGAGTTTCTTCCGTCATCCATTTTGGCCGTTTTTGCTTTTTCACCTTTTGTAGAGACTTCTCGCTTTCTTCCAACACAACCTTCTTGATGTCATTCCATAACTCTTCTGGAGCTCTGTCATTTGTATCTAAAGCAGCAAATCGATTTTGCAGGCAGTCTTTAAATTCCAGTGGTATATTCTCAAGGTCATATTTTGCTGCATTCATGAGTGGTTTGCTCTTTTTCAACTTTAGCTTGAGTTTGCATACTAGTAGTTTATGATCTGTACCACAGTCAGCTCCAGGTTTTGTCTTTGTTGACGTTACAGAGCTTTTCCATCGTTGACTTCCACAGATGTAGTCAATTTGATTTTTATACAATCCATTGGGTGAAGTCCATGTGTACAGTCGCCGCTTGTGTTGCTGGAAGAAGGTGTTTGAGATGAATAGATCGTTGGTCTTGCAGAATTCTATCAGTCTTTCTCCAGCTTCATTTCTGTTGCCAAGTCCATATTTTCCAACTACTTTGCCTTCTTCTTTTTTGCCAACCTTTGCGTTCCAGTCATCCATGACTATCAGGATATCCTGTTTGCATGTTCTGTCAATTTCAGCTTGTACTTGTTCATAGAACTCTTCAATTTCATTCTCTTCTGCAGCTGTTGTTGGGGTATATACTTGAATTATAGTTGTGTTGATAGGCAATCCTTGTAGACGAATAGAGATTAAGCGTTCGCTGACTGCATTGTATTTCATTACAGTTCTTGCAAGTTTCTTCTTTATTATAAATGCAACACCATTTCTTCTTTGTCTTTCATTTCCAGCATAGTAGACCATGTGATCATCTGATGCAAAGTGCCCCATGCCAGTGCATTTCAGTTCGCTGACACCCAATAGATCAAGTTATACACGTTCCATTTCATTCTTGACCACCTTCAACTTCCCTTGGTTCATGTTTCGTACGTTCCATGTTCCAATGTGTAAGACATCTTTACAGCTTCTGACTCTCATTTCATGCGCAGCTACATCAGCAGTCAGACTTCCCGAGGGCTTTGATCCAACCACATCATAAATGCTGGCTTTACTCTGAAAAGTCTTCAGCTCTTCCCCAGTAGCTAGTTGAGTGCCTTCCGACCTGGGGGTCTCATCTTCCAGCACCATAGCACAATTTGTTTTGTTGTAACTATCCATTGGGTTTTCATGGCAAGATACAGAAGTAGATTGCCGGGCCTTTCTTCCGCGCAGTTTAAGTTTGGTGTTGTTGCCGTTGTCACAAAAATGTGATCCTCCGCCGTCAACACTCTCCCATTCTGCTGCTGCCATTCTCTTATATACCGCGCTATTCTGCATCAGTGCGGTTTACATTAAACAAACTGAAATTACATTGAACAGGGCATTATAACTTGGAGATAACTATTTTACAGGAACATGGGCTATGGAGGGTTAAGTGGCTTGCCCAAGACCACAAGGAGCACCTGTGGGACTGGAAACCCCAGTCCTTCCGGCCCAAGGTTTGCTGTCCTCTAGTGGGATTTGAACCCCAGACCTTCCGGCCTGAAGTACCTTGCCCCATTTTTATAATTGTTTTTATCATTTTGCCCAGTAATTGACACTAGGCTCACCAGATTGTAGATTCCTGGATCACCCCTGAAACCCTTTTTAAAAATTGATATTGCGTTGGCCACTTTCCAATCTTCAGATGATTTTAATAATAGTTTACAAATTATTAATAGTAGGTCTGCAGCCTCATTTTTTAGTTCTTTCAACACTCTGGAATGTATGCCTTCTGGTCCAGGTGACTTGTGTCTCTTTAGTTTATCAAATGGCTGCATTATATCTTCCTGGTTTATTGAGATTTGTTTCATTTCCTCCAATACATCAACTTTAAATAGTATTCCTGGTATGGGTAATGTCCCTACATCTTCTTTAGTAAAGACCGAAGCAAAGAATTCATTCAGTCTCTCTGCTATAGCTTTGTCCTCTCTTGAAATCAATGGGGCCACGGCTCCGATAACGATCGCAAACCGCTACCGCGGCTTTGTAAACAAGCCCCTTAGTGTCCCTTTTACCCCCTCTATCATCTACTGGTTCAACTGACTCTGTCTCCGATTTTTTGCTATGAATGTATTTGAAAAAGTTTTAATAATGAGTTTTTGCTCTTGGGCGACTTTCTTTTTAAGATACTCTTATAAATGTTGTATTTTTTTTTGTTATGACAAATTTGTATTCTTGTCTCCCCCCGAATTAGAAAAGTGGATCCTAGATAAGGAAAAGGCTCAATGACTTCTTGTTATATATATATATTTTTCCTTAATGCAGGGGATGGGAGGAGTCTCACTGGGCTGTTTAAAGTTGGCTATGGATTTCTCTTTCGAGGACTTTCCTTTGCCTTGTTTTCTTATATGATTTTGTCTTTGGCAATTGTAGGTATGTTTCTCCGAGACGTGGGCTGATTTCTTTCTTATTGGTTTCTTTTTGTATGTTCATTTTGTATTCTGTATTTCTTTATATTGTAATTTTACTATATAAATTGTAACATTTTTCATAAATAAAAATTTTAAAAAAATGAGTTTTTGCTTCAACAACAAGCTTTTTTTCAAATTCTCTCTTTATCTGACTGGAGTGGAGGGGTAGCCTAGTGGTTGGGTCAAGGTACTTCAGGCCAGAAGGTCGGGGGTTCAAATCCCACTAGAGGACAGCAACCTTGGGCCGGAAGGACTGGGGTTTCTAGTCCCACAGGTGCTCCTTGTGGTCTTGGGCAAGCCACTTAACCCTCCATAGCCCGTGTTCCCTGTAAAATAGTTCTCTGTGTGCTGTGCTTTCCTGTCTAATCAATGTGTTTATACCTCAAAAATTTCCTGTCATGATTTGACAATTTCCAATCTGTAATCAAAAAATGCTGCTGATCGCTGGAAGTAGCGGTATACAAATGTATACAAAATAAAATAAATAATCAATGTCTTTTATCACAGTGTTTGCTGTTTTCTGTCGTCATCATTTGGCACATGAGATGTTGTTTTGGCTATAACAGCCTCTCTGACCTTACCTTTAAACCATGCTGGTAGTTGTTTGGTTTTCTTTTCACCTTTCTTAAAGTGTGGAATACATCTGTCCTGGGCTTCCAAGGTAGTATATTTAAACAAAGCTTGGGCCTAATGTAAACTCTTAACCTTTGCAGTTGCTTCTTTTTTATGGGGATTTTTGTAACCAATCCTGAGTATGCCACTGATTCAGAATCTGGCTTCTTGGGGTTTTGGTTTATTTTTTCTCTACATATGTCTATATTTTAGTTTATGTAATTTATTCCCTACTTGGTAAGTATCTATCTGTGCTCTGAGTATATTGCCAAGGCTAGGTATTCTGTTAGTATTGAATATCAATGTAGGAATTGGTAGTAATCCAGCTTGATTGTTTTTTTGACTATGTGTATGGATAAGAACATAAGAAATGCCATACTGGGTCAGACTAGGGTCCATCAAGTCCAGTATCCTGTTTCCAACAGTGACCAATCCTGATCACAAGTACCTGGCAGGTTCCCAAAAGGCACACAGGTTCCTGGGTCCTCTTTAATAAAGGTTTATGGTGCTTTCCTCCAGGAACTTGTCCAAACCTTTTTTAAACCCAACTACACTAACAGCTTTTATTACATCCTCCGGTAATGAATTCAGGAGTTTGATTGCGCATTGAGTGAATAAATATTTTCTCATATTAGTCTTAAATGGGTTACTTTGTAGCTTCACTGTGTGTCCCCTAGTCTTTCTACTTTTTAATGGCGTAAACAACCAATCTACGTTTACCTGTTCCATTCCATTCATTAATTTATAGACCTCTATCATATCTTATTTATTTATTGATTTGTAAAACTTTTATATACCGCCACTTCCCAAGATCAGTGGCGGTTAACATTGAACAAATGATAGGATAAAGTACATAAAACATTATGCAACTATATACAGAAACAGTATAAATAAAGTAACTATTTACAACTTGCAACAAACTTTAAAATATTTACAACTTGTGGCATCAATCTGAGGTTCAAATTTGGACAGTGTTAGCTGTATGGGAATAGGTTGGGTAGTATTGTAAGGTTGTGCTATGAGGGGTGGGGGCAAGATCCGAGTAATGGTCTATATTGTAGTAATGCTGAGTGAATAAATATGTTTTTAGTTCCCTTCGGAATGTTTGGAGATCTTTTATCTCCCTTAGCTGGACTGGGAGGTTATTCCATAGGGTAGGTGCTACATATGAGAATGCGCTGTTGCTTGTTATTTGTTTTGTCTTTCTTATTGAATCTGGCACTAGAATGGAATTGAGGTTCTTTCTTCTTCTCACTCTGTTTTCAGGAGGGCTATAGATTAATGTAGATAAATATGATGGGGCAATCTTATTAATTAACTTAAAGGTAGTCAATAAGATTTTATATTGGATCCTGCTGGCGACGGGGAGCCAATGTAGAGAGTATAGAATGGGAGAAATGTGATCAGATAACTTAGCCTTGGAAATTATTCTGGCGGTAGCGTTCTGAGCCATTTGTAATACGTTTTGGTTCTTCTTTGTAATGCCTTTGAGTATGCCATTGCAATAGTCAAGGTGGGGTGTTATTAGGACTTGGATAATGGTTCTAAAATCATCCTTTTCTATAAGTGGTCTAAGTTGTTGGATGGACCGGAGCTTGAAAAAGATTGTTCTAGCTATTTTCTTAATGTGAGTAGTGAAACTAAGAGTCCTGTCAAGGATGACCCCAGATATTTTATCTCCTAAATAAATACAAATGAATAAATAAATAGATATATTTACATTAAATACCATGCTGGTCCAGTGTGCAGTGTCAGGAGTCAATGTATTTTATATTAGATTCTCAGGCGGCATAATTAAACTGCTACAATTTTTGCTGCATTAAAACATCATTGCAAAGTTTTTAAAAAAATGATATAGCTTGGGAATATGTTGCTTTCTTTATTCTTGAGGCAGCCGCCTGACTGGGGTTCTGAGTGAAGGGAACCCCTTCCCTGACTAGAGCTGTGAAGAGGCCCCTCAATTTTGCCTGCGTGAGAGGGGGCATCGGCTCATCTCTTGCCTCAAATAGCAGATTGTCTTACGATGCTCCCGCCTCCCCTGTTCTGGAATATTCTAGTTCTTCTTCACCCTATATTGTAATACTCTGAGGGGGCACTGGATGGCACTAGTTGCTCAAAACAATTACATCCAAGCAGCCTCTACAACATGGGACTTAACACATATTAGTGTTTTGACACATATATTTGCTGTTTTTTAACATGTGTTATGTCCCTTAATACATGTTAAAACAGCTAATGCAGCTTAGTAAAATGGACCCCCCTAGTCTGTTTAGATACAGCATTTTTGTAATTGCCCTGATATTTGCTACATTTATGAAAATGAAAGTGAGAGACTGTGCCCACTGTTTAACTTTGCCGATAGCAGTGGTCACAGGAATTGCCAGATAACCAGTTCATTCTGTTTGGATAGCCTGAATCAAACTTACTTTGTTAGAGATGTGAATCAGCTAGTTGAGGCATCTAATAAATGCAGGCAAAATCAATTTGATGTGCAATAATCTATGAATTAATACACAGGAAGTCGATTTCTGTGTTCTAAAAAGTTCTAACACTAAAAAAAAGTTTACTAACAGAAATGTTTGAAATGAAGTGAAAAAATATCTGAAATCGGGTGGGGGGAACCCATTAACTAACTCAAAACGAACCACAAATCTTTTTCTGTGTACATTTCTACTAGTTTTTACCCCATTTCATCCACTGACTTGTAATGGAAGCCCATAGATGCAAAGTAGCAGACCCAATACTGTCTCTTCCTGTTTAGGTTGCATGGATCTGTTGGGTTGTTGCAGCCAAGCAGCTGAAAATGCTCTCATTCTCTCACTCACCCACAGAAGGAAGCACACAGACAGGCTGGAATGCAAACAGGATCTTTTAATGTGCACACAGGCCCAGACAGAGAGCCGGTACCCTCCACAAAAATCTGAGCCCCGAAGGACGTCCTACATTGTCTTATATACAGTACATTTTCAAACTCATTCTACAATCTCATTCGTCTCAGGTATTTCCTGTCCACCAATCAGCAGCCCCTGGGGAAGGTGCCTGGGTGACCTGTCCAAACCGGTATGCTCTGGTCTGCTGATTTCTGGGCAAGGGGGTATTGTGCTCAGGCCTGGAGGGGGGGAAGGGTGCCTACTGAAACCTTTATGTCTTTTCTTAGCAAGCTGATCACTATGTAAAATCCTCATGGCTTGGGGGGAAGGGTTACCCACAGCTAAACCTCATGGCTGCCTCAGGGTCACCTGAGCAGTTATATGCAAATAGCATCGCTTCACTTTTGCTGCACCAGTTTTAAACAGTCAAATGCTGCACAGTACAATCTTCAATGAGTTGTATCACAGTTTGACATGGATTCCATTTCAGCTTCCAATGTATGTGGATTTTTTCTTTTTTTAGTGCCATCAAGTCAGTGTTGACTCACAGTGACCCAGCTGCCTCTGGGTTTTCTTGGCAATGTATCACTGGAAGTAGATTGCCAGCCTTTTCTTCTGAGGCAATGGAGGGTAAAGTGACTTGCCCAAAGTCACAAGGAGTGCCAGTGGGAATTGAACCCTGATCTTCTGGCTACTAGGCAGTTGCTCTAACTACTAGGCTACTCCTCCACTCATGAGGATTAAAGGGGCCCTTTTACTATGGTGCTATGGTGTCACACCTAATGTACCCATAATGCTCAAAACCATGGTGCGTAAATGCAACACCCCCATGTTTGTGTCGGGGACATGGAAAGGATATTCCCAATATTTAATGTGGTGCACCCTGCCCTAACGTGGCCTAAAATTAGCATGGGCGCACTTACCTCCAGCTATGGAGGTGGCAGTAAGGGCACCTGTGCTAATGGCAAACATTGCAGTTATCGCAGGGCATGTTTACTGCAAGACACACGCATTCTCTGTCCCTAACCCGCCTACTTACCACCCCAACTCATGAAACAAGTTACCGCATAAATCAGGACACACTAACTGGGATGGCCCATGCTAACAGTTACCATGGGTCACAGCACAGTATGGGTGCGTGTTGTAACCCACGCTACTTGCTTAGCAATCTTTAGTAGAAGGGCCCCAAAGTGTTTGAAAAAGGCTTGAGAGAGAGGTTAAATGAGCACCATACATACCTGTCAAAAACCATGTGGAGTCAACAAAAGGCCCAAAGTGAAATTTAGCACTAGTAAAGCTGGTGAGTTGCTGTGTGTCTTTATAGAGGGAGAGGACATAATTCCCCTGGTCTTTCTGAGGTCCTTCCATGGTGATCCCATTGGATTAAATCTATACCAAATCTCAGCAAAGTGACACTTTATATATTTTATTTAACCGTTCTTTTATACTGCTTTTCACTGAGGCAAATCGTTACAATAAACAATAGGAACTTATATGCATGAACTGTCAATAATGTGGAACTTATGCACAACAGAAAAGGAAGAATACATCCTGCCTGCACATTGCCCAGGATAAAAAGGCGCCCACCTACACCCTATGCACTAGGGCTAGAAATGATAGTAAAAATAGTGCAGAAATTGTAGATGAAGATGACATCCCTGTTGCAGATATAGACCTTGGTGAACTTGTTCCTGGGGCCCACTGCAATAGAAGATAGACCACAGGTATTAATGAAATAGTTAAAAGGATTATCTACAATTAAGTGAGCTCCTATAGATAATGTACCTCTACCTTTTCACTACAAGCCCTTTATCTAAATTTAGAGGTTATACTGAGAGTCCACCAAAAACTGAAAGAAAGAGGAATACTGTCAAGGACAAAAGCTACTGAGGCAAATTTAAGATCCCCAGTTTTAAATAGCAAAGAAAAGAACATTTTAAAAACAACTGAGAGCTTCCATAGAAAAAGAAATAGAGAAATAGGAGGCCTAGATGTAGGTTGATAAAGAAAGAGAAGCCTCCGAAGGGAACACAAGAAAAAAACCTGGTAATGAGAGAGAAAGGATGGACTTATAGAAGAAAGACTGGTGAGCAGGAGGAAGAAGGGGAGTCAGAAAAGGAATAGAAACAAAAGGGATGATGAGAGAGAAAGAAGGGATATGGATAGTAACACCAGAAAAAGGTTCATGAGAAGAGAAAAAAGGCTCAGAAAGGAGTACTGGATGGAAGGCTGAGGCAGAGATAGCGAGAGGAGATGTTGAAATATATGAGACCAATATCAAGAAAGGACAGGCGATGAAGACAGTCGAAGAAGAAATAGAATCAAGAGAGATATCTTTAGGTGGATGAATTAATAGCTGAACTCCTGACCTTGGTAGGCACAGGCAAATGGTATAGGAGAGGTAAAGTTTACCCAAATTGAATTTGACACCTAAAGCAAAGATTATGATAAGTATTATCAATAATGCCATTCTCTATATAAAGTGGACCATCTGTTGATATTAGAGAAATAAATTGCATGCAGTATTGTACAGAAAAAAATTATTACTAAATCATGCTGACGAGGATATAGGGTCAGAAGACATGGAGAAAAAGAACACATTGAAAAAAAATAAAATCACTGTGGGCAGAGGTGTCCTGATAGATGGTTATATCAAAGGCTTAAGGTTGCCAAAAATAATGGGAAAGATCCAGAACATTAAACTGCAGCATGCTGTGTTAGCAGAAGATGACCTTCAATTCATACCCTCCAGCAATAAATTGAAAGTACAGCAGAAGTACAAAAGCTGAGGTGATATGAAGAAAACAAAAAAAAGAGATATCAAAATAAACTAGAGAGAACTCAAAACAATTCTACATCACTATGGTGAAAATGCCACCAATTAAAGCCAAAACAAAGAAAGAAATATGTAAAAGGACCCTGTAGTGCAAAACTAAAAAGAAGAATGGATACCAGCATATGAGAGAAAGTGGAAAAGGCAAACATCAACTTTATGGAATAGCCTGGAGTAACAACAAAATGGTCCATCTAGTTTGCCCAGTAAGGTGGACAGAGTGGCTGTATCCACAGCTCCATGCTGATCACCCCTTCTATGTGTTGAAGTATAAAAGATATCACTGGACAACAAATTTGTTCAAAAGTTTTGCTTCCTGAAACATTTTGGTGATTATGATAGACAGATTCAAGCTGAACACAAATATAATTTGAGATTGACTGTATCATGTAGGAATTTGGAGAAACATTAAATTAAATTTTGACTGAATTTAGCATGTTTAATCACACAATAATGTTGATATTGCACTAGTTCACCTGAGCTAAAAATGTTTTGCTCCAGATTTATGTTTGTACTCAGCATCTGATGCTTCTTGTCTCAATGTCCAACAACAGCAGCCAGCATTGATGAGTTCCAATTGCCCTGACACCACTTTTCCATCGTCGCAGTATCCTGGTGAAACTTTTCATCATGTTTGTCACTGATTGCACCAAGATTAGCAGCTGGACTTCATTTGGTGCTCTGTAATTGCCAAGAAAATTCTCAACAACATCTCTGAATGCATTCCATGTGATTTTCTCAGCCCCACTAGCAGATCTTTGAACTGCTAGTCATTGATGACATGTTTAACTTGTGGACCCACAAAATGCCTTCCTTAATCTTGGCATGAGTTAATCTTGGAAACATCTATCTCAAATATCGAAGTCCTCACCTTCCTTGTTCATCGCTTTCGTGAAGTTTTTCATCAGTCCGAGTTTTATATGAAGAGGAGTTAAAAATAGCTTACTTGTGTCAACAAGTGGCTCGTGTGCCACACATTTCTGTCCTGGAACCAAACACAGAGCGGCAAGTTCATTTTAATGTAATGTTGGGCCAGCCCTCAAGGAGTGATGGCTCAAAGCCAGGCTGCCACTGGGAGGAGGGCTCGGCCAGGCCACATGGTTGGGCAGGATAGGGAGGGGACAGGGAAGCCCATCAGGGATTGTAGGCTACCTGGCCTTTTGTCCTTGGAGGCAGGGTACAGCTGGAGCCTGGAGGCCAGTGCAGCATGCCCCAAGTTATGAAACCCTCTAGCATGGGAGTCCCATTCGCAAATGAAACAACAGTACTTGGTACACTTGAACTGCATTCCTAGTAGCAGTGCTACTACTTTTAGATCACCATAGATGTTTCAGTTGTAGTTGTTGTACTGTATGTGTACACTGCATAGGCAATAGGTATTAAAGGGTGGACGTTGTCATTGTGTAACAAGACAACCTTCAGGCTTATCAGTGAGGAATCGGGTCATGCTCACAGCCCAAAGCTGTGAACAACCCATCAATGTCAGTGCAGAAACAGAGGTAGTCAACCTGCGCAAAGAAATTTTTCATATCTTCTTGGCAGTTCCGAAAGACAGAAATTTTTGTACCTGGTGACAGTAAACCCCATCCTTGCAATCTTGAATGAAGTAGTTCAGTTTTTATTTTTGAAAAACTTAAGTCCCTCACAAGGTCATTGAATACTGACTGTATTATCAGATG
Source organism: Ichthyophis bannanicus (assembly GCA_033557465.1). Classification (NCBI taxonomy): domain Eukaryota; kingdom Metazoa; phylum Chordata; class Amphibia; order Gymnophiona; family Ichthyophiidae; genus Ichthyophis; species Ichthyophis bannanicus. The sequence continues at coordinate 1,709,039,545 of CM066032.1, forward strand.
AGGCACACCAGACATTAATGGTTCAAAATCTGGATCCATTTTGTTTTCCACGTCAGGCCTGTTTATTGTAGCATCTTCGTCTGCCTCACCTAGGCTCCATGTCTCTGGTGCTTTGGTACTGGCATACTGTCATCATGCGGCACTGGTCTCATGGCAGAAGGCAGCTGGAGTATTCAATAGATTTTTTAGCAGAGAAGTCAGATACATTGATCAGACAGAAGTAAAAGTCCGTCATGTGATCCTTCTGTTCTCACCATATCATCGGGACTGCAAACGGCATTGACATTCGAGTACCTCTGAGCCAAGCTCTGACATAGACAGCACATGTTGCACAGAAAATGTGAGGAGCCCAGGATTTGTCTTGATTGCCAACTTTACAACCGAAGTAGAGCTCACATGCTTTCTTAATAAGTGCTGTCATGCTGTGTCTTTGAGGCTTAATCGTATAATCACCATTAATGTAACCGAGTGTATCAAGCTGTTGTGACATCGATGAGACATTTTTGCTGTAAAGAATCATTGTTTAGACAAGAAGCTTACATGTCAATGCCATTGTTAAGTACACAAACTGATATCAACATTATACATATCATCTGTGTATGAAAGCTGCTTTTTTGGCCTGTACTGCCAGCATCCATCCTAAGAATGCCTACGTATTCCTGAGCAGTAGAGTTTCTATTGCACATTGTGAGCCTGCACTGAGTACATGCCCAAGCATACCTAAACTAAACAAAACAGCTTACTTTCTAAGCAACATATGAGTAGACTTAAAATATGCGAGGAAATCACAAAAATAAGTGATTGTAAAAAAATGGTGCATGATAGGAACATTTCAAGGTGATTTTCATGATCTGCAAACGAAAATCCATAAGATACGCCCAGAAGTGTTCATAGAGCAAAATCTTCATTGTCCAGTTTATTTTTGTTTTGATCCCATCCTCTTGATATATAGGGATCCTCTGTGTCTGTCCCATGCCATTTTGATTTTCATCACCACTTTTCTAGTGAAAACGTATTTCCTGATGTTGCTCTTAAGTTTATCTCCTTGCAGCTTCATGTTATGCCTTCTGTTTTACAGCTTCCTTTTCTTTGAAAAAAGGTTTGTTTGTTCTTTAATACTATCTCCACTGTCCTTCCTCTCCTCTAGGGTATACATATTTAGGTCTTCAAGTCTCTTCTTGTATGTCTTCTGGTGCATGCTCCATATAATCTAAGTAATGTTCCCAAAAGTTACAAACCAATAACTTGTTTACCCACAATTTATAAATTGACTATTGCAATAGATGCCAAAGAACATATGATCATATTGATTTCAATAACATTATGGCAATAGAGTAGAAGGGCAATAAAAGGGGAGATACGGAACCAAAGACCAGTTAATGCTGAATAAAGTCAACATGGCCAGTTATATTAAAAGCAGAAATCTCAGTATATCATGGATTGGCTCTAAGTAAGCCTTTGATATCATCCTACACTCTTGAATAATAAATTTATTTATTGAAAGTTTTCCTTAACAGTCTTGCCAATGTACATCTTTTCAGTGTGGTTTACTAAATAAAAACATATGTAATACAATTAAAATAAAAGAGAATAATAGAAATCCCACCATATCATTTTTTATGAGTTCCTTGTATCGACCCAGTTTCCGCGTATCCACCCAGTAGGGACTAGCTATGATTTTCTTTGTAATGTCATAATATCTAACTCTAATCTTAACTCCAAAGGCATCTCATTCCACCATTCCACAGCTATAACTGAAAATAGTTTATTTCAGAGCTGCACTTTCCTCACATCACTGACAATCGGAATATACAGTTTAAATTCACTCTCAGAATGCGGTCACCTATTAGGATGGCCCACATAACCTTAGATGCTTAATGAGCAGGATTTCCCTTTCTAAGTGTTTTAAATAGTAAATCTAATAACTTAAATTAATATGAATTGACGTGAGAAGCTAGTGAAGGGCCTTCAACTATGGAGTTGCCCTATTCCACTACGGTCTCCCTAGTATTAATTGAGTGGCTGAATTGCCTTGAAATGTACAAAATAGACTCTGGATTGATTGGGTACATCACATTCACCATGACAACGTGGTAAACCACAATCCATCTGAAGTATGAAGATGGTCTTTTTGTTATTCCTATAATAATACTAAGATCCAGCAAGGATATTTCAGGGAGAATCCCTGTCACCATTTTGGTTTTGTTTAGCACTTAATCAAATGATTACTCATATTAACTCTTTGAGATACAATTTTAGCCTTAATTCTGAAGATGGTAAAGATAACATCACACTTATTGTTTGTAGATGATGTGAAGTTCTGAAATTCCAGTGACCGATACTTAGCAAAACAACTCTGTGTAGCAGCTGGAACAAATGTGCTACATCAACCTTCCTTAGAGACAAATTGAGCAGAACTAAAACAACTCTCTGACTGATGACTGTGATGTAAAGGAACTTGAATAGAAAAGGAAGGAAGGAGCGAGGATCAAGCATTATGTACTGAGAGAAAAGATCAGTAAAGAATATTGAAAAGTGCTTTAAAATTATGGAATATGATATAGGCCATTAATCATTTGGCAATTCCTGCTTGCTCATGTTGTTGTTGTTAGGTGCCATTGAGTCAATGTTGAATCATGGCGACCTCCTGGATATTTTCCTAAACTCTGGTTTTCAGTCTGGTCGTTCATTGTTGACAGAGCTGCACCCATAGCTGCTGTTATTGCATCAATCCATCTCATTGCTGGCCTTCCTCTTTTGTGTTGACCTTCTACCTTGCTAAGCATGATGTCTTTCTCTAATGATCGCTCTCTTCGCATGATGTGTCCAAAGTATGAAAGTCAAAGTCCTATCATCTGAGCTTCTAAAGAAAGTTTAAGTTTGATCTCCTCTAGTACTGACTGGTTTGTTCTTCGGGCAGTCCATGGTATACACAGTATTCATCGCAGCATCATAATTCAAAGGCATCAAGTTTCTTCCTATCTATCTTCTTCACTGTCCAACTTTTGCATCCATATGACATTACTGAAAATACCATGGCTTGAATGAGTTGAATCTTTGTATGGAGAGAGACCTGTCTGCTCTTGAGAATCTTGTCTAGGTCCTTCATAGCCATTCTGCCAAGAGCAATGCATTGTCGGACTTCTTGAGTGCTTGTTGTTTCTTTATTGATAGTTGATCCAAGTAGGCTGAAGTTGTCCACTATTTCAGTTTCTTCCCCATCAACGATGAACTTATTGATTTTTCCAGTTGTCACGATCTTTGTCTTCTTTACATTAAGGTGCAGGCCCATTTTAAGAGTGTATTTCTTGATCTTGAGAAGCAAATGTTTCAGATCATCTTCACTTTCAGCCAGTAATGTAGTATCAGCATAGTGAAGGTTGTTGATGAGTCTTCCATCAATCTTCACATCTCTGTTGTCTTCATACAGTCCTGCTTCTCTGATGATTTTTCTGCATATAAATTAAATGGGGAGGGGGGAATATGCAGCCTTGTCGTACACCTTTGCTGATTTTAAACCATTCTGTTTCTCATACATCTTTGGAATTGTAGACTGGCCTCTTAAAAATCTTGAAAAACCCGATATATGAACAAGAAAACTTAATGCTCATGAGGTCATTTATAGGAATCAATGTATGCCAAGGCTGTACATTTCTCAAACCAAAGGAGGAATGGGCCTCATACAAAAAAAATGTGAAAGCTAATTTTAGGATTTGGAGAGGAGAATTAAAACAACCAGGTTGGGCTATGGAAAATTCACACTATTTTACAAAGGCCCACAAAAAATGCACAACCTCTTGTAAAATAATGTAAGGATGTATAAGACTGCGTGTTAATGTCTCCCAATGTCCAGTGGGAGCAGCAATTTCAAAAAGCTGCATGAGGGGGAAAAATGTGCAGCTTCTCCCCATGTGTACATGGGGTCAGCTTTTTAAAATCACTGCTTCTGTTATCCATGCACACTTTAGTCCCCTCCTGCCAGTAGCAGAAGAACCTCCCCTCCTCCCAAGCATTTGATAACCACTGTCTTCCCCAGTATCTGGACCCCCCCTAGTTTCAACCCCCCCCCAACACTTATTACCATAATCTGTTATTCTCTCCACATCCCACCCTCCACTGCAGACACCCTCTCTCCTCAGTCTTAACCCAGCTCTTACCTGGGTCCTGGTGTCTCATGGGAACAGGAACTATTCCAACCCCCTCTGCTAATGGTGGCCCCATTTTCCAAAATGGTGTCCATCACCCCTAGCAGTAATCACATGGTACTACCTCTAGGAATCTGGCTTCAAATAAGGGTAAACTAGTAGAGAGTTAACCCATCCCCCTTCTTGCAGACAGGAAGGGAGGGGTTCCTCATGAAGAGGGAGAAAGGGAGATAAGCAGGACGCTCTTTCTGCCAGACTCAGCCCAGGAAAGTAAAGAGTTACAGGCAACACTCCTATGGTTGTTTTTGCAGGCTTTCAGAAGAAGATAAACTGAAGTAAAAGAGCTTCAGATTGCTGAGGACTTCCTTCTATCTCTCCCAATCAGATAGTTAACCCATCAGTTGAACAAACTGGATAGGTACCCTTCTATCCTATACTGATCAGAGCAGGAGGAAGAGAGAAAAAAGGGGAATGTTCAACAGAGGTATATCGAGAAAGATATCACACACACCCCTACTTACTCTCTTTCACATTTTTGCGGTCATTAAGTCCTGAAATAAAAATCCATGAACCATAAAACATGGACTGTCCTATACTAAGAATGATCCTTTATGAAACTGTTCACCTGTTTCCTTCACTTGAATCATGCATTATCGTCAATGCCAGCATGGCTGTGTCACAAATTTTTTTTATATATATTTTAATTGAACAAGAAGGTTACCTAGCACTCTAAATTGTCTGCCACCGTTTCCCCAAACTTTGCTTAATAAGTTTTCTAAAGAGAGAGCAACACCATATTACATACGTTATGTAGTGTAGCAAATTAGCAGCGGAGAGTAGTCTCCAAAATGTGATGTAGACAGTCTACTCAGCAACTTTCCTTACTGGAAGTAGTCAAGGGTGAAGACCACATCCTTAGTTTTCACACTTTCATGCATGAAGGAGGAGACCATATTCCTTACCTTCTGGGTAAGGGCAAGAGGAGACATGCTTCAAGGCTGTATATACATGGAACATTTTTATATAGCTTTCAGTTACTCTGTCTTTCCAAGAACTCCTGATTCACCCAAATGAGATCTCTGTGATTTCATTTTTTTCCTTCTCTTTCCACACCTGGGGACTACTGCTTCCAGCCTTCAGTCCAGTAGGGATGAAACCTATTTCAAGTACATTTGCAGCAAAAACCTGTGAGAGAGTCAGTTTGACCATTTAGAAGGGTAAAAAAAGCACTAAGGGAGGATAAGGCCATAGCAGAGAGACTGAGGGGATCATTCTAGCACATGAATAAGGGGTTTGTACATGCGGCAAGGACGTTTATATGACGAAAACATCCCCGACCATATTCTGAAACTGCTGTCATGCACATTCACGGCACTGGCACAGGGATCTCAAAACAGGGAGGGGAAAAACAGGGGTGTGGTCAGCCGCGGACACATATTCAGGAAAGGTCCGTGCGCGTATTAAATGTTTCCCAGAAATGTCTGTTTTTCCAGCTGAAATGTGAAATAAGGCCAGGACTTAGAAAAATTCAGCTTTTTTTGCAATGCTTCTCATATTGAAGAATGGTTGTGAAAGTATGTTTTGAACTGGTATGACTGCAGTCTGGAAAAACACAAGATGCCGTTTTAAGGTACAGAGAGCAGAGGTGAGGGAATTTTGGAAGGTATAGACACATTAATAGACACCCTTACAGAACTATTAAGAAGAACAATAGTGTGTATTCTGGCAATGCTGAAATGTGCTGTTTGTGCTAAAGGAGAAAATCTAGGGGACTCTAACAATTGCCATGTTCTGAAAAATGGGACTGCTGATGTAGGAATAGTATGGGCATGAGAGGAAAAGGATTTTTGTTTGGATGCAAAATGGAGATCATATATTTAGTCCTGGTACCCCATGCTATTATGTTATGTCATAGCTGTTATGTATAGGCTCAGGTTATCTTTTTGGTAGAATTATGTTTTTGCGACAGAAATAGAGTGTGTGTGTGTATGTTTGGTTTGAGGGGTGTCCAGGGGGATCTGTTATGCTTACCTGCAATGCAGGGGGGTCACGGAAGCCTGGCCAGTACCTGGACCATATGGATGATCACAGCGACACCGGGTGCCAGTGTGATCGGGCAGTCAAAATCAGAGAGGGTTCACTATAGCTAGGCGTCAAAACATATACCTGTTGATAATAAGGGATCCTTAGAATAAGGGCATTCAAAAGTGAAAACAGCACTAATGCATGCCCATAATGCACATTTTGTGGGACAAATGCTGTTGCTTTTGAGCATATATTAGTGCTGTTTGCACTGCTGAATGCCTCCCGGACGTGACGCAGACGTGTGCAACGCATCCAAGTCAGTTTCCAGGTACCTCCCAGCATTTAAGAATCTCAGGGGCGGCGTTCTGTGCCGCCACGGCGCGCGCTGAAGGAATGAGCACAAGGAGCAGGACGTGCTCCTTGGGCGAGCTCCTTGGGGTGACGACAGGGGTGACCTGTGCCATTGGTCCACAGTTATATCTCGCATCCTTGGTCTCACCTCCTCTCTTTCGCATTCCTGGCAATACTGCTCCTTTCTTACAGCCCTTCATCTCTCTTATCCGCGTCTCCTTTAGCTGACTCAGGTCTGTCAGTTCTGCTCAGTATGACCGCTATTCCTGTTTTTTGGGGCCACCGCCCACCTCTCTGTGCCTCAACACCATCAGGTTTCATTACACGCAATCCACACAACCTTCTCCCTTGTCATTCATGCCAGTCCTTCCCAACCCTTCCCACTATACCGACCTCGGCCACTGCAATAGTAACTCTTTCATTTGCCCTCCTAAACTGTCGGTCCCTTCGCGTAAAGACTCATCTAGTTCATGACCTTCTGACTCAGCACTGCTTAGATGCACTGTTTATTACAGAATCTTGGCTCCGTGAGGGGGAAGATGCCCTCCTCCACCAATGCCTTCCTCCAGGCTACCCTGCTTTCCACACTCCCCATCTCCGTCGATCTGGCGGTGGTGTGGCACTGATCTACAGATCCTTCTTCCCTTTCTCACTTGCCTCGCCCCCCCTGCCTATCCTGAATCTCTCCTAGTTCGCTCAGACTCTCCCACCCCGATTTATTTTCTTCTCCTTTATGCCCCCCCCCCTCTCATTGCACTCAGACCTCTGGGACTCCCTCCTACTTTCTTTATCTGACTCCGCTCTTCCTTCCTCACACCTGGTTATCCTGGGTGACTTCAACGTGCACCTGGACTCCCAAACAAGATGGCGTGATAGGGTTCTCATCTCACTTTTCTCTGATTTATGCCTCACTCAACTTGTAGTCTGCCCAACTCACACTTCCGGCCGTACGCAGGACCTTATTCTTACTCCTGAGTTCTCTCCCTACCACCCCTCCTGTATCCAGACTATCCCCCTCCCCTGGTCTGATCACTGGTGTTTGCTATTCTCCTTCCCCTTTCTGTCTCCCCCTCCTAAAAATCCAGGCCACCTTCCTCAGACTCTCAAACGTCATATCACCCCACACACTCTGCAATCTTTCCCCACGGCCAGCTCCCTTTTTCCTTCAGAGTTTTTCTCCCTCTCGGTGGACCAGCAGGCATATTCCTGGTCCTCTGTTCTCTCTGCTACCCTCAATACTCTAGCCCCACTTCGTCCTATCTCCCCTCGTTCTCATTCTCACCACCCTTGGTACTATCCCGGCTTATATTTACATTGTACTCATCTTCGCCGCGCAGAACACCTGTGGCGAAAGAAACCCTCTGTTGCTTCCGGCACTGCATTCCGTCAGGCACACCTTCTCTACCGTTCTATGATATCCTCTGCCAAGCAATCATACTACTCTCAACTTATAGCCTCTTCCTCGAACTCCTCTAGGCGTCTCTATCAGATCCTCAAATCCCTCTCCTCTACTTCCACTTCCACCTTTCCGTCTCCACTTCCCCTTTCCACTCCCAGTACCATGACTCTTGCTTCTTTTTTTGCAGACAACATCCAATCCCTTCATTCTTCTTTTCCCATTTGCCCTCCTCCTCTCTCTCCTCCTCCTGATCTCCCCACTTCCCTTGCAGTTGCCTCCCCACCTCCTTTCCATACCTTTCTGCACATTTGGTGCTCATTCTTGCCTATCACCTCCCCAGAACTTATCAAAGCTATCTCCTCCTCCCACCATACTACCTGTCCCCTTGACCCCCTCCCTTCCTCCTGGCTGCTTAACCCATCACTCACGCTTATCCCATATGCTCTTACTATCATTAACTCCAGCCTCACCTCCGGTCACTTCCCCACCAGTTGGAAGCATGCCATAGTACGCCCTCTACTAAAAAATCCTACTCTTGACCCAGCTATTCCTGCCAACTGGAGGCCAGTTGCTAACCTTTCATTTCTATCCAAAATCCTCGAGAAGTTTTTTTTTCACAACTTGCCACCCACTTCGATTCTATCTTTTCACTTCACCCACGGCAATCGGGATTACGAGCCGGCCACAGCACCGAAACTATCCTCGTAGCACTGCTTTCAGAAATTCACCGTGCTCACGACCGTGGTGATCTCTCTCTCGCTGTCTCCCTGGATCTCTCCTCTGCTTTCGATGTTGTTGATCATCACACTCTTCTTGCACGCCTGTCTGATTTGGATATTTGTGGCACAGTTTTACAGTGGTTTCACTCTTTTCTCTCCTCCCGCTCTTTTTCTGTCCACCTAGGCTGACGCCTCACCCTTTTTCCCCCTACTCTGTGGTGTCCCTCAGGGCTCTATCCTTGCCTCCTTACTCTTTAACGTTTTTCTTGCTCCCCTTGCCTTGCTTATTCAACAAGCTGGAATTTCTGCCTATATCTACGCTGACGACATTCTCCTGCTTCATCATACCTCCTCCTCCTCTCCTGATCTCGCACCACTTAACACCTGTCTTGCCTCAGTCACTTCCCAGTTTGACCAAAATTTCCTTCATGTCAACCCCGCTAAATCCTATGCCATCTGGTTTTCCTTCAGTGTTCCCTCTCCTGATCTATCCCCTGTTATGTCCACTCGCCCTATCCCCCTGGTCTCTACTCTTCGGTATCTCGGTGTCACCCTGGACTCCTCCCTCTCTTTTCACCAACATATTTCCTCAGTGGTGCGTTCCTCTTTCTTTAACCTTTGTCGAATTAGGGCTATTCAGTCGTTTCTCCCTATCTCTGCTGTTACCACCCTCACTTGTAATCACTCACTTGGACTACTGTAACGCTATTTTCGTGGGTCTCCCCAGTTATCAGCTTCGACGTCTCCAGCTGTTTCAGAACACAGCTGCTCGCCTTATCACTCGCTCTCCTGCTCACTCCCATGTCAGTCCCTGCCTTCTCTTGCTTCACTAGCTTCTGATCAAGGTTAGATCCATTTATAAACTTCTCATTCTTACACATAGGGCTCTGCACACCAGCACTCCACAGTACCTGGCTGACACTATTCACCTCCAACCAGCCCCGCGCCTCCTTTGTTCTGCACATGGTAACCGTCTTTTCCTCCCCTCCCCTCCCCTTCTCAGACCCACCTCAAACTCACCCATCATTCTGCGTTTTTCTTCCTAAGCCCCGCCCTTTGGAACTCACTCACACACTCTCTTTGCACCGAATCATCTTTCCCCCGTTTTAAAGTTCTTCTCAAAACACACCTCTTCTACCAGGCCTACGATCTCCCTGTTCCTGCCGATGGCCTCACCTCCCCTAGTTGCTCCCCCCACCCCTCATAACATAGTACCCCTTCAACCAGGCCAGCCCATTCCTTACCCTCCCTGTTGCTTTGTTTTTGTCTAAAATAGTTTAACTTCTGGTTCTGTCCCTGTTCTTTGTTTCAGTCTGCTTTATCTATCCCTGTCCTATTTGCTGATGGCGTTCCTTTCTGGTTTTAATTTTCAGTGGCCAATATACATTTTTTTTTATTGTACACCGCCCTGACGCTCCGGCATGGGTGGTATATCAAACCTCACAAATAAAGATAAAGATAAAGGGATATGTTTTGACATTTAGCCATAGGGAACCAATGCTGATTCCTTCTGGATTATTTGTCATAGGGTACTCTAATACGATTTAATATTGTTGGCAGTGTGATATGGGCAGACAGACATCTGTTGTGCCAGGCACTGGGAGACATGACTGATGCTTTGCCAACATTCTCCAGATTGTACCATATGGCCTACACCCCTACCCAGGCCTGGATCAATGAGAGCTGCGAGACTGTTGATATATCTGGAGTCTGGCTACTTGGTGTGATGGCACAGGGATCTCCCCTCCCATGCCCATACAGGCCTGACCAGAGAAGCAGTGCCGCAAAGCAGATTGTGGGAAGGCAGACAGATAGCAGGTGTATACAGACCGACATACCGCCACAATGGGACAGATGTAGCTGCTGTGAGAAATGCCAGATAGGCGAATTTCAGATGCTATAGCCAGAAGGCATTGCTACTACTACTACTGATCATTTGTATAGCGCTGTAAAGCATACGAAGAGCTGCACAGACACATGTAAAAGACGATCCCTGCTCAGCAGAGCTTACAATCTAGTCAAGACAGACAACACAGTAGCTGTGGACAGGATACAACCAGGGGGAATGGTCAGGAAACACAAGGAAGCTTAGGCGGTTCAGATCCAACAGCGACAACAAAAATGTGAGCACTCATCCTGGATTTGAGAGGGACCAGAGACGAAGCCTGACATATAGACTCAGGTAGTTTGTTCCAGGCAGGAGAAGCAGCAAAGTGAAAGGATCGACATCTGGATTTGGCAGTAGAAGAGAAGGGCACAAAAAGAAGCAATCTGACAGAAAAGCAGAGTTCCCGGGGAGGGATGTAAAGAGAGATGAGAGGGGAATTGTAGTGCAGAACAGCAGAATGAGTGCGCTGATAGGCCATAGGCACAAAAAGGGCATACATTTATTGCTCAGCATTATTATGCATTCTTTGGGGAACTGCAAGGTTAGTTCTGAATTTTGTGCACTTGGTAAAAGTCCCTCCCTAGCAGTTTAAAGCTTGTTTGTAGGGATGACCGGGATTGGAATCACTGGGGCCTGTTCCTAATGCCTCATACCATTTGATGCAAGGTATATCCTGACATGCATGTTCATATTTACATTATCATATGCCATATTGGGGTGCACTGGGATTACCTAGCACTTTTCAGGGCATGAGGGGGACTGGTATATGGTCTAGGTTGCAGCAGCTGTCATTTCTTATTGGTATTTATGTCTAGTGTGAATAAGCAACCTGTGATGAACAGATTAGGAGATGCACATTTTTCCGAGAGGCGAGACATTCGCAGGAACATCGCAGGGCAGGCAGAATCTGAAAAGTGTAACTTTTCAAAATATGGTGGGCGCAGGGATGTCCACAATGTTTATCCGCATCCGATAATATTGATAGGAATGTGTTTCTCCATTAGCTTGCATGTTCTGTGCCTGTACCCGTATGTAGGCTGCACCTCAGATTTGTGCACGGGCCGGCTGAATAGTGCTTGCACGTGCCGTTCCGAACACATCTTTCTCCCCAATTCTAGATCCAATGGGCGCATCCAGACCCACGGATGTGGAATTAGGTTCAAACAGGGCCTGGTTTTAATTTAGATATGTCTGGGGGCTGGACGTACACATTATGGAATTGGGCTCCACATGAATTTTTTGCTTTGATCCTTACTGAAGAAGACGTAGGAAAGTTACCCGTGCCAGAAATGGTATTTAAAGGTGATGTAATGGAAGAATTGAAACAAATCTCTCTCAAATCTTCCACCACCGCTCTGCAGATGCGCTCCGGGATGTAATAACCAAGGATGTCAGTAACAGGCCTAGAAGAACCAACAATGACAACAGGATCACCTTACCCACAGGTTATCACAAGACTAAGCAAGTAACATCTAAGAGAGCTCCCTCGCTACTGGTGCCTGCATTATGGAACTCCCTCCCCATGGACTTAAGGACCCTAAATGATACCAAGGACTTCCGCAAAGCTCTCAAGACCCATCTCTTCACCGAGGCCTATGAGCAACCACCTTAAGTTACCAAGCACTAGATACCACCCAAGTGGCACACTAGCTACCCTCACCACTTAGCCCCAACAGCCCATCCCAATTTAGACCTATAAGTAGATAGCTTTTTACTTATGTGAATCGTATCTCTTCCTGTTGAATGTATGCCTCCTAATGTCTTGTTGACCACTTTGATTGAAGGATAAGGTGGTATACAAAACTGTCTAAACAAATAAAATCTTGATAAACTGGGAAGATGTAATAGAACAATTTGATAACTAAAAAGTAGCAAATTACTTGGACTGCATGGTATACATTGTGGCACTCCCTACTGTCTAGGCGGTTGCCTATAGGTAAGGGTGTGCCTTATAATGTCCCCTTTTTAATGGGCTCCAGAGCTGAAGCTTCTGGGTATTGTAGTTGTGTGAAATGACAAAGAGAGTCCGAGGGTTTGAAGGCAAAACACAGGAAATTTATTTTTGTCTTTCCCTTTGCAAAGAACCTCCTTAGAAGCTCGACACGTCAATCAAAATAGGATGTACTCTCCAACAAAAGAAGTTTCAGTCAAACAGGATTCTGACAGTGATAAATGTTACAATTGCTTTATGCAGCTTGTTATACCAGAAGGTGTTTCTTCCAAAGTCCAACAGTCAGAAATACGGCTTAGCTGGTTTCAGCTAACTTCCAGCAAAGGTATCAGCCTTCCCCAAACTGAGTAAAACTTTAAATAAAGCTTTTCTTTTGCTTCTAGCTGTTTTACATTCAGATAGCTGTTTCCCTTAATCATTCAAATCAATCTTGAATCATTTCGTCTCAGCTTTAAACAGCAGCAATTTTCCTTTTAAACATTTCCAGCGTTCAAAACATGACATTCAGTTAAAGGGCTTCTGGCTTTTTTTCCTCAGCTTAAAAAAAAAAACCTACAGCCTCTTCATTCTGTCTTCATACAAAAAGAACAATCCATCAAGGAATCTAAGGAGTCTTGTTCAACATCACAAGGCTCTGTCTGCATGTCTTCATAATCAGACTCTGCTGTCTCCTGGCTTAACTCGGGCTGAGGGGATGTAGGCTTAATCTCCCCTAAACGTTTTAAGACCTTTTCCCAACGGGACTTCTCTCTGTGCTCAGGGATTTTAGAATGGCTGTAGAGACCCTTATCTCTCAACAAGCTGAACAAGGCTTCTAACTGGCTCACCTTGTTCTGCGTGACCCTTCTCTTCCCAGATCTTTCCAGAGGTAAAACTTCTCCCACAGACTCTTGCAGGGCTGCTCCCGTACCTGGACTATAGTCAGCAACTCTCTCAGGACAGAGCCTCCGATCTCCAGACCGTGCTGCAATTCCTTTACAGCATGGGCTTCTCTCTGGACTGTAGTCCCCAGTATGCTGGCTGCCTTGGGAATTCCTTCTGTGGCCATCTCTGGAAAGCCTCTCTCTTTCAATTCCCCTGAAGGATCCTTTCCCTTCAGTTTGCTTCGGGAGCTCTCCTCCCTCCTTTCTCTTGGTAGGCTTCTCTCTTTCTGTTCCCTGGAGCTTAAATGTATGTAGCTGCTCTTCCCCTTCCAACTCCTCCCCCAGGTGCTTCCTATTACCTTCCTGGGTTGCCTTGGAGCTTGGGCGTGGTCTGAACTCAGCAGCTCTGTGTGTGTTTTTTTTCCTTTGGCTGCAGTTTGAAACTCCCTGCTCTCTGAACTATCCCTCTGCTTGCAGGTAAAAAATTGTTTTCCAGCTATTTCCATGGGCTCTGATGCCCCTTCATCACTACAACATATTTGTACTAGAGGATATCAAACCTAAGCTTTCTTTAGAAGCTCAGATGACAAGACTTCAACTTTTACACTTTGGACACATCATGTGAAGAGAGAGATCATTAGAAAAAGACATCATGCTTGGCAAGGTAGAAGGTCAATGTAAAAGAGGAAGGCCAGCAATGAGATGGATCGATACAATAACAGTAGCTATAGGTGCCAGTCTGTCAACAATGATTCGCCATGACTGAAGACCAAACACAATTTAGGACAACTATCCAGAGGGTCGCCATGAGTTGACACTGACTAGACGGCACTTATTAACAACAAAGAACTCCAAAATTAAATTGCAGACCTCCTATTTGAAATTTGTAAACTATAGTACCTGAAGACTGGAGAGTGGCCATCATAATGCTAATTATTAAAAAGAGTTCCAGGGGTGATCTGGGAAACTAGAGACCAGTGAACCTGGTCACAGTTACAGTCAAAATGATAGAAGCCATTATGAAGAATAAAATTACTGAACATACAGAGAGTCATGGTTTAATGAGACAAAGTCAAGGAAAGTCTTGTCTCACTAATCTCATATATTTCTTTGAAAGTGTGAATAAAGAGGAACCAGTTGATATAGTATATCTGGATTTTCAGAAAGCCTTTGACAAGGTCCCTCATGTAAGACTCTTGAGGAAATTAAAAAGTCATGGGATAGAAGGCAGTGAACTATTGTGGACTGGGAAATGGTTAAAAGATAGAAAATGGAGGTTAGGTTTAGATGGTCAGTTTTCTTGAGAGTATGTCAGGGATCTTTGCAGGGTCTGCTGCTTTTTAGCAATTCATATGTGATTTGGAAATGAGTGAGGTGATTAGATTTGCAAATGACACAAAATAATTCAAAGTTGTTTAATCACAAGAGGATTGTGAAAAATTGCAAGAGGACCTTAAAAAATTGGGAGACTGAGCATGCAAATGATAGATGAAATTTAACGTGGACAAGTGCAAAGTTATGCACTTCGAGAAGAACAACCCAAATTATAGTTTCACGATGCAAGGCTGCACTAGGAATCACCACCCAGGAAAAGGATCTAGGCATCATTGTGACTAATAACTTGAAACCCTCTGCTCAGCATGCAACCGTAGTTAAGAAAGCAAATAGAATCCTAGAAATCATAAGAAAAGGAATGGCAAATAAAACCAAGGATATTATAATGCCTTTGAATTGCTCCATGGTGCGACTCCACCTTAAAAATTGTGTGCAGTTCTGGGCACCATATCTAAAAAAGTATTTAGCTGAATTGGCAAAGGTACAGAGAAAAGCATCCAAAATGATAAAAGCTAGAAAAGCTGGAGAAGCTAGAAAAGACCCTTTAGTGACAGAAGTCGTGTTATCCCTGAAGGCAAAGGAAGCCACAACCAAAAGAGATGAGGTGATGGGAAAGTCCCATTTGGACTTCTCATTTGGGTTCCAGGTCTCAATGGTGCAGTGTGTTGATCAGGGCTGAGAGAAACCCCTTCGACATTCAGATCTAGCGAGGATTCCGTTGCCGGACTGGCTGAAGTGACACATCCCTGCAAGCCCCATGCTGCAAACTCCACCAGTGTCTTCTAGACCAGCATGGAGGCAGCTGAGAAGCTGAGGCAGACTTCTTAGACTTCCACTATTTTGGCGGCATCGCCCCTATCGAGTCCTGCAGCTCAACCAAGATCTGTTCAGGAGTGAAAGCAGCCCAGGGGTGCCTCCTAACATGATGCCTTCTTCCCCCACTTTATTTTCTAATAAAATTCTTTTGTCCTGGTTGGTTTATATGACTTTGCTGGAGACCATCACATTTCCATAACTTTTTACTCACACATTATAATGATACACAGCTGCCTGAGCCAGTGGTACCCCTGCAGCATACAAATTGCAAGTTAGAGTCATCACGGGGCATTGACTGTCAATAACTATCCTGTCACAAATGGGGCATTGACTGTAATCATGGGGCATTGACTGTCAATAACTATCCTGTCACAATGGGGTTATCTTTCTACTGTTTTGTTGTCCTTTAAGATTAAGAAAGCAAAACTGATTAACTGCAGTTCAATCATAAGAGTTCCAAAGTGTGTATGTGCATACTTGTGCTGTTGTACAGCTGTGTTCTAGTTTCTAATTTGTTCTCTTTTCCTTTTTTCCCCCTTACTGGTAGGCACAAAAATGCTTACAAATTACCTGAAGGCATGTAAAATTTAATAATCAGCGTTAAGTCCACTGGGCTCACTACAGACAGGGTGGGAAAGATTGGGTTGCTTCCAGGCTGATGAAGACATAACACTTACTTCCCAGTGCGCCAGGGAAATTCCAGACAGCTGATTTCTGCTCACTATGA
The DNA here is from genome assembly GCA_033557465.1 of Ichthyophis bannanicus. NCBI lineage: Eukaryota > Metazoa > Chordata > Amphibia > Gymnophiona > Ichthyophiidae > Ichthyophis > Ichthyophis bannanicus. The sequence continues at coordinate 1,709,055,764 of CM066032.1, forward strand.
AACAGAAGTACTGAGCAAAGTTCTGAAGTGAAACCTTGGAACACAGATAAATCAATAAGTTATAGATGCTACATTCAGTATGAGATCTTATTCACAGTAATAGCAGTTTAATAAGACCACAGAAAGTGTTTCCTGATCACATCTACCACAGTGGTTTTGTCAGCTCAAAACAAGGATAATTGCATTGGCAAACGAAGAAAGATGTTTGAATGCCTTAGCTTACTCATAGGAAATTATTTAAGTCTTCAATGACCTTTGTACTGTAGCCTTAAGCCTGTACAAAGACAGATATGATTTTTTTTCTCTTGATCTGATGTATAAAGGACACCATACAGATCCACTCTCCAATAAAGCACACAGAGAATAACACTTCATTTTGATAACATGTAGGTCACAGCTTTGTTTTTTTTTCACAAAACATGGTGAGGCACAACCCATCAACAATTACCCAGTTCAGTACAGCTAAATTAACCAGCTAATGATGGAAAACCATTTGCCGTGCTGTCACTTGAGTGGCTGCCCAGCAGCCCCCAAATAGCCAGAGTTGGCCAAAGAAATTACCAGGGGTATGCAGGCAAAAAAAAGTGTGTTTAGTTCTTTGTCATCTACAAGTTTTTTCATTTTGTTTCTTTTTTTTTATACATTTTCATTTAAGGGCAATTTTTTAAATTAAGAAATGACTATTGCTACTGTCCAAACAAAAAACAAAAACAGCTGAAAGGCTGCTAGAGGTTTCCAGGCAAATAAAATACCCCAATTTTTTTTCTCCTTTTTTTGTTTTGCTAATAGTTGTCATAGACTGGTCTTGATTCAGTGTCCTTGAGTTGGAATACAGTGGCCTTCCAGGAGGACCTATTTTGTCTCCTGAGTCCTGGCTCTAGCCATCCTACTCTTGTTTTGTATTTCTGGTAATTAGTTCCTGTTTCTTGATTGGGCCAAGTTTCCTTGTATGGTCTTGAGCTCTATGAAAAACTCTTCATGGATTTTTTTGCCTTGTGAATCTATTCATAGCTGCTTTAAGTATAAAGGTCTAAATTGCCTTCCAAGTACTGCCATTCCTAAAGGATCTCTTTTGCAAGCAAGGCAACACTGTGTGGCTCTTGAATACAAACTTTCTGCCTAAGAGCTCTTAAAGAGGTTTTTTTTTCATTTTTAATAGCTCATTTTTTTCTGTTGCATTGCCTAGTAAGTTGTAGCTGTATTGCAAATAGGGACATTTTTGTGTTCTTGGGAAACGTTTTTTTTTCTGCTGCTAGAATTATTTTTCTTCTCCTCTAGCCCTCAAGTTCAAAGAGGTGGGCAAGCTCTTTGAAGTCACTGATGTCCTTAGGTATTAGATCCCTCCCCACCCCAGCACCCACCCACCCCATGTAAGCATTCTTGCTATATAGAACAACTCCCCAGTTAGTTTGTTGACAAAAGATAACAAATTGTTATTGCATGAAAGGGAAAATCTAGGAAGCAAATATTTCCACATTTGGATGTCTACTAAAAGTAGATATCCAAATTTGCTATTCTTGAAGGAGCTCTGATTAGGTAATTTTACTAAGGGAACACATTCCTCTATATACCTAACACATAATATTAAAATTTAATAGTCTAAAGTAAATAACTGTTTAGCAAGGAAGCAGGCCTACACACAGGGATATAGAACAGTGCTGTTAGAGCACACATAAGAGGTCAGTTGTTTTTTTCTCTTAAAGGACAGCATGGGAAAAGTTAGGTACTTTGGTAGGTCTCTTTTGTTTACTTCAATAGGTACCAAAGCTCCATCAATAGAACAATGGCTTGGAAAAATCATAATGCCAAAGCTGTTGCCCCCATTACAGATTCTGCCTCTGTCCAGACAGACAGTCCAATGCCAATGAAGGGACTGGTTTCATCTGCAAGATGCCTGCAAGCTGAAGCCCTCATGAAATAAGTGGAGGAGCTCAGAGAAGAGGTGGCAAGGCTGAGAAGCATTCAAGACAGGATATGTACATTGATGAGATTTATTTATTTATTTATTTATTTAAAGTCTCTTTTATACCGCGCTATTCAGCATCAGCGCGGTTTACAATAAACAGTGAACATACACATTTCCAATAGTACTTTGTGTACTATTCTTGAAGCATCTCAGCTCTCCAAAAGAGGTGAAGACGATATGCTACAAAATTATGAGAGTTGGACATGAATCACCAGAGCCCTGAGAATGAACAATCCAACTCCTCCAACCCAATATGCAGCCCTGGAAGTGGAGGAGGTGAAAGCATCCCAGGAAAGGGAAGAACCAAAGTTGCAGAATCATTGTGACCACAAGGAATTGAAAAGTAGTGGGTGGTGGTTGGTGACTTTCTTCTGAGGGGTGTTGAGGCATCCATTTGCCAACCAGACTTGAGGACTAGGGAGATGAGCTGTCTGCCAGGTGCCAAAATCCAATCTATTACGGAGAGTTTGTCAAGACTTATCAAACCTACTGAACATTATCCAATGTTGCTCATCCAAGTAAGCATAAATGATACTGCTAGGTATCCCTCTGGGTGTATCAATAGTAACTTCATGGCTCTGGGACAGAGGGTGAAGTAGATAGGTGTTCTCTTCAATCCTCCATGTTGAGGGTAAAGGCCGAGGCAGAGAAACTCATATCATGGAGATGAATGCATGCCTGTGTGGTTGGTGTCATCAAGAGTATTCTGGTTTCCTGGACCAAGGGATGATTTTCCAAGGGCTGCAGAGCAGAGAGGGTCTCCACCTGTCCAAAAAGGGTCAAAATGTATTTCTCAGCAGACTGGCTAACCTACTAAAGAGGGCTTTAAACTAGATTCATTGGGGATCGGTAAAAAAAAGCTCCCAGGTAAATGAAAGCCCTCAGGTAAGTAAAACGTTAAATACCTCTGTAGAATGGTAAAAGGGGCAACATCTGGAAAGCGGTGTATACAAATGCCTGTAGCATATGAAATAAGAACCTAGATGTTAAAGCTTTAATGGAAGAGGCTGACTTGGATTTAGTGGTGGTTACGGAGACATGGGGGCTTGTTTACAAAGCCGCGGTAGCGGTTTCCGATCATTGTCGGAGCCACGGCTCCGATAACGATCAGAATCCGCTACAACGGCTTTGTGAACAAGCCCCATGGTAATTATACCAGGCTATACTTTATTCAGGAAGGACAAGGTAGGAGGAAGGGGAGGAGGAGTGGCACTTTATTTAAAAAGATAATAATATTAAAGCTATAGAATTATATAGCTTACAAGAGAGCGAAGAGGCAATGTGGGTTAAACTAGAAAAAGGGAATGGGAAATCTATTTGGATTGGTGTGCTATACAGATCTCCTCCACAGGAAGAAAACTGGACAGAGATTTAATAGAAGACATGAGTATTGCTATGAAAGGAGAAGTGTTACTGATAGGTGATTTCAATATGCTGGATGTTGATTGGCACATCCCTGCTGTGGTGTCATCTTGAAGTAAGGAGATCCTGGATTCTCTACAGGGAGAACTATTCCAGCAAAAGGTAACAGAACCCACATCTGAAGGGGCCATACTGGACTTGGTGCTTACCAAAGGGGAAAATGTTTCTGATGTTATAGTGGGAGATCATCTCACATGCAGTGATCACCAGATGATGTAGTTCAGCATTAGGACTGGGGCTGATAAAGTCCATTCAAAAGCATGGGCCTTAGACTTTAGGAAAACTAACTTTTTCAAGATGGGACAATACTTCAAAGAGCCGTTAGTAGGATGGAACAGCTAGGGGATGTAGAAAAGTAATGGGCAAAAATAAAAGGGGATATTTTAAGAGTAACTAATCTTTTTGCTAGAAAGGTAAATAAATGAAAAAGGAAACGGCGGCCACTATGGTTCTCAAAAGAAGTAGCTGAAAAGGTGAAGAAAAAGAGGATGGATTTCATAAAATACAAATGATCACAGAAAGAGAAAGACAAGCATCAATATTTGGAAAAACTTAGAGAAGCTAGGAAAATAGTCAGGAAAGCAAAGATACAAAAAAGAAGAAATATCTAAGGCAATAAAATGGGGAGATAAAACGTTTTTCAGATATGTTAGCGAGAGGAGGAAGTGCAAAAGTGGTATTGTCAGACTCAAAGGTGAAATGGAGGAATATTTAGAAGCTGATGAGGATAAAGTGGAATTGTTTAACAAATATTTTTGTTCTGTGTTCACAGATGAAGGGCCAGAAACAGGATCTCAGAAAACACCCACAAATAGGAACAGAGGTGAAGGTGATGTTGAATGATTTTCAGAAGACTGTGTTTGTGAGGAACTAGCTAAACTAAAAGTAGACAAAGAGATGGGGTTGGATGGGATACAGTCGAGAGTATTGAAGGAATTGGGGGAAGTTCTAGTGGCTCCACTATCTGACCTTTTCGGTGCTTCTTTAGAGTCAGGAGTGGTCCCAGAGGACTAGAGAAAGGCACATGTGGTCCCTATACGCAAAAGCGAAAATAAGGATGAGATTGAGAACTACAAGCTGGTAAGTCTGACCTCTGTGGTGAGTAAATTAATGGAAACACTGCTGAAACAGAGGATAGTGAAATTTCTTAAGTTCTCATGTTCTGGAGTCCAATGGATTCCAGGATTTGAGGCAGCATGGGTTTACTTGAAGCAGGTCTTATCAGACAAATCTGATTTGATTTCTTGACCAGAAAATTGTACCAAGAGAGAGCTGTAGATGTATACTTAGTTTTCAGTAAAGCATTTGACACTATTCCACACAGGCATCTTATCAATAAATTGAGCACTATAGGGATAGACCCTAAAATGACTGACTGGGTTAAAGATTGGATGAATGGGAGGCGACAAAGGGTACAGGTAAATGGAGTTCACTCTGCGGAGAAGGATGTTACCAGTGGTGTGCCACAGGGATCTCTCTTTGGTCTGATTCTTTTTAACATTTTTGTTAGTGATATTGCGGAAAGGCTGTCGGGTAAGTTTTGCCTCTTTGCAGATGAAACCAAAATCTGCAATAGAGTAAACATCCAGGAAGGAGTAGATAAAATGAGGAGAGTTCTAACTAAGCTTGAAAAATGGCTAAGAATTTGGCAGCTGAGATTTAATGCTAAGAAATGCAAGGTCATGCATTTGGGCTGCAAAAATCCAAGGGAACAGTATAGTATAGTGGATGAAGTACTTTGTCCACCAAAGAAGAGTGGGACCTAGGTTTGATTGTTTCTGATGATCTTAAAATGGCTAAACAGGTAGAAAAGGTGATGGCAAAAGCCAGAAGAATGTTTGGGTGTATAGGGAGAGGAATGGCCAGCAGGAAAAATGAGGTGATAATGCCTCTGTATAAGTCTCTGGTGTGGCCTCATTTAGAGTATTTTGTTCAATTCTGGAGACCACAACTTCAAAAAAATAGAAATAGGATGGAGTCTGTGCAGAGGGTAGCTACTAAAATGGTCAGTGGTCTTCATTATAAACAATATGGGGACAGACTTAAAGATCTCAATATGTATACTTTAGAGGAAAGACCTCTCACTTGGTTTGCAGTTTGTCATGCTTTAAGGGCGTTTGTGCATCAGTGATGCTGAGAACTAAGCTATCAGTACCTTAACTACTGGCAGGGTCTCACAAGATGTACAGGTCTCAACTGAGTGTGCCAGACTAAGACAAATCACCAATCTGGGCAGCAGAAAAATGGGATGATGTTGGCGGTGGAGGATCACATTTCTATGACAACAGCAACAACACTATCATTGCCTGTGTGGAAGAAAGGCCTTGCAATCTACTTCTGTATCTTGCCATGAAAACCAAATGGATGGTCACAACAAACAAATTGCATTATAGTGCTGGAGGATGAGACCTCCCAAGTCGGAAGTCATTCAACTGAATACTGGGAATGAGCTGAAGACTTTTCAAAGTAAAGCCAGCATTTATGATGTGGTTGTGTGAAAGCCCTTGGGATGTCTGATTGCTGATATAGCTGCAAGGATGTCCTACATATTGTGATATGGAACGTCCGAAGCATGGACCAAGGGAAGTTGGTGGTCAAGAAGGAAATGGAACATGTACAACTCAATCTGTTGGAGGTCAGTGAATTGAAATGGGCGGGCATCGAACACGTTACATCTGATGATCACTGTATACTATGCTGGAAATGAAAGACAAAGGCAAATGGTGTCGCATTTATAATTAAGAAGAAACTTTCAAAAACGGTAATGGAATAAAATGCAGTCAGACATTCCAGCCTTCTGTGTGCCCGGTCGGAACCGGATACACAGTTATACAGGATTCTGATCCTGTGGGGCACATCTAGTCCTGCGAGATCAGAATTGCATCCAGGCCTGTACGTGCAGGCCGGGACCCCAATCCTATCCCATATAACTCAGTCAAGGTTCCTGAATGCAGCTGCAGCACCATGGTTTCTGGTTGCCATGGCACCGCAGCTCCATTCGGGAGCCACCGGCCACCAACCAGATGTTTCATTCCCTGCAGCCTGACCCCCGATCTGGCCTCCCAAGGCCAGGATCAGGCTGCAGGGAATCTCCTCCACCCCCTCCTACCTACTCCGCCACCTGGGCCTGCTGTTCCCCATTCATTCTGCCGGCCCCGGACATACAAGGCCGACATTGGAATCAGCCCTGTACGTCTGGGACCATGGACCGCCCACTGGCTGCTCTCACTCCGCCCCCGCACCGCCTCTTTCCCGCCCCATCTAACCTCCTCGTACAATGTATAGGGAAGTTAGTCGGGGTCAGCAGAGGGGCCGAATAGCAGGGATGGACATCCCAGTGGGACGTCCATCACCACTATTCTTGGCTCAGAATGACCCTGTTATTTTCTATTTGTCTACGAGGAATGCCCATCAACACAACTATAATTCAGGTATATACCCAAAAAACAGCTGCAGAAGAGGATGATGATGATGATGAATTCTATGAACAAGTAAAAGACAAGTTGAAATTGGCAGAACTTGCAAACCAGATATCTCAATAGTCATGGGTGACTGGAACGCAAAAGTTGGCAACAAAGAAGGCAAAGTGGTTGGAAAATATGAACTTGCCAACAATAATGAAGCTGAAGATATACTGATAGAATAGTAACAATCTATTCATCTCAAACACCTTCTTCCAGCAACACAAGCGGCGACTGTAAACATGGACTTCACCCAATGAATTGCACAAAAATCAAATTGACTGCATCTGTGGAAGTCAACGATGGAAAAGCTCAATAACATCAACAAAAACAAAACCTTAGCTGACTTTGATACAGATCACCAACTACTCATAAATGTAGCAAAATATGACCTTGACAATATACCACCAGAATTTAAAGACTGCCTGCGAAATCGATTTGCTGCCAGAGCACCAGAAGAATTATGGGATGACATCAAGAAAGTTATGCTCAAAGAAAATAAGCAGTCTCTACAATAGGTGAAAAAGTAAAAATTGCCAAAATGGATAACTGAAGAAACTCTGAAAATTGCCCAGAAATGCAGAGATGCTAAAACCAGAGGAGAAAAAAATGAAATCACAGAACATGCAGCAAGAAGAGGCAAGGAGAAGTACTACAATGATGCATGCAAGGAAGTAGAATCAGAAACACTTATAAGAAGAATAAGATTGGCTTTTTTAACGCTATGTGAGTTAAAGAGAAAATTGCAGTCTCGAATTGGAGTGCTACAAGATGCTCAAGGATCCACGTGGAATGATGCTGAGAAAATCAAGAAAAGGTGGAAAGAATACACAGAGTCATTATACCATAAAATGAAGTGGACCAACAGCTGTTTCAACCTGTATCTTATGATCAGCAGCGTTGAAAGAACAAAGCACCGGGCATTGATTGAATTCCCACTGAAGTATTACAGCAATCGGATGCGGCTGTTGCCATTACTTACAAGGCTCTGTCAGGAAATTTAGAAGACATCATCATGGTCAACTGACTGTAAAAAATCTGTTTATTCCAATGCTGAAGAAAGGTGATCTGACTGACTGAAAATTATTGCACAAATGCTCTGATCCCACGTGCCAGAGACTATGGCCATACCTGGAATGAGAACTGCCTGAAGTTCAAGCAGGGTTCAGGAAAGGGCAAGGAACAAGAGACATCATTGTGGATGTGAGATAGATCCTTGAAAAGACAAAAGAATATCAGAAAGATATTTAGATGTGTTTTATTGACTACAGCAAGGTTTTGATTGTATAAACCATGAGAAACTCTGGGCCACATTAAAAAAAGCATTGATATACCAGAACACCTGATAGTTCACTTGCACAACCTTTACATTGATCAAGAAGCAACAGTTTGAATGGAACAAGGAGAATCAGAATGGTTTAAAATCAGCAGAGGTGTATGACAAGGCTACATACTTTCCCCTACCTGTTTAATTTATATGCAGAACAAATCATCAGAGAAGTAGGACTGTATGAAGACAACTGAGGTGTGAAGATTGGTGGAAGACTCATCCAAACTCTTTTTGAGACATGAAGATGGTCAGTATATCATTCCTAAAATTAATATCCGGTGAGGAATATTTCAGGGAGATTCCCTGTCGCCACTTCTGTTTTGTTTGGCGCGTAATCCAATGAGTGCTCTCATCAAATCTTTGGGTATGGATTTAGCCTGAATTCTAAAGATGGTACCAACACAGAAGCAACTTCCCATCTGCTATTTATAGATGATCTGAAGATCTACAGTTCCAGCAACCAACAATTAGCAGAGCAACTTTGTGTGGTGAAAAGCTTTTCTGATGGTATCTGGATGACTTTTGGCCTTGACAGTATGCTAAGGCAACCTTTTTCAGAGGAAAATTGAGCAAACTGAAAATATCTCCCTTGCTGAGGGCTGTGACATCAAGGACCTTGAACAGGAAGGTGTATATAAGTATCTCAGAATAGTGGAAGGAATGACACTCAAGCAGAGACTATTGAGAGACAAGATCAGTAAAATAATATTACAGGAGATTAAAACTGTTATTGAAAACTGCTTTAACATCACAAAATAAGATGCAAGCCATCAATCAGCTAGCAATTCCTGTACTCTCAGATAGTTTTGGGATTGTGGACTAGTCTCCTAATGATCTGGAAAAGCTGGAGGTGTGAACAAGAAAACTCCTCCATGCTCATGAAGTAATTTACAAGAATAAGTGTATGCCAAGATTGTACATCCCTAGAGCTGGAAACTTATAGAGATTGACTACACCTACAGAGGTGTAGTCCTCCAAGCCTATCTGACAGCATCATTGGATCCAAATATGCAAAAAGTACTGAAATATGAAAATAAACATCCATAATCTGTCTCCATCATTAAACTTGGACAAGCATTCCAACGATTAGAAGGAATGAGTGAGAATCCACAGGCATGTGTGGGAAAGGAAGTAACAGAATTTGCAAAACAAGAGAAAAAAACTCTTCAAAGAATTAGATCAGCAGGCGAGGAAAAATAAGTAGCAAATGTACAAACACTTTGGGAAATACAGAATGTTACTTCAAGAGCCTTTTGTTGATCAAGAACGGAGACATGAATGATTGAGGAGACGTGAACTGAAACTGAAGGATAAAAGACTGATAGTTACAGCCCAGGACAGTGGCTTACGGATGAGATGGTTTATGGTGAGTATTGAAAAAAATTGGAACAACAGATATATGCCAACTCTGTAAGAAAGAGCTGGAAAAAGTGAAGGCTGGCTGTGAAGTTCTGATGGCAGAAAATATCTATACAGAAAGGCAAAACAAAGTAGCACTCCTCCTCCACTGGAAACTCTGTAAACCCTACAACATCTCTGTCCCTGAAAAACACTGGGTTCATGACCGTAAGAGAATAATAGAGAATGAAGTGGCTATGATCACCTCAGACATTCCCAGTCTGAAGGATAAGAAACTGGATGCCAGGAAACCTGACATAGTGGTAAATGAGAGGAATACCAGAACAGCATTGATAATAGAAGTGTTGGTACCAAGTGATTATTCTGTGAATTGCGTGGAGAGGCAGAGGATCCTGAAGTACCAAAAAATGCAGTCAGAGACCAAGAAAATGTGGCAGAAAGATACAAAAATATTTCCCATTGTACTGGGAGCCACAGGCTTGATAAACAAGAATTTGCAAGCACATTTTGACAAACTATCCATGGATGTTACATCTTATGAACTCCAGCAGGAGACTCTCTTTGGCACAATGCAAGTATTATGCCGAGCATTAGCAGTAAATTTGAGAGACTAAGATCATACTTCACATATCATAGCTTATAAGTGAGGTTCACAACTGCCATAGTATGTACAAAACAAACCCTTTTGGAGAAGCTACCCCAACTACAACCTTTTCAACTGCTCACACTGCCATTGCAGAGGAGGTATGGCCATAATAGCAAGAACAAGCCTCCACCTCCGAAACCATGCAGCAGAAAGCTCAGAAGAAGCAGACATACTCACAATCACCAGAAAGCTCAGAAGAAGCAGACATACTCACAATCACCAACAAACATTTAACAATATGCTTGATATCGAGAGCTTCTACAACAACCTCTGACCTATCGAATATTCTCAAGCAAACGACTGAAATTACCAATACTACAAAGGACCAGGCAATCCTTGGAGACTTCAAACTTCCCTTGATGCAAGAGAGACATATGACTTCCTTGAAGCAATGGAACTATCACAAATCATCCACATACCAACGCACGAGAAGGGTAACGCCCTTGATCTGATATTCCTCAACTCCCAAACCTCCAGCCCAGGCAACAATCTTCAGACCACATCTGTTCCATGGTCTGACCACAGTCATTACTTTCATCACATCCAATCAACCAATAATCACTACTGATGACACACAACCGAAAAGACGATTCAAACCATAAGAACATAAGATATGCCATACTGGGTCAGACCAAGGTCCATCAAGCCCAGTATACTGTTTTCAACAGTGGCCGATCTAGGTCATATGTGCCTAGATGTTTCCCCAAAAGACACAGGTTCCACAATGCTTGTATTGGGTCAATCATTGATATCCTGGGTCCCTTTTTAATAATGGTTTATGGAATTTTCCTCCAGGAACTTGTCCAAACCTTTTTTAAACCCAGCTACACTAACAGCCTTTACTACATCCTCCGGTAACAAATTCCAGAGTTTGATTACACATTGAGTGAAAAAATATTTTCTCTTATTAGTCTTAAATAGGCATGTCCCCTAGTCTTTCTATATTCTGATAACGTAAACAATCGATCTACGTTTACTTGTTCCACTCCGTTCATTTATTTATAGACTTCTATCATATCTCCCCTCAGCTGTCTCTTTTCCAGGTTAAAGAGCCCTAACCTTTTTAGCCTTTCTTCATAGGGGTATCCTTCCATCCCCTTTACTATTTTGGTGGCTCTTCTCTGAACCTTTTCTAATAACGCTATATCCTTTTTAAGATACGGCGACCAGAATTGCACACAATATTCAAGGTGCGGTTGCACCATGGAACGATACAGCATCATTATAATATCCTTTGTTTTATTTTCCATTCCTTTCCTTATGATACCTAGAATTCTATTTGCTCTCTTGGCTGCTGCTGCACACTGGGTGGAGAGTTTTAACATGTTATCCACAATGATGCCTAAATCTAAATTCAACAAAGACAACTTTCTCAAACAAGTCCTACCGAACATACAGTCCAGATACTCTGACCCCAATACAGTGATCAGCAGCTGGAACAATGCAATAGCAACATCAGCACAATCAGTGACAGCCCCCACAGGAAAGAAGGAGAAACCAGCAAAAACACATTAGTACACCCCCACCTTACGGAGACTAAAAACACAACTTTGAAAAATTGAGAGAAGTTGGAGAAAAACCTAACTAGAATTAGACAAAACAAGATATATGAATGCACTAAACACTTATCACACTGAAACTGACAACACACAAAGGTCCTCACGTATCTCTTAACTGCCTACGCAAGCTTTTTGACCTCATCAAACAGCTGACAAAATCCCCTAACCATACCAATCAACTCCATAACATTTCCACACAACAGCTTGCTGCACAATATAACAACTCCACCCAACCCCCAATGCCCCACTCACTCCAACACTGAACCAGCACCACACCACCCCCACCAACACATGGGGAATATTTGAAACAATCAGCGAGAGAGTCGAAAGCATCATAACAACACTCAACACCACCGCCTCCCTCTTTGATCCATGCCCTGTCAGCTGGATCAAGATTACAAAACAGGAGCTAAGCCCAGCGCTCATCACCATCGCACAGGAATCACTCAAACAAGGTCAGATGCCTGCAAGCCTCAAAATGTCCATCATCCGCCCAGTCCTTAAGAAGCCTGAACTTGACCCATTGGATCCTATCTACTTCAAACCTGTAGCAAGCCTCCCATTCACTGCCAAAGTCATTGAGAAGCAGTACAGCAGCAACTAGAGGACCACATGGACAGGAATGACCTACTCGACCCACAACAACACAGCTTCCGGCCATCACACGGAGTTGAAACACTCACGGTCTCCTTAATAAGTACACTGATCAAGGAAATACAAACAAACCAAGCAAGCAGCATTTGACACCATATCACACAGCATCCTTCTCCATCGCTATGCAGGATAAGGTTCTTCAGTGGTTCCAGTCCTACCTGACAGACAGGTATCTGCTAATTCAAACAAGCTGTCTGCCCCCTACCTCCATACTCAAGGAATATCTCAAGGCACTACACTATCGGCACTACTCTTTAACATTCATCTACAACCTCTCTGCTCAATAATATGGTCATACAATATCAACTTCCATGTGTACATATGCTATATGGACTGATAACCACCGCAAACCCCACAAACACACAGTTGCTGCGTTGTTTCAACGACATCTCCAGATGGCTCCAAGAAAACAGTCTCACAATCAACCTCAAGAAAACAGAAGTATTTGTCACAAAGGATCAAATCTTCACCCCACCAACCCACCTCACCCTGGGAATAACTCAAATAAGAGTTCAAGCACAAATAAAATACCTAGGAGTCATACATCAAATTCTCTCACTCAAGCCACAGATAGCAAAAACTACAAGAATGATATTCTTTAAAACCAAAATGATACAGCGCCTCAGACCACTCCTAGACTCCCAGGACTTCAGATCAGTACTACAAGCATTGACACTGTCCCACCTCGACTACTGTATTGCAGTATATCAAGGACTCCAGCAGTCCACTTTCTACCCTCTACAGACAGCCCTTAACACATACAAGGGCAAGGAAATATGACCACATCACTCTAGTACTGAAGCACCTCCATATCTTCCCACTGGAATCTCAGATCAAGTACCAATCCTTACTACTGATTCACAAAGAACTACACCAACAACAAACATCATATCTACACACCTTTCTACCACAACAAAACTCTGGGAGATCCACAGGGCAGATCACTAACAATGTTCTGACCATATTGCATGTAAGGACAAAACACAATCATCAAACATGTGCCCATGCATTTGACCTCTACACCCTGTCCCTTTGGAACTCTCTCCCAACCAAAATCCAAAACAAGGACCTCTCCTCCTTTTGGAAACAAATAAAGACCCACTTATTCAGAGAACACTTTGGTGCAGACTGAAGCAGCACCCAATGACCACCGGATTACATTGTACATGGTATAAATTAGTGGCCGAGATATAAAGAGGAATTGTAAATAAGTTAAGAATTCCTGATGTTTACTCAATCAGGATTGTAAATAAGTTGAGACCATGTTGATTGTATATCCTCTCCACCTTCACCAACACCCGCTATCAAACTACATATGTTATGACCTGTTTGATGTATCACATGTTGTTTAATGGAAACCGCTTTGACCCAGTAAAAAGCGGTATATAAGCATAGCTAAATAAATAAATAAATAAAAGTTGTGGTGAAAAGCATTAGTTTTATAAAAAGAAATCTACAAATTGATCATGAACAATTACACAGGTACACTACCAAAAAGCTGCCTCCAGTTTTGCAACTGATTCCTATAGATTTTGGGGTGCTGAATCCAGGAAAAATAGCCAAAATGTTCCATCACGTCACGTTTTCTTGCAAAATTAGATTTCTTACCCATATAAGGAATGTTCACATAATTTCTTTTTAGCCGACTGCAGTTTATTTTCTTGGCCCAAAATAGAGGTTGTAATGGTTAACTAACTAGAAACACTCCCTCATGATATTTTAGAGTGTTTTGTATTCATTTTATACATTAACAGGACAATTGGGAGGCGGGGGGCTAAATCCAGTACTCGCGCTGGCGCATGTTCTTTCCTGTTCGCCTCGCCTCGTTCGCTCGCTCAAACACGGTGGTTGCGACATGAACGTTCCTGTCAAATTTCAGTTTCTTGCAAATTCATTATTACCTTTTGTTTGCTCAGTCATAATCCAGCTTTATTCCGAAGTGGTTTACTACAGTTGTAGTTTGCAGTGCTGTGTATTTGTGATGGCTCACAGAGCCAGAGGTTGCGTCAACTCTCCGGACAGTTTTTGTTTTATTTGTGGGGAATATACCGTGAAAAAGCGGCAGAGGAACATTTCTGCATTTATTAAAAAAGTATATTTCGCCTATTTCGGTTTGAAGTTAGGCGATCAAGACAAACCGTGGGCTCCTCACAAAGTGTGCAAGACATGTGAGGAAGATCTACGCTTATGGATGAAAGGTAAAAAACAAGCATTTCGTTTCGGAATACCTATGATGTGGCGTGAACAAAGAGACCACAGCAGTGACTGCTATTTTTGCTCTTGCATTGTGAAGGGATACAACTTAAAAAATAAGAACGTAATAAGTTACCCCAACCTTCCCTCAGCAATTAGGCCTATGCCTCATAGCAACGAAGTACCTGTGCCTGAACCACCAAAATCTTTGGATCATATTTGTGTGGACGGTTCTGATCATGATGAGACTCATCAGATGGCTTTTCCCGATGAGTCCAGTACTTCCGAGTTTGAAACTGAACCAGATCCGAAACCTGAACTTTTCTCTCAAGCTGAATTGAATGATTTAGTCCGGGATTTAGGACTCCCAAAAGATGCTGCCCAACTTCTAGGTTCTCGGCTTAAACAGAAAAATCTATTGTCACCAGGAACAACTTTTTATTGGTACCGCCAACCGCGAGACACAATTTTTGAAGTATTTCAGCAAAGAGGAAGATTTGGTATTTTGCAACGATATATACGGAGTGATGGAAAAGTTTAAACTCAAGTATGATCCTGCTGAATGGCGGCTGTTCATTGATTCGTCAAAAGACAGCATAAAAGGTGTTCTTCTTCATAATGGCAACACATTCGCTTCAGTTCCTATTGCTCACTCTGTTATTCTCCAAGAAAAATATGAGAATTTGGCCCTGATTCTTCAGAAGATTCGTTATGATGAGCATAAGTGGATGATTTGTGGAGACTTTAAAATTCTATCCATGCTATTAGGGCAGCAATCCGGTTTCACCAAATATCCCTGCTTCCTTTGCTTGTGGGATAGCCGGGCCTGCGACCTACACTGGGGGAAAAAAGACTGGCCAATTCGGGAGTATTTGAGACCCGGTGAGAAAAATGTTCTTCATGAGAGCTTGGTACCTCGTGATAAAATTCTATTACCACCTCTCCACATTAAGTTGGGTCTCATTAAGCAATTCATCAAGTCCCTTCCAAAAGATGGTGAGTGCTTTCAGTACCTTTGCTCAAAGTTCCCCCGACTTTCTGAAGCAAAGCTAAAGGAAGGAGTGTTTGTTGGCCCTGATATAAGGAAACTCATTTCAGATGGAGCATTCGCTGAAACGATGTCTGAGAAGGAAAAAGAAGACTGGGATTCCTTCAAGGATGTTGTTCTCAAATTCTTGGGGAACAGGCGGGATGAGAACTATAAGGATATTGTTGCCAGGATGCTCAATGCCTTCAAAGAACAAGGCTGTAACATGAGCCTGAAAGTCCATTTCTTGCACTCCCATGTGAACTACTTTCCCGAAAACTTGGGGGCATACAGTGAAGAACAAGGTGAAAGGTTTCACCAGGACATCAAGGACGCAGAGAGAAGGTACTAAGGAAGATGGAACACCACTATGATGACTGATTTCTGCTGGTTGCTGCTTCGGGAAACCCCAGATGAAAAATACGCCAAGCAGCGCACCAAGAGAAGCATTCGGGGGAAGAAGAAACGGGCCCACCAGGAGATTGATTGACCCAAGAATGACTTTAAAATCTAAACTGTGTTGACAAATATCGTGTTTTTACTAAACTTTGAAATAAAAATTTGCTAGTTATTACCATAGTGTCGGATCTCATTTATTAGAATTTTATTTTCACACCATCGGGTGTTTGTCTTCATGTATTGCAATGGTGCGGTTTGCGTTTTCTATTCTTACATATATACCTGTACAACATTTTTTGCACATTTCTTTGCTTTGCTTTGTGTCTAACCTCGCTCTTATATGCTCAATGTTTGTGCACATGTATGTGGCTGTTTTAAGTGCAGACAATTTTGCTACCATCACAGTGTGTTTTGTTGACATTACTCTATTCTTATGTGCTGCCTTGTTACAATTTTCTTTATTCTTATTTGAATAACTACTAAACAATTAGTATAAAGAATTCATCCAAGAAACTTTTATCTCGATCGCACTCAATCTGAAACGTTCACCTCAAACTGCTAACCCAATGTAGCAAAAAATTTGTACGTGATGGAGCAAATTGGTTACCAGATTTGGATTCAGCGCACCAAAAAACGTAAAAATCAATCGAAACATTAGAGGCAGTTTAAAAAAAATTTTTTTTAGTGTACCTGTGTTATCTGTAATTTTTGCCAGGAAGGAAAATTTCAGAAAAAGCCAGTACTTAGCAGGAACTTCAGGATCACCCTGCGGTAGTGCAACATGCGATGGGAAAGGGTTTTCTTTATAACACAGGCCAGACAGCAGTTCTGGGAAAACAAAAGCAGTTTTTATTCCGTCCCAGCTTGTTAAACATCCAGAAACAAAATGCAGAACAATCAGCAGTTCAGGGAAAATAAAGTCAGCTTTCTTCTGTCCCAGCTTGTTGAACCTCCACAAGCTGGTTTCTCAGCCCTTCTTCCAGCCCCAGTTAAAGTTCCTACCTCAGAACTCCTTTACACAGCTTTCCCTGGAAGGACTTAGCTCCACAGGCCTCTCCCCCTCCTGCAGCTTGCTAGATTCGTAACCCCTCCCTGTGAATCACTCCTTCCTAGCCCTGAACATTCTCTTAAAGGAGACTGTTGGTACTCCTTTTGGAGAGGGACAGGTAACATTCTGTAGACCATAAAGCCATAGAATTGTTTTTTTTTTTTTGTTTTTTATTATTATTATTTATTTATTTATTTAAGAATTTTCACAGTAGAGCCAAGAGCAAATCTTGTACAGAAAGGTATAATGCCAGAAATATTACAGAAAAACATTTATTAAAAAGAAAAAAAAAGAAACTAAGACAATTATACCTATAATCCACAATGGGGCATATATAATTACCCAGATGCTTAGAGGGGCAGAAGGACATGATATCCCTCTATGACCTCGACATACTCCTGATCACAGAGGCGTGGCTATCCAGCGCTGACACGGTCCTCCTCAACCAACTCTTACCCACCAATTTCTCAATCCACGCCTGCCATAGAGACAGTAGAAGAGGGGGTGGAGTGCTCATCCTTACCAAAACAGGCCTCCAATTCCTTCTGATCAATGCCACCAGCACAACACAACTCGATACAATCACCATAGCCAACAAGCAGTGCTCCATCAACCTGCTGTACAGAGCCCCGTCAACCTCCCCCGATGACCTCTCAACAATAATCAACCTCGCCTGTAACGCCCTGAACCCACGCACCCCAAGCTGGTTACTAGGCGATTTTAACCTGCCAGCCTTGCAAGTCACACAAGCCTCGGCCTTCCTCGAAGCTTTCAAGGAACTAGGATACAAGCAACTAGTCAGTGAACCTACCCACGTGAAAGGAAACAAGTTGGACCTGGTATTCGCCTCACTGTCAGCCGTCGACTCAACCCACAACCCCATACTTCCCATTACCACAGTACCCTGGTCATATCACAAAGTAATCAGATTCCAAATACCTGTGCTCAACCAAGGCCACAAGAGCCCCAGAAGTCTGGCCAGCACCCCTAGTGCACCATTACGAAGATTCCAACCTTTTGACAAAGAAGCTATCTTGAGTAAAACCCTCCCGCTCCTCTCCTTGACAGCACCCGGCCTCGACGAACTGATCTCAAGCTGGGATAACAGCCTTAGCTCCATTGCCCAACTCCCACCCTCAAACAAGCCTCCAAGAAAATGAACCGCCGCACCCTGGTACTCCACGGAACTGCAAGCGTCACTCCTCCACCTAAGGAAACTGGAAAGATGCTGGCATCGATCACACTCCTCTGAAGACCAGAGGGTATATAATCTTCACCTGACAAAACACCGCGAAGCAGTAACAGAGAAAATGAGGCAATTCCACACCGACACCCTGAAACAATCACTAAGCAAACCACACGACTTATTCAATCTGGTCAAGAACCTAACAAAAGAACCATCCCCCAACCAACCAAGCGAGATCCAGCCTCAAGAATTCACAGACTACCTGCAATCGAAATTATGCCAGACCGATAAGTCCACAGCACCCACCGCCGCACACGAGCCACCCTACCCAACACCACTGACCACCTTCTCCACCCCATCCAAGAAATACATTGAAGACACTATCGCTGCCATCAAAACCACCACTGCACAAACCGACCCCTGCCCTGCCTTCTAGATAAAAGCGCTATGGAGCGATTTTAACCCGTTCATAGCCAGACTCATGAATCTGTCATTCTCAACAGGATCGTTCCCGCAAAGCCTCAAACACACGTCCATCAGACCTCTGCTGAAAAGCAACAAACTAGACCCCCAGAAGGTCGACTCGTACAGGCCTATATCAAGCATACCACTACTTGCCAAGATAATTGAAAAAGAAGTCCAATGCTACTCCTATGAAGAGAGGCTACAAAGGTTAGAGCTCTTCAACCTGGAAAAGAGACGGCTGAGGAGAGATATGATAGAGGTCTATAAATTAATGAATGGAGTGGAACGGGTAAATGTAGATCAATTGTTTACGCTATCAGAATATAGAAAGACTAGGGGACATGTAATGAAGCTACAGGGTAAACTATTTAAGACAAATAAGAGGAAATATTTTTTCACTCAATGTGTAATCAAACTCTAGAATTTGTTACCGGAGGATGTAGTAAGAGCTGTTAGTGTAGCTGGGTTTAAAAAAGGTTTGGACAAGTTCCTGGAGGAAAGGTCCATAAACCATTATTAAAAAGGGACCCAGGATATCAATGCTTGACCGAATACAAGCACTGTGGAACCTGTGTCTCTTGGATACTGCTAGGTACGTATGACCTAGATTGGCCACTGTTGGAAACAGGATACTGGGCTTGATGGACCTTGGTCTGACCCAGAATGGCCTATCTTATGTTCTTATGCCAAATACAATGCCACATCGAGACCGCCGCTCCGCTCAACCCTTGCCAACACGGATTCAGGGAATCTCATGGTGTTGAAACACTCCTCACCACCCTCTTCGGCAACATAATTGCTGGAATCGACAACACCCATCAAGGGTTTGCCCTCATCTTTATGGATATAGCCACGGCATTTGACTCAGTAAGCCATGAGCTCCTCCTGGTGTGACTTAAGGAGAAGGGTATTCGTGACACAGCCCTAAGCTGGTGCAAATCATACCTGTCTGACAGATGGCAGCACGTACGATCCGGTGCTTCAACATCAGAACCATTCCACCAGAGGCAGGGTGTTCCACAGGGGTCCTCCCTCTCCACCCTGATGTTCAACATATACATGCAGCCCATCTGTTCCCTCATCCGATCATTCATTGTTGACTGCTTGATATATGTCGATGACGTACTGCTCTACATGCCATTTTCAACTGACCAGCCAGACCTCTCCACACTGACAGACTGTTTTGACGCGGTATCCAACTGGCTGCAGACTCAAAACCTTTGAATATAGCACAAGAAAACAGTCATCCTTTTCATTACGAGGAACAAAACTTCACCCCTCCTGCCTACTTAAAGGTCAAGGAAGTGGAGCTACTAACCAAATCCACAATCCATTACCTTGGAGTCACATTAGACCAACGCCTGGACATGAAGGCTCACATAAGCAACACAGTAAGAGCAGTTTACCACAAGATTCGGACACTCAGGCACTTACGCCTCCTGCTGGAGCCGGATGACTTCCGGACAATCTATCAAACACTGGTTATCCCACATTTTGATTACGCCAATGCAATTCTACAAGGGCTCCCACAATCCACCCTGAACCCACTCCAACTCGCAATGAATGCTGAGGCCAGAGTTCTACACGGTGCTTCCAGGAATGACCATGTGACACCCATCCTGAAACATCTCCACTGGCACCCTATCCACGGCAGACTCTCTTTTAAAACCCTACTACTGACTTTCAAGGCCATTAACAGGCTCTCCTCCACCTCCCTCATGGAGTTTATCCACCCTACACCCTCTAACAGATCCAGAAAACCCGTAGCAGTCAACACACTGGTAATCCCGAAAGCAATAACACAATGCACCCAAGCAACAATAAACAAGGCATTTAGGTTCTGTGCACCCAGATGCTGGAACGCCCTACCACCCAGCATACGGGCAATATCCGACCTGACCCAGTTTAGGAAAGCACTGAAGCACCACCTTTTCCTCAAATAGTACTCTGATGACAGCTCACAAACAGCCACCCCCCTCCACCAATTCCGCCACACCAACACACACATCACGCAATGAGACGTCCACTCCCAGTGGTGCCATCCTCGAATATGCGTACTTTGTAAATAGCAGCATGTACATACCCCACTTTTGTAAAAGTCACTCTTCCCACCTGATGTGATTCCTACCTGTAAATAGTTCCCCCAGTGTTATCCAAGTTTTAGCACCTGTTTCATTGTAAATACATTGCAGGTTAGCCTGCACTGTATAAGCTAAGTTTGTATGTAAACCGCACTGATGTTCAATAGCGCGGTATAAAAGAGACATTAAATAAAATAAAAAATAAATAAGGAACCCCACCAAGCAATATCTAATCAAGAAAAATATTAAAAGGAAACAGAAGGTCATGGAGGACCACAGGCAATCCATTTATGACCTTCTAACATGCCGCCTCAAAACTATAAAGGAGAAGAAATTACAGGAAGTCTAGCACTTATAAATGCAGATAAATCTGATGGTTGAAAAAAATAAACCTCTGTGAATTATAAACTACAATGCATTTACATGGGATTCTAAGATAGAAGGTAGCCCCCAGCTCTAAGACCTCCGGCCTAAGCAAAAGAAACTGTTTATGCTGCTTCTGAGTATCTCTAGAAACATCCGGGAAGATCAAAATTTTCTATCCAAAAAAAGTGCAAAACTTTTAGTATAGTTTAAATGAACGCAGGAGGATATTGTCCTTAACTCTTTCAAGGCCTACTTTAAATTTTTAATCCACATTCTGCAGCCGGGTTAATTTTTGAATATTTCAGGAAAATTGTACCCATCTTATTCAATATGTTCTAATAGTGATTTTCCTTCTGCTATGGCCATGTATTATATACCATTTGATAGGAATATTTAGTCAGAATTTTGGATCCCAAGAGTTTTGGGCTCGGCCTGGAAGGGGTTAATCAACGCAGCATTGCAGTCTTCAACGGTATTCAACTTAATCTCATAAAATCATCCACTTTCTTTTTTAATAAATCAGATGTTCCCAAACACAAGTCCACCTTTTGGCCAAAAACAGTAACCTGAGAAGAAAAAACATCACATTGTCTAACCACGTTTTCCGAAAGCAGAGTAATCTCCTCTCAGATGTTTTCAAGGGTAATCTTCTTCGGACGTTGAAGAGTAAAGGAAACCGGGGTCTTTGAAGTTCCCACGGAGACCTCCGACTATACCTCTCCTTTGACGAGGGATGGCTCTGCTTGCACATTACTACCCGGCACTGTCCAAGAAAGAAAAAAGGCAGCTGCTGCACTTCCCTCTGCGGCAGCTTCTTGTGACGGCATGGCAGAGGCTGCTACACCAGACTCTGTAGTCATGTCTGCTGACGCAGCGGAGGCAGCAGCACCAGGTAGCGGAGGTGGCATTCGGATCTCGGAAGACAAGCTAGTTTCCAGGGCAGGCAGGGGAGCTGATCCTTCGAACTGTGCACCTATAAAGTCCGCACGTATCTCCCGCCGCTGAGTCTCAGAGAATGTAACAAATCGGTCCATCGGACCTGCACTGTCTGGCTGGGGCTCCACAAGGTAAGCCCTAGCCTTCTCCTTCCGCTTTGGCATGGAGCAAACACAGAACTCCCCTCACACGACCATCTTGAAAGCCAAATTGTTTTTTAAGGTGGACACACACAGGCCTCTTTCCAGGCCAGGTGCACATATCCAGCTTATTCAAAAATTACAATAGAAAGCACAGAAAACTAAAAACATGTAAAGTAGTCAATTCTATAAAACAAGCTAAAATAAAAATAAGCATCCATATAAATTAACAAACTAGAGTCTGAAATCAGCCAGATCGTGTTGAGAGTGGGTACTTCAAAAACTAGTTGTCCCTAATGCATAAAGCCAGATTTAACTTCTAAAAACCAAGATAATTTTGCTTTATCCTAGCATCAATTGGCAATTCATCCCACAGGAAAAAACACCAGCATGAATCTGCAATTTTCTCATAATGTTATCGGGAAAAATGGAATCCCCTTACATACATCCACCTCCCGCCTTGGTCCAACCCTCAGTGCTCCTTCTTTTATTCCTCACAAAGGTACTGTAAACAGCTGTTTACTAGTGAAAATACCTTTGAAATTTGCCTCATTAATGGCTACTAAAAGCGCTATAACTGTTTGACAGTAATCTGTTCTTAATCAAAAAAAATTACTGCAGGACTTAAAAAGGAGATGAATACTACGGTCAAAGGATCTTATTTGTATTTATTTCAAATGTGTTTCCATTATTGAATTTCTCCTCTTAAAGGGAAAGGTGGAGGGAGTCCTGGGGCTAAGTTTAAAAGTTTTCATTACACTGTCCTGTTTGCTGTCCACAGTTATGAGAGAAGATTTATTTGTTTACCCAAAGCATCATGACATGTAATCTGAAGTCTGCCTCAAAGCATTTTGGGGGTAATTTTCAAAAGAATTGGAAAGTGGGACTAACTAATGTTGAGAGTGACACTTAGTCAGGAATCATTTCAATGTACAACCATACGTATCATGGTTGCCCATATTTTTGCAGATTCATGCTGGTGTCGCATCCTTTCCCTGAAGTTGGCCATGAATATAGTTTTAAGAAGTGTTTCTGCCAGCTTTCCAAATCATTGTGCCTGCAGCAGATTGCAACAATAATAGACTGTGCTTTAAAGAAAAAGAAAAATTAGTAAAATCTCCCCCTTGGCAATTAAAGAAGAAATGGGAATTAATGGATCTGGTGTGTCCTTGTCTGTGAAAAACGTCCTGCTCAAGCATCCAAATTATTAGCCAAGTGTTCAGTCTGGAATTCACTGTATGTTTCTGAAGCATTAAAGCCCATCTTGGATTCCTCTGAGGGCTGGATTTCATAACAGTATGTCTATGTGAGAAGTCCAAAAAGGAGGTAACTTTGGAAGCCCCATTGGTGCTTTGCGCGTCAGAAAACGGCCATAGAGACTCCTAAAGCACAGAAACGTCTCCACAGTCATTTTAGAAGCCGAGTATGTGGATGTCCAAGTCTGAATGGCGGCGTGCTAGAGGTGAGGCTGGAGCATTCCCAGGAACCTGGTTGTGACTGCCTAATCTCAGAAATGTCCTTGATAATCCAGAGTCCCAGAGTCACATCTAAGTTTAGATCTTCTTCAGGCACAAATAAGCATTGGGAAAGTGCTTGTTTTGGCAGAAAAACATCCAGCGGGTGTAGAGAAGATAACACTCTATCATCCCCAGTACTCAGCACAATCACAATAATAGCAGCAGTGCGATTTGAACCCTGGGTTCCTTGATCTTAGTCCATTACTCTAACCATTAGGCTATTCCTAGATGTCCAGGTTTTGAAATACTATTCTGGGGATGAAATTTATTTATTTGTTTATTTAACAATTTTTCTATACTGCCTTTTCATTCAATCAAGGTGATTTACAAAAACATCAACTTATTCAAAGAACTTAGGAACATCAATTCAACTTATCCAAAGAACTTGTATATATCAACTTATTCCTAGAACTTGTAAATATCAACAGTAACATTATAACATCAAAAACCTGAGTATTCTCTTGTAACATTGTCTAAACTATGTACATCTTAATGGGAGTAATGGGGTGTTTGGTGTGGTTGTTATGGCTTAGGTTGGCTTGTGGGGTGATTTGGGTGATTGGTGGTCTTCTTTGAATTGTTCAATGAATAGGGTAGTTTTGAGTAGCTTCCGGAATTCTTTTATATCTGTTGTTGATTTCAAATTATCTGGGAGGACATTCCAGATGGCAGGGGCAGCAAGAGAGAAAGTTCGCATGGATGTGGATTTGTTGGTTCTTGTGAATAGACTGGGTGTTGTTATGTTGTTTTTGGTGCTGTTTCTGTCTGGTCTTTTGCTTGTTTTGGTTCCGATGAGTTCCTGTAGTATTTCTGCTGACATGTTGTTTTTAATTTTGAAGATGGCGAGTGCTGATTTATATTTTGCCCGTGATGAGATTGGTAGCCAGTGCAGATCGTATAGTATTGGAGTTATGTGGTCTTGTATTGAAGCACTAGTAATAATGCGAGCAGCAGTGTTCTGGACTATTTGTAGAGGGCAGATGGTTTGTTTGGGTAGATCTTGGTATAGTATATTACAGTAGTCCAGCATAGGTATAATGATGGCCTGGCAGACTGTGCGGAAATGTTCTTTATTGAGGAGATGTTTTAGTCTCCGGAGCATTGCGAGTTTGAAGAAGGATGTTTTGGATATCTTGTTGATATGCGGTTGGAGGGTGAGTTGCTTGTCTAGAATCACTCCAAGGTATCGGACTTCGTCTTTTATTGTAATCGGTGTATTAGATATGTTGATAGAAGTAGGAGGAATGAATGTGGAGTCTCTCGTAATGATGATTGCTTTCGATTTTTTTATGTTGACATTTAAGTTATTATTAGTTAGCCAGGTTGTCATTTCTTGAATGCAGGTTGATATGGTGATATAGTCTGAGGAGTCCAGTTGGATAGGGGTATATGCCATGATGTCGTCAGCATATATGGCGTATTGTATCTTGTCTTTGTTAAATATTTTGAATATAGGCTGAATATAGATGTTGAAGAGAAGAGCTGATAGTGATGAGTCTTGGGGAACTCCTTGAGTAGTCCTGAAGGGACTCAATAACACCTGTAAATTTGTGCGTATACTCTACCGATGTACATATGTATTTTATAATATGTGCGTGTACACTGCAACTCCGTCTCCGCTCCACCCAAACTATGCACTTAGGAATGCCTGTTCAGAGATCATGAAGAAGTAAGCAAACAATTTGCATATAGGTACTTTTTACATGCATATGCGGTCACACAATATTATAAAAGCTTTTTTTTTTGTATGTAAAACAGGCTTTACACACAAAAAAATGTTATAGCGTTACTCTCTGAATGAAAGGTCCTAGACACAGATTGGTAGTGAGATCTTTGGGGTTAATGTATTCTGTAATACCTCTACTTTTCTTGTAAATATCATGATCTAAAATATAATACAATATGAGTTCTTGTATTATTCATGTATCTTTCGTATCCTACAATGCTATGTAGCCGCACTAAAAAGTTCAATGAATTAGAGGCTAGTAGAGAAAGATTGGGCATAAACAGGACTGTAGCAATGGGTTTGCAATTTTCTACATGATGGGAAGGGTGTAAAGTGAGATACTAATGTACAGAGATAAAAAAGAGACCTAGGATGATCAATGTAGAAATAATGTGGCCTGAACCAAAAGGATGCTTGGATGAATAAAAAAAGGTGAAACCAGTTGAAAAAAGTAGCCCATAATCTCTCTATGCAGAGTGTTGGTAAAATCTTACGTAACATACTATGCCCATTTCGGGAGGTCAGTACCCTAAGACAGACTGAAAGCAGTCCAGAGAGGGAGAGAGAGAGCCTACCATGGTGGATCAACAAACAAAATGTATGAGATGAGACTTAAGGATCTAAAGATGTGAACCCTTGAAGAGAGCTGGTGGAAGAAGAGGAATTCAGATAGATCATAGGTTTAAATTATATACAAGAAGCAAGCTTGTTTCAGAGGAAAGAATTTGCTAGAAAAAGAGCTCAGGAAAAAGGGATCCACAAAGACTAACTCAAGAACATCCAAAAATATTTTGTTTTCACTAAAAGAATGGTGGACCTGTGAAATGGTCTTCCAGTGGCAGTGGTGAAGTTATAAATGTTTGCGGAATTCAGGAAAATGTGGGGTTTAACTATTTATTTAAAAGATTTAGTCCTCCAGTTTGTCCTCAGTAGATAACAAAGGAGATAAGGAATATCACTTCTCAAATAAACAAATGCTGATTGAATCTTTTATACAGAAATACTAAAACCCTTAAATCATCAACAAGAAAAGGGTGGGGACAATATTCAAAGGCACTTAATCCTGTTATCAGCTCTCGCAAACTCGCTAAGTGCCACACCATCTAATATGCCGCAGCACTATCTGGCCAGTGCCGCTGAATATTATTTCTGACCTCGATAATATCCAGATAGTGCCGGAGCATTCCAAGACTGGAGCCAGCATTTATCCGGGTGGCGGCAATTTTCTGTGCTGTTATCCAGAAAATAATCTGCATTACTTAGGGCAGCAAAAAATCTGCCCTAAGTGGTTTATGGATTGGCTCTCCAGATAGTGGATGAATGTCGTCGTCATCGATACTCTGTCAGTGTTAAACCATTGTGTCCAGATATTCAGCAGGAGGCACTATCAGGATACTACTACTAAATATCCAGATTTGTTTTGCCCCACTGCAGCCAGCGTTTAAAAAAACACTGACCACTATGGGTTGAATATCGACCACGCTATTTTTACTTGAAACACCCATGGTTAGACTTGTAGTACAAATGGAAGAAAACCACTGAGTTGATACCATCTGCAAAATAAATGCCTAAATACATAGGGCTTGATTTTGATTTAGGCAGGCTATGTACCGCATTGATGGAAATGAAAATCCAGATTATGCTGGATGCGCCAGCAGCTGCGGAGGCTAAGCGGGTAGCAGCGATTTTCGATGCTACCCGCTTAGACCCTGCGCCTTAAAGACAGGCGAGGAAAAACCCTGCTCCACCCCAAAACGCCCCCAACATGCCCCGATGCTAACTGCATAGCATCCGGGTGCGTTCGGGACTTATCTGGGATTTTTGAAAGGCACTAACTGTGTAGATGCCTTTCGAAAATCTCTGATAAGGAATTTACACGGGTAACTAGGGCAGTTACCGTAAATGCTGCCCATAAATACTATAAATGAAAAGATAAAGCTCTTGCTACTGAACTCCTTCCTTCTCCAAGTCTGGTTCAGCTTTCCACAGCCATGTAATCTAAATTTAAAAAAACTGGTAAGAAGCAACTCTAAATGGAAGTTATAGACGTCTGTACACTCCACAGAGTAAAGATAATATACCACAGAAAAGAACATGGTGATGACACATAAAGGAGCGTCTTTCCAGATCCATCAGCATTCTATGATCATACTATTGGAAGGAAGCTTCAAAACTACCCAGGAATGCAAGACTTTTCTTATTAAAATGATCAAGCACTTTGAAACAAAAGCCAAAGGATTTAATACAAACACGGGTGACTCATTACCAGACCTAATCCTCCTGTCACTGCAAATTGGTTACATCTTGCTGTCGGTATTATGCAATGGAGCAAGTCAGAAATCTGGGAATAAAGTCATTCTGCTGTTTGCCTGGCTTACTTTTCTCACCTTGGTTTAAAAAAATTAAATTATATATATATATATATAGATATAGATATATAGATAGATAGATATAGATATTAGCTTACACTTTTTCATTGGTGTCTCAAGGTAGTTGCATTTGGGTCTTTTGGGGATTTTGTCAACCCTAAAGGGCTCACAGTCTAAGGAGCCGTTTTACTCGCTTACTTACTTGCTTATTTATTTAACATCTTTTTTATACCGTCTTTCTACAAGTCGAGAAGGTTTACATGGAACTCGGTGCATTCAAACAATAAATTAGCAGGTGCAGATA
This sequence comes from Ichthyophis bannanicus, assembly GCA_033557465.1. NCBI lineage: Eukaryota > Metazoa > Chordata > Amphibia > Gymnophiona > Ichthyophiidae > Ichthyophis > Ichthyophis bannanicus. Next base: position 1,709,083,918 of record CM066032.1, read on the forward strand.
ACATAGAACTTTAAGATAGTTCGGCTGAAGATAAGAGTAACAAATAGTATAGAGTGACAAGTGAGAAATGAGGTAAGGGGGTTAACTTCTGCACAATAAAATTGACTATTGAGGGTAGTGATTGGCACGTGGGGGGTTGTGTCTACTTAGAAGTGATCTTGCATGGGAAAGATTTGCATGCACTGCCTCCATAGCATGCAAATCTCTCTCTCACATATTCCTTGTGGTTATCCTGAAAACCCGGTTGGATTGAGAACCACTGCCTTAGTCATGTATCCATGTTATCTACAAAGCACTTAATGTGCAGAAAGTGAATTGTCTTGGCATTACCTGTATTGAAAGATGCTAATGTAGATGCTTTGTAGTTACCACATGTTCTTTTGCAGTTAATGTGCTGTAACTGCAAAAAAACTTTATTTATTTATTTATTTTAGTAAAAGGACCCCTAAGTTTGTACCTGAGGCAACATAGAGTAAAGAGACTTGCTCAGGTTATAAGTGGCATTCATGGGATTTGAATCCTGGATTTGCTGCCGCTCCACTTAAATAGATTTTTAAAAATGTAATGGTTGAAAGGACACTTAGGTCCATAACCGAGGCAGGCGGACCCGGCGCTCCAGGCCCCTACCTCTCACACCCCCCCCCCCACCCGCTCCACCACAACCCCGTCCCCCCCCATCCCCGTCCCCCCCCCCACAAAACAACACACCAAAATTTCATGGAACAAAACTGGTCGCAGCTTTTATTAGCCATAACAATTTAACAAACCAACAATAAATTTTCGAACCCCTCAATTAGCGGCACCCGGCTGCACCAGCCCTACCTCAGCAAAGTGCCTGCCACCGCTAATGCCATAACGCGCCACCCGGCAAGTTACCATACCCCTCTCCCCGACTTCGCCATGCTAAGCAAAAGTCGGCCGAGGGATTGACCGGGTCAGGGGCACCCCGCCCCCGCCCAATTGTAGCCTGCTGCTCCGGACCCCGGAAACCTCCGGGATCCTGCCCCCCCCCACCCCCAGCTGCAACACCCCAAACCGCCACCGCCTAACGGGAGGGAGGGAGGGACGCCGGCACCGAAGCAGCCTCCGCTCGACTGACCACGCGGAGGCTGCTCAGCTCTAACCCCCCCCCGAGCCCCCAACCTCCAAGGCGCTAATTGGCTCCCGTGGGGCCGCGGCCCCGGCCCCATGGGAGCCAATCAATTCAAAAGACGCGCGTGCGCGCCCATCAGGCGCGCACCCCGCCCAGGCCGCACGCAGGGTCCCTGCGACGGGCCGCGTGCCCAGTTAGTAACGGCCGCCGGGACCCTGCCCGCGGCCTTGGGATAACCGAGGCAGGCGGACCCGGTGCTCCAGGCCCCTACCTCTCACACCCCCCCACCTGCTCCACCACAACCCCCCCCCCGCCCCCACAAAACAACACACCAAAATTTCATGGAACAAAACTGGTCGCAGCTTTTATTAGCCATAACAATTTAACAAACCAACAATAAATTTTCGAACCCCTCAATTAGCGGCACCCGGCTGCACCAGCCCTACCTCAGCAAAGTGCCTGCCACCGCTAATGCCATAACTCGCCACCCCATTAATTTGTAGTCTGTTTCTCTTTAAACGGTTAACTCCAAGTAAAAACCAACACACTCCGTTTAATGACTCACTCTGCAACTCGAGAGCTTGCTTAGTTCACTCACTCACTCAGTGGACTAATGGCAATTGGTCTCAGAAAAACCAGCGGCACGTAAATCAGGAGCTAATCGCTCATTGAAAGTGCCAGTTTTACATCAATGACCGTCTGCCTTACTTGACTTATTATTTTTTTTATAGATTGTATTTTAAAGTTGCTAGTAAAAACATCTTTCTTTCTTCTCATAGATATCACTACCGTTCCTCATGTTATCAATAGTAAATATTTCTTCTTGGAAAAATAAACTTTAAATGAGGAAACCGTTGATACTACATAACACTTAGCTTTTGTTTGAAGATGAACAGGGCCATTCCAACGCTCACAGCTAGGTACCCCAAGCGTTTCACAACTGTTGTTTCTTCAGGGAATCGTCCCTTTAAAACTATAAATATAGAAAAACGTGAATTCAATGATACAGCCAGTTGCTTATTCATTTTTAAAAAATTTATCACATGAATCAAACCTGCTGATATGATGCTGCCGGCGTTGCTTCCACTAGATGTTCATTATCATCTTACTCATTGACACCATCGATGTAGACCTCTTAATGCGTAAGACGCCGCGCATGCGGAATGGAAACATGACCACCAATTTATAGAGGCTCGAGATCACGTGTTGACTAATGTTTGATTAGATGGCAAACTAAGAAGGCATTGGAAAGCCAACTCCCCCCGTCTATGTTATAGTGAGAATTCAGTCAAAGCTCCCATGTTACCCACTAGAGTATAATAGACTAAAGGACATGATTGATAAAGGTACTCTTAACATCATATGGAATCACAAACACAGTGCGAGATTCAGTCGCACATTCAGACCTCTTGGAATCACTGTGTTTAAAGTGAAAATCCATTTTTGTTCTTTCCAAAGCAGAGTATTCGCAATGGTCTTTCCTCTCATACTGCGACTAACTTTCTCCACGCAGAAACATCGGAGCTGTTCAAAAATGTGGTGGTATTGTAAACAGTGTTGTACTAATGGGGCTTCCAACACTTTACAACTGAGGCGGCTTCTATGCTCCTGCATACGAGTACGAAAAAGCCGTTCTGTCTTACCTACATAAATGAGCCCACGGGCACACAATGATGTATACTACATTTGTGGAGGTGCACGTTGTCTCGTGGCGGAGATGATACGAGACGCCATTATGTTCGAATATTGATAACTCCATGGTCACGTCACAAATGGTGCAGGCTCCACATTTATGGTGACCCTGGGAAACCGAAGAAGATGGAATAGCAATGGGATCCTTAGACAGAACTGCTGGGCATAATTGCTCCTTTAAATTTCTATTGCGCCGCCAAACACAGCGGATCGTCCGGTTATCCAATCCAGGAACAACTTGTAATATATTGCTGTGTTTCTTTATTATTTTCTTGATCTCTTTACTGAAAGGAGAAAAGGTAGTCACGAAGTTGATGATGGAATTATCTAATTCGGGGGTACCAGCAGGATGGGATGTACGATATGTCAATAGAGTGTTGCGATCTCTACACAGGGCTCTCTGGTAGGCATGCTTTATCACTGTGGAGGGATAACCACGCTCCTTGAAATCTTGTATTAGACTTTTAGACTTAATCCTAAAATCAGCCTTGTTCGAACACCTGTGATCCCCATATACAGTTTACATACCAATATCACCGTGACCAGATCACTTATCTTGACATCTCGATAACGCGGGGAAGCCAGACATGGGAAACATCTGCATATAAGAAACCTACAGACCGTAATGCCTTCCTGCACTATAATAGTGCTCACCCTCGTAATTTAAAAGACAGTTTACCCATATCTCAATTCCTGCGCTACAGGAGAAACTGTTCGAACAAGGCTGAAAAATGAGATTGCAGACATGCTATTAGTAATCTGTGAACTATCATTAAAATTATCTGTAATACCTGAAAATTGGAGGATGGCCAATGTAATGCCAATTTTTAAAAAGGGTTCCAGGGGTGATCCGGGAAACTACAGACCAGTGAGCCTGACGTCAGTACCGGGAAAAATTGTAGAAACCATCATAAAGAACAAAATTACTGAACAGGTAGATAGTCATGGCTTAATGGGAGACAACCAACATGGCTTTAGACAAGGAAGATCTTGTCTTACTAATCTGTTATGTTTTTTTGAAGGTGTGAATAAATAGGTAGACAAAGGTGTGTTGGTTGATATTGTGTATCTGGACTTTCAGAAAGCCTTTGATAAGGTCCCTCATCAGAGACTTTTGGCAAAACTAAAAAGTCATGGGATAGAAGGCAGTGTACTATTGTGGATCAGGAACTGGTTAAAAGATAGAAAGCAGAGGGTAGGGCTAAATGGCCAATTTTCCCAATGGATAAAGGTGAATAGTGGAGCCCTGCCTCTGGTGAATCCATGCTGCCTTGGATCCTGCAATCCATTGGACTCCAGAAACCTCACTGTTCTCTCCTTCAGTAGCTTTTCCAATAATTTCCTAACCACAGAGTTTAGATTAACTGGCCTGTAGTTTTCAATGTTATTCTTATGTTTGTTTTTGTGTAAAGGGACCACATGTGCCTTTCTCCAGTCCTCTGGCACCACTCCCGACTCCAAAGAGGCATTGAAAAGGTCTGACAGTGGAGCCGCTAGAACATCCCCAAATTCCTTCAGTATTCTTGGATGTATCCCATCTGGACGCATGGCTTTGTCTACTTTTAGTTTAGTTAATTCCTCAAACACAGTCTTCTGAAAATCTTTAGAGATCTCCATCACTTCGGTTCCTATTTGTAGGTGTTTTCTGAGGTCCTGCTCCTTGCCCTTCATCTGTGGACACAGGACAGAAATATTTGTTAAGCAATTCAGCTTTATCCTCCTCATATTCCTCCCCCACATCCTTGAGTCTGACAATACCACTTTTGCCCTTCCTCCTCTCACTAACATCTGAAAAAAGTCTTATCCCCACATTATATTGCATTGGCTATTTCTTCTTATTTTTGTACCTTTGCTTTCCTGACTACTTTGCTAGCTTCTCTAAGATTTTCCAAATATATATGCCTGCCTTCCACTCTCTGTGATCTCTTGGATTTTTTGAAGGCCTCCCTCTCTTTCTTCACCTTTTCAGCTACTTCTTTTGAGAACCATAGCAACCTCCTTTTCCTTTTACATTTATCTACTTTTCTAACAAAAAGGTTTTTTGCCCTTAAAATATCCCCTTTCAGTTTTTCCCACTGTTTTTCTACATCTCCCAGCTGTTCCTATCCCGCTAACGACTTTCTGAGGTATAGTCCCATCTTTACAAACTTAATTTCCCTAAAGTCTAAGACCCTCGCTTTTGAATGGATTTTAGCAACCTTAGGACTAATACTGAATCATACTATCTGGTGATCACTGGATGCGAGATGATCTTCCAGTATGACATCAGAAAAACTTTCTCCATTGGTAAGCACTAAGTCCAGTATAACCCAATCATGTGTGGGTTCTGTTACAAGTTGCCTGGATAGTTCTCCAATGCTTCTATCATATTCCCTCTTTCCATCCTGAAGATTTCTAGCCCGTTTAGCCTTTTTTTCATAGGAAACATGTTCCATTCACTTTATCATTTTTGTTGCCCTTCTCTGAAAAGGCGTTTTCTCCAAATGGGTTAGTTTTGCACATACCGTGATAGTCATGAACCTCACTACTAAGCTGGAGTATGTGGAGTATGATCTCACTCTCTCAAATTTACTGCGAATGCTTGGTGTAATACTTGCATTGTGCCAAAGTGATCATCCTTCTGAAGCTCATATAATGATATATGTATGGGTAATTTATCAAAGTGTGCTTGGAAATTCTTCTTAATCAAGCTGGTGGTACCCAACACAGTGGGGGAATAACTCAGTATTTTTCTTCCACATTTTCTTTGTCTCTGGCTGCATTTCTTGGTATCTGAAGATCTTCCACCTCTCAACATAATTCACAGAATAGTTGCATTGGACTGACACCTCTATAATCAATGGCATTCTGGTGCACTTCTCCTTTACACTACAGTATGTCTGTCTGCCTTACAACCAGCTTCTTATTGGTTGGAATGGGAGTATCCCAAGTGATCATAACCTCTTCATTCTCTAGAATTCTCTTAGGGTAATGATCCCAGAGTCTGTTCTCTGCTGTAGTCAGTACTGGCCTCATAGCTAGAGGGAGCCAGTAGAGTACAGTGGAGGGGGGAAGGAGGGAGGACGCAGATTAGATGATGCATATGCTGCCAACATGATGGCATGGCAACAAATGTGCCACCTGACCCCTGCCTCCTGCTTAGGGGGGGGGGGGCATGTAGCAGTGTGTACATGCACCCGGGGGGCCCTGCCACTGCTATGGGCCATGTTCTTGTGAACAAATGGCCCCTCGCCCTGACTGAGGGGGGATGTGGCTAAGGTTTGCCAGATCAGAGCTGCTACATAATACTTCTAGCACTGAATATGAGTCTTCATTGTTGTATCTCACTGATAGATGTCCCTTTCCTGGCCTCCTTACCCAGAGTCTGAGGCAATCCATGGACCTGGGGAGCTCTTTTGATCTTTCCAGGTGTGGTGGCTTTTGTTTTGAGGATGGATAGTGTGCTCAGCCTGGAGGCTGTTTGGGATTCACAGCTTCCATATAGTGTTTACCCAGAGTTCCTCCCACTAGGAGGGAACATGAGGGCCCTCTGTGAGTGGATAGATATGAACCACACCCCATGCTGTAAATGCCAGACCACAGGAGTGGGTGGTCTATACACTGAGCCTCGGAGATGCTTCCTGACCCTATGGACCCCATGTGCAGGCTACCACGTGCATGAATTCTGATTGTGCTTGGCCTCCAAGACCTTGGCTCTCGAACCCCTCTTCCTCAATTGCTATGGTGCTGTTCAAGCCTTAATCAGAGGAGGGATTTAGGGGTGAAACCTATCCTGCCACACCAAAGACCATGTACTGTATTTCCTGCAGCCTAAGTGAACAGGCATCCTTGGTGCCTCAGAGTAAGGGGGTTCATATACCTGTCCCTCATGATGGACACAGTCTACACCCTGCCTGATCCACATTTTCACCCTATCTCCTACAGTTAGGCACATAGCACATACTCTTTAGATGTGTTTTATTTGCTGATTTGCATGGCCCATCCTCTTGCACATAGGCCCTAGGGGTCCGATATTCGAAAGGCATTTACATAGTTTAGACTCCAGTAAACAGTATAAATGCCTTAAATCAGGATATTCAATGGCACTTACACGGTTAGTGCCATTGAATATTCCCTTCTAACTTGCCTATGTGACCTGATGCTATCCAGTTAGCATCAGCGCATGTTGGAGGCATTCCGGGGCAGAGCAAAGGTGGTGACAAGTGATAACTGGGCAGCAGCGATATTGCATGCTGCCCGGTTAGTAATCTGCATGGAAAAGACAGGCGCTGCACAGACACATGTAAAAGATGGTCCTTGCTCACCAGAGCTTACAATCTAGTCAAGGCAGACAACACAGTATCTGTAGACATGGGATACATCTATGGGGAATGGTAAGGAAACACAAAGGAGGTCAGATTAGTCAAGATCTAAAAGTGACAGTGAAGAGGTGAGTTTTCAGTCTGGATTTGAAAAGGGTCAGAGAAGGCACCTGACATACAGATTCAGGTAGTTTGTTTCAGGCGTAAGGAACAGCAAGGTGAAAGTAGAAAAGTCTGGAATTAGCAATAGAAGAGAAGGGCACAGATAGAAATGATTTGCTAGAAGAGTGGAGTTCCCGAGGAGGGGTGTATGGAGAGATAAGTGAGGAAAGGTAATGAGGACCTACAGAGTGAAGTTTGAACTGGACGCAGAAACGGATAGAGAGCCAAAGAAGTGAATTGAGAAGAGGGGTAATATGAGCATGATGAGGATGATGGAAAATTAGCCATACAGCAGAGTGTTGAACAGATCAAAGGGAGAGAGATGATTCAGAGGGAGACCAGCAAGGAGTAGGTTACAATAGTCTAGACGGGGAGTGACTAAGGAGTGGATAAGTGTCTTAGTAGTGTGTTCAGAAAGGAATGGGCAAATTCTGTTGATGTTATAGAGAAAGAAACGGCAGGTTTTAGCTATCAGATGGATGTGTATGGAGAAGGGGAGAGGGGAGTCAAATACGAGCACAAGGTTGCGAGCTGAGGAGACTCAGAGGAGTAGAGAGTTATCCACAGAGACTGAGAAAGGAGGAAGGGGAGAGGAGGGTTTAGGTGGAAAAATAAGAAGCTCAATTTTGATCATGTTCAACCTCAAGCAGCGGTGAGACATCCAAGCAGCAATATCAGAAAGGCAGGCAGAGATCCTGGACTGGACTATCAGAGAGATTTCAGGTGTAGAGCGCTAGATCGGGGAGTCATCAGCGTAAAGCTGGTACGGAAAGCCATGGGAAGAGATGAGGGCACCAAGGGACTGGGTATAGAGAGAGAAAAGGAGTGGACCCAAGACAGATCCTCGAGGTACACCAACTGAGAGCGGGATAGCAGTAGAGGAGGATACACCAGAACATTCACTGAAAGAGTGATGAGAGAGATAAGAAGAGAACCAGGATAGCACAGAGGCACATGAGAAGGGGAGAGAGGAAGGGTACTGCTCTTTAGTAAACATGTCCCTAAGATCTTTTTTCCTTATGGTAACTCCTAACTCAGAACCCAGTTTTTTTCCTTTTGTGCATTACTTTGCACTTATTCACATTAACTTTCATTTGCCATCTAGATGCTCAGTCTCCAGCTCTCACTTGATTCTTTTGCAGTTCCTCACTATCATCTGTTGTTTTAATGACTACGAGTAATTTTGTATCATCTGCAGTTTAGTAAACTCACTCGCTCCTTTCTCCAAGACATTTATGAATATGGTAAACAGCACAAGTTCCAGTATAAACCCTTGGGGCACACCACTACTGAACTTTTTTCCACCGTTTAGTCCGTTTAGTCTTACTTCTCTGTTTCTTGTCCTTTAGCCAGTTTCCAATCCACAGCAAGGAATTACCTTCAATACCTTGACATTTTAATTTCCTGAGGAGTCTTTTGTGAGGGACTTTGTCAAATGCCTTCTGAAAATCTAAATTTATTTATTTAACACATTTTATATACTGCTTTATCTTAAGTCAAAGCTTTTTACATTTAACAGTTAACATGAACTTAAAAGTGTAATTCTTACATGGAACTAGGGTGAGGTACTGTTAACTTGGATTAAAACAAGCTAGTGTTATATGAACTGACTTACCTTTATCAATCTTCAAAAAAAGTCTAATAAATTGGTAAGGCAAGACTTCCCTTTGCTGAACCCTTGCTGATTAATTTCTATTAACCCTTGTCCATCTACGTGGTCAGTGATCTTGTTTTCTGGAATATCTTCTACCATTTGCAAAGAATGAACATCAAGTTCACCATGGATACTGGCGTGCCCCTGATCTGCCCAGCACCACAGCCCCCACAACACTATCCCCCCCCAACAAACTGAACAGACACATTATTAACAATGGGCCTAAGGACCCTGAATGATACCAAAGACTTTTGCAAGGCCCTCAAAACCCTGCTCTTCACAGAAACCTATGAGCTAACAGACAAACAATAGTCGCAACCCAAACGGAACACCTTCTAACTTCATCAATTTGACACCATTAGTATATGTTCAATGTATTTACGTTTGTTAGTTTCCCTCATGTTAAATGTGACCTTCCAATTGTGTTGTGACCACTTTGATTGAAGGATAAGGTGGGATACAAATCTGTCTAAATAAATAAATAAAATAACTACTTCAAAAAACATCATGGAATAAATGTTAAACATCCAAACTCAATCCCAAGCCGGATCCGGTATCTCACCCACCATACAACTAACAAGGTGAGACCGTCTTCACCACTCCACCATGGATGATCCAGCAGCCATTGAACATCCCCACCACTAGTCGACACACTTCAGGAGATTACCCCAATCCTGGGGCAAAGCCTCTCTATGGTAATCCGAGCCATATCACCTGACCACAACCCAACTGAAATACTCCCCAAGAGACCTGTCCCAGAACCTTCCTGGTACCCGTCACTGGCAGAGGGCAAGGAAAACTGACCCTCTTCCACCCCCACGTTAAAGCTGCGACCTGTGCGGATCCCTCCGGACAACCCATTCCAAAGCCTTCTGCCAATCATTAAGAGGTAAGTCCTGACCCACCGGTGATAAGTGGACACCGTCCAGCTGGAAAAGTCCCGAACATTCCACCTTTACCCAAGGATGCTGGATGTGATAGACACCCCGCTCACAAACCCAGTATACAATCTGGCGATTAACCTTAACCAAGCCTTGGAACCAGCACCTCTCATCCATGTAGGCAAGCCTTCAAATGATGTCTGACCTCAATAACACCTGAATCGCCTGAATAACACCTGAATAACTTCCTTAACCACCTAGTTGCTACCCGCTATAAGCGGTATATCAAGCAAATAAACTATATATATATAACCCAGAAAATGAGAAGAGAATCACAGCAAAGTCCCTCTTTGCAGCCCGAATCAACTGCTTGTACGTCCATGAAAACAAATCGTTGCTCCCCAGGTGTAGCAGGATCCCCGCTGGGCAGCTCCTCAGATGGACGTGATGCTGAATTAAGGGCATAAGCTGACTCAAACGCAGGCCCCACTCCATGAGCCAATCAGACACCGTGGCCAGCCCAGTGGACAAAGGAGTGGCTGATCAACCAGCAATGCAAAGACTGCCGCTGAATATCTGAAAAATAGAAAAGAATTAGCTTTCATCCCTCACCCCCCCCCCTCCCCAAAACCTCACAATCTGATATATCCAGCGAAAGCCTTGGAATGCCACCTGCCAATCTTCTGACTAACTGGGTCGGCCAAGCCAGCACTCATTGCTGCCCAATTGCAAAACGAATGCGAGGCAAAATGACAAGTCTCCATGCCCAAGTGGCACAAGACCAACCTCAATACAGCTGTAAACTGGAAGGGTGTCACAGGGCGAGCATCAGCATGCACGAACAACTGCTCAATACCCACTGGCCACAAGACCAAGTAACTCCACAGGCCAGCCAATGGGCAATTGACAGATCCTTCAAGCGCATTCAGAACCACCCAAAGCCCTTTACCCAACTGATCAATCTTGGATCTGTATATAAAAATACACAGCTGACTGCCCACTACTAGCATGTGCTTCAGCAGCATACCAGAACCAGAGGACAAATGGGAGGAATCAGCCAACAGCTTTCTAGCATGAAAAGCCCCAAAACAGGCTACGCAAAACATTACCCGGAAAAGAGTTGCCTCCTAATCAGATGCTGCCACTAGCAGGAGCCCACCACACAACCACACCAGATAGGGCACCTGGAGTCACACAGAGTCAGTGAGGACTGCCCCCATCCTTGCAATAGCCTGAGCAACATAAATCTCCCTAACAGATTACCCCAGCCCGCTGTCCTGGAGAAAAAGGCAAAATCTACCAAGTGAGAACGGTCCGCAGACTTAGATACACCGTTGCCTTTAGCAAAGACAATATACTGGCCCAGTAGCTGATCTGCAACCTTGCCCCGCTGCCAACCATGAGCTGTCAAGAATGAGACCACCCTTTCATAATGCCTACAATGTGCAGATCAAGTAGAAGGCGCCACCAACCTTTTGAGGAAATTCAGCATCCCAGATGGCCAAGTTACCAGAGGTGTATCAGAACCTTTTCCCCCTCCGCATCCGCTCCAGGTGCCAAGATCCAAGAAAGAAAGTCAGCAATTCTGTGAACAGAGCCAGGTACATGCCTAGCCCTAGCTGTCACGTTCAAGCGCAAGCCAGATAAAATTAATGAATGCATAATAACACCTGAATTGGACTCCGTAGATCACGTCCAACTCCTTAGGCGGCTTCATGAAAAGGGAATCCATGACCGTGCATGGGATTGGTGCAAATCCTACCTAGAAGGTAGATGGCAGCAAGTTCGAATTGGTAATAATACATCAGAACACTTCCAGCAGAAGCAGGGAGTACCACAAGGATCCTCCCTGTCTGCACTGCTCTTCAATATTTATATGCAGCCAATTTGTAACATCACCAGATCCTTCGACATATCGTGCCTCATGTACGCAGACGATGTGCTGTTGTTTACACCTATAACTGTCACTTGCCCGGATTATACACCATTAGTCAACTGCTTCAATGCAATAACAGATTGGTTACTCAATCATAACCTGCGCATAAACTTCAAAAAAACAGAAGTCCTAATAATCACAAGAAATAAATGCTTCTCACCTCCACCAACACTAAAAGTGAGGGACGCAGAACTCCCAGTCAAGTCCAGCATACGCTACCTAGGAGTGATACTGGATCAACAGTTGGATTTCAAGGATCACATTAAACGCACGGTAAAAGCTATCTACTTCAAGATCAAAACCCTGCGGCACCTGAGACCCATGATGGAGTCAGATGACTTCCGCACCATCTTCCAAGCGCTAGTTACAACGCACTTCGACTATGCTAACATAATTCTGCATGGCCTCCCCAAAACTACCCTAAACCCTTTACAGTTAACTATGAATGCAGCGGCCCTCGTCCTGTGTGGAGCCTCTAGGAATGATCACATTTCCCCCATTCTAAAAGAACTCCATTGGCTCCCAATCAGCTGTAGAATATCACATAAGGCCCTCCTCATTACCTTCAAGGCCTTTAATAAAATATCACCATCATCAATTTCTGACCTTCTAGCTCACCCCACGAACAACAGATCTAGGAGATCACTAGCCGTAAACACCCTACTCACACCAAGCGAATCTACAAAACTCAACCAGTCAACCTTCAAAAGGGCACTTGTCAACTACGCCCCCAGGTGCTGGAACAAACTCCCTCCCAGCATTAGAGCAATCAGGGACCTTAAGCTGTTTCGAAAGGCCCTCAAGCATCACCTGTTCCTCATGCACTTTACACATCTCGATGCCCACTCCCCTCACCCCACCACCTACCCAGTCTCAAACCCATGCTGACAACATAGATATGTTAGAATCTTAACTCGATTGTAAGTCAAGTTAGGATTTGAGCACCAACAGCTAATTGGTTTAATTGTATATAGTTCCCCCAGTTTACCTCCGTGTTAAAGCCCTGTTATATGTAAATGTAGGCCAGACTTGACTGACCAAGTGTGATACTGTTTTAATGTAAACCGCACTGATGACAAATAGCACGGTATATAAAAACTGTTAAAAAAATAAAATAAATAATATCCACAACCTGCATCCACAGCACGGGGAATAGCAATTAATCACCTTCATCATCGCTGTGTTATCAGCGATGATGAATATAACTTGACGATCTTGCAATCTGTCTGGCCATAACTCTAGTACCACCACGATTGGGAAGAGCTCTAAGAAAGTGATGTTACGTGTAATCCCTGACTCCAGCCAGTCCGTGCACCATGAAACCTGGAAATAGACAACAAAACCTAAGCCTCCCACAGCATCTGTGAAAAGCTGTAAGTCAACACTTGAGTCCTGTGCAGCCTGCAACACAGATGTCCCATTAAACTCCAATAAAAAGGAATCCCAGACATGCAAGTCCTCACGAATACTCTTAGTCACTCGAATACTGTGTGCAGGTGAACCACTCCAAACAGAGTCACTGACAAACGATGGGAAAACACATGGTTCATCGGAATCCCCCTACAGGTAAAATTCAAGGATTCCACTAATGACTGCAAGGTTACCTTATTGGCAGACCCAACAGCTACTACAGAAGCCCGAGCTTAAACACCTTATCCATTGGAAGCCGAGCCACCATTGCCACAGTATGCAGCTCAATACCCAGAAATGTGAGCTTGGATGTAGGACCCTCCATCTTCCCTGCAGCCGGGGGATACCAAATTCCCTGGACAGGCTTAGGAAAGCATCCAGCAGACCACTACAGGCATCAGAATGAGAAGGCCCAACAAACAAGTCATCTAAGTAGTGCACTATTTTAGGAATTCCTGTCCTCTGTACCAGGACCCAGTGCAAAAAAGTGCTGAATTATTCAAAATAAGCACAGAATATCGAACAACCCATTGACATGCATTTGTCAAAATAAAACTAGCCCTGAAAGCAGAAACCCAATAAAGAGTGAACTTGTAAAAGCTGAAAAGCTGACTCGATGTTCATCTTAGCTAACAGAGCACCCGGGCCACACTGGCGGACCAAGGCGATAGCACTGTCAAAGGATATGTAATGCACTGCACAGGATGCCTTTGGTATGTGGTCATTGATAGAGGACCCCAGGGGGAAAGAAAGATTGTGAATCAAACAAAAATTTCTAGGTTCTTTCTTGGGCACCACCCCCAATGGAGACACCACAAAAACCAGGAAAAGACGTTCACAAAAAGGACTTGCAATCCTGCCCAGCCCAAGCTCCTCGGATAACTTATCCTGGACAACAAATGCAAAACGCTGCACTAAAGGTCCATTACACACCATCAAGCTAACTGCTAGCCCCTGAAATGGGATAAGAAAACCAGATTGAAAACCACTCTCCAAAATAGCTTCATCCTGCCTTCACGGGTAACGAAGCAACCACAGCCGCATGGCCTCAACCCGCACAGAAGTGTGGGCCATGTGGAAAAATTTAGACTCACTTTTCAGATGCACTAGGAACCACAAGGAACAGACATGGTGGAATTTGCAGTCCAGGAACAGATAGGAGGACTTATTGAACCTCCAACAGATGTCCCCAATTGCTCCTACCCCTGCCCTCTGGTGTATGCCGCCTGCCCCTGCATGAAAGGGGCAGCTGGCCGCAGTTTCAGAAACTGCTGCACTTCTAACCAAAAGACCACTTGTCACACCCACCCGAATTGACATCTGGGTCAACCATAAATTAATGTCCTGAGCCCCAAAGACATGTGTGTATTCTCCTCCATTTTATCCCTGAACATTTCATCGTAATCCAACTAGGCCCACTCCTCATGCATCTATGATGCCTTCAGGATCGAATCAGTGTATGACAAAAGAAGCCCATATTGCTCCGGCATATAATGTCCCCAGACACTGGCAAGATGGAAGTAAACCTTCATCCAATTCATAACATTATGTAAAATATTTTTAAGTCTGTCCACCTTCTCATCTTCCTTCCATTTCTTCTTGTTCTCGGCAGATCACTTCATCCCCTCCAACAGGCGGAAAATATCAATGTAGTGTTCCTTGCGACAAAGAGCCTTCGGAACCCCTTCCCAGAACTCTGTAAAGGCCACTAATGCCAGAGCACTACCCTCAGATGAGCCTGCCAGGACTGCCCCGTTGTCCCCTGCTCCTGTGTCGCCAGAGATCCCGAAGACGAGGACGACTCGGACGAAGAAATAGAAGAAGAATTAGACCCCCCGACAGCACCGACAAGAATGCTTCTGCTTCTTAGCAGACTTCTCCGATGCGCCTTCAGCCGAACCACGTGCTAGCACCAAGTCAGAGACTGTCTCATCTGCAGCAGTCCATGGCCCCTCAGGCACTCCTGATCTGCACCACCGATCTGCTTTGCCACATGTGCTTTCTTCGTTAGAGAGTCGCCCAGGTTGGGCCATCCTTGCACATCGATGCCATCAGGTCCCTCATGGACACCGATCCCGGCCTTACGGAAATGCTGCAGCACCGACAGGCCCTGCAGAGAAAACAAAGGAGAAACAGGGGTGGGAGGCAAAGCAGCAGGCAAAGTCACGGGTACAGGCACAAACCAGCCAGGCCAAGAAGGCCTGGACAGGCCTTGTCCTCCCTCCAACCAATAGTTCCAGAGGGCATTCGCACCCTTGAGGGTGGGAGTCCCCAGGGAAACCCAACTAGCCAGCCTTATATGCCAGTGTACGTGTGCAACTCCAACCCATGCCAGGGTCTGAGAATTGAAAGAGACTGGCCAGTCCACAACCTGCCCTGAGGCCCACCAGAAGACCCAACCCAGCTGGGAAACCCAGTGCATGCTGCAGCTCCCCCTGGCCCCCTGCATTAGCTGCCCTGCCAGCAGCAGCCTCAGGGTCCATAACATGCCCCTCCAGGCTCAAACATCCCACCTAGACTCTGAATGGTTCCGAAAAATAACTGTCAAAGAAGGTTCCAGTATACGTATGACCCCAAAATTCTCCTTGGTAAAGAGCACAGTAAATAACTCATTTAGTTTTTCTACTATTTCTTTATCCTCCTTGGGAGTAATTTTATAAAATTTTCACATAGAATGGCTTTTATAAAATTACCCCTAGGATTATGTGTAAAAACTACGTGTGATGACAAAAAGGCACGTATTGTTACTTAACCTACATGTAGGCATGTTTTGGGATGGAATTTGACAGAGTGCAAGCAGCGTCACAATTTACACTACTTCCCGAGCAGGTGTAAGTGTCTAGCCTGTGTTTTTATAAAATAAGCTAAAAAGGCACCTTCTCAACCACCAGACTTAGGCAATCTGTGTGAAAAGCACCCTCCCCAAGTACTCATCCAGCAATCCAGCTGACTCTTTCATGGGCTTTTTGCTTTAAATTTACTTGAAGAGGTTTTTAGAATAAGCTCTTGCCTGAATGACAAACTACGTATCAAGATGTCCCTTGGCGTGTCTTACTGTATTACTCTTTTTTTAAATCTAACTTCACAGTGCTTATGTTCATCTATATTTTGAATGTTCTTTTGACTTTCAACGCACCATTAAATTACAGTGGCATACTTCTGGTTTTCTTTCAACACTTTTTAATTCATGGAGTATATTTTAATGCATGGAGTATATTTCCGGTCTAACCAATTGTTATTTTTAAATAATGTCCATAGGCCAGCAGCTCTTTGAAGCAGTTATTTAGGGCATCTAGAAATTCCAACTTCTAGCATTTCCCAATGAGATATTTATCCAATCAGTATTTAGGTAATTGAAATCTCCCATTATTCGGTTTTACCACATTTGTTAGCCTTTCTAACATATCATGGTTCGTCTGCGCACCGTGGCTAGATGAACGGTAGTATACTCCTACCACTATATTCTTTCCGGTCACCCATGGAAATTCTTTCACAGCTTAACAAACCAGCCTCAAATATTTCTGGATATTCATGGAAATAAAGGCTAACAAATAGCAAAAGTAACATAAAGTCATATTTTTTTATTGGACTAACTTAATACATTTTTTTGATTAACTTTTGAGACCTGACATTTTGTTCTTCAGGTCAGAACAAAAGGAGCAAAAAATGACATTTGCAGAAAAGATAAGCGAATCATAAAATGCCCCCAAGTGGACTAACCCATTAACCATACTACGTTTATATCCAGACACCCTTAGATGCTCCTGCACGAAGATCTAATGAAGGGAGTATAAAACCGGAGAGCTGGCTGCAAATGCATTACGTTACCACAGTAAAAACGATATCTCCTACAGTGTGTTTGATATTTAGTTCTACATATCTAATTGGACTATTGTGGCAACCCCACTGCTTTATTCGGGTTGGCAGCCCACACCTTTCATTGCTCAGTATGAGCTTGAATATAGAGCCCAGCTGGGCTCATTTATCATCCTGCCCTATGCATTCCTTCTGGAGATGTTCCAAGTGTTTGGTCATTGGTTACAGAGAAAAGTGCTGTTTCTGCACTAAATCATTGTTAGCACTCCTGCTGATGAATGGTGCATGCCATGGATTCTTAATGTGACTTTCAACAAGTTAATGGTTAACTGTTTATTTTACTATGGAAGACTGAAGCCGTTCCATTCCCTTGTCTCTCACAAACAGTAATTTCTACTAGTTTTGTTTTGTGAGGGGGGAACCTTTCCAGCCTACGCTATGATTAGGTTAAATATAATACTACAATTTTAGCACATTTTTAATGGAACAGATTTTCTCTTTCTGTTCTGTGTTGAATAGCTGGCTCATAAAGGAGAGCACATACATGACATTTTTGTTTTCTTTCTTCCTTTAGTTAATCAAGCATTATTTAGTCCCTCCTGCACACTCATCAAACTCAGCAAGGCCATCTATTCATTTTTCCATCCAGCTTTCTTTATTGAGCAGCACTATATTTCATCTCAGTAGTTTAATACTTGGCTCATATTCACTGGTCACCTCAGTAAGCAGGATGCAATTCTAAGAAACCAGTTCCAGAACAGTGATAATACAAGCAAACTTCCTGCAGGGAAGGTGATTGAAGGATGCATCAGTAACTTTCCCATTCCTGATCAACCTGAGGAGCTGGAATCTGACCTGCTGTACAAGGTGCTGAGCATTGAGTCATCAAGTTGGTCCATCTTTTCTCTGTCCTTTATAATAATACTCAATGTTAGTCATGCACCTGCATATTTCAAGGAACTTCAAACACCGCAACAGGTTTTCAAGGCAGATGTGGCCTGAGGTGGTTGCTGCTGATGCTGGGCCTTTGAGGTGCGGAGAGAGGCAGTGGTAGAGGAGGGTGAGGAGGTGGGGGTATGGTGAGGGGAGTATGGAAGGCAGGGAGGTAGTGGATGGTGGAGGAAGAGAGGAGACTAACATGGGAAAGCAGGTAGTAGATGGAGAAAGTAAGGGATGCATAGGTAGGGAAGAGAGGAGAAGGAGGAGGGATGAGTAGATAGTGGGATGGGGAAGGAGAGTGATGTGGGCGTATAGGGACAGAGAAGAATAAGGGAGAAGTAGGTTGGGGAGGAGAGTTAAGGGCTGAAATCATGTTTGTGGGGACAGGGAGAAAGAGGTTGATGGGAAGGGGGAAAAGAGATGGACTGCTGGATGAGGGAGAAGAAGATAGGCTGATGGTAAAGGCTTGCAGGTGTGAGGGGCTGTAGGTTACCAAGCACCATTTGGAAGGATGGCACCAGAGGGGCATGAGTGGTCTCTTTCCTCTCCTTTTCACAACTGGAGGCTCCTAAGAGTACCCCTAAACTGTGTTACATTACTTAAGTGTATTGAATATTAAGATAATTAAACTGCAGTAAAATTTGTGACAGCAAGTAGGCCTCACATGGGCCAGTATTCAAAGTGGTGCAGTCCTATCTATACAGTAATGCACCGGCACCAGCATTAAACAAGCCAGTGACCATACTGGATTTAAAAAAAACAGTAGTGGTTCTTGATAGTTTGTATGAAGGATAAGAACATGCATCCCATACTCCATTGGTTTAGCTTAGGGCATTGCCCAAGGTTTTACTTCAGAAAAAAATAATCTAACAAAACCATCCCAAGAGGAACTCATTACAAACTAAGGTCTTACTTTTTTATCCCTGGTTCAAAGGGGAGGAAGGCTAATAATATTCTTTAAAATCAGAGCACTTCTTAGATGTATGTTAGCTGGACTGCCTGGAAGAGCTTTATAACAGCCTTGAGACCACTAAAACCGATGCCATCACAAGAAGAGTTCATATCAAATTGCGGTAATCTTTCTGGCTCTTTTATGTCATGCTCTGCTTGTTTTATTTAAAAAGGGTTTTTTTTATTACAGTTTTATATTGCTGGGTTAGCTTTTGGATTATCTTTAGTCACTTAAGTAGAAGGGAGTGGAACGGGTAAACGCAGATCGATTGTTTACGTTACCAGAATATAGAAAGACTAGGGGACATGCAATGAAGCTACAGGGTAAACTATTTAAGACAAATAAGAGAAAATAATTTTCACTCAATGTGTAATCAAACTCTGGAATTTGTTACCGGAGGATATAGTAAGAGCTGTTAGTGTAGCTGGGTTTAAAAAAGGTTTGGACAAGTTCCTGGAGGAAAGGTCCATAAACCATTATTAAAAAGGGACCCAGGATATCAATGCTTGACCCAATACAAGCATTGTGGAACCTGTGTCTTTTGGGGATACTGCTAGGTACGTATGACCTAGATTGGCCACTGTTGGAAACAGGATACTGGGCTTGATGGACCTTGGTCTGACCCAGTATGGCATATCTTATGTTCTTTTTGTTGTTTTTTTAAGAAACTCGTTTGCTCTGGTGCTAACATTTTTACCTCTAGTTCAAAGGAGAGGAAAGCTAATAATTGTATTTGTCACAACTCTTTTGAATTTCTGTACCTCCCTCCGCACCCCAACTCCCACCCACCCGATCTAACAAATCTTGCTATATAGAACCACTCACCAATATGCTGGTTGAATTAGAAACAAATGTTTGGTATGGGTGGGAAGGGAATATCTATAAAGTAAATAGGTTAACCTTTGGTCATCTGTTACAAGAAACATAGAAATATGATGACAGAAAAAGACCACATGGCCTATCTAGTCTGTCCTTCCATATCAACAACTACAACAGTCCCCTTTTTATCTTTAGAGATCCTCTGTGTTTGTCCCATGCTTTTTTGAATTCAGTTACTGTCCTCATCTCTACCACCTCCACTGGGAGACTAATAGAAACATAGAAATATGTTGACAGAAAAAGACCACATGGCCTATCTAGTCTGTCCTTCCATATCAACAACTACAACAGTCTGTGAGCTAGTAGTTATATTTCAGGGGCTTTGAAAAGGTAATTCTGCACAAGGGAATGTGTTAAACTATACACCTCAAATATATAACGTGCATTCTGGTAGTTTGAAAGGATAAGAAAAACTGCATCTTCCCCTCTTAACAGGCTAGGAAGCACATAGGACTACCAATAGGAAATCAGAACAGGGGTATTAGGTCTCACATAAGAGAGACTACAGTACCTGCTTTTTAAATCGCAGGATAGCTGAAGAAAAGGTAAAGACTTTGGTAGATCTTTTTTGTTTTTTCATTTTGTTCCATGGTTGGGGTTACTGCTGTTCTGGCTCTGGGAAGACGATGTAGGGGTGTCTCTCCTTAGAAAGGCATCCAGGGACTGAGCAATGCAGCAAAAGGTGGCTGACTGGCTAATGCCTGCAGCGTCTCCAGGGGGTGTCTGGAATGTTTATTTAATTTCTTTAGTTGTTTATTTGTTTTTATATACCTCTTTATCTTGAGTCCAAGCAGTTTACATTTAACGATAATCAATTTGCATATAAAGTTAAACTCTTAAACAAGTAGCATGAATAAAACAAGTCTGTATAAGTTTGTCATATCTTTTGTAGGGTACATTTGGATGATTAAATATTACATTATTTGTTCTGGGAGTGGTTATTACTTTTTGTTAAAGGAAGATTTCAATTTGAACCGGTATTTGTGCTATGAGACCTTGATAGGTCTATCTAGGTTTATGGCCCGTTTTCAAAGTGTTCCCTACAAAGCGGAATCTTAAGTTCCAATGGCTAGGAATTCTGGGGCTTTGGTCACCTTCAAATGCATTAGCAGGGCTCTTCCACTCCAGCCGAGGACTCAAGGTCTCCTTCCAGCTGGTTGCATAGGTTTCCTTTTCAAACCTGAACCTGCACATGCCTTCCTCTTCTGTGAGGTCCAGGAACTGTGTCCTGGTACGATATACCCTGTGCAGAAGGCGCCTCCTCCTCCTCCTCTGTCGCATTTCCTGAGAACCAGTATACACATAAGCCACCTCTGACTTGCACTCATGGCAACCATACCAGCAGCAGAGCCCAGCACCTACCTCCCCTACTGCACACCACAGGTTTGGGACACAGTGGCACAGAAAATCGCTCACTCGCAGTCACAGAAACATAGTTGCATAGGAGCACACCCATCAACAGAACCACTGATACACTGTCGCTTAAACCCTATGCGCACACAAGCTCTCTCTCACATGTATGGGAGGAAGAGCGAGTTGGGGTTTTATGGTATTGGGTTGGAATGGCAGAGCCAGGGTGAGGCAGGCTGGAACGGGAGGGTGGTAAGGGTCAGAGATAGAGATTGGGAGAAGAGATTTGGGTGGGGCTACAGAGGTTTGCAAAGGAGCGTATAGTGGGCCAGGAGAGATGATAATTTGGAAGAGAGAATGGACCACCATGCAGTGAAATGCTGAACAGCAAGCAGTTCCAGGCACTAAGCAACACTCCAAGTCATTAAAAATTGCTTTCTTCCTTTCTAGTCAGTATATACGGCAGGTGTAAATGTGGGTGCTAAGTGGTGCTGATATACATACATCCAGCGCTTACAGAATATGTCATCTGGGCGTACTTTCTTGTTTCACTTAGTCTCCTCAAATTCCCCTTTCATGCACACATACATTTGGGCACCATTAGTGATGCATATACTGTATGCACTTGGACACTTTAGAGCAGTGTTTCCCAACCCAGTCCTACGGGGCACACCGGCCAGTCAGGTTTTCGGGATATCCCTAATGACTATGCATGAGATATATATGCATTAGAGATATCCTGCCAACCTGACTGGTTTGTGGCCCTCCAGGGCTGGATTTGGAGACCCCTGCCTTACACCTCTGTCATTTAAGATTGTGAGTGGGCAAGGTGCAGATGTCCTAGACATCGAAAGGGTATATAGAATGTGACACATTCCTCCTCGATTCTCACCACCACCAAAATATTGTCTATTAGACAACTTTTTGGTGGTGGTGAGAATCGAGGAGGAATGTGTCACATTCTATATACCCTTTCGATGTCTAGGACATCTGCACCTTGCCCACTCACAATCTTAAATGACAGAGGTGTAAGGCAGGGGTCTCCAAATCCAGCCCTGGAGGGCCACAAACCAGTCAGGTTGGCAGGATATCTCTAATGCATATATATCTCATGCATAGTCATTAGGGATATCCCGAAAACCTGACTGGCCGGTGTGCCCCGTAGGACTGGGTTGGGAAACACTGCTTTAGAGCAGAGGTACTCAAATCCAGTCCTGGAGGGCCGCAAACCAGTCAGGTTTTCAGGATATCCCTAATGAATATGCATGAGATAGATTCAAATACAATGGAGGCAGTGCATGCAAATATATCTCTTGCATATTCATTAGGGATATCCCGAAATCCTGACTGGTTTGCGGCCCTCCAGGACTGGATTTGAGTACCTCTGCTTTAGAGAATAGTGCTTGCTGTGCCATTTCTGCGCCTGTGTTTCCCAGACATGCTCAGACCTAGAGCCTGTCTTTTATAGAATTTCCACCTTAATGTGGTATTTTTACCCTCCTGGCTATTTAGTAGCAGTAGCAGTTACCGTGATCCCACATGTTGTGCTTTGGCACACTTTAGCAAATATGCCCCTAACTCAAATAACAGACACATCTGGGCAAGTTGTATACTGTCATATTTGAAACCCTCTAGAGTTACCCTTTCCTTGGGATTCACTTAAGCTTACAGTAACCCTTCTGATTTCTGTATTGGTATTAACGTTGAACATTTTTTTCTGCGCCATACACATGATGAAAGTTTGAGTCTAGTGTCTCCTGATACTGCGTCATATTATCATTTTATTTTTATATATATGGGTATCAAAATTTTTCTTAGGAGTATGTTTACAAAGCAGCGGTAGCGACCTCCGTGCGATATCGCAGCCGTGGCCCCATTGAATTCTATGGGGCCGTGGCTCCGATATCGCTCAAAGACCGCTACCGTTGCATTATAAACATATCCCTAAGAGTAAATGTGCTCGGTATAAATCTCCCTCTTTGTTGATAATTTAAAATTCCAGGCTTTTAATTAGCTTCAGATTTCAGGCCTTGCTTTTTTTTTTCAGAAAAGAAATAAAAATCAAAGTAGGAGAAAAATGAAAAGCTAAATTATTTTTTGTAGCAGCAACTAATCTTGATAATGAAAAGCACCTTTCAAAACTGTGCAGTTACCAAAATTGCAGGTGGGAGTAATTGTGCGTAATGAAGTTTTGATTTTTTTTTTTCTGGGGCTTAGAGCTCTGCTAGCTCTAATTATTTCTGACATTCTGCTTATTATTTTATGGTCTCTTTTAGGAGAGGTAGAACTGCTTGTCGTATTAAAAGCAGAAAGTAGTAAGAAATTGAAGAAGAAAGGAAAATGACAGTTTGCAAATGCACCATTCTATAAGCCCTTTCTGATTTTTATTGCCATGCTGGAATATACAATCTACAGCGAGCTATTTTATGCCATTCCATTTATCATTTACGATTAATTAATAACATTCAGTAACACCATTTTATTTTCCCAGTTATTACGTATAATGGGGCCCTGTGAAATACCTACTGACAAAAAATGATCATACTTTATCTTTGACAGGCTGTTTCCTTCATAAAATGTCATTGTAGATACATAGCAATGCGGCAGAATAGCCCCCATAGCTGGTTGGAAAGCAGAGGCGTTAGCTCCCCTGTACACTGGAAGCAGCTGGGCTACAGCTTGTGCGGGTAGTAGGCTCAGGCCCCGTGAATGGGAAGGAGAAGGTAGGGGAGATGAGCATTAGGATTTGTGTTGGGCAGGGGTGACCCCAGCTGGCATATAAGACTTCACTTTCAGGATCTGGCCTCTCCTAAAGCCCTTCCCATTATAGTGTATAGTTCTGTGTCCATTCTTGAGGTTGTCTTTGATCCCTCCCTTCTCTTAGATCAATAATCTCCTATTTATCATTTTCCCAGTGCTTCTATATCTGCCACTTATGTGATCAGAACTGACTTTTATTTATTTATTTAAGAATCGGTATACTCTGGTTAGCGGCAATATTCAGCCACTAACTGGATAGGAAAAAACAGTTAAAGTTAGGATAGCTATTGAAATCACCTAACTCTAACTGGTTGAGCTATCTGGTTAGTGGCTCAATATCACCCTGAACTGGATAGCAACAATCACCACCTACAGTCCGCCCACAGACTGCCCTGGTTTTAACCGGGCTTCTTTCACGTGTGAATATTCAGCTGTACGAACTGGTTAGTACTGCTGAATATCGGGCTCAACATGTTTTAGCCAGTGAGCAGGTCCACTAAATGGCTAAAAGGCTTTGAATATCTCCCCCCCCCTTAATTTCTAGGCAAAAAAGAAGTAGACCTGCAGAGCCAGGAGAAGGGGAGGCAGGCCAGGCTCAGAAGCAAAAGGAGAAGAGGGGCTGGATTAGAGAGTAGAGAGACTGTTCTCTCCCCTTACCTACAGACTGCCTGGAAGAGCTGGGGCACAATATCCTTGTTGCTGCTGTCAGAAAAGAAATGTCTGAACTGCATTCCAGAACATTCCCCTTGAAATTAAGCCCTATGTGTGATACTGCTTCTGCCAAAATACATATTTTGTTTCTCTCAGGTATAATGTCTCCCCATGGGTCAGTTTTGCGCATCACTCCTAAGTCAGGGTATGTGGAGTATGATCTCAGACTCTCCAGTTTACTGCTCTTACCATAGTATTTGCATCATGCCAAAGAGAAGCTTCCTTCTGGAGTTCGTAGGATGTAACATGTATAGACAACCTGTCAAGGTGTCTTTTTGGAAATTGATTTTTATCAAGTCTGTGGCTTCCAGTATGATGGCAAATATGTCTGTATGTTTCTTACACATTTTCTTGGTCTCTCACTGCATTTCTTGGCACTTGAGGGTCTTCTGCCCCACATGATTCACAGAATAAGTTCTTGCAACTGACACCACTATGTCAGTTTTCCTCACATATGAGGTGTGATCAAAGGGTATTGAGACTTGTTGTATACCTATATAACAGTACGTCGCACCATGATGCTATGAAGTATGCAGTGACCTAGTTACATGCTCTGTGTATGCAGAGTGTAGCGTGGCTGCAGAATACCTATACTTTTTTTAATCACGTGATGTTTGGTATCATGTAAAAATAGTTTGTCAGATTTACATTGAGTGAAAAAACTGAACAGCGAATTTGCATTAAATTCTGCCAGAAACTTGGAGATTCATGCAAAGATACTTATGACAAACTACAGCAAGTGTTTGGCGAAGAATGCATGAGTCCTGCTTGAGTTTATGACTGGTACAAACATTTCCAAGAGGGCCACCAAAGTGTTGACAGTGACAAATGTAATGGAAGGCCACCCACGAGCAGGAATGAAGACAAAGTTGAAGCAGTGCATGCTTCAATATGCTCAAATTGTCAGTTGAATTTCAGAGAGCTTGCTGAGGACATTGACATCAGTTTCGGGTCGGTACATTCCATTCTTACTGTTGATTTGGGGATGAAACATGTGTCTGCAGAATTTGTGCTGAAACTCCTGAAGATCGACTGTCTGCAGCTAGGGAGTTGTTGGAATATGTTGAAAATGACTCAGATTTCATCAAAAAGATTATTACTGGTGATGAATCATGGGTTTATGATTATGACACGGAAACTAAGGCTCAGTCCTCACAATGAAAGACTCCAAACTCTCCCAGACCCAAGAAAGCCCATCAGGTGAGGACCAATCTCAAGGTAATGCTCACAGTTTTCTTTGATTACCAGGGTATTGTTCATCGTGAGTATGTTCCAAAAGGCCAAACCATCAACAAGGAATGCTACATCCGAGTTCTGACTTGTTTGAGAGATGCAATGTGTCATAAGAGATCAGAGGCCAAATATCAACAGTAACCAGGGCAATATACTACAAATCCAAAACCTTACAACACCTCTGCCCCCTCCTCGAACCATTAGACTTCTGCTCAGCACTCCAAACTCCAATCCTCCCTCAGGCTGACTACTGTAACACAATCCACCCTCCTTCCATTACAAACTGCCTTCCACACTGCTTCATGCATCCTCCAACTAGCATCCAAATTTGACATCATCACCCCCATTCTCATGCAGCTCCATTGGCTACTGCTCCCTGGTAGAATCAAGTACAGAACCCTACTGCTAACCCACAAAGCTCTCCACTGTCACCCAGCTACTCACCTCCAATCCCTCCTCCAAACACTCAACCCTAACAGACCCCAAAGACTATCCGCAAACAACAAACCTACCATACCCCACTCCAGAACAAAGAATAACCAGCAACATGCCGAACGGCCTTTGAGCTATACACACACCATCCCTCTGGAACACACTCCCAAACCCAATAAGGAATATCATCAACCTCCACTCCTTCCGTAAACATCTGAAGACCTTCCTATTTTCGGAACATTTTATCCCCACTACCTAACCCCAACCTATACTGAGTCCCACTGTATATATGTTAACCACACCTAAACTATTGCTTATATATAGTTTGTATATAGTTAGCCATCTACTGTACATAGTTAACCAACTGTCCCTCTTCAGTTCTTCATTTTCCGCGGAGCCGACAGGACCCATACCCTGTCACCGCAGAAAATTCCGTCTTTAAATTTGTTTTCTTGTGGTCGCATTTGCCTCTGCATGATGCCTACCGGTACCGCCGGTTCTTCTCTTTTCTATTTTCAAAAATTTTATACTTTGAACTGTTTCTCTTCAGAAACTTTTCTTTTTCGGTGCTAGGCGCCATTTTGGGCATTAGGCCTCATATTCCTGAAACATGGAAAAACCAACTAGTGGTTTTAAAAAATGTACTAAGTGTGGCGGTACCATTTCCATCACTGACACCCATGATTGGTATCTTAAATGTTTAGGGCCTGAAAATTCTCCATCTGAATGTCTCTCCTGTATGGGGATGACTAAGAGAGGAAGACAGAACTGGGCTGCAAAGCTCGGTACTCTCTTTTCTTCGGATGCCAGATCCATTGCATCGACATCTTCAAGAGCCTCCTTTTCCTCCCATTGATCTCAGGTAACTAAACAAAAAATCTGGTCCTCAAAGGGTAGCTCTCCTGCTAAGCATCGAGAGGCCATTGGCATTGCCCTTGAGGGAACCACACCGGCAAAATAGCCCCGGCGGGAGGCTTCAGCTTCCAAAGCATCAATGGGGCTCCAGGATGTTCTCGAGGCCTCGACCTCGCAAGAACTACTGGTGCCATGCTCAGGGGTCCCGGCCATTTTCACCGGTACCGACACCCAGGCATCGGCAGCATCGATAGACCAGAGGTTCCTTGCAATTGAACGCAGCTTTGCAGCTCTTCTCACAGCTGCGGTACTGTTGACACCTATGGTTCAACGGGCACTGGTACCGACATCAATACCGATGCCGGTACCCACACCGGTACAGACACCGGTACTGGTACCGACGATACCGGTACCAATGGTACCGGTTCTGACGGTACCAGCCCCGGTGGGAATTCTTCCCATGCCATCTTTGGCTGGAATCGACAGATCGGTAAACTCGGTACTGACTTCGATCGATACCGGGACCGTGCTATGCATGAGCATCGTGGTCAGGAATACTTTGAATCCTCCGATTCCGAAGACTCTGACAATTCTGCTGGTACCAGAGGGTTTCTCCCGCAAGATCCCTCTTCTCCCCAACGCAGAATGTCACCTCCAGAGGACATGTCTTTTCAGGATTTTATTTGTGATGTGGCCAAGGGCCTTTCAATCACGGTAGCTCCTGAACAGGAACCCAGAGCAAAGGAATTGGAAATTCTCCAATATCCTAAAGCTCCAAAGGAGGCAGCCACTCTGCCCATCCATGAAATTCTGCATAACTTGATGCTCAGAATGTGGGAGACACCTCTGACTACATCTCCTCATTCTAGGAGTCTTGATACTATGTATCGAGTTCCGCCATGTCCTGGATTTCAAAAGACTCAGCTGCCACACCATTCAATGGTGGTGGAGTCAGCCATGCGTAGGATGAAAAGTGCAGAGACATGCATCCAATCCCCCAGGTCATGAATGAAGAACTCTGGACAATTTTGGGCACCAAACTTTTCAGACTTCCATGCTTTCAGCTAGGATCAGTATATATATGGGCATGTTCCTCAAAGAAGTTACAGGAGACTTGGAGCTTATGAGCCCATTTCTCCCAGATGACAAGAGACAAGACTTTCTCGCTCTAGTTAAGCATGCTCAAGATGTCTCCAAGTTTGTGAATCATGCAGCCTTTGATTGCATCAGCAGAACCTCTATTATTGCCATTGGGGCACGACGGAATGCCTGGCTTCAGGGATCAGACTTGGAGACTTGGGTACAGGACAAGTTAGGCAACATTCCTTGCATGGGAGAGAATCTCTTTGGCAAGAACTGGCAGGAAAAGACTAACGAGTTAGATGCTGACAATACCACTCTAGATAGATTGTCGAAATCTACAGCCACTCCAGCCAAAAAGAAGCCTTATAAAAAACCCTCTTTCAGAAAAAAGAGGAAATTTTATCCTTCCTATATCCAGCAGAGTCAAACTCAGGGTCAGGTTGCCCAAAAGGGACAAACTAGACAGCAAAAGAAGCCAAAAGGCCCGAGAGCCCAACCAGCTCCGCAGGTTCAGCCCCCTCAGGGGCTTTGACTCCTTCCTAGAGAGCTTAGCCTTCCTGCCTCTGAGGGGTCCCCAACCCCCAATATCCCAGGCAGGTTATGCCACTTTGCCAACAGATGGCATCAGGTAACAGCAGAAGATTGGACTCTGTCCACTGAAAGGAGAGGGGTACAAGCTCCATTTTCACAGCATGCCCCCTCCTACAATTCTAAGGCAATTCATTTCTCAAACCTCCGCAGACAATCTGCTAGATCACGAGGTCTCAACACTTCTTGCCCAAGGGGCAATAGAAGAGGTACCCATTCTTCAATGGGGTGCAGGGGTCTACTCTCCCTATTTTCTTATTCCAAAGAAAACAGGAGGACACAGACCCATTCTAGACCTCAGAAAATTGAACAAATACCTGTTCCGAGAGAAGTTCAAAATCATTTCTCTTGGAACTCTTCTGCCATACCTTCAAAGCCAGGATTGGCTTTGCTCTCTAGACTTAAAGGATGCATACACTCACATTCTGATCCATCCAAATCACAGGAAATTTTTATGATTCCTTTTCAAGGGAAAACATTTCCAGTACAGGGTTCTTCCCTTTGGTCTGGCTTCAGCTCCAAGGGTATTCACGAAATGCATGGCAGTAGTAGCTGCATTTCTGCGAACCCTGGGGATATTCGTCTTCCCTTACTTAGATGACTGGCTTATTCGAGCCCCTACAGTTGCAGAAGCCAGCACTGCACTGTCTCACACAATGCGAATCCTCCAGTACTTGGGGTTGGTAATAAACTTCCCAAAATCCCAACTTGTTCCTTCCCAATGCCTGGAATTCATAGGGGCCTGTCTAGATACCAGACAGGCAAAGGCTTTCCTTCAACAGGCCCGGTGTCTTCGCATAATGCAACTAGCTTCTCAAGCAGCAGGGAAATCCTCCCTAACTGCTCGAGAGCTACTACAGTTGCTAGGACATATGGCATCCACAGTTCATGTAGTCCCATATGCTCGCCTCCACATGTGAGCAGCTCAGTGGACCCTATCCACACAGTGGACACAGGCCACAAGACATTTATCAGACAAAATAGTAAACTCTCAACGACTAATTTTGTCCCTCCAATGGTGGCAGTCACTAGAAAATCTGACAGTGGGGTCTCCTTTCCATCAACCCCTTTTTCAGGCCACCCTAACAACAGATGCATCACAGGTGGGTTGGGTAGCACACCTGAATCATCTCTCTACCCAGGGCACCTGGACTCCACAGGAGGCTGGTCTACACATAAACCTCCTGGAATTAAGAGCAATCTATTTAGCTCTTTGAGTATTCCACGCCCAGCTCAGCTACAAGACAGTCCTAGTCCAGACGGACAATCAAGTAGTCATGTTCTATGTAAACAAGCAGGGCAGGACAGGCTCTCTGTCGTTATGCAATGAAACTTTATGACTGTGGGCCCTCACCAGAGAATATCAAATTCACCTTCTAGTGGTATAACTTCCAGGTATTCAAAACCTTTGGGCAGACAAACTCAATCGAGTATTGCTACCTCACGCGTGGTCTCTCCATCTAGACCAGGTGGCAAAGATATTTCATCTCTGGGGCACTCCAGACATAGATCTCTTTGCAAGTCCATTGAATGCGAAACTTCCCCGGTTCTATTCCAGGATTCCGGCTCACAATTGTCAGGCAAGGGATACCTCCTCCTTAACTGGGGTCAGGACTTCCTTTATGCCTTCCCACCCATTCCCCTCATCCCCAAAACACTCTTCAAGCTTCAGAGAGACAGGGGTCGCATGATTCTCATAGCGCCACGATGGCCACGCCAAGCGTGGTATCCCCTGCTTCTACATCTCTCTCAAGCTGCACCTCTGGAGTTAGGGCATGCTGCAGATCTCCTTTCCCAAGAGGACGGGACGCTATGGCACCCGAGTCCCCAGTCCCTGCATCTCACGGCCTGATTGCTGAAGGCTTAGACCTCCAGGACTTCAACCTGTCCCAACAGGTAAAGGATATCCTTCAGGCTTCTAGAAAACTTTCCACAAGAAGATCTTATGCCTTCAAGTGGAAACGTTTTACTATATGGTGCTCCAAGAAGGGATTAAACCCCCTTGTCATACCTTTAGAATCGATACTAGAGTATCTCCTTCACTTATCGAATTCTGGTCTAAAGACCAATTCGGTAAGAGTCCATCTTAGTGCAATTGCAGCTTCTTATAAACCTCTGAATGGACAACCAATTTCCTCTCATCCACTCATATACAGATTTATGACAGGTCTTCTGTTAACCAAACCTCCCATTAAGCCACCACCGGTGGCATGGGATCTAAATCTAGTTCTCGGGAAACTCATGAAGCCGCCTTTTGAGCCTTTAGCCACTACAACCCTTAGGTTTTTGACCTGGAAGGTCATCTTCCTAATTGTAATCACCTCTGCACGTCGCATTAGTGAACTGCAAGCTTTAGTGGCTCATCCTCCTTATACTAGGTTTCATCATGATAAGGTTGTTCTTAGAACTCATCCACACTTTATGCCAAAGGCGGTTTCACCTTTTCATTTGAATCAATCAATTTATCTTCCTGTATTTTTTCCGATGCCTCGCGCCTTTAATGCAGAAAGAAACCTTCATACTTTGGATTACAAAAGAGCCTTAGCCTTTTACCTACAGAGAACACAGCAACATAGAAAATCCTCACAACTTTTTATAGCTTTTGACTCTAGTCATTTGGGACTTCCAGTCTCCAAAAGAACTTTATCTAAATGGATTGCCCAATGCATATCCTTTGGTTATGAGAGTAAGGGTCTTCCTCTTCAAGGTCATGTCACAGCTCATAACGTGAGAGACATGGCAGCTTCCATGGCTAATCTCCACTCCGTGTCTATCAATGACATTTGTTGAGCAGCCACCTGGGCTTCGGTACACACCTTCACAGCCCACTACTGCCTGGATAAAGCCTCCCGTCGGGATGCCTTCTTTGGCCAAGCTGTTCTTCAAAATCTCTTTCAGACCTAATTCAACTCCTGCCCACCAACCCTGGTGGAATGCCAGAGATCCATGGGAGGAAGGATGCCTACCTTTCTAGGGTGGCACCTTCCTGGGGCTATCTTCCTGGCATCTTCAGCTAGGGAGTCCCCATATGTGAAGACTACATTCCTGCTTGTTCCTGGAAATAGTGTAGTTACTCACCTGTAACAGCTGATCTCCGTGAACAGCAGGAATTTAGTCTTCACAGCCCACCCACCTCCCCTATGAGTTGTCTCTCTATCTCTTTTCCTCTCTCCCTCTATCCTTTCACTCAGCTACAAACATAACTGAAGAGGGACAGTTGGAAAGGCGGGAAGGCAGCACGCATGTGCTGAGGGGTGCTCCCAAAAGCGTTCCCGCGCGGGCTCCATCGGTACCGATGATACCCCATGTGTGAAGACTAAATTCCTGCTGTTCCCGGAGATCACCTGTTACAGGTGAGTAACTACGCTTTCTCTGTTCAGTGTAAACTGCTTTGACCCAGTGAAAAGAGGTATATAAATCTAGATAAATAAATAAGAGTTGCACAGGAATGGTGAATGGTTGCTTCTTCATGATAACACCCCAGCTCACGCATCACATCTTGTCCAGCAGTTCTTGGCCGAACACCAAATCAAGCAAATCCGTCAGCCTCCATACTCACCTGACCTCACACCCTGTGACTTTTTCTTTTTTCCAAAACTGATATTACCACTCAAAGGAAGGAGATTTGATGACTTGGAGACCATTAAGCTAAATTTGACACAACTGTTTCACAGCATAACGAAAGAGGCATTTCAAAATTGTTTCCAGCAGTGGCAGGAACGCTGGAGGAAGTGTGTTTTATCGGAAGGGGACTACTTTCAAGGAGAAAGAATGCAATAACTGTCAGTGTTATACTTCTTGTGTTATTGTACAATTCTCTATACATTTTGATCGCATCTTGTATATCTGTTTTTCTTTTGTCCCAGCAAAAAATGTAGCCACAGCTGGTAAGGGATTTTTCTCCTGCAGTAGCTGTTGCTTAAAAATACCTCTTTGTTTGTTTTCTATACTAATCCCCATCAAATTAACTTATATCTGTCACCTATGAATGCTAATTTAAATTGAATTTGTTCAGTTCAACAGTTACTTTATCTCCTCTGTATATGCTATACCTTCTTACTAATGCATTTTACTAAAAAAAACATTATTTGCATAGCAGCCTATGCAATGCAACATGTGCTAAAAAAATATAGCCCCTCGTTTGGTGCGATGAGGGTGTCCCCAGAGGGTATATGAAAATATCTGTAAAAACGGAAAAAATAAGGCGTTCTTGTGAGCAGGGGGAATAGATGCCTGATTATCACCTGCAATAAAAATCCATACACAGCTCCAAAAAAATATCAAGCCCACATTGACAGGGAAGAGGGCGGTGTTATTTTTCCTTAAAAGCTCCTTTATTAGATGTACTCTCCTAGAACAAAGGTCTCTTAGGTTGCAAAAAACAAATCTTTTGGTCCTCCTTTCAGTCCAACGTGCTAGACATGAATCCACTTGCCATTCTTCCTTTTATTTCCTAGCCCCTACCTCTCGAACGCATTACATCCGCTTGGAGTGCTCATTAAAAAAAATCAAAGCATTTCTCAAATGTTATTTCTTTGAACAGGCTTTCTCGTAACTGGGAGTGCAGGGATAGCTTGGTTTTTCTTGTATGTTTTAACCTTTTTTCTTTGTCTCTCTCTGTTTTTCTTTCTTCCCACCTGCTGCCCTATTCTTTTATAATTTTATGGAGTTCCTTTTCTTTCCCATTTTGTATTAGTTTTTAATATATATAACCATAAACATAAACACTTCCAGCTGAAATCCTTTCTTTCCATGGTGCAGGAGATACTAATGAGTCAGAGGACATCAGCAAGGGGTATGTTGGGAGCACTGGGCCATATGGTCCCTGTATTTCTCTGAGCATTTCTCAAAATGTGTCAATACCAATGAACCTCACACTCTCAGTGAACTCAGACACCTCAGCATTTGAGACACAGTCCATGTCATCAATCTTCTCATGGACTCCTTACCCTGATATGAAGAAAGGAATTCCCTTCCAAATTCCTCCTCTTCAGATTGCTCTAAACTGGGATGTGGAACTAAGTAGACAGGCGCCACACTCAGGGCCTTTGGTTTGCTCAAGAAAAATTCCATGAGATAAAGTTCCTCAAGCTACAGGTAGTCTGAAATGCTCCAAAAGCTTTCAGAGATCTGTTGGTCAAAAAAGAATTCTAGTGCAAACAGGTAGTGATGTAATACATCAAGAAGCAGGAAGAAACAGGCTCATTCCTTCTGTATTGGGAAACTGCCAGAATATGGAACTAGGCCACCTTTCATGGGATAACCCTGAGAGTCATTTATCTGTCAGGGAAAGACAGCATCCTGGAGGACAAACAAGTCAAACTGGACTCAGGAGTATTGAAAAGTCTGTGGGGAACACTGCATTAGACCTACTGTGTCTCGTTAGAACAACACATTTCTTTAGTTCGATTCTGGATGGGGAGTCGCAATAGGCTAGCTTTGGATGCCTTCCTCCTAGAATGGGGAGGGTCTTCTGTGTGTGTATTCTCCAATGTAACATCCGGTGAAAACTGCTAAAATTCCAAGGAAAATTCAGGGACTGATTCTTATAGCTCTTATTGATAGAATAAAGTCGGTTTCCTCATTTTCAGGAGATGTCCATCAGAAGGCCTGTCAGGCTAGGGAATTCTCCAGCACAGGTACAGGGAATATTGTATTCTA
This sequence comes from Ichthyophis bannanicus, assembly GCA_033557465.1. Taxonomy (NCBI): domain Eukaryota; kingdom Metazoa; phylum Chordata; class Amphibia; order Gymnophiona; family Ichthyophiidae; genus Ichthyophis; species Ichthyophis bannanicus. Next base: position 1,709,118,306 of record CM066032.1, read on the forward strand.
ACATCAGGTCCCTAGCTCTTACAGCCTGGATGTTGAAAGGATGGCAATAGCTGCTTTGAAGCTGTCTGATTCTCTCTCAGATCCTCTTGATTTTTGGAAAGACTCCACTAGATGGTTTTATGAATTGAAATGGAAGAGGTTTGCTGATTTGTGTGACTTGCTTCTACTAAAGACCCCATCAATCCATCTATGGGATTTGGGATCTCAACATTTGTTCTAACTCAGCAGATTAATGCTCCTTTGGAGCCATTGGACTTCTGTGAGCTGAAATTCCTGATAATGGAAGGTTTTATTTTTGGTGGCGGTCACGTCTCCTACAGTGCTAGTGAGCATCACACTAACATGCAGGTTGTCCATCGTCATTCAGAAGTTTGATACTGCCACATTCCATTCCACTCCAAATACTATGGGGCCACCACATGAGGTCTTAGAGCTGGAAGTTGATTTAAAACAGTTAATATCAAAGGTGCCTCGCCCCCCACCCCCACCTACTGGCAGAGTATGCACTTTCAGGGCTGCTTTTAGCTATAGGCAAAAAGGGCAGCTGCTCTGGGCACCTGCACAATGGGAGCTTGCGTTCTCATAGAGGTTACCGTGGCTAAATGTCCTCTCTTCTCTCACAATCGGCCCAGGCCATGGGATTTAATTGCGCAGTTGTAGGGATGGGGAATCAGCAAGCAAAAATAAAAAGTAAGCTGGCAGTCACATCACAGACACAGAGCTGCAGTTAATAAGCATGCCTTCTTTCAGACTTGCTCCCCCTTTGCCCTGAGCCGGCTCCACCTCCAAGCCTGCATCCAATGGCCCAAGTGGCCTACCATGCTGTAAAAAAGGGGCATATGCAGGCACTTGTGTGCAGCCAGGAAGGGGACATGTGTTGACCGCTGTGCATGCATGCACAGTGTGGGCATTTGGGAGGCACTGAGCAAGGGTGGATGCCACTGTCGCCTTACCTTTAACATGACATGGTGATGATTCAGACATTAGCCACCTGTGACCTGACCTAGCATGCATGTTTACTGACTGTGCTGCATGGCTAAGAAAAGTAGGTTACTGGATGGATCTTTGCTTAGCTATGGATGTTAGTAATGTATGCCAACAGGGTTCCTTCCAGCTGAAGTTTAACTATTATATATGTGAATGCTCCATAAGCCACTGGCATAAACTAAGATTTCTATACAAAGTAGATTTATAAGTTTGTGTATGTGTGTGTGCACCGAGGGGACCTTTCCCTAAAACTTTGCCCAAGGCCCTAGAGATAGTTAAAACATCTCTGTGCACATTGCACATTCATGCCAATGTGTTCTTTCTCTTTGCAGCCCCGTATGAACGGGAAGAAACCCTTATTTCCAAGGAAGAGAGCGGGAGGGGGTTTGGCAATACTTCACAGTTTCAGGTTTTCTGAGCCCCTCAGCAAGGCCAGCAGTACAAAGGACAGGGGCATGGCCTCCTCAAGCAAAGGACTCCTAAGTCCCAGACTCCGGCCCCAACCCCAGCCTGGGGTGAGCTCTTGACTTCCTGGGCATGACCTCCTTTCCCCCAGGTGGTCCCCTGCAGCCCACAGGGGGGCATCTGGCCTGGTTTTCCCACAGGTGATCTGTCATCACTACCAATACCTGGGTACTACAAGTGGTCAGGGAGGGCTACCTCCTCCACCTACAGTGGGTGCCACCCTCGTACTTCCCAGGAGAGCCTATCAGATCTCTCCTTCACCAGACCCTGCTCCTCACCGAGCTTGCAGGCCTACTCCAGGGCAAAGCGGTGAAGCCAGTGCCGAAACACCCCTGGGACACCCACTGCTACTCCAGGTGTTTCCTCATCCCTAAGAGGACAGGGGGCCTCAGATCCATCTTGGATCTGCAGGAGCTGAAAAGGTTTCTGGTAAGGGAGAAGTTCAAGATGCTCTCCCTTGGAACACTGCTGCCATTTCTCTAGCAGGGAGCTTGGCTATGTTCCTTAGACCTAAAGGATGCCTGCACACACACATCCTGATCCAACCCAGTCACAGAAAATACCTATGGTTCATGGTGGGAGAAGAGCACTACCAATACAGGGTGCTGCCCTTGGGCTGGCCTCATCGCCAAGAGTCTTCACGATGTGCCTCGCAGTGATCGCAGCACACCTCCCGCTCCAAGGGACCTCCATCTTCCCTTACCAGGATGATTGACCTATTATGGGAAGCACAGCTGCAGAGTTGCAATGCACTACTGGGTGCACCATCAAGGCCCTGCAGCATCTGGGATTCATCATCAACTGCCCAAAGCCCCACCTCACTCCGACTAAGTGCCTGGAGTTTATAGACACCATCCACGCCAAGGCCTTCCTCCCTCAAGAGAGGTCAGAATTCCTTAAGTGGCTAGCCGCAGAGGTGCACCGATGCTGGGCACTACCCTCCCGGCTTCTCCTACACCATTTGGGCCACATGGCCTCCACAGTTCACATGACCCAATATGCCTGACAGCACATGAGAACAGCCCAGTGGTGCCTCCCCTCTCAGTGGACATAAGCCACAGGCAGGCTTTGGGACAGAGTGAGAGTGACCCGCCAGCTAGCGGACTCCCTTGGATGGTGGTAGACCCCTCATCACCTTCAGGCCAAGATGCCCTTCCAGACTCCCACCCCCAGAGGGCTCTTACCACGGATGCCTCCTTACTGGGTTGGGGAGAGCATTGTGTGGGCTTCCAGACACAATGCAGCTGGTCCCAGATGAAATCCCAGATGCAAATCAATCTTCTGGAGCTCCGGGCAATCTTCCTGACTGTCCGAGCCTTTCACCACCAACTGCAGCACCGGTCGGTGCTGATCCAGACTGACAACCAGGTCACAATGTTCTGTGTGAACAAACAAGGGGACACGGGGTCATACTCTCTCTGCCAAGAGGAGGTAGCCCTCTGCTCCTATGCGGCATGCAGAGGGATGCTTCTAAGAGTGGTCTACCTCCCGGGCCAAGACTATTCCCTGGCAGACAAGCTGAGCAGAGTCCTCCAGGTGCACGAGTGATGCCTGGACCCCGAAGTGGCCATCCTGTTGTTCGAGCTCTGGGGCATCCCCCTGGTGATCTGTTTACCAGCCCAGACAACATGCAGTTGCCCAGCTTCTGCTCCTGCCAGCCGCACTCATCCTGGATGGCAGCGGATGCATTACTCATTCCATGGATAGAAGGCCTCCTGTATGCTTTTCTACTGACACCTCTGGTCGCCAAGACCTATTCAAGGTCCAGCGTGACAGGGCATCACTACTACTGATAGCTCCCTGTTGGCCCAGGCAACCCTGGTTCAAGCTGCTTCTCTCCCTGTCGGCGGCATCGCCGATTCCCCTGGGCCAAGCCCTAGGACTACTCTCACAGGAGCAGGGCTACACCCCACACTGGAGTCCCTGTCACTCATGGCCTGGCTGCTGAAAGGTTAGCATTAGCTCCCTTCAACCTCCCATGGGACATGGAAGAGGTGGTTCTGGCCTTTTGTAAGGCTTCCACAAGAAGGGTGTACGCCTTCAAGTGGTGCTGATTCTTGGTGTGGTGCACTGAGAGACGGGCGAACCCATTCTCCTGTTCAGTATAAGTGGTACTTTACTACCTGCTCCATCTTTCGCAGGTGGGACTAAAGTCCAACTCTGTCAGAGTCCACATGAACGCTATCACAGTGCACCACTATTCATTGAGGGCAAGCCCCTCTTGGCTCAGCCCCTTGTGTCTCAGTTCTTGCGGGCCTCATGCTATCCAAACCCCCGTCCACTCTCCAGCGGTAGAGTGGGATCTCAATGCTGTGCTCTCGTAGCTCACTAAGCTGCCATTTGAGCCTCTAACTATCTGCCACTTGAGGACCTCTCCTGGAAGGTCGTCTTCCTTGTAGCACTCACATCTGCTCTCAGAGTCAGATGCAGAGCCCCCCTACACAAGTTTCTACAAGAACAGGGTGGTGCTCTGCACACACCCCAAGTTTCTGCCAAAGGTGGTGTCCCCATTCCATCTCAAATCAGGAGGTGGTGCTTCCCACCTTCTTTCTGAGACCTCGCGCTGGCAGGGCAGAGACCATCCTCCATACTCTGGATTGTAAAAGGGCCCTGTCCTTCTATCTAAAGTTACTGCTTGGGTTAGAAATTGGTTGGGTGGGAGGCGACAAAGAGTACAAGTAAATGGAGCTCACTCTGAGGAGAAGGATGTTACCAGTGGTGTGCCCCAGGGATCTGTCCTTGGTCCGATTCTTTTTAACATCTTTGTTAGTGATATAGCGGAAGGGCTGTCAGGTAAGGTTTGCCTCTTTGCGGATGACACCAAAATCTGCAATAGAGTAGACACCCAGGAAGGGGTAGATAACATGAGGAGGGATCTAGCTAAGCTTGAAGAATGGTCTAGAATTTGGCAGCTGGGGTTTAATGTTAAAAAATGTAAGGTCATGCATTTGGGCTGCAGCAATCCGAGGGAACAATACAGTATAGGAGGTGAAGTACTTTTGTCCACTAAAGAAGAGCGGGACCTAGGCATGGTTGTGTCTGATGATCTTAAAGTGGCTAAACAGGTAGAAAGGGCGACGGCAAAAGCTAGAGGGATGCTTGGGTGCATACGGAGAGGAATGGCTAGCAGAAGAAAGGAGGTGATAATGCCTCTGTATAAGTCTTTGGTGCAACCTCATTTGGAGTATAGTGTGCAATTCTGGAGACCGCACCTTCAAAAGGATGTGAACAGGATGGAGTCGGTGCAGAGGGTGGCTACTAAAATGATTAGTGGGCTTCATTATAAGGCATATGAGGACAGACTTAAGGATCTTAATATGTACACCTTAGAGGAAAGGCGGGATAGAGGTGATATGATTGAGATGTTTAAATACCTCCATGGCATAAATGTTCAGGGAGAGAGCCTCTTTCAATTGAAAGCAAGTTCTGCTACGAGGGGACATGGGATGAGGGTGAAGGGAGATAGATTCAGGAGTGATATGCGGAAATATTTCTTTACGGAAAGAGTAGTGGATCTATGGAATAGTCTCCCAGTGGAGGTGGTAGAGATGAGGACAGTAACTGAATTCAAAAAAGCATGGGACCAACACAGAGGATCTCTAAAGGTAAAAAGTGGACTGTTGTAGTTGTTGATATGGAAGGACAGACTAGATAGGCCATGTGGTCTTTTTCTGTCATCTTGTTTCTATGTTTCTATCTGTAATGGACTCAGGCCACCTCAAAACACCTCAGCTTTTCGTATCCTATGACCTCAGTCATCTGGGGCTCCCAGTGACTAAGTGAACTCTGTCTGCTTGGGTGGTGGACTGCATTACTCTTGCCTTTGAGCAGGCAGGGATTTCACTTGACCAAGGGCACAGCACACAGCGTCAGGGCCATGGCTACTTCCATGGCAAATCTGCATTCCATCCCCATGACAGAAATCTGTCGTGCTGCTACCTGGTCTTCAGTCCATATCTTTGGAACTCACTACTGCCTGGAGAGGGAGTCCCAAAGGGATAGCACCTTTGGCTAGGCCGTACTCCATAATCTCTTTGGGATGTTGGCATCTCCTGCCCTCCAACCCTTCTGTGTTCAGACTACTGGAGTGCTGGTTCTCTGCTGGACACTTGGGTCTTGAGAGAGTCTCTCAGTAGGGACTCAACTGCTGCTGTTTTTTACTGGTTCTCGGTAGCTTGTAGCTGGGGAGTCCCATATGTGAGGAATGACTTCCTGCTTGTTCCTGGAGAAAGCGTAGTTACTTACATGTAACATATGTTCTCCAGGGACAACAAGAATCGGTCCACAAAACCCTCTCTCCTCCCCTTGGAGTGGCTTGTTTACCGTCTTTTATTTTTTTCCATCTTAGCTATGTCATTAGACTGAGGCAAGATGGCACCCTTGGGTGGGAAGGGGAATACGCATGTGTGGTGCATCTCCCAAAGGCTTTCTTTGAAAGCTGGGGAGATGCTTCCGCGGGGGCTCCGTCAGTGCCAATGTCACGCATATGTGAAGATTGATTCCTGCTGTCCCAGGAGAATGCCTGTTACAGGTGAGTAACTACATTTTTACACTGATTTGAAGAGGCCATTTACACACATATGTGGCTACCTATGCCAAAGCCTAAGGCTTGTAGTTGAATTCCTACCGGTGGATCCATCTTGTATGAAGGGTTTTTTTTAACAATAGGGTGGATTTGCACGCACACAATGAGATCTCAAAATGTCATTTGCCTGTATTCTCCTCACCTCAGGATGGAGACCATGCATAGACTCTTCATCCATTCATAAGTAGTGATCACTGAAACAACATTGTTCAAATAAAGACTTTCCGGAGAGAAGCGTCGCTGTGAGGGAGCTGCCGTGCTTTCCACCTGCACGGTTCAGCGCAGCGAGACCAGGAGGCGGCTGGCGTGTGATCGGGACAGGTGGGAGGAGGACGTGCCTTGGCCCGGAGGACCCTGCTGTGCCCCATAAAGCCCTCCGGTGTTTACACGCGGCCGCGTGTCGCGGCCTGCGTGGCGTGGCCTAAAGGGGCGTGGTTCAAGGGGCAGGTTACGCCCCTTTGGCGCCCCTTCGGCGCACGTGAGGTGTCGTGTGGTGTGTCCATTTTGGAGCCGATTACAGCATCATGGGCAAAAGGAAAGCGAAGTTGGATGAAAAATCGGGGGCTGGTGCTACAGAGAGGAAAGCGGCGGGCCCTATGGACAAACACGTGACTGTTTTGCTGCCTGGTAATCGTTCTCCGGAGGAGGCCTCTTTGAGTCCTGTTCTCCGGTCTCCTCCTCCCTTTTTATTTTATTTATTTTATTTTATTTAGCAAGCATTTGTAGCCCGCTCCTTCCAGCGATCAGAAGCGGGTAGGATTACTATTGTGAAACTGCCGAATCAAGGCAGGTACAAATTTTGTTTACATACAGATTGTCAGAAAAGCACATCATACAGAGTTAACACTTCTTAGCTATGGGGGAGTTCATTTACATATATACATAAATACATATATACAGGATAATCTTCTTGGACACAGTGGTCAGGGGCTGCTCCATCTGTGGGTTTAGTTCAGGTTGAAATGTGATTGGAAAATGTGCGTTTTGAGTTTCTTTCTGAAGTCTAGAAGGTCATTGCTAGCTCGTAGTTCTGGTGGGAGTTGGTTCCACAGTGTTGGCGCCGCATATGAGAAAGCCCTGTGGCTGGTGTTAGCTTTGGCAGATCTTATATCTGTTGGAGTGTGAAGGATGTTGGAATTGTGGGTTCTTCTGTTTCGGGTAGGAGGTTGCAATCTTACTAGGTTGTTGAGGAAGGAAGGTGCTAAGTTGTGGATAAGTTTGAAGGTGGTTGTTAGTATTTTGTATTTTGTGCGAGCTGTTATGGGTAGCCAGTGTAATTGAATTAGTACTGGTGTGATGTGGTCACTTAGATTTTTCTTCATTATGACCCTGGCAGCTACATTTTGTGCCATTTGTAATATGTTTAGGGTTTTTTTAGGTAAACCTTGTAGGATGGCGTTGCAGTAGTCAAAATGTGGCATGATGAGTGCTTGGGCCACTGTTCTGAAGTCTTGGGGATCAATAATATTCCGAATGGGTTGGAGCACTCTAAGCTTGTGGAAAATTGCTCTGTTGGTCTTTCGGAGGTGTTTTTTCCATCTTTAGGTCACAGTCAAATGTGACTCCTAGATACTTTATTTATTTTTTGTTTGGTAAGTGTTGTTACATAGTGTTATTGATGTGGGAGGGTCAAAATTCGGTTCTTTGGAGATATACATTACTTCGGTTTTTTTGTGATTAATTGACATACTACTTTGTTGTAACCAGTCTTGCATCTCTCCGATACATGTCTCCAGTGGGTTGTAGTCTGGGTTTTTAGTGTCTAGTTGTGTGTATAGCATGATATCATCGGCATAGATGTGGTAATTAATTTCGTGCCGTGAGAAAATTTTGCATAGTGGCTGCATATATATGTTAAACAGAAGTGCTGAGAGAGCAGAGCCTTGGGGGATTCCCTGTGTTTGTGAGAAAGATTCTGCTTTTTCTCCGTTGAATTGAACCTGTTGTGTTCGATTTGAGATGTAGGATGAGAACCATTTTAGTGGGGTTCCTGTTATTCCTATTGATTTTATCCTATTTATGAGGGTCCCATGATTAACTGTATCAAAGGCAGCTGAGATGTCAATGAATACAAGAATGTACATTTTCTTTTTGTTTTCAAGGCCCTTTAGGAGGTTGTTAAGTAGAACTAGTAACAGGGTTTCAACTCCATGATGTTGCCTGAAGCCATATTGCTGGTCATCAAGAGGAGCACTGTCAGTCAGATGGTCTTGGAGTTGTAGAAGGACCGTTTTTTCTATGATCTTTGCCAGGAATGAGATACTTGATATGGGACGGTAGGAGGCTGGGTCTTCTCCGTTGAGTGTAGTGTTTTTTAGGATCGGTCTAATGACTGATTTCTTTAGTTCTGAGGGCATGATTCCTTGTTGTAGGGATAGGTTAACTATGTGTGCTATGTGAGGTGCTATGTCTTGTTTCACTGCCTTGATCCAGGATGCAGGACAGGGATCTAGTGGGGAGGTGGTGCTTTTCAGGCTTGTGACATTGGCTGTGATTTGCTTGGTTCCTATTTTGTGGAAGTGCTCCCATAACTGGTTTTGCGTTGTGTTGTTCTCACTTCTGATTTGTGGTGTTGGTGGGGAGGGTGGAGGACCAGGGGCCGTCAGTTTGGTCGCGTAGTGGTTTGCCAGTGTTTGGACCTTGATGGATTTGTTGAGGTTGGCATTTTGGTCGGTTTTGGTTAGTGATTTGACTAGTTCAAATAACTCTCGTGGGCGATTGATTGCCTTGTTTAGGATGTTGGTGTGATGTAATTTTTTTGCATTGTTCACGTCGTCTTTGTATTTTGCGAGATGGGCCATGTATTTAGTTTTGAGATCGGAGGATTTGGTTTGTCTCCATTTTCTCTCTATTTTACGGAGCTCCCTTTTTGATTTTATTAGAGTTCCTGTGTACCAGGGTTCCGAGTTGATCTTATGTGGGTTTGATGTGTGTTTCAGAGTTGGGTTAGATGTATTTTGGATGTGTGTTCCATCTGTTAGTTAGTTCATCTAGGTCTGTGGAATCTAGGTTTATGTGGGATGCAATGGTGCTTATGAGGTGTTCCTCGTTGAGTTTGCTGAATTTCCTAATGGGGTTGGTCATTCTCATCTCCTTTGAGTTTTTGGGTTGGCACTGTAGTTTAAGTTTACAGTTGATTTGGTGGTGGTCTGACCATGGTACTTGAGTTATGTTTATTATAGGTGGTTCATTGCTTTGTTGTGGATTTCTGGGTATGAAAATCATATCTAGGATGTTTCCTCTATCCTGCTCTTTCTTCTACCCTCTCAGGTAGTCCCCTTGAGCGATTTCCCCCTTTTCCATGTCCTGTTTTTCCACCTGTTGTAGAACCTGAAAGTTTAGTTTCTCCTAAGGGGGAGATAACCTTGCATGATATATGGTCTGCTATTCAAAAGAAAGATACACGTTTAACCTCTACTGTGTCCTCTTTGTGTAAATTTTCCCAAGATGTTGTGGATAAATTACAGTTTATGGATAACCAGTTAGGTTCTGTAGTAAAACTTGCTGATAGCACTAATTCTCAGGTCCAATCTAGCCGTACTTCTGATTTGGCCTTTATTCGTGATTCCTCAGCTATCTCCTTCCGGCTAGAGGCTCTTGAGAATCGTGCTAGAGCAAGCAATCTACGTTTTCTTAATTTTCCTATGACACACCTAATGTCTTCTGACATATTGTTGGGTAAATACTTTTTGGAGATTTTGCATTTGGATGGGGATTTTCATACGGTCCATACAGTTCATATGTATTATTTGCCTCAGGGTTCTTCGTCCACTCCTCGGGTTGTAGGGGCTTCGACCCCTTCACCCTCTTCAGTGGATCAAAATTTAACAGCCTTCTTGGAAGACTCAATGGACAATATCTCAAAACGTAACACTTTGGTAGTTCAGTTTATTTCTGAATCTGCCAAACTGCGGGTTTTGAGAGCATACTTTAAGTATCGAGCTAATTTATTTTGTGGTCAGTCCATTCAAGTCTTCCCAGATGTCTGTCGTCACACGCAGTTAAGGCGTAAGCAGTTTCTGCTGTTGAAATCTCAGGTGTTGGCATTGGGGGCGACCTTTTTCCTTAAATTTCCTTGTCGCTGTGTGATTACCTTGGCTGGGCGTATTTATGTGTATAATGATGTTAATGCCTTGAAATCTTTTTTGGATTTAAAAGCAGAGGGAGGTATAAGTGTTGAGGGGGAATGATTTAATTGTTTTTCAGCTCCTTTTTGTGGGGTGTTTAATCTCCCCTTTTTTTCTTGTATCTTGATTGATCTTATAATAATTTTTGACAATTCTCTCCTTGATGTGTTTCATTTTATGTGGGGGGAATAGTTTCTTGATTGTAATTTACTTTTCTTGTTTAATAATGTTATCAGCTATTTTCTTGTTGTATTTGAAAACTCTTAAATAAAAATGGAAAAAAAAAAAAAAAAGACTTTCCAGTCACTGTAACATTTAATCTCCAGGAACAAGCAGGAATGTAGTCTTCACATATGGGTATCGTATAGAGCTGTAGCCCACTGGTTACTTCACTGCCTGTGGAGCCAGAGATCATGGGTTCAAACCCACTTTGGGGTTATTTGATAAGGCTGTCTGAGGCATTGTCCATTTGTTAGTGATATAGCGGAAGGGCTTTCAGGTAAGATTTGCCTCTTTGCGGATGATACCAAAATCTGCAATAGAGTAGACACTCAGGAAGGGGTAGATAACATGAGGAGGGATCTAGCTAAGCTTGAAGAATGGTCTAGAATTTTGCAGCTGGGATTTAATGTTAAAAAATGTAAGGTCATGCATTTGGGCTGCAGCAATCCAAGGGAACAATATAGTATAGGGGGTGAAGTACTTTTGTCCACTAAAGAAGAGCGGGACCTAGGCGTGGTTGTGTCTGATGATCTTAAAGTAGCTAAACAGGTAGAAAAGGCGATGGCAAAAGCTAGAAGGATGCTTGGGTGCATACGGAGAGGAATGGCTAGTAGAAAAAAGGAGGTGATAATGCCTCTCTATAAGTCTTTGGTGCGACCTCATTTGGAGAATAGTGTGCAATTCTGGAGACCGCACCTTCAAAAGGATGTGAACAGGATGGAGTCGGTGCAGAGGGTGGCTACTAAAATGATTAGTGCTCTTCATTATAAAGCATATGAGGACAGACTTAAGGATCTTAATATGTACACCTTAGAGGAAAGGCGGGATAGAGGTGATATGATTGAGATGTTTAAATACCTCCGTGGCATAAATATTCAGGGAGAGAGCCTCTTTCAATTGAAAGCAAGTTCTGCTACGAGGGGACATGGGATGAGGGTGAAGGGAGAGCGATTCAGGAGTGATATGCGGAAATATTTCTTTATGGAAAGAGTAGTGGATCCGTGGAATAGTCTCCCAGTGGAGGTGGTAGAGATGAGGACAGTAACTGAATTCAAAAAAGCATGGGATAAACACAGAGGATCTCTAAAATTAAAAAGGGGACTGTTGTAGTTGTTATGGAAGAACAGACTAGATAGGCCATGTGGTCTTTTTCTGTTGTCATATTTCTATGTTTCTATGTCAGTACCGACGGAGCCTGCGCGATAACGCTTCCCAGCGTCCAATAGGAAAGCTTTTGGGAACATCCCACAGCGCCTGTGTGCTGCCTTCCCGCCTTTCCAACTGTCCCTCTCCAGTACTTCATTTTCCGCGGAGCCGACAGGTCACATACCCTGTCACCGCAGAAAAATTTTGTCTTTCATCTTTGTTTTTGTGGTCGCGTCTGCCTTCCTTTGACGCCATACCGGTACCGCCGGTTCTTTCTTCTTTCTTTAAAAAAAAAATAATTATAGTTTCTGAGGTGTTTTACTTTAGAACACTAGGCCCAATTTTTTCCTTAAAAATGGAAAAACCTACTTCAGGTTTTAAGAAATGTTCTAAATGTGGCGGTACTATTTCCGTCGCCGACACCCATGATTGGTGTCTCAAATGTTTTAGTCCTGACCACTCCTGTGGAATGATGTCAAAAAGGGGCCGGCAGAACCAAGCTGCTAAACTTAGCACCCTTTTTCCCTCAGACGTGGCATCTGTTGCATCGATGTCCTCCAGGGCCTCATCTTCCTACCATGGATCTCAAGTAACTAAACATAAATCTAGCCGGTCCTCAAAGGGTAGATCTCCTTCTAAGTATCGAGATGCCCCTTGCATTGCCCTTGAGGAATTTTCACCGGCAAAACTGCCCCAGCGGGAGGCTTCGGCTTCCAAAGCACTAATGGGGCTCCAGGATGTTCTTGAGGCCTCAACCTCGGCAGAACTACTGGCGCCATGCTCTGGGGTTCGGGCCGTTTCTACCGATACTGACACCCAAGCATCGGCAGCGTTGATAGACCAGAGATACCTTGCTATCGAACGCAGTCTAGCGGCTCTTCTCACGGCTTCGGTACCGTTCAAACCGCTTCAGACACCTCAACTGATACCGGTACCAACACTGGTACAAGAATCTGTACTGGAACTGGTACCGACTGCATTAGCATCGGCGGGTATGCCACCCATACCGAGTCATGCGTATGTCTCCGGCATCGATAGATCGGTACCGGAACAACCCGATACCGACTTCGATCGATACTGGTACCATGCTTTGCACGATCACCGGGATCGGAGGTATTTTGAATCCTCTGATAAGTCTGAAGACTCCGAAGACTCTGCCGATACAAGAGCACTTCTCCCCGAGGATTCCTCCTCTCCTCAGCGCAGAATGTCTCCGCCAGAGGATATGTCCTTTCAGGACTTTATCCGTGATGTGGCCCGAGGCCTTTCCATCACAGTAGCTCCTGAAAAAGAGCCAAGGGCAAAGGAATTGGAAATTCTCCAATACCCTAATGCTCCCAAAGAGGCAGCTACTCATCCTATTCATGAGATTTTACATGATCTTATGCTAAGGATGTGGGAAACACCTTTAACCACATCTCCTCATTCTCGAAGACTCGATACAATGTATCAAGTTCCACCTTGTCATGGCTTTCAAAAAACTCAATTACCACACCATTCAATGGTGGTGGAATCAGCCATGAGAAGGATGAAAAGTGCAAAGAGACATGCGTCCAATCCACCAGGTCGTGAATGTAGGACTCTCGATGCCTTTGGGCGTCGATGCTTCCAAGCTTCCATGCTCTCAACTAGGATCAGTTCGTATATCTTGTATATGGGAATGTTCCTTAAAGAGGTCACAGGAGACTTGGAGCTTATGAGCCCCCTCCTTCCTGATGACAAAAGGCAAGACTATCTTACTCCACTAAAACATGCTCAGGATGTTTCCAAGTTTGTAAATCGTGCAGCCTTTGACTGTTTTGAGTGCATAAGCAGAACTTCTGCTATTGCCATTGGTGCATGTCGGATAGCCTGGCTTCAGGCATCTGACTTGGAAATTTGGGTACAGGATAAATTAGGAAACATTCCTTGCACAGGAGAAAATCTCTTTGGCAAGAATTGGCAGGAGAAGGCTAATGAAATAGATGCTGACAATATAACCTTGGATAGATTGTCCAAATCTGCAGCCGATCCTGCAAGGAAAAAATCCTCTAAGAAACCATTTTTCAATAAGAAAAAGAAGTTTTATCCTTCCTATACCCAACAGGGACACTGTCCAGGTCAGACTGCCCAAAAGGGACAACAGCAACAACCTAGACAACAAAAGAAGCCAAAAGCTGCAAAACCTCAGCCACCTCAGCAGGCTCAGCCTCCTCAAGGGCTTTGACTCCTCTCTAGAGAACTTTGCCTTCCTGCCTCTGAACGGTCCAGAACCCTCGACCATCCCAGGCAGGTTATGCCATTTTGCCCACAGATGGTACCAAATAACAGCAGAAAATTGGACTCTATCCATTGTATGAGAGGGGTACAAGCTTCATTTTCACAGCATGCCCCCTCCTACAATTGTAAGACAGTTCAATTCTCAGACCTCTCTCAACAGTCTCTTAGGTCAAGAAGTCACAAAGCTCCTTGCTCAAGGAGCAATAGAGGAAGTACCCATTCCTCATCAGGGTACAGGGTTCTACTCCCCCTCTTTCCTTATTCCAAAGAAAACAGGGGGACACAGATCCATTTTAGACCTCAGAGAATTGAACAAATATTTGTTCCGAGAGAAGTTCAAAATGGTCTCTCTAGGAACTCTGCTGCCATACCTTCAAAGTCAGGATTGGCTTTGTTCTCTAGATCTCAAGGATGTGTATACTCATATTCTCATCCAAATCACAGGAAATTCCTCCGATTTCTGTTTCAAGGAAAGCACTACCAATACAGGGTTCTTCCCTTTGGCCTGGCTTCTGTGCCAAGAGTGTTCACAAAATGCATGGCTGTGGTAGCAGCATTTCTCTGCACTCTGGGAATATTCGTCTTCCCTTACTTAGACGACTGGCTCATTCGAGCCCCTACAGTGCCAGAAGCCAGCTCTGCTCTGTTTTGCACAATGCAAATCCTTCAGTATTTGGGACTGGTCATAAACCTCCCAAAATCCAATCTTGCTCCCACTCAGTCCCTAGCGTTCATAGGAGCTCATCTGGATACCAGACAGACAAGGGCTTTCCTTCCGCAGCCCCGCTGTCTTCGCATAGTACAACTAGCTTCCCAAGCAGTGCTCAAACCTTGTCTCACTGCTCGGGAAATGCTACAATTGCTAGGCCACATGGCATCCACCGTGCATGTGGTTCCTTATGCTTGCCTCCATATGCGAGCAGCCCAGTGGACTTTATCCACTCAGTGGACACAGGCCTCAGGCTGCCTGTTGGACAAAATAACAAACTCAAATCGTCTTATTTCGTCCCTCCAATGGTGGCAATCATCCAGAAACCTTCTGGTGGGGTCTCCTTTCCAGCAACCCCTATCCCAAGCCACCCTAAAAACAGATGCATCACAGGTGGGATGGGGAGCCCACCTGCACGATCTCTCTACCCAGGGTACCTTGACTCCACAGGAGGCCTGTCTTCACATCAGTCTCCTGGAGCTCAGAGCCGTCTTCTTTGCTCTTTGAGTATTTCACGCCCAGCTCAGCTACAAGACAGTCCTAGTTCAAACGGACAATCAGGTAGCTATGTTCTATGTGAACAAGCAGGGCGGAACAGGCTCTCTGTCGCTATGCAACAAAGCTTTGCGACTATGGGCCCTCGCCAGAGAGCATCAGATTCATCTCCTTGCGGTGTATCTTCCAGGCATCCAAAACTCTTGGGCAGAGAAACTCAGTCGAGTTTGGCTTCCACACGAATGGTCTCTCCATGCAGACCAGGTTGCCCAAATATTTCAGATTTGGGGAACCCCAGAAATAGACCTCTTTGCAAGTCCGCTGAATGCCAAACTTCCCCGGTTCTGTTCCAGAATTCCGGCTCAATGTTGTCAGGCAAGGGACACCTTCCTCCTCCACTGGTGTCAGGACTTCCTATATGCCTTCCCACCCATTCCCCTCATCCCCAAAACCCTATTCAAGCTTCAGAGAGACAGAGGTCATATGATCCTCATAGCTCCACGTTGGCCACAGCAAACGTGGTACCCTCTGTTCCTACATCTCTCTCAATCTCCGCCTCTGGAGTTGGGATCCACTCCAGATCTTCTCTCCCAAGAGGATGGGATGCTCTGGAATCCGAATCTCCAGTCTCTGCATCTCAGGTCCTGGTTGCTGAAAGCCTAGAACTTCAGGATCTTAACCTTTCCCAACAGGTAAAGGATATCCTTTATGCTTCCAGGAAACCCTCCACAAGACGCTTGTATGCCTTTAAGTGGAAATTGTTTACCATATGATGCTCGCAGAAGGGACTTAACCCTCTTCCGATACCTCTGGAATCGATACTGGAGTATCTCCTTCATTTGTCAAATGCGGGTCTCAAGACAAATTCAGTAAGAGTCCATCTTAGTGCTATTGAAGCTTCTTACAAACCTCTAAGTGGACAACCTATTTCCTCTCATCCTCTCATAGCGAGATTTATGAGAGGCCTTCTTTTAACAAAGCTTCCCATTAAGCCACCACTGGTGGCATGGGAGTTAAATCTGGTGCTCGGGAAGCTCATGAAACTGCCCTTTGAACCATTATCCACTACATCTTTGAAATTCCTTTCTTGGAAAGTCATCTTCCTCATTGCAATCACATCAGCACGTCGCATCAGTGAATTGCAAGCGTTAGTGGCTGACCCTCCTTATACAAGGTTCCACCATGAGAAGGTAGTTCTTAGGTCTCATCCACACTTTATTCCAAAGGTGGTTCCACCTTTCCATTTAAACTAAGCGGTTTACCTTCCTGTATTCTTTCCGAGGCCTCATGCCTCCAGTGCATGCCTCCAGTGCACTGGAATTTGTTACCGGAGGATGTAGTAAAGGCTGTTAGTGTAGCTGGGTTTAAAAAAGGTTTGGACAAGTTCCTGGAGGAAAGGTCCATAAACCATTATTAAGAAGTGACCGAAGATATCAATGCTTGACCCAGTACAAGCATTGTGGAACTTGTGTCTCTTGGGGAAACTGCTAGGTAAATATGACCTAGATTGGCCACTGTTGGAAACAGAATACTGGGCTTGATGGACCTTGGTCTGACCCAGTATGGCATATCTTATGTTCTTATCTTATGTTCTTATGTGCAGAAAGGAACCTTCATACCTTGGACTGTAAAAGAGCTTTGGCCTTTTACTTGCAAAGGACACAGAAACATAGAAAATCTTCTCAACTCTTTGTTGCTTTTGATCCTAGTCATTTAGGACTTCCAATTTCCAAAAGAACTCTATCTAACTGGATTGCTCATTGCATATCCTTTGCCTATGAGAGTAAGAACCTTCCTCTTGAAGGCCATGTCACAGCTCACAATGTGAGAGCCATGGCAGCCTTAATGGCTCATCTTCACTCTGTGTCTATCAACGACATCTGTTGAGCAGCTACTTGGGCTTTGGTACATACCTTCACAGCCCACTACTGCTTAGACAAGGACTCCCGCCAGGCTGTTCTTCAACACCTTTTTCAGACTTAATCAACTCCTACCCACCGTCCCTGGTAGGATGCCAGAGATCCATGGGGGGAAGTATGGCCCTTTCACAAGCCCTAACAACTTCCTGGGGCCATCTCCCTGGCATATGCAGCTAGGGAGTCCCCATATGTGAAGACTACATTCCTGCTTGCTCCTGGAGATAGCGTAGTTACTAACCTGTAACAGGTGATCTCCGGGAACAGCAGGGATTTAGTCTTCACAACCTGCCCACCTCCCCTAGGAGTTGTATCTCCCTCTCTCTTTTGTCTCAGCTATAAACTCAACTGGAGAGGGACAGTTGGAAAGGTGGGAAGGCAGCACGCAAGCGCTGTGGGATGCTCCCAAAAGCTTTCCTATTGGACGCTGGGGAGCATTCCCGCGCAGGCTCCATCATTACCGACAATACCCATATGTGAAGACTAAATTCCTGCTGTTCCCAGAGATCACTTGTTACAGATGAGTAACTACGCTTTCTATTTGGCTGACTTGCATTACAAAGAAAAAACCATTTTTGCTGTAATTTAAGAAGTGCTTTGTCCCAGTCTCAGCTGAAAGTTAAGTGTTCATTTGCACCTGGTCTAATACACAACTTCAAAGAAGAAAAACTATATCCCTGTTCATTACAGTGGGAGACTAAAGGGACCTTTACTTTTTTCTTTTGCAATGTCTATGTTCAGCTAACCTTGATATGAATTGTCTAATGGTTTTGCCTGCGTAGATTTTATTACGCAAGCACAAAATTGCATAGACTACAAATGAACTGCATGTAGTCATTTCAGAGTGTACGCTCATCAATCTGTGGATTAGTAATGATTTTACATTGTATTATAAATTCACGAGCCCTACATTAACTATATTTAAGTGACCTTAGCATCACAAATTATATTTGTTGTACCCTGGTTGGGATTGTTTTTTTAAGCCTTAGATGGACTTATAAATTCTGAGGTTTCTTTCCTCCTTAATTTTTTTTGTTCTCTTTTTTTTTTTTTTATAGCCTAGCAGGTTGTATTTCCTGTACCTTGGTTGGGATTGTTTATATATGATGCTTAATTTTGTACCATGTAGAGGTTGTGTCAATTTCTATTCTGACTGAGGCTGTTAAACATTTTCACACAACTGAATCATGATAAGACCAATCCCCATAGATTGGTGAAAAGTTTCCTAACCATCACAGTGGTGAAAATGTCTATGAATTTTTGAGACTTGGGCTATGAATTTTAAGGAAATCTATAAATATTTCTAGTGCCTCAGCAAAGGAGAGAACTCATGAGCTCTCATGGCTTCAGTAAGTTTACATGCACAATTTGTTACATCTTTATGCAACTAACAGTGTCTATGACTAAAGGGTGCTAAGGTGTTGCACCTAACATGCCAATAGCTCCAAACCATGGTGCAACACCACCGTGTTAACTATCAGGCATGTGGACAGCATTTTCCCATTAGTTAACGCAGAACCCTGTGTCCTAATGTGGAATACAAAAAGTGTGGGTGGACTTAACCCCACCTATTGAGGTGGCTTTAGGTGAACCCATGCTAATTGCAAGGGTCACAGTTAGGGGACAGTGTTTACCCCTGTGCTAACTGCTGTGCTCACCATGCCCCCTTTTCATCCCTAATCCACCCTCTTACCACCCCAAAATGCAATTTACAGGTAGCATGTAAAAGGCAATGCATGTCCCAGTGCACACCAGAACACGCACTGACAGCCAGCGCCCTTTAATAAAATCTCCCCATCCAAAAGAAAATCCAGTTGCAACAATGTTTTGGTTAGGTATACTGAAAGGTAGATGATTATTCTATTGAGGGGGGTTTTTTTGCATTATTTTAGTGTTCAAGATTTTTCATTCTTGCAACAGGTAGAGTATTTCATAAGGTTCAAGATTCCTTTGAAAGAGTTTTATTCTATTCCTAATTTCATAGACGGAAAATGCTTTTTTTCTAATAATGTTGTTCCTCTAATGACTTTGTTTTATTGCAGCACCACCCAGAACCCGCAGCCCCCTCTCTGCTACCCCCTTCAGCATTGCCATTAGACTTGCTGAATAATGCTGTTGCTGGCTTTGGCACTGTGGAAGAACTCATGAGGTATCTCGAACCAGACAGGTGGCAACTGGACATAGAAGATTTGTACAAAACAACATGGCAGCTACTGGGAAAGGCTTATATTCATGGAAGAAAATCTAGAGGTACTGCCTTTGTGCCTTTATATAAAAAAAAGTCTTAAATGAAGAGTCTGTTTTTCATCTAAGCTTAATGGAAATAACCACATATATGATGTCCTTCTGTGCGCACCAAGGATCTTAGTTCAAGGTAACTACAACTGAAGGGTTAGCGGAATTGGGACAACGTACAATCCAGTCTGGATATGTACCAAAGAGTATCATTAGACTTAATATATGGAACTCAGGAATTTTTAAGGTGGCCCAAACACTTAAATTCTTCTTTCATATGAATTGTCATTATAGAGAATATTGCTCTGAGATCTGCCAATAAAACATAGTCATGGGGAACTCAGGGGCCGATATTCAGCGATGAGTGCAGTAGTTGAAATGCCAGTGGAAGTGCTTTAATTATTGCATATATTCACAGTTGCAGCGTGTATAGTCAGCGGTGCCAAGTACATATGTAGTGAACTGACTGCCACCACAGCTACTGAGTGAATATCACCGCCATCCAGACCATTTCTCGGCTTTGCTCTCCCTCTTTCCCTTCACCATACGGATAGTGTCAGGCTACTTAAAGGGATTTTCAGGCAGACATTACCCACAGAGTGGTTGAAATTCCAGGGACAGTGGAATTATACATATACCGACCTCCCACGAACATACTGTATTGCTGTTTGAACATTGGGCCCTCTTTAGCTGATCAGTTGAGAATTATTTAGTATTTTCTTAATTTTGTTAAGTACTGCACAAAACACAAATATGTACGTCAGTTATGTCTTGCCAAGAAAATAATTTGTATGAGAGGGCAAAAATGAAATACAGAATTAAGGTTGTCAACTTGGTCCAGATTTGCCCAAGAGTAGATCCAGTCCTGGGTTCACCTCACTGCATATAGGGATTTATAGTTCCGATTTCCCAATTGTATTCCCTTAGAACAGTGCTTCTCGGTCTTTTTTATTTTGTGGCACATTTTGGGGTTTGTTCGGTCCTCAGGGCACACAAACAAAAGTTTGCATGCAGGGCCGGTGCAAGGATATTAGACTCCCTAGGCAACCTTTAGACTTGTACCCCTTCATAATTAGCTTTTAGACCCCTAGCACCCCCTTAAGAGAATTATTAACATCAGTTGTAACCATCTCAACACCATCCCTCTCGGAACAATCCTAGAAAAACGTATATTTGGAAATCACGCTTTTAAATATTAAAATTGTTTTGTAAATATATATAAAATTAAGGAGATTTCACTGCTTGGTCCCTCCCACCGGCCGAAAGAGCATCATTTTTAACCTGTGAGTGCCTCATTTGGCAAGATTTTCTCACTTCCGAACATATGAGGCCAGCAGGTCATGTGAGATGGCAGGGCTCCATGCATTCAGACACCAGATTGAAGCCAGCAGAGGAGGCGCACAGATAAGACTCCTCCACATACTCTGGC
The DNA here is from genome assembly GCA_033557465.1 of Ichthyophis bannanicus. Classification (NCBI taxonomy): domain Eukaryota; kingdom Metazoa; phylum Chordata; class Amphibia; order Gymnophiona; family Ichthyophiidae; genus Ichthyophis; species Ichthyophis bannanicus. Next base: position 1,709,138,881 of record CM066032.1, read on the forward strand.
TTAGCAGTGAGACTCATTACTGTCATGGTATGTGCAAAATTGCCCCCTAAGAAGTGCTGCTATCCTACCAATGGGAGGGGAGACTGCTAGTAGTAAGTGATCAGTTCAGTTTGGTGGTGAGGATGAAGGGAATCCAGTGGACTCTCTCCATGAAAAACTGTAGTAATCTACTCTCAAACTACACCTAAAATCATATTCTTTCAGTTTTGCTACTACAAAGTATCTTTGGGTTCCTTACAAAATCCCCAGAGCTGGTGGTTATGTCTTGCCTACAAGAAAATTAGTTAAACACTAGAGAAAAATCAGATTAACTAACACAAAACTATTCCCAATGTGTAATTCTATGTAGAAGATATGTTCCAGTTTACTCCAGGAAGCTTACATCTACTGGATCACACAATATGATTGCTAACCTAAAAATAAAAGATGCTTTCCTACATCTAGAGTAAAAAAGAAAGGGGCTGGAGCAGGAAACAGCTTTCAGAGGCACTGTCCAACTGAGATGGGGCAAGCGCCTCATAAGCCATTGCCTAGCCACATCTCAGGCTGTCAACATCAAGACACACCAAGGACATCAACACCAAAGCACACCAAGGACGTTCCCAAGACATACCAGTGTGCCCTGGCACACTGGTTGAGAAGTACTGCTTTAGAAAAGCAAAATTACAAGTCTGTATATGCAAATGGATAATCACAGGATTGAATCTTTGGTATTGGGTGAACCTGGAGCCAATCAGCAACCCTAAGCAGAATGGAACTCAAATACATATTAACAATGGGATTTAAAAGCCGCCACTATATTACAAATCAGAATATATAAATTCTGCAGTAGACCATATAACACACCCTGTAACTCTCTTAGGCTGTTAAATTAACTACAGAATTGATGCAGTTAATTTGTTTAACTTTATAAGACTATAAGAAACCTGTCCATACCAGCAATACTGACCCAGTGAAGGCCTTATATGAATGCCAGAGATAGTGCAGTCCCTTAAAGACAGTCAGGGGTATACATCTGCCTCTCTGTGGGACAAGTTGTAAACTATACAAAGTTTGTCTAGGTATAATTAATTTCACAAATTGATAGAATTGCTTATTTTGATTTTTTTATGTAGTATGTTTGATCAGCCTAGTTAAGAATTGATTTGAAGGTTAGATTCATATCACTGACTGCTAGATTGGTGTAACTGTTTTATCATTTTACACCTCATGATTGTATTTTTTATTGTGTTGTTATTCATATATGTTTAGTATATATTTTGTTTTGGGATTTTTGGATCAAAGTGAAAACATCCAATTCAGTAACAACTAAAGTAAATGGCTGGACCTCGCCTTTGCTTTTCCAGCTAATAGAGGTCTGAGGATTCTGTAAATGTGGAATCCACAGTTCCTTGTGGCAGAGGCTTTCCCAGCTGTTGCTCAACAGCACCACCAACTGGCTGGTATCAGGGTGCATTTGCACTGGGCTCCAATGTGAAGCATAGTCAATGACTAGACTAAATGGAAGGTGATGGAATAAAAATGAAAGGAAACTCGGGGGGGGGGGGGGATTCTAAAAAGCTGTAATGAAGGCCTGTGATTTCTTTTGTTCTAGAACCCATAGATGGCACTGAGTATTGTTAGGGAGAATTTGAAATAGACTGAAAAACCTAAGGCATAGGAGACCATTTGGAAAAGCATTTTATTGTTATAAAAGTAGAAGTTATTTAAGGCAAGCTTATATTTCTGCTCCCTCTCAAAAATGGTTCATGTATTAAACATGGCTTGCTTACGTGTTTTGGGAAAGTAATATACAGATGGGTGATAGCTTTGTGATTATAAAAGAGAAAATCATAACGTTTTATGGATATCTGTCTTCTAGCCTATCTGTTTTGCCTTAATTCATTGCAGGATGATGACTTAGCTTCAGACTTATGACACTAATGGGTAAAAATGTGAGATTCTTAATGGACTGATGCTAATTGATGTGAGGAGTAGGAATCAGGAGAAAATTACTATGAACCATAAACTTTTGCTTTATGAAGATACAAAACAATCCCACAGCTCTAAATGTTTTTGAGCATTTTTTCATGACATCTGCTTTGATTTTGCATTCCGATTTTCTAGTTTCTGTCTCACAACTGGGCTGGTGAGACTTTTTCCCCTAAATCTTGCCTTTAATAAAATGTCCTAAAAATGATTAGTAGGTAATGAGCAAAATTAACATAATCTTAGCTGTCATCTTCAAAGCTGTGATACTGTTATAGTTTTGGGATGATTTGGGTAATTCCCTTTAGAAAACTGAGTAATGACTGATTTTAATGTCATCTTATATCAGAAAGCTTGTATGATGGAATGTGTACATTATGAAGCAATTGGCTAGAGGAGAGCGTAGTCGTTAGAGCAGCAGACTGAGAACCAAGTAAGGCAGGGTTTCTTTCAGTGACACGCTTTGTGACCTTGGGTTAAGCCAATTCACTCTTCAATGCCTCAGTTACAACTTAGATGGTAAGTCCACTTGGACAGGGAAATAACTTGTATTCCTCCTTGTAACTTGCCTTGAGCTCAGATTTGGAAATAAACAAGTAATTACATTTCAAATCCAGGCTTGCGAGATTAATATAGGCAATAAAAATAGTCTGACACTTATTGCTTTTCTCTCTTATAACCCCAACAGTCCCTGGTTAAGGGGACATAAACTGTTTGACTTATGGTATTGTTTAATCACAAAGATTCACCTACATAACTTCCATCTGATCTCTTCAGAAATGTTGTAAATGTCATACATCACCAACTCCATCAATGACAGCATACGTAAGCACTGAAAGAATAGGGTGAACTCTGAAAAAGTAAACTCTCCAAGGATGGCACAGGACTAATTTCTGACTGCAGTCATATAGTCCACAAGGGGTGACTGCTATTGAAATGTCACACAACGTTGTTGCAGAACAGAATCCTTCTTGGAAACACTGCTGTAAGCCTGATCATGCAAGAAACATAGAGGTTAATTTTTGAAACAGGGTGCCTGGTCAAGGAAAGGGCCCAGGGACTTATGTGACACCTATTTTATAAAAGGCTACCTGTGTGTCTATAATATGTGCCTTTATCAATTAACCCTAGCAATAAGTTGGAGCAAGCCCACAGGTGCACTCGCTCCAAGGCAGGCATCAATAACTTGCCTAAGTTGGTATGAATATGCATGTATTTTACAATGTATGTATATTTATCTATTTATTTATTTGACAGGTTTTCTATACTGCCTTATCATTAATTCAAAGCGGTTTACATAGAACAATTACAGCAACTAACTTTTACATAAAATAGGGCATTAAAACATGGAGGATTAGAGGGGGTACAATGCAATGCGTGCCTTCAAGTCAGTCCTGACTCCCCAGAAGCTCCTGGGTTTTCTTGGCAGTGTCACTGGAAGTAGATTGCCAGGCCTTTCTTCTGAGGCAATGGAGGGTTAAGTGACTTGCCCAAGGCCACAAGGAGTGCTAGAGAGAATTGAACCCTGGTTGCTTGGTTACCAAGCCAGTGTTCTAACTACTAGGCTACTCCTCCACTCCATTGAAACAGTATGAATGCTATATAGATACATTGTTGCGGTGTGATGGTACAAATGCTACATTTGACAGATGTTCAATATATACAGATACATTGTTGCGGTGCGTGTGCAATATGGTTATACAGTATAATCAGAAAATTAAATCAGGATGATCATGGGATGGTACTTATGAGTTCAACAGGTACACTAAAAAACAAATTTTTTAAACTGCCTCTAATGTTTCGATTGATTTTTACGTTTTTTGGTGCGCTGAATCCAAATCTGGTAACCAATTTGCTCCATCACGTACAGATGTTTTGCTACATTGGGTTAGCAGTTTGAGGTGAACGTTTCAGATTGAGTGCGATCGAGATAAAAGTTTCTTGGATGAATTCTTTATACTAATTGTTTAGTAGTTATTCAAATAAGAATAAAGAAAATTGTAACAAGGCAGCACATAAGAATAGAGTAATGTCAACAAAACACACTGTGATGGTAGCAAAATTGTCTGCACTTAAAACAGCCACATACATGTGCACAAACATTGAGCATATAAGAGCGAGGTTAGACACAAAGCAAAGCAAAGAAATGTGCAAAAAATGTTGTACAGGTACGTATGTAAGAATAGAAAACGCAAACCGCACCATTGCAATACATGAAGACAAACACCCGATGGTGTGAAAATAAAATTCTAATAAATGAGATCCGACACTGTGGTAATAACTAGCAAATTTTTATTTCAAAGTTTAGTAAAAACACGATATTTGTCAACACAGTTTAGATTTTAAAGTCATTCTTGGGTCAATCAATCTCCTGGTGGGCCCGTTTCTTCTTCCCCCGAATGCTTCTCTTGGTGCGCTGCTTGGCGTATTTTTCATCTGGGGTTTCCCGCAGCAGCAACCAGCAGAAATCAGCCATCATAGTGGTGTTCCATCTTCCTTGGTACCTTCTCTCTGCGTCCTTGATGTCCTGGTGAAACCTTTCACCTTGTTCTTCACTGTACGCCCCCAAGTTTTCGGGAAAGTAGTTCACATGGGAGTGCAAGAAATGGACTTTCAGGCTCATGTTACAGCCTTGTTCTTTGAAGGCATTGAGCATCCTGGCAACAATATCCTTATAGTTCTCATCCCGCCTGTTCCCCAAGAATTTGAGAACAACATCCTTGAAGGAATCCCAGGCTTCTTTTTCCTTCTCAGACATCGCTTCAGCGAATGCTCCATCTGAAATGAGTTTCCTTATATCAGGGCCAACAAACACTCCTTCCTTTAGCTTTGCTTCAGAAAGTCAGGAAACTTTGAGCAAAGGTACCGAAAGCACTCACCATCTTTTGGAAGGGACTTGATGAATTGCTTAATGAGACCCAACTTAATGTGGAGAGGTGGTAATAGAATTTTATCACGAGGTACCAAGCTCTCATGAAGAACATTTTTCTCACCGGGTCTCAAATACTCCCGAATTGGCCAGTCTTTTTTCCCCCAGTGTAGGTCGCGGGCCTGGCTATCCCACAAGCAAAGGAAGCAGGGATATTTGGTGAAACCGGATTGCTGCCCTAATAGCATGGATAGAATTTTAAAGTCTCCACAAATCATCCACTTATGCTCATCATAACGAATCTTCTGAAGAATCAGGGCCAAATTCTCGTATTTTTCTGGGAGAATAACAGAGTGAGCAATAGGAACTGAAGCGAATGTGTTGCCATTATGAAGAAGAACACCTTTTATGCTGTCTTTTGACGAATCAATGAACAGCCACCATTCAGCAGGATCATACTTGAGTTTAAACTTTTCCATCACTCCGTATATATCGTTGCAAAATACCAAATCTTCCTCTTTGCTGAAATACTTCAAAAATTGTGTCTCGCGGTTGCGTTGCGGTACCAATAAAAAGTTGTTCCTGGTGACAATAGATTTTTCTGTTTAAGCCGAGAACCTAGCAGTTGGGCAGCATCTTTTGGGAGTCCTAAATCCCGGACTAAATCATTCAATTCAGCTTGAGAGAAAAGTTCAGGTTTCGGATCTGGTTCAGTTTCAAACTCGGAAGTACTGGACTCATCGGGAAAAGCCATCTGATGAGTCTCATCATGATCAGAACCGTCCACACAAATATGATCCAAAGATTTTGGTGGTTCAGGCACAGGTACTTCATTGCTATGAGGCATAGGCCTAATTGCTGAGGGAAGGTTGGGGAAACTTATTACGTTCTTATTTTTTAAGTTGTATCCCTTCACAATGCAAGAGCAAAAATAGCAGTCACTGCTGTGGTCTCTTTGTTCACGCCACATCATAGGTATTCCGAAACGAAATGCTTGTTTTTTACCTTTCATCCATAAGCGTAGATCTTCCTCACATGTCTTGCACACTTTGTGAGGAGCCCACGGTTTGTCTTGGTCGCCTAACTTCAAACCGAAATAGGTGAAATATACTTTTTTAATAAATGCAGAAATGTTCCTCTGCCGCTTTTTCACGGTATATTCCCCACAAATAAAACAAAAACTGTCCGGAGAGTTGACGCAACCTCTGGCTCTGTGAGCCATCACAAATACACAGCACTGCAAACTACAACTGTAGTGAACCACTTCGGAATAAAGCTTGATTACGACTGAGCAAACAAAAGTTAATAATTAACTTGCAAGAAACTGAAATTTGACAGTATCGTTCTTGTCGCAACCTCCGTGTTTGAGCGAGCGAGCGAACGAGGCGAGGCGAACAGGAAAGAACATGCGCCAGCGCGAGTACTGGATTTAGCCCCCCGCCTCCCAATTGTCCTGTTAATGTATAAAATGAATACAAAACACTCTAAAATATCATGAGGAGTGTTTCTAGTTAGTTAACCATTACAACCTCTATTTTGGGCCAAGAAAATAAACTGCAGTCGGCTAAAAAGAAATTATGTGAACATTCCTTATATGGGTAAGAAATCTAATTTTGCAAGAAAACGTGACATGATGGAACATTTTGGCTATTTTTCCTGGATTCAGCACCCCAAAATCTATAGGAATCAGTTGCAAAACTGGAGGCAGTTTTTTGGTAGCGTACCTGTGTAGTTAATAGTTTGTTTTGGATCATTTCCTTACGGCTCTTGTTCTTCTAGGCTGGGACCATACTATTCCAGGAAGAGGTGAGTCTTTATATCACAGTATATCACAGCTCTGTCCTTGGGAACCTCTGTGCTTACTCCACATAAACATATGCATCACTATGTCAGTAGTAGATACTTTTGTGCATATTTACCACCGGGTAATTTTATAAATGCCTACAACATGCAGACATAAAACACTGCTTTCATTTATAAAATAACCTCCATACTGTGCAGCAGGAGTCTCTGGGGTGGGAATTTCAAAAACAATCCTTAGCAGAACCAGGAGAACCACTTTCTCTTACTTTATTTCTGTGCATTTCTTGCCTCTTCCTTCCAGCTTTGGAACTACATATCCCTAGATTTCAAATCATATATATTTCTACTACTTCAGTAGAGAAGGCATTATATTCGCTATTTAGTTCTGCTTTATCACGCTTAGCAACAGTGTGGGAGCATCATCACGAGGGGATCTTTGCTCACTCCTTTTCTCCCTTCCTGCCCCTTGATTGACTATCCCTAGCTGTATCTGCTGAGCCTCAGTACTGTGTCTGCCAGCAAGACCACCACAAGGATATCAGGTGCCCTAGATGAACCTTATTCCTGGTGCTCCTCTCCCTGCCCCCATTCCTACTCTTATATGCAAACAGGAAATATGTATTAGAGGGGGAACAAAGTGCTGGAGGTTTTGGTAAGCTCTGCGATGCAGTTTGTAGTCATTGCCACCATTGCAGGTCCCCGGGAGGGACAGCAGTAGCAGCAATGGGCCACCCTTGGACCATTGGCGCTCTAGGCGACCACCAATAGTACTAAGACTAATGGTAGTGCCAACCCTATCTGCCAGGACTGTGAGCGCCTCCTCTTCTATGAGGGGATATGAAGATTGCCCTATTGCTGCAATCATGCTGCCAAAGCTGGAAAAAAACTGGGGACTCTATCCTTTTCTTGGCCATCCCTGGGCAGGACCTGGCAGGCCAGCTGTTTTTCTTCCTTAAGAGAGTTTTAGTGGCACCACGCCGGAGGCACCACGCCAGACGGCCCATTCTGGGTCCTGCAGCCCATGAGAGGAGGTGCCATTAGGCGCAGCAGCACCACACCAGACGGCCCATTCCAGGTCCTGCAACCTATGAGAGGAGGCGCCATTGGGCGCAGCGGCACCATGCCAGACCGCCCATTCCGGGTCCTGCAGCCCATGAGAGGAGGCGCCATTGGGCGCGCCCGCACCAGAGGGCCCTTTGGCATGGCCCTTCGGCGGAGACCAAGGCACTTTAGCGCGATACTCCTATACACCTTGCCGCCTGACCCTAACCAACTTCCTTACGAAGTAAGCACCCCACTGCTACTGCTACCCGCAGCCAATTGTCTCAACTGCTACCCATTGCCCCCTCATTACCTCTACCCTTGAACCTGCAACTAATCCTGCATTGCGCTGATCTGGCTACCCACTGCTTGCATTGATCTGGTTACCCATTGCTAGCTCCAAACTGGTTACCCCATTGCTTGCACTGTACTGCCTACCCATTGCTTGCACTAAACTGGTTACTGAACTGCCTACCCATTGCTTACACTGAACTGCCTACCCACTGCTTGCATTGATCTGGTTACCCATTGTTAGCTCCAAACTGGTTACCCCATTGCTTGCACTGTACTGCCTACCCATTGCTTGCACTAAACAGCTCCATGCCTCTCCCCTCTCCTTCTCTCCTCCAACAGCACAAGATCACGCCGCTCTATTACCAAAAACTTACTGACCATCCCTATAAACAAAAGACACTCTAAACAATCTACAAGTAACAAGGCCTTCTCCCTCTATGCTCCATCTTTATGGAATTCCCTTCCTCACGAACTTCGGAACTGTTCAAACCACTCTGAGTTCCGAAAAAAGTTGAAAACCCATCTTTTTCTTGAACATTTTTCCCTTCCACCTTAGCTCATAACCTTTACACCTTCCTCCCTATTCCTTCTGCAACTCTCAAATTCTTTTACACAACCATATGGCTTATTGTAAATTCATATGTAAATAGTTGATCTTTGATCTCTGTATTTAGTTCTTCTCGTTACCATATGTATTCATCGTTATCTTGTTCCATGTAAACAGTTGAAACATACTGCTAAATATGTTCTATGTAAACCGTCTTGACTTGTAGAAAGACGGTATATAAAAATTGTTAAATAAATAAGTAAACTGGTTACTGAACTGCCTTACCCATTCCTTGAACTGAACTGCCTACCCATTGCTTGCATTGATCTGGTTACCCATTGCTAGCTCCGAACTGGTTATCCATTGTTTGCACTGAACTGGTTACTGAACTGCCTACCCATTGCTTACACTGAACTACCTAGCCATTGCTAGCTCCGAACTGGTTACCCCATTGCTTGCACTGAACTGCCTACGCATTGCTTGCACTGAACTGCCTACCCATTGCTTGCATTGATCTGGTTACCCATTGCTAGCTCTGAACTGGTTACCCATTGCTTACACTGAACTGATTACCCATTGTTTACACTGAACTGGTAACTGAACTGCCTACCCATTGCTTGCATTGATCTGGTTACCCATTGCTAGCTCCAAACTGGTTACCCATTGCTTGCACTGTACTGCTACCTAGTGCTTCCACTAAACTTTGCTGCACTGGCCTCAATCCCTCCACTACCCTTACCTTACCTTACCCCTACCTACCCTCCACTACCCTTACTTTACCTTACCCTTACTGCAACCCACGTGCTTAGTGTGTAATCCCCACTTGTAACCCAACATATACTGCATAGTGTTTAAAATCCTAAAATCCGAAGCCATCTCATCCCCTGCAAGTTAACTCACGCTGCTTAGCTCCCACGCCTCCTCTGCAATGGCCCCACATCACATTGTCCTTCTCTTCCTCATACTCCCCAACTGCATCCCCTCCTACCAACACCCTCACTCCTCTCCCCCTACTCTCCCTCCACCTTCCTCACCTCTCCCTCCATTCTGTCTCCTAACCTAGCATCTGCCCTTGAGCTACATCTCACCTTCCCCCTTATTCAACCAGCCCCTCTCTCGTTAAGGCAACCCCACCCTCGCTTCCACCGTACTGCCTCCGTCTTACCCCGCTCTCTACTACTCCTTCTCCTTCTCTCATCACATAATATCAACCCCAACCCTGGCCCCCCTCAATTTCTTTCTCATTCTAAGAAGAGCTCCTCGCGCACCTTATCTAACCTCATCCATATCCCTCTCCTCCCCCTTTCTGCCCTCCCTCACTCATGCCCCAGTCTCTCAACCAGAGGTATCGACCCAAACCCCAACCCTATCCCCTCTAGAGCTCTGTCTCACTCTAAAAAGAAATCCTCACATGCCCTATCTGATATCATCAATATTCCCCCTCATTCCCCTTTCACTTCCCCTCCCTCATGCCACTCCTGGAGGGCACAGTCATCCAGAGACACCTACCCATACCCTGGTCCCTCCAGACCTCTGTATTACTCTGGTAATAGATCCTCACGTTACAGCCCCCCTAGACTGTTGCCTTGCTGTGAAAAGAAGTCTTCACGTAAATCCAACCTTATCCATATCCCTCTCCTTCTCCCCCCCCCCCCGCTCTCCCATTCTCATGAGCCCTATGGAATGTGTGCTCACTCGCTAGCAAACTTCCCTTTACTCATGATCTCTTCATCTCTAATGCACTACACCTTCTTGCCCTAACTGAGACCTGGCTCCTCCCTGACGATACCACATCCACTGCTGCTCTCTGCCATGGGGGCTACCAGTTCTCCCATACACCTCGTTCCACTGGCCGCGGTGGTGATGTTGGGCTCCTACTTTCTCCCTCTTGCCAATTCCAACCCCTCCTGCTGCCTCAATCACACTACTCCCTCTCCTTTGAAGTCCACTCCATTCGCCTCTTCACATCACTCCCCCTCCATGTAACTGTTATCTATCGCCCACCCCCCCACCGACAAATCAAAATCAACCTTCCTTACGGACTTCGACTCCTGGCTTTCCATCTTTCTAGACCCCCTCTTCCCCCACTCTTATTCTTGGCGATGTTAACATTCACGTCGACAGCCCCTCCGATCCCCATGCTTTAAAGCTCCTCGCCCTCACTTCCTCATTTAATCTCCAACTTTGCTCCACCGCCCCCACCCACCTGCATGGCCACTGCCTTGACCTGATACTCTTCTCTAACTCTTCTCCCTTAAACTTCCACAACTCAATCCTTCCCTCATCTGACCATCACCTTTTAACCTTCAATCTTCAGCTTCTGCTGTCCCAACCCCATCCCTTCTCCTCCGACCTATTTTGAAACCTTCATAATATGGATCCTTTGACACTCTCCTCCACCATCTCTCCATCTCTTTCCTCCATTTTGTCCTCCAAATCTGTCGACGAGGCAGTAACTTCTTATAATGCTGCACTATCCTTGGCTCTTGACACTCTTGCCCCGCCCACCCCTCGTCCCATTAGACGTTCTACTCCTCAGCCCTGGCTTTCATCTACAACTCACTATTCACACATCTCTACTTGCTCTGCTGAACGTGTCTGGACCAAATCCCGCTCCCCTGAAGACCTTCTACATTTCAGATTCATGCTTGACTCCTTCCAGTCAGCCATAGCACTTGCCAAACAAAACTACTTCATCCATCTGACTAACTCCCTAGCCTCTGATCCTCGCCACCTCTTTAATACCCTCAATTCTCTCCTCAAAGTGCCCCCGTCCCCAGTCACGCCCTCACTTTCTGCCCATACCCTTGCCGACTACTTCCATGACAAAATCCAAAAGATTACCCTCCAATTCCCCACACCCTCATCTACCTCCCTCCCTCCTCAATCCCCCCCATCCTGACTTCCTCTGCTACCCTCTCCTCCTTCCCTATGATCTCTGAAGAGGAAACCACACTTCTTCTTTCCTCCTCCAAACCTACCACCTGTTCCTCTGACCCTATCCCCACCCATCTTCTATACCCCATCTCCCCCACCATTATCCCCTCCATCTCTCATATTCTCAACCTATCACTCTCCACTGCAACCATCCCCATCGACTTCAAACATGCCGTTGTCACACCTCTCCTTAAGATACCCTCACGCGATACCACCTGTCCTTCTAATTATCATCCCATCTCCCTCCTTCCCTTCATATCTAAACTTCTAGAACGAGCAGTCCACCGATGCTGCCTCGACTTCCTCACCTCCCAGGCCCTCCTGGACCCACTACAATCTGGCTTCCGTCTCCTACACTCCACCAAAACGGCTCTTACATAAGTCTCCAGTGACTTGTTCCTCGCTAAATCTACTCTGTTCTCATCCTTTTCGACCTCTCCGCTGCCTTTGACACTGTTGACCACAATATTCTCCTCTCCACCCTCTCCTCGCTGGGTTTTAAAGGCTCCATATTATCCTGGTTCTCCTCCTACCTCTCCCATCTCTCCTTTAGTGTATGCTTTGGCGGCTCCTCCTCCTCTCCCACCCCACTCCATGTTGGTGTACCCCAGGGATCCGTCTTGGGCCCCCTCCTTTTCTCTCTCTATACACAATCCTTTGGTGCGCTTATCTCCTCCCATGGCTTTCAGTACCATCTGTATGCCGACGACTCCCAAATCTACCTCTCTACACCTAATATCTCTCCAGCAATCCAAACCAAGATCTCTGCCTGCCTTTCTGACATCACCATCTGGCTGTCTCATCACTGCCTGAAATTGAACATGGCCAAGACTGAACTCCTCCTCTTTCCCCGTAACTCTTCTCCTCCTCCTCCCCCTTTCTCAGTATCCGTGGATGGATCTATGATCCTTCCTGTTCCCTTGGCCCGCAATATGGGGGTCATCTTTGACACCTCTCTCTCCTTCTCCACATATATCCAGCATGTTGCTAAAACCTGCCGCTTCTTTCTCTACAACATTAGCAAAATCCGCCCCTTCCTTTCGGAACACACCACCAAAACGCTTATCCACTCCTTAATCTCCTCTCGCCTCGACTACTGTAACCTGCTCCTTGCTGGTCTTCCCGTGAGCCATCTCCTCCCCCTTCAATCCATGCAAAATTATGCTGCTCGACTAATCTTCCGCCAGTCCCGCCACGCCCACATTACTCCTCTTCTCAAGTCGCTTCATTGGCTACCCATCCAATTCCGCATCCAATTCAAACTTCTCCTACTCACCTATAGGTGCATTCACTCTGCGGCTCCTCAATACCTCTCATCTCTTATCTCTCCCCACATCCCAGCTCAGGAACTTCGCTCCGCTAACAAATTACTTCTATCTAGGCCTTTCACTCATACCGCTAACTCCCGACTTCGCTCCATTCACCTTGCTGCACCCTATGCCTGGAACAGCTTACCTGTGTCTATACGTCAGGCACCCTCCCTAGCCCTCTTGAAATCCAGGTTAAAAACCCATCTCTGCACTATCGCATTCAGATCCTGACTTTTATCCCTCATCTTAACCTAACCCCATCATTCTCATGACCGAACCGTAAAACCCATCGAATTGATTAATGTCTGTACTGTCTTGACTAGATTGTAAGCTCGGACGAGCAAGGACTGTCTCTTGTATGAATGTCTGTATAGCGCTGTGTGCGTGGCGCTATATAAGTGTTTAATAGTAGTAGTAGTAGCTTCAGCATGAGGGACAGGTTTTCAACATCAGAAAGTGATTTTTCTTGCCATGCTGTTTATTTTTCCTGTCTTATAACATGATTGCACATCAAATGCTTCAAGCAAGTTATAGTAATAAGAACATAGGAACATAAGAAATGCCATACTGGGTCAGACCGACGTCCATCCAGCCCAGTATCCTGGTTCCAACCGTGGCAAATACAGGTCACAAGAACCTGGCAGGTTCCCAAAAAGATACACAGCTTCCACAATGCTTGTACTGGGTTAAGTAGAGAATTTCCCGGGTCCTCCTTAATAAAGGTTTATGGGCTTTTCCTCCAGGAACTTGTTCAAACATTTTTTAAACCCAGCTACACTAACAGCTTTTACTACATCTTCAAGTCCAGAGTTTGATTACGCGTTGAGTGAAAAATGATTTTCTCTTATTAGGCTTAAATGGCTAATATTGTAGTTTCATTGTGTGCTCCCTAGCCTTTCAGTGTTTTGATGGAATAAACAACCAGTTTACATTTACCCGTTCTATGTCATTGATTAATTTATAGATCTCTATCATATCTCTCCTCTGCCGTATCTTTTCCTAATTGAAGAACCCTAACCTTTTAAGTCTTTCCTCATAGAGATATCCCTCCATCCCCTTTACCATTTTGGTGGTTCTTCTCTGTACCTTTTCTAATTCTGCTATATCCTTTTTAAGATATGGCGACCAGAATTGCACATAATATTCAAGGTGCGGTCACACCATGGAACAATACAGAGGCATTATAATATCCTTTGTTTTATTCTTCATTCCTTTCCTTATGATACCTAGCATTCTATTTGCCTTCTTTGCCACTGTTGCACAGGATTTCAATGTATTATCCACAATGATTTCAAAATCCTTTTCCTGGGTGGTGGTTTATTTATTTATTTACATTCTCTTATATACCATGCTATTCTGCATCAGTGTGGTTTACATTGAACAAACTGAAATTACATTGAACAGGGTATTATAACTTGGAGATAACTATTTTACAGGGAACATGGGCTATGGAGGGTTAAGTGGCTTGCCCAAGACCACAAGGAGCACCTGTGGGACTAGAAACCCCAGTCCTTCCAGCCCAAGGTTGCTGTCCTCTAGTGGGATTTGAACCCCTGACCTTCTGGCCTGAAGTACCTTGCACCAACCACTAGGCCACTCCTCCACTCCAATGTGCTTTGGGGCAGATCCTAGCCATCACTGCTCCTAATGTGGAATCTTGCATTGTGTAACCATAGTTTGGATTGTTCTTTCCTAGGTGCATAACTTTGCACTTGTCCACATTAAATTTCATCTGCCATTTGGATGTTCAGTCTTCCAATTTATCAAGTTCCTCTTGCAATTTTTCACAATCTTGTGTTTTAATGACTTTGAATAATTTTGTGACATCTGCAAATTTGATTGCCTCACTCATTCCCATTTCCAGGCCATTTATAAATATGTTAAAAAGCAGTGGGCCCAGCACAGATACCTGGGGTACTCCACTATTCACCTTTCTCCATTGAGAAAACTGGCCATTTAGCCCTACGCTCTGCTTGCTTGCTTGCTTTTTTTTTTTTTAAATAAATGTAGCATATACACTTCATAACATAAGTGAACAGCAAAAAGAAACCTTAAAATAGGAAAATTTTCCAATAAATTAGGAAAATAAGTATATTGGACCACATCATAGCTAATTAATCAAAGAAAAATTAAATTGTACTATAAGGCAATTTAAAAAAAGACCTGAGTGCACATCCCTCGAAAACATAAACCGAACAAGCCTGTGGGACGATTACATGAGTTTTATTTTGCTCCCATACGACAATAAGTTCAGAGAGCTGTCTGGACTAAAAAAAAAACAGAGGACCTGATTTTTGCAGCCCAAAAACTGTATACGTGTCTTAGTTGGGGATATTCAACAGTACTTACATGCTGTTGAATATCTCCTCCTAAGTCCCTTATGCGCCCCAATGCTATCTGGTTAGCATTGGGGCACCTATCTTTAAGATACTGGAGCTAACCGGGCAGCATCCAATATCACTACTGCCTGGTTAGCTTTGACGGCTTTCAGCTTTTGCAGTAATCACCAGATATGCAGTGCCATTGCTGCTGCATTGAATATCCGGTTTAGAGGTCGGCGGGGAGGGCTATAATCTTTACCATCACATGCAACCAAATAAATGCAAGGAAAATGCAATACAAACTTAATCCCCAAGGCTAAAGCTCTGGACACAGGATCAGAAAATCCTGGTGCCGCTTCTGTGAACCTGGAAAAATCAGGAAACATGCACATTTTCGAGCCTAGAAAAAGCTTAAAGACCGCTTTGCAGTCAAACTCTATGGGGTATATTTACTAATTGGCGGTAGCGGCTTCTGTGCGATATCAGAGCTGCGGCTCCATTCAAGTCAATGGCGCCGCAGCTCTGATATCGTATAGAAGCCCCTACCACAGATTAGTAAACATACCCCTAACGCAAACATAAGAACCAGTGTGGTTATCTGGGTAACTACCTCTAAGGAAGACTCTTAAGAATTCCATAAGGTTATCCCCCACGGTATCTCCCTCGTCCTCAGATGGAGTAACACCTCCCAAGGAAAGGTATTGTGTCCTGACCAATGGAGGCAAGTTTCCAGAGTCCATATCCAACACCTCAGTCAAATATTTCTTAACCATTTTGATGGGTGATAAAAGGGGAGACTTGGGGAAGTTTAGAACCAAAGATTGTTCCTTCACACCTGATTCTCAAGATGCTCCATAAGCCGTGAAACAGTATTACTCTCCTTCACCGGGGCATCATCTACGACCTGAGCAGTGTTTAATTTTGACTCTTGCAGACAGAGAATCTAATGCCCGAGAGTACTCCACCACAACTTGCAATACAACAGAGAAGTCATCCACAAGTCTATTTGATAAAGACTGCAGGGAGATGTTAAAACCCTGTATAACATACCATCATGGTCTTTGGTCTCTGTACCTCACAAACCACAAACCCCGAGGCAGTCTCACCCAACTCACATGCAATGGTATTGAGGAACAGCAGACAAACCCCCTGTTGCCCCTTCTAAAAGGAGAGATGACACAGCAACCAGCCCCAGCTGCAGAAACACTTCTGTGATTGGGAGGCAGCTCTCGCACAATGGGGCTCGTTGAAGCCCTTTCACTGCTGCCTGAAGTAAGCCTACTGGGCTGGCCCAGGGAAAGTGAAGCCCAGGAAGCTGAAGACACACATAAACCATCCAGAGTGGTCTGATGGAGGAGTACAGAACCAGTGCCTTCCAGTAGAATAAGCTTCCCTTTTCACTTCCTCTTACCCATCATGAGACAGAGAGAGGGAACCACCAAAACCACCAGCACAATGATGCAGGGCTGAGAGTATCCTCAGACGTGCAATCTCATAGTGCCATCTTGGATCACCTACTCTCTACTTTCTATCTTTTAATCAGTTCCTGATCCACAATAGTACAGTGCCTCCTATCCAATGACTTTTCAATTTTGTCAAGAGTCTCTCTTAAGGAACTTGCCAAAGATTTTCTGAAAATCCAGATATACTATATCGACTGGTTCATCTTTATCTACCTGTTTATTCACACCTTCAAAAATATATAACAGATTAGTAAGACAAGATCTTCCTTAGCTAAATCCATGTTGGCTTTCTCCCATTAAACCATGACTATCAACATGTTCAGTAATTTTATTCTTTATTTTATTTATTTAGCTGGGTTTATATACTGCTTTTCTCCAGGTCAAAATGGTTTACATCGAACAACACACAATAGATAGTTATGTTAAACATACCGTTAGCTTATTTACAATTGAATGAGGTGGCAACTAAATATAAGGAGATAGTTATCTTATTTACATATTTACAGTACAAACAGGTGTACATGTTGAGGTAGAGCTTCTTACAGAGTGGGAGGTACATTCCATGGGGACTGAATACATGGTTCTTCAAGGAGGCCAAAGTGTTCAATGAAGAGGTGCATATTCAGTTGTTTCTGAAAGGTTAGGAGGTTGGTGGTGGATCTGATTTTGGTTGGGAGTGTGTTCCTTAAGGAGGGTGCATAGAGCTCGAATAAGCGCGAGCAGACTTGGTATCATAAGGAAAGGAATGGAAAATAAAACAAAAGATACTATAATGCCTCTATATCGTTCCATGGTGAGACTGCACCTTGAATATTGTGTGCAATTCTGGTCGCCGTATCTTAAAAAGGATATAGCGTTATTAGAAAAGGTTCAGAGAAGAGCCACCAAAATGGTAAAGGGGATGAAAGCATACTCCTATGAAGAAAGGCTAAAAAGGTTAGGGCTCTTTAACCTGGAAAAGAGACGGCTGAGGGGAGATATGATAGAAGTCTATAAATTAATGAACAGAGTGGAACGGGTAAACGTAGATCGATTGTTTACGTTATCAGAATATAGAAAGACTAGAGGACATGCAATGAAGCTACAGGGTAAACTATTTAAGACTAATAAAAGAAAATATTTTTTCACTCAACGTGTAATCAAACTCTGGAATTTGTTACCGGAGGATGTAGTAAAGGCTGTTAGTGTAGCTGGGTTTAGAAAAGGTTTGGACAAGTTCCTGGAGGAAAGGTCCATAAACCATTATTAAGAAGGGACCCAGGATATCAATGCTTGACCCAGTACAAGCATTGCAGAACCTGTGTTTTTTGGGGAAACTGCTAGGTACGTATGACCTATATTGGCCACTGTTGGAAACAGGATACTGGGCTTGATGGACCTTGGTCTGACCCAGTATGGCATATCTTATGTTCTTATGTGTTTTGTTCTTGCATAGGGGATTACTAGAGTGTTTGTAGCTTTTCTTGTAGTTTTGCTGGGCTTGAACTCTTGTAGGAGTGTGTTTAGATAGAATGTGTTTTGATGGTGAATAGCTTTATATATCTTGTATTTGATGCAGCTTTCTAGGGGAAGCCAGTGGAGCTGTTTCAGGATTTATTTATTTTATTTTATTTATTACAGTTTCTTATATACCGCACTATTCGGTATCAGCGCGGTTTACATTATAACATAATGACCATAACAACAAGCTTTTTGGTTTTACATAGAACAGGAGTACAAACTTGGATAACAGGGGTGAACTATATACATGAAATATTTACACGGAACAAGATTGAGGTAACAATAACATAAGGCACGTAAGTGGTCATTTCTTAATGGGGATACCTAGATTTCATTGCTGACTGAGTAATATTGGATGAAAAGGTGGTATTTGAGTGCCTTCCTGAACTGAGTTAGGTCTACAATGGCCCGAATGTCGGAAGGAAGAGCATTCCAGCATTTGGGGACATAGAAACTGAACGCCCTGTTTGCAGTTGTCATGTTGCATTTTGTCAATGCCTTTGGGGTTATTAGCAGGTTTACAGCTGTTGCTCTTCTGGATCTGTTGGGGGCATCGTGTGAATAAGTTCTGTGAGTGAGGAAAATGAAATACCTTTGATTGTCTTGAATGAGAGGAGTAGGGTTTTAAAGTTAATCCTCCCATGTATGGGGAGCCAGTGAAGCTGTTTGAGAATGGGAGTCACGTGGTCACTTCTAGAGGCTCCGTAGAGGACCCTTGCTGCAGCATTCATGGCCTGCTGTAATGGGCTCAGTGTAGATTGAGGGAGACCTTGTAAGATGGCATTTGCAAAGTCGAAATGTGGCAGGATTAGTGCTTGGTATATAGTCCGGAAATCGTCTGGGTCCAACAGAGAGCGCAGATGCCTGAGCGTGCGGATTTTGAAGTATACAGCTTTGACTATATTGCTTATGTGATGTTTCATATCCAGACGTTGGTCCAAGGTGACTCCAAGGTATTTTATTGTTTCTTTAGTTTGTAAGTCAGCTTCTTTGACACTGAGATGGGATGGAGGAATGAAGTTGGGGTCTCTGGCAATGAAAAGCACCTCCTTTTTTCTTATGTTGAATGCGTAGGTTTTGTGATTGGAGCCAATCTGAGACCGCATTGAAACAGTCTACCAGTGGTGTCAGGTCCAAATGAGCTGTAGAGAACGGCATGTATAAGAGTATGTCATCTGCATATATCAAACAGTTCACGTTAAATGATCTGATGATATTGCAGATGGGCTGCATGTATATATTGAATAGTAGAGAAGACAACGAGGAGCCTTGTGGTACACCTTGCTTTTGATGGAAGTGTTTTGACTCTTCTGATCCGGATTTCACATATTGCCATCTTCCATCCAGATAAGACTTACACCATTCTAGCGCAGTGTTGCAGACGCCCTTCTCTTTCAGTCGCCCAAGGAGAATTTTGTGACTCACCGAGTCGAACGCCGCGGCGATGTCTAAGAAGATGAGCACAAAACCTTGTCGGATATTGTCGATGCCTGTGATGATATCGTTGAATAGGCTAGTGAGTAGGGTCTCGACTCCATGATATTCTCTGAACCCATGTTGGCAGTGATCAAGGGGAGCTGCAGAATCTATATGATCTTGAATTTGCCGTTGTACTTCTTTCTCAATTATCTTAGCTAGGAGGGGAATACTAGCTATTGGCCTATAAGAATCGACCCTTTGAGGGTCTAGTTTGGGGTTTTTCAGTAGCGGCCTAATGGAAGTTTGTTTGAGTGCTGTGGGGAAGGAACCTGTTGTGAAGGAGAGGTTCATCAGATTCGCGATGAAAGAGCTGAACACACCGCGTAGCTCCTTAATCCAAAAAGCTGGCAAGGGTCAGTCTGCGCAGTGGAGGTATTGAGAGATGCTATTGTATCCTCAATACATTTAGTGGATGGTGTGGAAAATTTATTTAGTGGGGTTAGGCCGGTTGGTTCTTGATACGGGTCTGCTGAAACCTTGTCAGTCTGCACGATCTTGGATTGCAAGTAGTCAGCGAATTTTTGTGGGTGAATCTCACTATGTTGTTCGGGAGATGGTTCCTTCAAAAGAGATTTGACCAAGTTGAAAAGATCACGTGGTTTGTTCAGTGATCTCTTTAGAGTGTCGGTGTGATGTTGTTTCATTTTAGTTGTGATAGCTTCGCGGTGCATTGAGAGGTGGAGTTGGTAGGCGGTCTGGTCTTCAGTAGAAAGCGATCGGCGCCATCGGCGCTCAAGTCTGCGTAGTTGAGTAAGAGAAGATCGCAGCTCAGGAGAGAACCATGGGGCAGAGCTTCTTCTTACCCTTGCTGTGTTATTGGAGTTCGGGCGTTGTGAGATGGCATGCAGGTTGCAATTCCAAGAGGAGATTAGTTCTTCAAGGTCAGTCGTGGTTTTGTTGAGGAGTGATTGGGTCTCAGACAGGATGTGTTCCCTGTTAAATGGGCAAAAACTTCTTATGAACGTTCGTGATGTGCTGTTCATATTTCTGCTGCTATGCAGCTGCTTGTTGTTGATGGGTATCTGGATAATGATCAATTTGTGGTCCGACCAGGGTACATCAACGACTGATATTGGTAGGTTGTGATTTTGTTCAATGACAGGCTGAGGAGCAAACACCATATCAAGAATATTGCCCTTTATATGTGTGGGATTGTTGATGATTTGCTTGAATCCCAGGTCTTCAATGGCATCAAGGAAGGCAGTTGCGTAGTTTTGGGGTAAGGATGGGAGATTGAAATCACCCATTATCCAAGTTGGTTTATTGGGAGCTAGGTCAATAATGGAAGGGAGGTCATCTGGAGAAGCAGACGGTGTTCTGTATAACAGGTTGAGGGAGCATTGCTGATTTGCAATGGAGAGAATGTCTAGACTGTTTGTGCTGGAGGAATCGGTTATGTGGAAGTTCAGGTCTGATTTGGTGAGTATGAGCAATCCTCCTCCTTTTTTATTTTCTCTATGTCTTGTGTGTATAGAGAAGTTGGGGGGTAGGAGTTGGTTGAGGAGAACGTTGTCCTCCGATGATAGCCAGGTTTCCGTGATCATAAGTAGCTCTAGGTCATAATGGGAGATTATGTCTAGAACCACAGGCCATTTTTTGCATATAGAGCGCGTGTTTATGATGGCACATTTTAGGGGTCGGCAGTTCAGAGGTTTTTTCTGGTTGGGTGTCTTGGATAGCTGGAGTGCTATATGTATCAGGTGGGAGCGGCGCGTGTAGGCGTCACTTCCTGGGTGGGAGTTTGGGGGTCCAGACCATCTTTTTCCATGGTTATTCAAGACGGGAATGTTACTGTGGGACGGATAAAGGGCATGGGAGGTTCCAAGCCAGTATGCAAGGAGGTAAAAGCTAACAAGAGCAGCGAACTGGAGGGCCATTTTGAGAGTTGTGGTTGTGTGTGAGGCACAATAATTATGAGATAGAACAGTGCAGTAATGATACACTACAATAATGAGGAGTTATGAGAAAATACAAAATTGAGATGGTACAATAGGGAGATCTGTAAAAGAGCGAGTACTCAGGGTACAGATTACATACGCTAACACATTAAATACACTAAAACCATGACGAGAGGATACAAAATGGGATGATGCAATAATAAGATAGTATTCTAACAGGTTACATGGTACCTTGAACGAGCAAAACAATAATGAATCATATAGGCTACGTTGTTCAGTACCTTTCCAGGATGAGTTCATTACCTCAGATTTTCTTATGCAGTGCGGGGTTTAGATTTATAAACTGCCGTTGCTATACGTAGCTGGGTGAGTTTGTTGTTGGTGGACGTCTTCTAAGGCTGGATGGTATGCAGTAGTTTTAGAGTGTCCTTCCTCTTGGTCCACGCCTAAGGGCCCTCTGGCGAGGCCCTCAGAAGCGCGCCCAATGGCGCGAACTTTTAAAGTTCCTGGTGCAAGCCCCGATTGGGCGAAGATGTTGCCGCTACTCCTCCCGCTGCTTGAGGCTCGATCCCCCGACTGGGGAGAGCTGATGAAGGTGGCGGGTGCACAGGGACCACGTGCCCGATGGCGCGAACCTTTAAAGTTCCTGGTGCAAACCCCGATTGGGCAAAGATGTTGCCGCTACTCCTCCCGCCGCTTGAGGCTCGATCCCCCGACTGGGGAGAGCTGATGAAGGTGGCGGGTGCACAGGGACCATGCGCCCGATGGCGCGAACTTTTAAAGTTCCTGGTGCAAGCCCCGATTGGGCGAAGATGTTGCCGCTACTCCTCCCACCGCTTGAGGCTCGATCCCCCGACTGGGGAGAGCTGATGAAGGTGGCGGGTGCAGGATAGGTGTAATGTGGTCGTATTTTACTGCTTTCAATATTATGCGTGCTGTTGTGTGCAGGGCTAGGCATAGTGAGAGGAGTGAATAGCAGGGTAGTCCCTGGTATATAGCATTACAATAGTTGAGTTGGGGGAGGGTCATGGTTTGTAGTACTATGCGGAAGTCATGTGGATTTAGGAGGGGGCAAAGGCATTGAAGGGCCTGACTTTGTAGTATATTGCTTTTGTGGGTTTTGCTATTTGTCATTTGAGTGGGAGGGTTTGGTTTGAGGTGATGCCCAGGTATTTTATTTGTGGTCGTACTTTTATTTGGGTTGTGTTTAGTGTGAGATGAGTTGGTGGAGTGAAGGAGTGGTCCTTGGTTATGAATAGCACTTCAGTTTTCTTGTAGTTGATGGTGAGGTTGTTGCCCTTGAGCCATCTGGAGACATCTTCAAAGCACTGAAGGAGCTGTGGGTTGGTAGGGTGTGTGATGGTTATTGGTCCATTGATCATGATGTCATCCATCTATATGTAGAAGTCGATGTTATGAGATTTTATAATTGAGCAGAATGGTTGCAAGTATATGTTGAAGAGAAGAGCTGATAATGTGGAGCTTTGCGGTACTCCGTGGGTTTGGTGGTAGGGGGTGGAGATGCCGGCTTCAGTTCAAATTTGTTGGTGCCTGTTTGTCAGGTATGACTTGAACTACTTTAGTACTGTGTCCTGTATTCCAGTTGCTTGAAGATGGTGGAGGAGAATGTTGTGGGAACGGTGTTTAATGCAGCAGTGATGTCCAGAAAGATTAGGATGTATCTGTTTTGCTTGTTTTGACTTCCTTTTATCAGTGTTTATGAGGGAGACCATGAGGGTTTCAACTCCATGGAGAGTTTGGAAGCTGTGTTGTTGCGGGTCCAGGAGGGCGTTTGTATCAATGTGGTCTTTAATTGTTGCTGAACGGTTTTCTCAATGATCTTTCCTGCAAATGGGAGGCTTGTGATGGGTTGGTATGAAGTGGGATCCAAGGGGTTGAGGTCAGGTTTCATTAAGATGAGGCAGATGGGCATCTGTTCTTGTTGTAGGGAGGCTTGGGTGGGGTTGGTGTGTGCTAGGCTTAATTCCTGTTTGGTTGCTTTGATCTAGCTGACTGGGCATGGGTTAAGAGGGATGGTGGTTGTGTTGAGTGCTTTGATGATGGATTAAATCTCCTCCTTGCTGATAGTGTCAAATGTGGACCATGAGTTGGGGGGAGGGAGGAGGGTGGATTGGGGTGGAGAGAATGTTGGGGTGGGGGTGTAGTTGCTTGTAGTGGTTGGCAAGTTGTTTGAGGTTGTTGTTTATGTGCGGATCTGAGGTGGTGAGGATCTTTGTTAGTTACTTGATCAGGTCAAACAGTTTGTGGTTTCTACCATTTTGCTTGGATCATTAAAATCATCTGTAGCACGTGAAGACTGGAGAATGGTCAGTGTAACAGCAATTTTAGAAAGGGTTCCAGGGGTGATCTAGGAAACTACAGACCAGTGAGTCTGATGTCAGTGCCTGGAGTTTCCCAGATCACTTCAATTTGAACCCGGCTCCTGCAGTACAAGCCACTTCTTTTCTAGATGCCTTAAACATGATGGACTTGGGGGGGCGGAGCTTGCCGCGAAGCGAAATGGCTGCCTAAAGGGATCACTCCTGTCCCGATAAGAGACTCCTGACCTCCTCCTTTAATAGAGCCCTGTATAACGCGCACACTTGGGTGCAGACAATAAAGCTGAATGTCCACTTTAAAGCCAGCGAAGCTGGAATTTCAGCAAGGGACCGGGCAAGCTGCAAAGCGTGCAAAACAAGAATCACTGTCACCGCAGAAAATGGCGCCGGAGAAAGAGAACGTCGGCGGCACACGAGAAATCCTGGCTGAATTGAGAGCGGTAAAGGAGTTAATAGCTACCAACGGGCTGACACTGGGTCAAATGCAGGAGGATTTACAAGAGGTAAAAGGGAAATTAGAAGATATGAGCGGGCGTCTAGCCAAGGCAGAAGCACTGACCCAAAAACACGAGAATATGTTGGCTCAAGTAGGCCCGCTGGCTAAGGGAGTAGCAGCGCTTGAGATTCAAGCTGAAGACCAGAATAATCGGGCAAGAAGAAGTAACGTACGCATTACTGGCATACCGGAGGGAACAGAAGGAGCAGACCCGATTGCTTACATGGAAAAGCTGATTCCAGAATTACTTCAAATAACTTTCACTAAAGCTTTGGAGATCGAGCGTGTACATCGAGTGCTGTCGCACACAGTAAATCAGAGAAAAGGGCCAAGGCCTTTTGTAATTAAGGTCCTAAGATACCCACAAGCACTGCAGATCCTGCAGGCCGCGAAGCAGAAAAGTGTAATCCAACTTAACGGCAACAAGGTGGCCTTCTACCCAGATCTCTCAAAGAAAACGATGGACCGCAGAAAGGAGTTGTTGGCTTGTCGGCCCATGATGCAAAAGATTCAAGCACGATATGGACTATACTATCCAGCCAGAATGAGGGTAACAGTGGACAACACCACACGCATATTTGACGATGCAGCAGCACTGTGGACATTTTTGCAAGACCATATACAAATGGACACAGGGCGCTGAACGGTAATTGCTGTAGCCAGGAAAAAGGGAGAACTGTAGTGATAATCATGGCAAGATGGGTCATGTAGACCTCATCTAAAGAACTGTAAGGACCAATCATTTTCTTGTAAGAGAACTAAGTTAATATGCAGATGCTCTAAAATTGGTGCATGTGTTAAAGCCATAAGATAAGTGCAAATGTATTACGATAGCCCGCATTAGGGCTATAGACAGGATGGGTGGTGAGATCACTTACATGGAGGGGGAGGTAACTAAAGGAATGATGTGTGTAATTAGGGGGGGCGGGGGTGGGGGGAGTCTGCTTGCATGGGGAACCGGTTGTGCTTCACCACACAAGAAGTTGTAGTTGTTATGTTTTGTAAGACATGGTTGTATATAATTATGTTTAAAGCAGCGACAAGAATGACAGAGGGGCACCTGATGACGAGCACTACCCCCAAAAGTGCCAGTAGTAATCAATATGGCTAGTACCAAGCTAAGGGTACTGTCTTTGAATGTCCAGGGTATTTCAAATCCCATTAAACGGAAATTTTTTTTAACATACTGCCAACAACAGGGCGCGGACATACTCTATATCCAGGAAAGTCACCTATCATCGTATGAATCATATAAAGTTAGCAGCAAAGTGTACCGAAACTTAATAGCAGCGCCAGCAATAAAAAAGAAAGGGGGAGTGATTATACCGATTAGGAGAGCGCTGGAGCCGAAGATTTTGGAAACAAAAATAGACCCAGGGGGTAGATGGGCCAAGGTTAAAATACAGATTGATGGCCAAGAATATGCTCTGATGAATGTATGGTCCAAACCAGGAGGAACCACAGTTCTTTGAGCAGGTATTAATGGAATTAAATGAGATGGCATCAGCTCGGATAATCCTTGGAGGCGACTTCAATATCATTCAGGATCCGTTGGTTGATCGAGCTCCTTATCGACAGCAGTCCAAGCCCAAATCTGGTCGAGCACTGCAGAATTTAATGGAGGCCTTGGGGTTGGTAGACCCATGGAGACTTATGCATCCGAAGGCTAGAGAATATTCATTTTACTCTCTTCCACATAATACTCAAACCAGAATAGACTACTTCTTGCTCTCAAAGACAATAGTGCCCCAGCTCATAGAGACGAGTATACAAACGAAAACAGTCTCGGATCATGCGGCAGTGTCAGTCACGCTGGATATGAATAAGGTGAAGAAAGCCAGGCCCAGGTGGCGTTTTGATAGAACATTGCTAGCTGACAAGGACTTCGTCACTTACATAAAAAAAAGTATCACTGGCTATTTTGAACTCAATATAGAATCAGAGACATCAACATGGGCCTGGTGGGAGGCGTTTAAGGCGACCATACGAGGATACATAACTATGTACAGTATACAACAGCAGAGAGCTAGGGATAAAGAGCTGTACGAATTAAATCTAGAAATACGAGCTGGAGAACGGTTACTGACCAAACGACTGGATCCATTGGTACTGATACGACTGCAGAAACTGCGGTATCAATATAATTCCATATTAAACTCAGAAGCGCAGCAGCAAATTAAAGCGCAGCAAAGTGTGTACTATCATGAGAGCAACCGAGCAAGCACGTTACTGGCTCATACTTTGAGAGCGAAAGAAGCGGTGTCGCACATCGCGGGGCTGCAGGATACAAATGGTCAGTTGATTGTGGATGACGAAGGAATACTTGAGCATTGCAGGAAGTTCTATGCAAAGCTATATCAATCTGAGGCTGACTGGAGTGAGGAAGCTTTTGGTAAACTAACTTCTACTGTGGTAGGACCAAAGCTGTCCAAGCAGCAAGCTTCCTCATTGGAAGAGGACATTACCTGCAGAGAGATACAGCAGGCAGTGAGACAGTTGGCGAAGGGGAAAGCAAGCGGGCCAGACGGCTTGCCGCTGGAATTCTACGCGACATTTGTTGAGCAGCTAACACCTGAACTGCAAGTGTACTACAATAAACTGTACGAGGAATGCCCGGAGGTTGGGGCGTTTGCTGAGGCAAACATAGTCATACACCCGAAGCCTGGGCGGGACCCTCAGAAAGTGGAAAATTATCGACCCATTTCGTTGCTGAACGCCGACTACAAAATATATGCGAAGATATTAGCCAACAGATTGGGAAAAGTGTTAGATGATCTTATTCACCCAGATCAATGTGGATTTATGGCAGGCAGGTCGACCACGGATAATGGTCGACTAATGGCACATGTCCTGATGAGAGCTCAACAGATAACTGACCCAATAGTGGGGCTTGCCTTGGATGCTGAGAAGGCATTTGATAGGGTGGAATGGCCGTTCCTATTCAGAACGATGGGTTGGTTTGGGCTCAAAGAAAAATTCCTGAAGAGAGTTGAAATGTTATACACCAAGCTCTCTGCTCGCGTAGTAGCGAATGCAACGGAGTCTATGGCCTTTAGACTATATAGAGGAACGCGACAAGGATGCCCTTTATCGCCATTACTGTTTAACCTCGCACTCGAGCCCCTGGTGCTTAAGATCAGACAACATAGTGGGATCACGGGCCTGGATGTAGATGGATCTCAATGTAAGCTATCAGCCTATGCGGATGATCTGTTTTTGTTCCTAGAACCCAACTCTTTGACAACAGTGCTTGGCGTTATAGCTAAATATTCAGCAATATCAGGATATAAGCTGAACCTAACGAAAACAACAGTGATACCTTTAAATCCTGCTGTTACAGTGACAGCGCTTAGTCAGTACCCCTTGAAAGTGGAGCAATCCTTTTTTAAATATCTGGGTATAATGTATGGGACCACTGTGCATGAGACAATGCAACAAAATAAGATTATCTGTGAAAGGATCATTCAGGAATATACGGATAAGTGGTCTCCGCTGAACTTAACGTGGTGGGGCAGGCTGGAAACCATTAAAATGGTTATTGTTCCCAACTTATATCCTAAGTATGATACCGATACTATTTGAGTCTCGATTCTATGCTAAACTAAGTAAATTGCTGCTCTCCTTCTTGTGGCGCAACAAAACGCCACGAATACCGGCATGGAAACTCAGACTCTCTAAACAGCGAGGGGGAGTCCACTTCCTAGATTTTTTTTGGTACCATGTTGCCGCTCTTCTGAAACAAGGCGCATGCTGGAGTGAGGAAGAGGTAAATGAGGGGGATCCCCAATGGTTGCGGATGGAGGCGGTAATGAGTAAACCGCTTCTGCTGTGAATGTGCATTGGGGCTGAAGATACCTCGGGAAACCCACATAATGCAGTGATTCAGGCTACACAACAAGTCTTTCGAATATTGGTGAATTATGTAGAAGATGCAAGAGAACATACCACGGGTACACCCATATGGTTGAATCCCAGCTTTAAAATTGCAGGACACAGCTTTATATGGACCACCTGGATCAAGAAAGGAATATATAGCCTGGGTCAACTGATTCACAATAATGTCTTTAAGTCCTTTCCAACCCTTCAGCAGGAGTTCAAGTTGCCGGCAGTATGTATGTATCAATGGTGTCCTCGGTAGCGTTAAGACCTGGTCATCCGCTACTACAGAAGGTGAGGGACCTGAGTATGGGATCTCATCTGATATCGCAATTTGTCGCCATCATACGTGACGGAGAGAGAAGAAAGTGTACAGGTCTACAGCTCATCTGGGAATCTGAGAAAGGAGAATTAGACAACTCTGATATGTGTAATATCTTCTGGGGATCGCAGATACGAGTAACAAGAGCAGCCTCACTTACGCAAACGCTGTACTTCCTGGCTCACCGAGCGTACTTGACCCCACTGAAAGTAGCAAAGTGGCACCCTCAAGATGGGAACCAATGCTGGTCGTGCGAGAACGCAATTGGTACAATGGCTCACATGCTATATTACTGTCCCAAGCTGAAGGGATATTGGCAGCAAGTTTGGCTGCGAATAACCTAGCTACTAAAAGTATGTACATCATTGACATATCGTATAGTTATATACAAGTCACAGGCCGGAATTCCCGGTTTGAAGAAACAGGATTTTCTGACTTTCGACCTGATGCTTGGATTGGCACTGAAAGTGATACTAAGTCATTGGAAGAATTTTTCGAACCTAAAGGTTGAATACTGGTGGAACTTGCTGTGTGTACATCGGGCATACGGGAGAGCATATGTGAGCCAAAACCCGTGTTACTCTAGCATGCTCAGGAAGTGGGATACCCTGGACTTGCAACTATTGTGGAATAGTGCTCCATAAGGCATCTGGGGTGGGGGGGGGGTGATCGTCGTCATCAGGAATTGCCAATAGATTCAAGCTAGCGGGGGCTGAGAAGGGTGGCAGATGGAGAACTGAGAAGGTAATTCCTTTAGATAAGAGCTCCCAGGGGTAATAATGTGTTGTTCTTGTATTGTATGTGGCATTGTATTAGTTAAGGTTTTCTTTTATGTTACGTATTGTTGTACATGTCCAGTTCTGTGTAAAATGCTAAATAAAGCTTTTAAAAAAAAAACATGATGGACTTTACCCAAATCTTATCAGGACCAATGCATGTAGGTGGAAACTCCCTAGATCTCATATTTGTTCCCATCAGTCTTCACTCTACTACCAATCACATCCCTTGCCAGATAACACCTATACCCTGGTTGGATCACCACATGATCACATTTGAGCTACCATCTCAACACCATCGGGATAAACAGCAATGTGCATCTAACCCTCGCTGCTTCAGGGAATTTGATAAAGACACCATGCTTGGTTACATTCTACCCAAACTATGCACCTCAATTGACCTTACAGCAATAATGAAATATTGGAATGATACCATTGCACCAGTGGCATTCGCCCCTCAGAAAAAGACACTGTCATGAACAAATAAAGCACCATGGTACTCAGCTGATATGAAGCAAGCAAAACACAAGCACAGACAACTAGAAAAACGCTGGAGGCATTGCAGGGCCCACTTCACCTGCAAGAGTGCACTACAAAGCAGAGAGAATACAACAAGCTAATCCTCAGTCATAAAAAAGAATACCCCCCCCCAAAAGTATCATGAAATCTCTAAATTGTCCCACAGAGCCATTTGACATAGTAAAATCATTCACCCGATGTCCACCAAACCAGAATGATGCAACCCTATACCCAGAAATCTTTGCAACATATCTGCAGAATAAACTCACCTGTAAAAACTCAACAGTAGACCCTACACCTAAAAACAACACAAACAACCCAAACACCTGAACGTCTTTCAACCTAATCTGAGAAGATTACTGTGGACAAATCTTGAATAATATGAACACTTCTACCTCCGCACTTGACCCATGCCCCACCTCTTGGACAAAGATGGCCAGACAAGAGCTCACACCCATACTCCACTCAATCTCTATTAAAGGGTAGCATGCCCTCCATCTTAAAAACCACCTCCATCAGACCCCAGCTAAAGAAACAGCACACCTGACCCCAACTTACCCTCCTCCTACCGGCCTACATCCAGCATCCCCTTCCTAGCAAAGTTAATAGAAAAAAACAGTACAGCTACAATTACAAGCCCACATTGATTTTGCCGCTCCTTTAGACCCACAGCAACATGGCTTTAGTCAAAATCATGGGGTAGAAACCTTAATGTCCTCCCTAATTAACACACTACTCAAAGGAATTGAGAATCCAAAAAATGGTTTTATACTAATCTTCATACTGTAGATAGAGCAGCTATGTTTGATTTGCTAAGCCAAGCTCATAACCCGACTGATCATACTTGGAATAAGCGACACTCCCCTCTCATGGTTCCGATCCTTTCTAACAGATAGGTGGTTTCAGATCAGGACAAAGAATGGCACCTCAAGACCAATTAAACAGTAAGGGATACCTCAAGGATCTCAGTTGTTAGCCCTTCTATTTAACCTATACATACAACCAGTCTGCAAAATTATACAAGGACATAACTTATACTATCACCTCAATGCAGATGACCTGATGATCTATGCTCCACTCAAATCTGAAAGACCAGACTTTTCCCTCATAACATCTTGCATGAGAGCTGTCATAAACAGGTTACAAATTCATGATTTGAAAATCAACTATAATAAAGCAGAGGTCCTTACCATTATGAGAGATACCACCTACTCTCCATCTAAGTATTCATAATAGACAATTTTGTCATTCCAGTGAAAAAGGAAGTCAAATATCTTGGAATAATACTAGACCAGAGGCTCAGCTTGCAAGCTCATATTAAGAAGATGATATCCACATCCTATTACAAAATGAAGATACTACCAAACCTATGCCCTCTACTAGACCACAAGCACTATTGCACGGTATGTCAAGCTATAATTACTCCAAACTTGGACTATTGCAACCTCATACTGCAAGGCCTCCCCAAACATACTATCCAAGCTTTACAACTAGCACAAAACACTGCAGCCTGATTAATCACTGGAACTACACGACACCGATTCTTAAATACAATCCCACATCAAATATAAAGCAATCATGATGACATTTTAAAGCTATATACAATCAATCAGTTGATTGCTTGCTAGCACTTATTCGGAAAGCTCCAGAATCTTGTGAACAAGAAGAAGTCAGCATCAAAATGTCCTCCCCACCCAAGCCCTCAAGACCAGATGTTCTCAAAACACTTGCCAGAGAGCATTTGAAATCTACAGACCGACACTCTGGAACTTGCTCCCATATGAACTAAGATCAATTGATGACACCTCTGATTTTAGGGCAAAGTTAAAAACTCATTTATTTATTGAATATTATGGACCAACAACTTAGCATACATTCCCACCACTAACTATTCATGCCTATCCAATAACCTCCTGACTAGCAACTACATACTAGCCTCAGTTGAAGTGTAAATTGTAAATAATCGTGCTTCCTTAACCCCTGATTTGAATGCCAACCCTCAACCTCTTAAATGTAAATAGTTGCCACTGTTAGATGTATCATAGTTGACTTGGTTCCATGTATAATTGTTGAGTTAAATGTAAACCGCTTTGATGACTATGAAAGGCGGTATATAAGAAATGTTAAATAAATGCATAAATAAGCAATACCCATGCTTGATGTAAACTTTTAACCTTTGCAGCTGCTCCTTTTAGTTTTTTCTTAACTATTTTCCTCAGTTTGTCATAGTCTCCCTTTTGAAAAAAAGTAGTACTGTGGATTTCCTTGCATTCTCCCTCCATTTATTAAATCAAATGTGATCATGCTATGATCACTATTGCCAAGTGGTGCTAACACTGTTATCTCTTATACCAGATCCTGTGTTCCACTAATGAATAGGTCCAAAATTATTTCCCCTCATATCGGTTCATGAACCAGCTACTCCAAGAAGCCACCATTTACTTCATCTAGATACATTTTATCTCCCTAGCATGTCCTGCTGTGATATTGACCAGCCTATGCCGAGGTAATTGAAATCACCCATTATTACTGTGTTGTAACTTTTCTTAGCTTCTCTGATTTCTTTTAGCATTTCATCATCCACCTGTTCATTCTGGCCAGGCGGACAGTAGTATACCCCCACTGTCATCGCCTTCCCCTTTTTACATGGAATTTCTATCCATAGAGATTCTACAGTATATTTTGTTTCCTGCAAAACCTTTATCTTGTGTGACTCAACACCCTCTCTAACATAGAGCACAACCCCTCCACCAATTTGATCTACCCTGTCATTGTGATATAGTTTGTACCCAGGTATCACGGTATCCCATTGGTTGTCCTCCTTCCATCAGGTCTCTGAGATGCCAATTATATCTAACCTTTCATTTATTTATTTATTTATTTTAGTGCCATCAAGTCAGTGTTGGCTCATAGTGACCCAGCTACCTCTGGGTTTTCTTGGCAATGTATCACCAGAAGTAGATTGCCAGCCTTTTCTTCCAAAGCAATGGAGGGTAAAGTGACTTGCCCAAAGTCACAAGGAGTGCTAGTGGGAATCAAACCCTTGATCTTTTGGGTATTAGACAGTTGCTCTAACCACTAGGCTACTCCTCCACTTTCATTTAGTGCTATATATTTTAGCTCTCCCATCTTATTTTTTTAGACTTTTAGCATTTGCATATGGGCATTTTAGAGGTTGCATTTTATTGATATTAATAATCTGGTTATGAGTTGAGAAGGGTAATTTGGAATCCTTCAGCTCTTTATGCTCTGTACTTAAAGGTATCTGAGTTACTTTTATCTTTATAGGAACCTCCCTACCAGGATTCCCTAACTTCCCTCTTTTGCTAGTATCCTTCAAGGATACATACTTCTGAAACCATGCGCTCTTAGGTGACTGTCTGCTTTCCCCTATTATCTAGTCTAAAAGCTGCTCCATCTCCTTTTTAAGGGTTAATGCTAGCAGCCTGGTTCCACCCCAGTTAAGAAGGAGCCTATCCTTTCAGAAAAGCCACTCTCTTCCCCAGAATGTTTCCCAATTTTTAACAAATCCAACACCGTCTTTCTTGCACTATTATCTCATCCACACATTGAGACTCCATAGCTCTGCCTGCCTTTTGGGTCCTGCGCATGGAATGGGAAGCATTTCTGAGAATGCTACCCTGGAATTTCTGGATTTCAGCTTCCCACCTAAAATCCTAAACTTGGCCTCCAGAATATCCCTCCCATATTTTCCTATGTCGTTGGTACCAACATGTACCAAGACAGCAGACTCCTCTCCAGCACTATCTAACACCTTGTCTAGGTGGCTTGTGAGGTTGCTGCATTCGCACCAGGCAGGCATGTTACTAGTCGATTCTCATGTCCACCAGCCACCCAGTTAACTACATGCCTAATGATCAAATCACTAGCTGTAACAGGCATCCTAACCCTTCCCATATGAGCAAATTGTCCTGGAGTTACCTTCTCAGTGTGAGAGGGTTTTACATCACCTGGAGGGCAGTTCCTAGCTACAGGATCACTTCCTGCCACACCAAATAATGATCTCTGTTCATGTGACTTCTCTCCTCCATGGCAACAGAGAGGCTGCTAGACTGGAGGTGGGACTTCAGTACTGTGTCCCTGTAGGTCTCGTCTATATACCTCTCTGCCTTCCTTAGCTCCTCCAAGTCTGCTACTCTAGCTTACAGAGATCGGACTCATTTCCTGAGAGCAAGGAGCTCCTTACACCTAGTGCACATGTAAGAGCCCTTAAAGTTGCTAGGGATACTTGTATCAATACAGCTATACCTAATAAGTCTAAGGGACTTTGTTCACCTCAAGATTAGGAGGGAGGAGTGGCTCAGTGGTTGGGACAGGTTACCTCAGGCTGGAGGGCCAGGGGTTAAATTCCTGCATGGGGACAAGTAACCTCAGGCCAGAGGGACTGGGGTCTCTAGTCCCATGGCCACTCCCTGTGGCCTTGGGCAAGCTACTTAACCCTCCATCACCTCAGGTACACTTAGATTGTGAGCCCTTCAGGGACAAGGGAATAAAAAGTACCTGTTAGTATATACATGTAAACCACTCTGATGCTTAAGCAAAGAGCAGTATATCAAATGCCTAAACCATAACAATTAATCCATTCCTGATGAGAATTATCAGATGAACCTGAAAGTGAATTTGACCACCTCTGTCCCTTTAATAGGTTTAAGAGCCTATGGGCTCGATATTGAGTTGTGATGGCTATGCATCTTTAAGGCACATAGCTATAGCTGCTGAACTTTAACCCCGGATATTCAATCTGGGGCCATATCCTGGCACTGGAATTGAATAACTGGGTCTGCTGCAATGTGCCACAGTGAGCCACACGGCATGGAAGCTGATCAGGCAGCGGCAATATTGAGCTGCTACACATTTAGCTCCCATGGGTAAAGATAGCTAAGGTTTTCCCATGCCTATCTTTACCCACGGGTCGCAAACTCTTCTCCACCCTGGAATATAGCGGCGGAACTGAGGGACATTCAGCTGCACTAAACAGGTTAGTGCTGCTGAATATCACACTATAGCGGCATTTACATGGTTTAGAGGTTTTTAAATTGTGTAAATATCATCTGGTATCGGGCCCTATAAATCTAAAATTATGCCTGGAGTGGCTGGGAGTGAAGCAAAGATGGAATATATGTTGGCTTGTTACACAGTACCCTGACCTGTGCTTCTAAGCTAATCTCTTAACAGTTTCCTGGGTTATTCGCATAGCCCTTGGTTTGATAGAAGAAGCCTTTCAAATTGCCCCTTTGATCTGTCATTTTACTTTAACAGCTATTTAAAACAATTTCACAGGCCTCTTGCCTACTAACTGGAAGGCCTCTTTGTAAAGGTCTCTAGAAACTATTTCTTTCTACTCAAAAAATATTTACCCTGTTCTACCTTCTATGCTAAGCTATACTCTGACTTGATTTAAATGAAAAGTTACTTGGGTACTAAGCCCTGACTGACTTAATTCTGAATTCTAAAATACCCAGATTTATCAACTTTAACCCAAAGAATACACTTTTCCCCAAGATTTAGAGAGTTTCCCATCAGGTTAATACTTATAAATAGAGATCTCTTTCCAGCAGTACCTGTCCCTTTTGGTAGCCCTTCAAAAGGGATCACCCCACTGCACTGATGAGCAGCTGTACATGTACCAGATCTACTGATCAAACTTAATCTCTCTATTTCCAAAGCCTCTGCCTTGCCAAAAAGTGTTCTTTGTGCTGTTGCTTCTCTTATTGTTAAAATATATCAATATATACCTGCAAATTTCAGTATACAAAATATAGGCCTTATTTATTAATGTATGATAACAAGGTAGCCTGTGTTTAGTGCACATGAATGTAAATTATTGAATAGGCCCCTTTTGCGAAAAAAAGGGCTTGCATCATTTAATGTGCATTAAATTGCATTATTGCGGAGTGGAGGAGTGGCCTAGTGGTTGGGGCAAGGTACTTCAGGCTGGAAGGTCGGGGGTTCAAATCCCACTAGAGGACAGCAACCTTGGGCCGGAAGGACTGGGGTTTCTAGTCCCACAGGTGCTCCTTTTAGTCTTGGGCAAGCCACTTAACCCTCCATAGCCTATGTTCCCTGTAAAATAGTTATTTCCAAGTTATAATGCCCTGTTCAATGTAATTTCAGTTTGTTCAATGTAAACCGCACTGATGCAGAATAGCACGGTATATAAGAGATTATAAATAAATTATTCTGTTGCTTGGTTAATGCATGTTAGTACATGAAGGGCTAAATGAAGTAATCTCATGGATAGAGAGGTAGCTGTCTTGTAACATTTTCTTCCTCATCTGCAACAAAGCAAAGTAAAAAGTTAAGAAAGAGATTGTTTAGCCAGGGTTCAAATACCAATATTATTACTACTGCTAATAATAATAATAATAATAATAATAATTTGGCACACAGTTTGCATCATAGCAGTACATTGTAGTGATTGTGGGAAATGCTATTTTGTCCTTACTATACATTTATGGCAACCCAATTCCTGTACAATTCATGTTGAAATAAGTCACAGCTAATCTCTGGCACTCTCCGACTGGGTGTTTAAGTACTAGGTCTTAGTCTTTGCATTACAGGAAATTCAAATGATAGCAAAAGAAACATTTCACTGCTTAGTAAATGAGTTAGATGTGGATAGAAAGCACTTTTAACAGCAGACCTTGAAGTAAAGGCATTTTCTGCTCTTACCATAATGGAAGGAGAGGGGAATTTGCACTTCAGTTGCTAGCTTATATAGTGGAAACAATTTTGTGCTTGACAATCTTGTTTTTGCATGGCCACGGGCTTATATGAAATGTTGTTGTTAAGTGCCGTTGAGTCGATGTCAACTTATGGCAACCCTCCGGATACTTGTCCTAAATTGTGTTTGATCTTCAATCAATTGGCTCATTGTTGACAGACTGGTACCCATAACTGGTACCAGACTGCTGTTATTGTATCGATCCATCTCATTGCTGGCCTTCCTCTTTTGCGTTGACCTTCTATCTTGAAAAGCATGATGTCTTTCTCTAATGAGCTCTCTCTTCGCATGATGTGTCCAAAGTATGAAAGTTGAAGTCTTGTCATCTGAGCTTCTAAAGAAAGCTTAGGTTTGATCTCCTCTAGTACTGATTGGTTTGTTCTTCAAGCAGTCCATGGTATACGCAGTATTAACTTCCAGCACCATAATTCAAAGTCATCAATTTTCTTCCTGTCTATCTTTTTCACTGTCCAGCTTTTGCTTCCATATGATGTTGTTGAAAATATCATGGCTTGAACAAATCAAATCTTTGTATGGAGAGAGACATCTCTGCTCTTGAGAATCTTGTCTAGGTCTTTCGTAGCCATTCTGCCAAGAGCAATGCGTCGTCGGATTTCTTGACTGCTTGTTGCTTCTTTATTGATAGTTGATCCAAGTAGGTTAAAGTTGTTCACGATTTCAATTTCTTCTTCAACGATGAACTTATTGATTTTGCCAGTTGTCATAATCTTTGTCTTCTTTTAATTAAGGTGCAGGCCCATTTTAAGACTATGTTCCTTGATTGTGAGAAGCAAATGTTTCAGATCATCTTCACTTTCAGCCAGTAATGTGGTATCATTAGCATAGCGAAGATTGTTGATGAGTCTTGCACCAATTTTCTCACCTCTGTTGTCTTCATACAATCCTGCTTCTCTGATGATTTGTTCTGCATATATATTAAACAGGTAGGGGGAAAGTATGCAGTCTTGTCATGCACCTTTGCTTATTTTAAACCATTCTGTTTCTCCTTGTTCTGTTCAAACTGTTGCTTCTTGATCAATATAAAGGTTGTGCAAGAGAACGATCAAGTGTTCTGGTATACCAATGCTTCTTAATGTGGCCCAGAGTTTCTCATGGTTTACACAGTCAAAAGCCTTGCTGTAGTTGATAAAGCACAAATAGATATCCTTTTGGTATTCTTTAGTCTTTTCAAGGATCCATCCACATCCACAATGATGTCTCTCATGCCTTGCCCTTTCCTGAACCCTGCTTGCACTTCAGGTAGTTCTTGTTCCAGGTATGGTTGTAGTCTCTGTTGAATAATTTTCAGTAGAATCTTGCTGGCATGTGGGATCAGAGCGATTTGCAATAATTTCCACAGTCAGTTGGATCGCCTTTCTTTTAGTATTGTTATAAACACAGATCTTTTCCAGTCAGTTGGCCATGATATTGTCTTCCAAATTTCTTGGCAGAGCCTTGTAAGTATGGTAATAGCTACATTAGATTGCTGTAATACTTCTATGGGAACGCCATCAATGCCTGGTGCTTTGTTCTTTGATAAGGCTTTCAATGCTGCTTCAACTTCTTCTTTCATCAACAATGGTTCCGGATCATAAGGTACAAATTGAAAGTGCTGTTGATCCACTTGATCTTTGTCATATAAAAACTCTGTATATTCTTTCCACCTTTTCTTGATCTTCTCAGCATCATTCAGCATAGAACCTTGAGCATCTTGTAACATTACAATTCGAGGCTGGAATTTTTTCTTTAACTCTCATAGCTTTAGGAAAGCCGATCTTGTTCTTCCACTAATAGTTTCTGCTTCTATTTCCTTGCATGTGTTGTTGTAGTACTTTCCCTTGTCCTGCCTTGCTGCATGTTGGAAATATCATAAGCAGTAGTTTTTCTTTATGAATCTATATGGCCCTGAATGCAGCACTCTCATTCAGTTAAAAAATAAAAATAAAAAAAGGTAGGATAAGGAAAAGGAGTTTGTTAAAGACCGAGTGCAGAACCCTAACACCCCCTTCCCTCCCCTTTCCAGCACATATACACATATCTAGTAGGCTCGTTTCTCTCTGCTTCGCTAATATGTAATTGTGTGCAAGTTTCAGGTAATGGCCGATACATTGCCTATTCTAGTGCAAACAGTAGAGGATATAATGTTTCATGGTCTAACTGATGCATGTCTCTCACCTGTTGCTGCTTACACAATGACAGACAGCATACCTCCCTGGGACATACGAAAAAATGTATTGCTTATTGCATAGGCTGAACTGGGATGATTTATTACTGTGTAAATTCTGGTATCACATGCTTCACTGACATGTATTTGTCTCTTGTGTACTAGTTGGTAGACAGAGTGAGCTCTGGCCTCTACCTGCCTTTTATACTGCTGCCTGCCTCAGCTTTATGATGCAGCATTACCAGATTGATCCTTCTGAATGTGCCATGTGTTGATTGATCCTTCTGAAGCAAGCATCCATTGATTGGCTCCCTATGCCTTTATATATCCTGGAACTCCCAGTACTCTCTGTCCTCAGATAAGTCACTTATGAGACCTCTGAGTGCCTTATTTGTTTACTGATCCTTGGTGTTTGACCTCTGCTTGTTTCTTGGTAACGAACCTCTTCTGCTCACCCTAACTTCTGCCTGTTCCTGAACTCTGCTTCTGCCTGCCGTTTTGATTAGGTGTATACCTGGTACTTCTTTTGCCTCCATCTCTGCCTGATTCCAGTGTCCAACCCATGCTTGAAGTCCTGGCTGCTTCCAAGTACCAGAGGGCTGAACCCAAAGGCAAAGGGTGTTGTTATAGTTGAAGGTGGCAGGAAAAAGGATCCCAAGTAAGAGATTTAGACAATATATTACTAGATATTTAAACTAGAGGATGAGGGTGGCACATGGAAGCTGATAAGTTCCAGATGTAAACCCCAGAAAAAGCAATATAACATTAGGGAAAAAACAAAATAAACCATAAGAACATAAGATATGCCATACTGGGTCAGACCAAGGTCCATCAAGCCCAGTATCCTGTTTCCAACAGTGGCCAATCTAGGTCATACATACCTAGCAGTTTCCCCAAAAGACACAGGTTCCACAGTGCTTGTACTGGGTCAAGCATTGATATCCTGGGTCCCTTCTTAATAATGGTTTATGGACCTTTCCTCCAGGAACTTGTCCAAACCTTTTTTAAACCCAGCTACACTAATATCCTCCAGTAACAAATTTCAGAGTTTGATTACACGTTGAGTGAAAAAATATTTTCTTTTATTAATCTTAAACAGTTTACCCTGTAGCTTCATTGCATGTCCCCTAGTCTTTCTATATTCTGATAACGTAAACAATTGATCTACCTTTACCCGTTCCACTCCGTTCATTAATTTATAGACTTCTATCATATCTCCCCTCTGCCGTCTCTTTTCCAGGTTAAAGAGCCCTAACCTTTTTAGCCTTTCTTCATAGGAGTATCCTTCCATCCCCTTTACCATTTTGGTGGCTCTTCTCTGAACCTTACCATCTTTGTGACTCAATTCTCAACAACAAAGTAGAAGCGATTTGGAAAAAGACTATAAGGAGATGAGAGAGTGAACAAAAAAGAGCTGGAAAGCAATGAGTACACTCACAGTTTAGGCAACAAAGTTCCAGATCTGCAAGCTCTAATGGTAGAGGCAGACTTCGATATTGTCACCATTATGGAGTCCCATGAATGGGACATGGCCATACCAGGCTATAATCATTTTGGATGGAGAGGGTCAAAATGGTAGCCCTTTATGTGAAAACCAATAATAAGGCAACTGAAATTCAGAGGTCTTGGGAAAAGGAGGAAAAAATATTAGTCATCTTGGAAACAGAACTTCCATCCACACAGATGTGGTCTACAAACCTCCAGCTCAAACAGAGAAATTGGACAGAGCTCTGGCCATGGATATCCAAAGTTGGTAATGGGAGGTGCTATTGCTTAGGAGACTTCAACCTGCCAGATGTGGATTGAGAGAGTCTATCTGCAGAATCTGAAAGAAGTAGAGAGATTGTGGGTGCCCTTCAAGATGCTCTGCTCATACATGGTGAAGGAACCCATGCAAGAAGGGGCAACACTGAATCTAGTGCTCACAAATGGAAACTTTTGGGGTTATTTAAAAGGCTTATTTGTGATTTAGGATATCTGAAGATGTGCATGTGGACATTGAAATCATGGAAATGTCTCTGAAGCCATTCCACAAAAATTGTTTACAGACGTCTCTGATTCAGGAATGTCCAAGTAGGTATGGTGGAGATGTGTCTGTGGAGGTGCAATAGACTTACAAGTCTGTTCAATTTCAGGAACAATGAGGACATCTGCAGGCATGTCCATGTTTAGACCGGCTGTGGGCACAGATGGGCATCAGGAATGTGCTTGTTTTGGCCTTAAAACATCCAGAAAATATAGAGATCACAGACACTCACACTGGGATTTGAACACCGGCCACCATGCTCCTTACTCACTACTGTAACCATTATGTTATTAGACATCCATGTTCTGAGATGTTATTCTAGGGACATCTATGTGGACATCTCTATAGATGTTCATATTGTGCACATCCACATTTCCAAAATCGTGCCTGAACCTTTTTTTAAGACATTCCGACTTTGATGTCTCAGATTGCACTTGGACATCCCATTGTAAAGTGTGCCTTTTTGTGTCTAATATCCATGTGGGTATAGTTTGATATAAGAGATAAAGCAGAGCCTAGACCAGACATGGGCAAACTACGGCCCACGGGCCGTATACAGCCCGGCGGACCTTTTAATCCGGCCCACGGAGCTCATAGCGGTCAGAGGAGAATGGAGAGCTGAGAGGGACGAGTGCGAGGTAAGAGCTTCTAACGGTGGAAGGGGGAAAGAGACTGCGGTGGGAGCATGGCCACCTTGATCTCACATTGTGGGGACGATGTCTCCTTCCTTAGCGCAGGGAAAGCGCGAGCCGTCACTCTCGCGCATCTGTCTATTGTCTGCCACACTGGCTCTGTCCCTCCTTCGCCAGCGGAGCACGATTCGCGCAGAGCCCTTTTATTGATGCCCGAAGGGTATGTACGTATACAGTGTTATCTGTCTATCTATCTTGCCATTGGCTTGCAGCACAGCACGGGCGTCTTGTTCATGCATTCATCTTCCTTCTGCAGCGGTATTTGAATTGTAGAGTCTGAGTGAGGTCCAAGTAAGCGGCTGGAATCGTTTCCGCTCTCTTTCTTGCGTCTTGTTATCCCCGCTCTTGGAAGCAGTGGGCAAATCACACTGGCTAAAAGAGGAATTCGAAGGGGCAACAGACTGTTCAGTGGCTAAGAAGTTGTAAAGTAGAGAGCAGCGCACGCTATGGGTCTTGGTTTTGTCTATTAAATTACTTTTTTTAAAGAGAGTATCAGAGCTACTGGTTACCCAGTCCCAGGTGGGAGACTTTTTAGCCAGTCCTGGTTTTGAACTTACATTTCAAATGCAATGTATGGTTATTTGTAGTTTCTTTTTATATCCATTGAAATTGATGCTGCAGGTCCCAAAATGCATTAGAAATCTAGGACTGGCTTAAAAATGTCTGTCTTGGAACTGGCAACTCTGGAATATAGCTGCTTTTGTATTTTCATTTTGAGTGGAACCACCGCAGAGGCAATGGCTCAGGGTATAAAATATGTTTTTAAATACTGACTTGAGACCTATTTTTCATGACAGTTACTGAGACTTGTAGATAATATTCTAAGTATTTTGTAATTATTTCCTCAGAGCAGACAAATGCTGTCTAGAAAACACCCTTATGAGAGGCTAATTTTTCTGCTAAGTGGATGTGGTTTGTCTGCAAGAATTGCCCAAATTAGATCAGACGGGAGGTCCATCATCCTGTCTCAGATAGTGGCAAGCAATGGGGTGTTTAAGAAACAGCAGATATGTAGAACCGTCCGTCCACTGTTGTCCTGCATTTGATAAAGGTTAAAAACAAGAATCGGATCACAAGGCATGGAGCAGGCCAAGGTGATGCCATTGTGGTTGAGGAGTGTTCCTCAGAACCATTAATGACCTTATGTGAGAATCCTAAGAGGAAGGTTCAAAATCCAGGAACATAAAACTTCTGAAATTAAGGTAAAGATCTGGGCATTCTATCATATTATAAACCATGTAGTTTTACAGCTTTCTCACTGTTTGATCACCCATCTACTCTTGGTCCGGCCCCCGGGTCCAATATATGAACCCATTGCGGCCCTCGAGTCAAAAAGTTTGCCCACCCCTGGCCTAGACCCACAAAACTCAAAGTCCTAGATTTCAAGCACCCTGACTTTAATAAAATGGGGAAATACCTGAAGGAAGAGACGACCAAATGGAAAGAGAAGGAAAGTGGAGCAGTAGTAGGCCAAACTGAAAGGAGCAAGAAAAATAGCAACTGGTCTTTATGTAAGGAAAGTCCATAAAAGCAAGAGGAGAAGTAAACTGATGGTTCTCTAAGGAAGTGGCAAAAAAAATAAAGTGCAAAAAATGTAGTGTTCACAAATTAGAGAAGGTCACAATAAAAGGAACACAGAAAAGAATACTAGATAAAGCTCAAATATTCAAAGGTATAAATTAGAATAGCAAAATCATGGGAAGAATTAAAAATGGCTAGAGATGTAAAGTGAGTTGACAAGAAATTTTTTTCAGGTATGTAGGGGAGAGAAGGAAGGCCAGAACTGGAATTTTAAGATTTGAAGGATGCTGAAGACTGCTATGTGGAGCATGATGAGGAAATAGCAGAAATGCTGAATCTTTTCTGTGCTCATTGAAGAAAATCCTGAAAGAGGACTACAGAGGGCTGACATAGATATATATCAAGTAGATACCACACCATTCACAGCAGAGTGTCTATGAACAACTGGCTTTTAGGGATTTCTATTCCAGTGTACCTTTCTATCTGAATTCTCAGCTTTTGCAGTACTGTCTGAACCAGGCCCCTAGATTCTCACAGGCCAGTCTCGTGGTGCCCCTTCTCCTTCCCAAGTTACAACCCAAAACACCTTACTGAGCAGACTAGATGGGTCATGCTGGTCTTATCTGTTGTCATTCACCATGTTACTTGGTTAGTTGCACTTTCTAGGTTACTGGTGTTCTCCTAGAGCAGGGGTCTCAAACTCAAATTGCTTTGAGGGCCAAATGAGGACTTGTAGAGTAACCCGGGGGCCGCACAAGATGCAGGCCTCATTTGCATAAGGGCATCATTTGCATAAGGGAATCATTTGCATAAATATTTGCATAATGTTACCATACACTAACTTTTAGTAAACATGCAGAACATACACCATCACCAAACAAGGAATCACAATTGAGAAACAGGAAGACAATTAAACTGGGAACCCCAAAAGCCAAACTTAGAATGTACAACACTGTAGAAATAAAACTATAAATTGATTTCCTCTTGTATTAAATAAAGTGCAGACGTTAAAGATGCACATTTCCAAGAGCTGACATATTTCAGTTAATAAATTCAAAATAAAGAGAGATTTTTCTACCTTTTGTGCATTTTTTTTCAGTTGCAATTGTTCCAGCCACTTTCTTCTGGTTTCTTCGTGTCTTCTGCTAACGCTCCATTGTCTGCTGTCCATTTGTCCTTTCTTCTTTCCTAGTTTTTTCCCATTCTCTCTCTACATCTGCTTTAACATACTAATCATTCTCCTTTTGCTCTTTCCTCATTCCTATTTCATCCACTCAAATTTTACCCCTCCATCCTCAATCCCCACTTACTCTCCCAATACCCGGCCAATTGTAGATTTTTCTTCCCTCCCACACAAAATATATTTCTCCTCTCCATTTCACTCTCCCAGCCCCATCCCATTCTAATCGTCCCCCAACATCAACTCCCTTCTAGCTCCTGCCCCACCCAGCATCCGCTCCCTTCTAGTCCCCGCATCATCAGCCCATTTCCAGTCCTAGCTCCCTCCCCTCACAGCCCATTTCCTTTCCAAGCCCCCCTCCCCATCAGCCCATTTCCATTCCAAGCCCCCTTCCACTCAGCCCATTTCCATTCCAAGACCCTGTCCCCATCAGCTATTTGCAGTTCAAGCTCCCCCTTCTACTTGGCCCATTTCCAGTCCTAGCACCCCCCA
This sequence comes from Ichthyophis bannanicus, assembly GCA_033557465.1. NCBI lineage: Eukaryota > Metazoa > Chordata > Amphibia > Gymnophiona > Ichthyophiidae > Ichthyophis > Ichthyophis bannanicus. The sequence continues at coordinate 1,709,183,459 of CM066032.1, forward strand.
GTCCATTACCAGTTCTAGCCCCCCCCCCATAGCCCATTATCAGTCCTAAGCCCCCCAACAGCCCACTTCCAGTCCTAACCCCCCCAACAGCCCACTTCCAGTCCTAACCCTTCCATCGCCCCATCTTCATTCTTAGCCCCCCCATAACCCCATTTTCAGTCTTAGCCCCCAATCAGACAACCTCCAGTCCTAACCCCCATCACCCCATTTTCAGTACTATACCCCCATCAACCCATTTTCAGTCCTAACCCCCCCCCCATTACTAGTCCTAACCCCCCCCCCATTACTAGTCCTAACCCCCTCCCCCCATCAGCCCAAGTAAATTTAAAAATGAAAAAAAAAAACCCCGGCTTCTGCTGCTGCTGCCGCTGCGTGGCAGCGGCAGAATCAACTGTCCCGCGGCCCCTTCCCATCTGCCCGGCAAAGCATCTTCTGAGCTCCATCAGCGGCAGCTTTCAGGGCCGCGAAGAGAAGAGTGATTTCCCTCTCGCGGCTCTGTTAGCCTGCCAGGGCTGATGGGAATTCCGCGTGTTTGAGACACCTGGTATAGGGGGTGAAGTACTTTTGTCCATGAAAGAAGAATGGGACCTAGGGGTGGTTGTGTCTGCCGATCTCAAAGTAGCTAAACAGGTAGAAAAAGCGGCATGAAAGCTAGGATGGTTGGATGCATAGGGAGAGGAATGGCCATCAGAAGGAAGGAGGTGATAGTGCCTCTGTATAAGTCTTTGGTGTGGCCTCATTTGGAGTATAGTGTGCAATTCTGGAGACCGCACCTTCAAAAGAATATAAACAGGGTGGCGTCAGTACAGAGAGTGGCTACTAAAATGGTTAGTGGTCTTCATTATAAAGCATATGAGACAGTGATCTGCTTCACGGCCTGCTTAAGTTTACGTTTATCACTGTTATGACTGCTGTTATGAACATAGTTAGTACTGTGCCTCCTATTGTTCCATTTACGACGGTTCTGCTTGTTCCTACTGTTGCTGCTGTTATTTCTGTCTTTGCATCCAGTATTGGGCTGTATAAGTTGGGTGCCTTCAGAATCTTTGTGATATGGTTTACTGACACAGTGTATAGACGTGGGTTCTCTAATGTTGAAACACCAATAAAAATGATTTGACATAAAGCATATGAGGACAGACTTAAGGACCTTAATATGTAGACTTGAGAGGAAAGGCGGGATAGAGGTGATATGATGGAGATGTTTAAATACCTCCGTAGCATAAATGTACATGGGGAGAGCCTCTTTCGACTGAAAGCAAGTTCTGCTATGAGGGGACATGGGATGAGGGTGAAGGGAGATAGATTAAGGAGTGATATGTGGAAATATTTCTTTACGGAAAGAGTGGTGGATCCGTGGAATAGTCTCCCAGTGGAGGTGGTAGAGATGAGGACAGTAACTGAATTCAACGAAGCATGGGACAAACACAGAGGATCTCTAAAGGAAAAAAGGAGAATGTTGTAGTGGTTGATATGGAAGAACAGACTAGATAGGCCATGTGGTCTTTTTCTGCAGTCATATTTGTATGTGCTTCAGGACACATGACCTGCTGCTTCTGATTCCAGTCCAATGCAACTTACTATTGGAGGGGGGTCAAAAGTGGCAGGGCATGTATGCTGAAGCACATGGTCTGCCACACGCAGCAAAGTGGTGGTGCAAAACCAATTTTAAAATAATGCCACTATCGCCTTGGTGATGGGGGGGTGGCTGGGCATGGCTACGGTTTCTGTCTGGGGCGGCTGAAACTCTTAGGACAGCCCTGCCTCTGACACAAGTTGCTGCCGGAGGGGGTCGGAAGCAACGGGCCTTGTCTGCCGCCCCAGGCAGTGGTCTAGCCTGTCTAGTGGATTTGCTGTTGCGAGTTACATGGCCATCCGGTAAGGCTGCAGGTTTCCATAGGCACTAGCACTGCCCGTCAAGCCCACTGAAGCCTCCAGCAAGCATCGGGACTCTCTTCTTGCGGAAGCGGACGCGAGCCGCTGCCCCTCGTGCAGGTCTGAGCCTCGCGGATCCGGAAACGACGACGAGCCGGCGGGAGCCCGGGACACAGGCCTGCTCTTAGCCCGTGGCAGGCTGGGACTTGTAGTTGTCACTTGTATGGGGAACTCTAGAGCTAAGAGCGAGTGCAGGCCCGAGCCGACGTGGAGTCCGGTGGTAACCCTAACATGGGACGTCCAGGGCTTTTAGCACTCTGGACTCTACAGCCTCGTCCACACAGTCCAAGGATTTTTTTTTCCTGGCCCAGCAGTTTTCTTATGCTCCTTTGTTCTGGGTCCCTGAAAGCTGCCGCTGATGGAGTCAGATGCTTTGCCGGGCAGATGGGAAGGGGCCGCAGGACAGTTGATTCTGCCGCTGCCATGCAGCGGCAGCAGCAGCAGAAGCAGTTTTTTTTTTTTGGCCTCTGCATTGCGGGCCGCACAAAGGTCTCTTGCGGGCCGCATGCGGCCCGCGGGCCGCGTATTTGAGACCCCTGTCCTAGAGTAAGTCCAGCCATGACACAAAGTTGGCAGAAACTTATCCTAAATGACTCATAGTTGTTATTGCTGCAAAAGGGCTTCCACCAGGTATTGAATCAAAAGATGTGAAGACTCATACAATCAAGACTACTTGGATTTTTATAATTAATTATTTTTTTAATATTTCTATGATTGTTGTGAGACTTTGTCCCCATCCTGCACCTCTGTCTTCCAGCCCCATCCAAGCCATTCACTCTGGGGATAAATGCATTGTAAGTTGGAGCTGGGGCAGTTTTATCACAAAGACTGGACCCTGATGCACTTTTCCTGGAAATTTTCTCCTTCCAAGAACAACTACAATGTAGAGAACCAGGAACTTCTCACCATCAATTGAGCCAATGGAAGAATGGAAACATCTGTTTGAGGGCATTTATTTATTTATTTCTCTTATATACCGCGCTCTTCAACATCAGTGCGGTTTACATGGAACATTTATGTTTTACGGTGGGTTTTTTACCTTTCCTAAAGTGATTACCTTTCCTATAGTGATTCTGAGTGATTACAAGAATCTATGATATACAGTATTTATGTCACCAGGCGTATGAACCCTTAGTAGGCCTGTTGGGTCGTGTTCTTTGCTCGATTCCATTTTATCTTCTCATATCATATTGTGTCAAAGAATGTCAGGGCTGACATATTTTCTTGACAATTCGCCCACAAGTGGATCCAACCCTGGATCCATTCAGCAAAATCGCCATCATATTTCTTTTCAAGATTGCTGAGAATATTGTAAATTCAGAGTTTCTGGAGAAAATATTTTAAGAATTCTGCAGTGTAGAACTCCCAGGTCCTGCTTCTGCTGCTCGCACCTTTGTCTCTAGGAATTTGCTACTTAGAAATATTAAAATGGGGACACAGATCCAAGTGTCTGGCCACCAATGGGATTAGGAAGACTATTGAAATGATCTCCAGAGCCTTCTGGTTTTCTTCTATGCCCAAAGATTGTGCATTCTGTCTTGAGTTGGCCTATGTGTGCTAGGTCTAAGACTCCTTGTTGCCCATATGGCCCCCTGCAGCCACTACCTGTGCCAGTTAAGCCTTGGTCATATCTCACCATGGACTTTTTAAGTGTCCTTGAAAACTTGTACAGTGATCCTGATAGCTGTTGATTTGTTTTTCTGCATGACACATTTTGATTCTATTGCCCAAGTTTCTGTTTTATCCTCAACTGCCAGTCATATATGTTAGGAAGATCATACACCTACATGGGATATTGTGTCTGATCATGGCCCTCAATTTACTGCCAGATTCAGAAAGGCCTTTTTCAAGAATCTTGATATCATCATCCAGTTCTCCTCTAGATATCATTCTCAATCCAATGACCTAATAAAATGAACCAATACCTGAAGAAATTCCTTTGATGCTTTATGCCAGCTGATAAGGACATTTACGTGAATTTTCTTACCTGAGTCAAATTTCTCCAAAACATCTCATGGGCATTGCTCCATTCTTTGCTGAGGATGGCCAACATCCTATCTGCCTTTATTTGTCTACTCCAGTCATGAAAACTCCAGCAGCTTATGATTCAGTTTGGCACTTCCAGGACATCAGGAAGTAGGTGAACTGCATTCTAGAGAGAACCATGGGGTAACAAAATATATTGGAAGAGGGGCATCATAGACCAGAACATAAGTTCAATGTGGGCAATAAGGTTTGGTTGTCCATGAGGAATATGTATCTGAAGATCCCATGTTGCAGATGGAGTCATAGATTTATTGGGCCTTATGCCATCACAAAAAAAATCAACCCAGTAAAGGTGCATCTATAGCTTCCAACCCCCCCCCCCCCAAAGATACCCTCTGCCTTCCATGTGTCCTCATTTAAATCCATTTTGCCTAATCTTCTTGGGGGTGGGGCTAGAAGTTCTCCTGGATCTCATTTGCCACAATCGCAGCTTCTCCTTTTCCTGTGGGGGATGGGATCCATGTGGGAAGCCTCCTGCCTGCCAGCTGCAATCATGGCAAACACCCTTCCTATTCTGCCATGGGGATTCCATCTCCAGTGAGCAGAAGAAGAAAAGCTGCGATTGCAACAAAGACCCTTCCTATCTGCCTGCAGAAGATCAGGCAGAACAGGAAGGGTCGCTGCCTGCGGGGTGGAGCTTGGGGTGGTGCTTTCCCCCCCCCCCCAAAGAAAAAGGCCTTCTTCTGCCCCTGGGTCTGCTCTCTTTGCTAGAGCTTGATTTGCACTTTCCTGCAGAAGCCTCCTTAACCTACCATCAGTTTATGCTGGGTTCCAGCTTTGTTTCTGTTCTGAATCTTTTATTTTTTATTTTTTATTTTATATTTATAACATTATACAAAATTTATCAAGAAATACATCTTGAAAAAGAAACTAGAGCAGGAAAAAGAAAATACATCAAGAGTCAATTAAGTCCCTCAAATTAATACAGGTAACATAATATAAACATTCCCCGCTCATCCTAGCCCACATACGGGGGATACCTAGAAAGAAATAAACATCCCTCAAAATACGAAGGGAAAAAGAGTGTACCTATACAGTCAAATCCTAATCATGCTTATCCTAAACAGAAGGAGGATCCGTTCCAGCCTCAGAATGTCGGGCATTAATGAAGTCCACCAATTGGGTGGGCTCATAAAAAATATAGGAATGTGACTGATATTTAATCAGACACTTACAGGAAAATTTAAAAAAAAAGAGCCCACCCAACTGCTGAACCCCAGGTCTTAATAAAAGGAAATCCTGCCGCCTCTTCTGAGTCTCTCTAGATAAATCTGGAAACATTTAAACCTTTAAACAACATATGCCGTTTTTTAAAAAACATCCTCATGAGCCATTCTTTATCAGACAACAATGCTAACGTGATCAATAAAGTAGATGGAACTACATGTTGCTCCTGAGAAGATTCCAGCATTTCAGTTACATTTAGGACATCAGCACTAACCACCCCACCTCCCACTACTCTTTTCCCAGTAGGAAGATAATACACTTTAACAATGGGGGGATGGGACTCAGGAAGGATACCTAAATTCTCTACTAAATAAGAACGGAACATATCCCTAGGAGAAACCAACTCTACTTTAGGAAAATTAATCATGCGAATATTCGTAGCTCGAATCGCATTCTCCAACATCTCCAACTTAAACCTCATTTATTTATTTATTTAACAATTCTTATATACCGCACTATTTGTTATCAGTGTGGTTTACATTTAACAAGGAATACTCAGATCAGAGAAGACTGATTGGGTTTACATTATAACAGGGAATAGAACTTGGAGAACAAGGGTAACTATTTACATATTGAAATATATCAAGATAGATGTGAATACATAAAACTAGATGATAATATTATGCATTATGCATTGGGGCAACATTCTTCCTAAGGCACTCCATGTCCCTCTCCAAAGTCACATTGTTTGCACAAACATCTGAAATCTCAGTCCGAAGCAAAGAAATATTTTCAGCATTCTCCCGAATACTATCAGTATTACTAGAAACCTGAGTCACCAAGCTATTAATCTTCGGAACCAGTTCTTCTCGAAGTTGCAACCACTTCTGGGACTCCCTGTGCCGAAACAGGAACAGAGACATGCTCTTCAACAACCAAGTCCTGCAATCCACCCGCTACTGAGGCAGGAACCGACTGGGTAGGCACAAGGCCCACACCCAGACCTCCCTCTGCACATCTCTCCGCTGACTCCCCACTCGAACACAAATCCGGGGGAGCCAGACGGTCCTGGTCATAGACGCCGACCACGCTCCGCTCCATGATGTCACCCAGCAGATCAGCTCCCTCTTCCGGGTTACTCGCAGCACCAGTATCTGACCGAGGAACCTTGGAGACTCGGATTAAGCCAAGGGAGGAAGAATCACCACCCGAGGCGGACAGCGAGGACTCCACCTCCAACCGCCGCTCAGCCGAGCCACTCTCCCCATCTACCGCTGACTGCCGTGGCACAGGCGAAACAAAAGCATCCATCGGTCCCGTAACTGTCAAAGGTAATGGTGTAGAAGCCTGGGGTGCCATTGATGGCTGTTTGGCATCCCTAGGCTTACGCTTCTTCCCCATACGAATCGCCTTGCCACTAGCACACTCCTTCAAAACGCCATCTTGGATTCCTGTTCTGAATCTTTTTGGGCAGTTCTGTGTGTTTCTGCTTTCACCTTCTTTCTGGGTTTTCTTTGTATCTGGTGCCTCATTCCAGGCTCTGGGATTCAAGCAGCTAAGTCCTGGTGGCCATCACCCTAAAATACAACCTGAAGGGAAGGCCATCACCCTAAAATTCAACCTGAAGGGAAGGCAACCAGAGTGTCCCCGTTCAATGAAGAACTAAACTGTATACTTCACCTGCTTGCTGTTCCTAGGTTCTCTCTATGGATAAGAATCATCATAGTTGTTCTTGCATGTCACAAATATAGAATATGTAGTATAGATCTTTCAAACAAACTCCTACTTTTAATGCATTTCAAATTATAAATTTAATGTGAAAAATGTACAAGGATGTGAGAACTTTTTCAAGATTCTGTATTTTGCCAGATGCATTAAAAGATAGACTAGGTGTGAAAATGTACATTTTTGGAAGATTACAAGAATAAAATGTAGGTTAAGGATAACATCTGGGGCTCACTGGCTCCATGAGATTTTTTTCTGCAAAGAAATGATCAGATAATTCTTTAAAAGCCTCTGTTAAGATACTGGAATAGATTTTCCATTGAGTAAACAGATATTAGAGGGTTAACTTATTCATAACAGATGGGCCGCCCTCAAGCTACATTACTTAAATGTAATTTAATATCCCAAGGCAAGAAATGAGTCTCACTACCACAATGATAAGTAATAAATTGGCAAGGTGTATGCTTACTGGACATGCCTTTTTGAAATTCTTGATTTGTTTTTTTGTTTGTTTGTTTTTAATTATTTACTGTCAAAATAATAAGTTGCCCTGGGAACTTGTTCATGATTTCATGAAAAAATGCATATATATTAAATTAGCTGAGCACTTGCAATCCCTTTTACTTATTAGCTAAATGGGGTTTGAGTTACTGATATTAGAAAAGAGATTTTTCAATGACCGCTGCCCAGAAAATACTCACAACCAGGAAAATTCTATTGCATCTGAATGATGTTGCTCTGAACCTTTGATACCCATGGAGATCCACTCAAGATGCCCTTTTAAATGGTTCCAAATAGTTCCCGTGAGATCTGCCACTTTAATTGCTTCTCCCAGTTATAGCTCCCTTTTCCGCCTTGTCTGACCTACCATTCTGGGAGACATACATCCAAGCAATGAAAACCATGTCTGCTTCCAAATTCTGTCCTACAACCAGCAAATTTCACAGCCATGTAGCTACAGGAGCTCTAAACCCCAAATATCAACCCTTCCTCCTTGCGGGCTGCCCCTAATATTATGAAACATGTTCAGTGGTCTCAATGTGCATCTGCATGATCCACTCCACCATTGGCAGCAGCCTTGTTCTATAGGGAGGCTTGTGAACATAAGAACATAAGAACATAAGATATGCCATACTGGGTCAGACCAAGGTCCATCAAGCCCAGTATTCTGTTTCCAACAGTGGCCAATCTAGGTCATATGTACCTAGCAGTTTCCCCAAGAGACACAAGTTCCACAATGCTTGTACTGGGTCAAGCATTGATATCTTCGGTCACTTCTTAATAATGGTTTATGGACCTTTCCTCCAGGAACTTGTCCAAACCTTTTTTAAACCCAGCTACACTAACAGCCTTTACTACATCCTCCGGTAACAAATTCCAGAGTTTGATTACACGTTGAGTGAAAAAATATTTTCTTTTATTAGTCTTAAATAGTTTACCCTGTAGCTTCATTGCATGTCCCCTAGTCTTTCTATATTCTGATAACGTAAACAATCGATCTACGTTTACCCGTTCCACTCCGTTCATTAATTTATAGACTTCTATCATATCTCCCCTCAGCCGTCTCTTTTCCAGGTTAAAGAGCCCTAACCTTTTTAGCCTTTCTTCATAGGAGTATCCTTCCATCCCCTTTACCATTTTGGTGGCTCTTCTCTGAATCTTTTCTAAAATCGCTATATCCTTTTTAAGATACGGCGACCAGAATTGCACACAATATTCAAGGTGCGGTCTCACCATGGAACGATATAGAGGCATTATAATATCTTTTGTTTTATTTTCCATTCCTTTCCTTATCATACCTAGCATTCTATTTGCTCTCTTGGCCGCCGCTGCACACTGGGCCGAGGGTTTTAACATGGTATCCACAATGACGCCTAAATCTTTTTCCTGGGTGGTGGTTCCTAATGTGGAACCTTGCATCGTGTAACCATAGTTTGGGTTGTTCTTCCCTAGGTGCATAACCTTGCACTTGTCCACATTAAATTTCATCTGCCATTTTGATGCCCAGTCTTCCAATTTATCAAGATCCTCTTGCAATTTTTCACAATCCTCTTGGGTTTTAACAACTTTAAATAGTTTTGTGTCATCTGCAAATTTGATAACCTCACTCGTTATTCCACTTTCCAGGTCATTTATGAATATGTCAAAAAGCAGCGGACCCAGCACAGATCCCTGGGGTACACCACTATTCACCTTTCTCCATTGGGAAAAATGGCCATTTAGCCCTACCCTCTGCTTTCTATCTTTTAACCAGTTTCTGATCCACAATAGTACACTGCCTCCTATCCCATGACTCTTTAGTTTTTCCAAAAGTCTCTGATGAGGGACCTTGTCAAAGGCTTTCTGAAAGTCCAGATACACAATATCAACTGACTCATCTTTGTCCACCTGTTTATTCACTCCTTCAAAAGAACATAACAGATTAGTAAGACAAGATCTTCCTTGTCTAAAGCCATGTTGGCTGTCTCCCATTAGGTTGTGACTATCTACATGCTGAGTAATTTTATTCTTTATGATGGTTTCTACCATTTTTCCTGGTACTGACGTCAGGCTCACCGGTCTGTAGTTTCCCGGATCACCCCTGGAACCCTTTTTAAAAATTGGTGTTACATTGGCGATCCTCCAATCTTCAGGTATTAGAGATGATTTTAATGATATTTCACAGATTACTGATAGCAGGTCTGCAATCTCATATTTCAGTTCTTTCAACACCCTTGGATGTATACCATCCGACCCAGGTGATTTGCTACTCTTCAGTTTATCTAATAGTTGTAAGACATCTTCCCGATGCATCGATATTTCCTTCAATTCTTCCGCACCTTTAAATACCACTTCAGTCATGGGTAACATCCCTACATCTTCCTCAGTAAAGACCGAAGCAAAGAATTCATTCAGTCTCTCCGCTATCGCCTTGTCGCCTCTTAGTGCTCCTTTAACCCCTTTTATCATCTAATGGACCAACTGACTCTCTCACAGGTTTTTTGCTACGAATGTACTTGAAAAGGTCTTTATTTCGCGTTTTTGCGTCCGCAGCAAGCTTCTTCTCATATTCTCTCTTTGCCTGCCTTATCAATGCCTTGCATTTGACTTGCCAGTGCTTGTGCTGTTTCCAGGTTTCGTCGTTTGGCTCTTTTTTCCATTTCCTGAAAAATGCTTTTTTGGCAACAACAGCCTCTCTGACCTCACCTTTAAACCATGCTGGCAGTTTTTTGGACTTCCTTCCACTTTTCTTAATGCGTGGAATACAGCTGGTCTGGGCTTCCAAGATAGTATTTTTCAACAACACCCAAGCTTGATGTATGTCTTTAACCTTTGCAACTGCTCCTTTTAGTTTTTTCTTAACTGTTTTCCTCATTTTATCATAGTCTCCCTTTCGAAAGTTAAAAGGTAGTACTGTGGATTTCCTTACTATCCCTCCTCCACTAATTAAACCAAAGGCAATCATGCTATGATCACTATTGCCAAGTGGCCCCAACACCCTTATCTCTTGCACTAGATCTGGTGTTCCACTAAGGACTAGGTCTAATATGGCTTCCCCTCTGGTCGTTTCATGAACCAGCTGCTCCAAGAAGCAGTCATTTATTTCATCTAGGAACTTTATCTCCCTAGCATGTCCTGACGTGACACTGACCCAGTCGATACCGGGGTAGTTGAAATCACCCATTATTATTACTGCGTTGTAACTTTTGTTAGCTTCCTTGATTTCTTTGAGCATTTCATCATCCATTTGGTCATTCTGGCCAGGTGCTCGATAGTACACCCCCACTGCCATTGCCTTCCCCCTTTTATATGGAATTTCAATCCATATAGATTCTACAGCAGATTTTGTTTCCTGCAAAACTTTAATCCATTCTGAGTCAATGCCCTCTCTAACATAGAGCGCAACCCCTCCACCAGTTTGATCAGCTCTATCATTACGATATAGTTTGTACCCAGGTATCACAGTGTCCCACTGGTTGTCCTCCTTCCACCATGTCTCTGATATTCCAATCATAACTAACCTTTCATTTAGTGCTATATATTCTAACTCTCCCATCTTATTCTTTAGACTTCTAGCATTTGCATACAAGCATTTTAGAGAATGTATTTTATTCATGTTAATTTGGCTATTGTTAGACATGGGTGAATTGGGATCTTTAAGCTCTGTCTGCTCCATACTTGAGGGCATTTGGGCTACTTTACTCTTTTGTGGAACCTCTCTGCTTTTGGTATTATCCTTCAAGGATACATTCTTCCGAACCATCCGGTCTTGGGCGACTGTCGGCTTTCCCCTAATATCTAGTTTAAAAGCTGCTCTATCTCCTTTTTAAAGGTTAATGCCAGCAGCCTGGTTCCATCCAGGTGAAGCCCATCCCTTCGGAAGAGCCCCTCCTTTCCCCAGAATGTTCCCCAGTTCCTAACAAATCCAAAACCCTCATCTCTGCACCATTGTCTCATCCACGCATTGAGACTCTGGAGCTCTGCCTGCCTTTTGGATCCTGCGCATGGAAGAGGAAGCATTTCGGAGAATGCTACCCTGGAAGTTCTGGATTTCAACTTCCTACCTAAAAGCCTAAATTTTGCCTCCAGAACCTCCCTACCACATTTTCCTATGTCATTGGTACCGACATGTACCAAGACAGCAGACTCCTCCCCAGCACTATCTAAGACCTTATCTAGGTGGCGCGTGAGGTCCACTACCTTTGCACCAGGCAGGCATGTTACCAGGCGATCCTCACGTCCACCAGCCACCCAGCTATCTACATGCCTAATGATCGAATCACCAACTATAACGGCTGTCCTAACCCTTCCCTCATGGGCACATGGCCCTGGAGAAACTTCCTCGGTGCGAGAGGGTTTTACATCACCTGGAGGACAGGTCCTAGTTACAGGATCACTTCCTGCCACACCAGGGTGATGCTCTCCTGTCACATGACCTCTCTCCTCCATGGCAACAGGGGTGCTGCCAGACTGGAGGTGGGACTTCAGGACTATATCCCTGTAGGTCTCGTCTATGTACCTCTCTGTCTTATGTTTTCTAAGTCTGCTACTTTAGCCTCTAGAGAACGGAGTTGTTCGCTGAGAGCAAAGAGCTCCTTGCACCTAGTGCACATGTAAGACCTCTCACCAACTGGGAGAAAATCATACATGTGACACTCAATGCAAAAGACTGGAAAGCCCCCATCCCGCTGCTGGACTGCTGTCTGCATCTTAGTTTTAAGTTTGTGTCTAGATCTTTAAGTTCTTACTTACTAGGGGTTACTATGGGTATTTATACCAATTAAACTGTACCTAATACGTTAAATATACCTTGTTCACCTGAAGCTTAATTAATCTCAGGTCCTTAGTGTATGACTGATTAGGGTAATGAGCTTCACCTGAAAGCACCTCCTGTCTTTTAAGATGTGTAAGTACCTATAAAGCTACCACAGGGTTCGGCACTCTCGGCACTACTTTTTAACATTTACATGCAACCACTCAGTGAAATACAGTATTCAGGAAATATGGCATCAACTACCACATATACGCAGACGATATCATGCTGTACACACAACTAGAGACCGTTGACCCGAATTACGCTCAGCTTGAAACCTGCATGGAAGAGATGTTGGGATGGCTAAAACAAAACAACATGTCGATTAATCATAAGAAGACTGAAGTAATGTTTATGTCCAGTACAACTGACTTCGAACCACCTCCAACAATCACATTGTGCAACAATACCTACAACACTAAGAATGAAATTAGATATCTAGGAGTCACAATCGACAGCAAACTGAAAATGGAAAAACACCTCAGCAACACCAACAAAGCCATCTTTCACAAGCTTAGAATACTACGACCCCTACGGAATGTACTAGATCCATGTGACTTCCGATCGGTTGCTCAAGCGCTCATCATGCCTCACCTCGACTACTGCAACGCCATCTTACAGGGTCTACCAAAGAAAGCGACCAACATATTACAACTGGCACAACACGTAGCAGCTAGGATCATCATGAGAACAAGCGTCACTGAACATATCACACCTGTATTGATGGAACTGCACTGGCTCCCAGTCGCTGCCAGGATTCAATACAAAACATTGGTAACGACATTCAAGCTAATTCACAACCTGGCCCCTTCATTCCTCTCCACCCTGATCTCCATGCAACCTACCACCAGATGCAGGAGAACCATCAGCTCAGACACACTAATAGTTCCAAACAGCATCAGGCATGTAAAAGTCAGTACTAGCCGCAGAGCGTTCTCCTTCTCTGCCCCCACTTTATGGAACCACCTACCACACGAGCTGAGAGCAATTAAAGACTTAGTCGACTTCAGGAAAAAATTAAAAACGCATCTGTTCAATTGTCACTATGACCAGATGTAAATCCAAGAAGATAAAAATGAATTGAATAGCTGTATGTAAAAATGTAAATAGATAAAGGATAATCTCTTTTGTAAATGTATGATAGTTCATTAAGGTCTATATGTAGACCCTACTATGTGTGCTGTGTAATACCCCTATTCTCGCTATCTATGCCCCATATTTTCTGTCTTGATTTTGTGACAAATCCCAAAATTATAATCGAACCGCTTCTGATCGCTGGAAGTAGCGGTATATAAGTGTTTACTAAATAAATAAATAAATAAGATTATCCCAGGGGAGGGAGGGAAATAACACTTATTAAAAGAGGGCTGCTACACAGTACCCTGTCTTGTGCTGCTGAAGTAAGCTAAATTCTGATTTGATTTAAATTATAGCTCTTAGCTGCTGCTAGGCTCTAACTTCTTATGAAATTTAAACTACAAGCTCTCTGCTGGGTTCTAAATTTAACCAGAAAGCTCTCTTCTGTGTTTTAAAACTAAAAGTACTTTTCTGATGCTAGGCCCTGAGGGACTATTAAATGTACACTACAAGCTCTCTGCTGGGTTCCAAATGTAACCAGAAAGCTCTCTTCTGTGTGTTAAATTTAAACTAAAAGTACTTTGCTGTTACTTGGCTCTGAGTGACTATTAAATTTAAACTACAAACTCTCTGCTGGGTATGAAATGTAACCAGAAAGCTCTCTTCTGTGTGTTAAATTTAAACTAAAAGTACTTTGCTGTTACTTGGCCCTGAGTGACTATTAAATTTAAACTACAAGCTCTCTGCTGGGTATGAAATGTAACCAGAAAGTTCTCCTCTGTGTTTTAAATTCAAACTTTAATTGCTGCTACTAGGCCCTAACTGATCCAACAAAAAACAGTGGGTTCACAGATTAAGTAGCTTTAATACAAAGAATTCTTTTTAGAAAATTACCAGAAGTATATACTCACAGTTGCAGATTTCTCTCCAGAAGTAACAGTCCCCCTTTCTAGTCCTTCAAGACACGAGGGCACTAGTCTGATACAGAGGTGCCTTTTTTTTCACTTTGTCTTGTGGTCTCACTTCCAATAACAGTGTTGAACTGTACTTCGTCTTTGAACTAAAATGTTTTAATAGCAAGCTGCTGTACCTAGGAGGCGGAGGAGGATTATAGACAGCCTCATATGGAATAAACATGACATGGAAGAGAGGAGACCATATACTGAACAATATGTGACTCCCTTGCTCTTTACTGTTCTCTGTTTCCCTTTTCCCCCACCCTCCAACACCTACCCTGTGTTCTGTGTCAAATCAGACCATACTCTTCAGCAAGAGGGACAACTGTAGATGTCACCATGGTGCTGGAAGACACAGAGAATGCCGGATCTGTCAGCACCAACTTTGAAGCAGCACCATGTGGCCTGATATGTTGCTAGATATCATGCCTGCAGCTTTTCCAATTACACCCCTGACAACCACCTTGTCAGTGATGTCATTGCACGGCTCCCGCTCCATAGATGCTGAAAATAATGGGATTGTTTTAATGAATTTCCGTGTTGCACTATGAGATAATATTGTTTAAAATTACCAATGTGAACCTTAATAGGTTGTATGTCCTTAGCAGGGGCTGGGCATGGTGCTGTGCAGACTAGGGGCACAACTTCCAAGAGCAATAATGTCCTTTTAGTGTCTACTTTTGGGTTTAGTTAGTGTTCCTGGGAGGCATTTGGCACCTTCACTCCTCACTACACTTCCCTTTCTCTCAATAACAGAGTCCAGGACAGAATTTGTATTCTGAACCATAGGTTGTACTTAAATAAAATTGACAGTCACTGACAGTAATAGCAAAAAATATAAAGGTCAACAGAGACAACAGTGTGTTACAAGTAGTTACACTCCTCTCTCCTAGCTCTCCTTTTGTGTAGAGTCCCCATGTCCCCATGTCCAGCCACTGTTGATGCATGTCCACATTATGGCAATATCTGTGATACAAAAATGCTGTTGCGCAGTGGTCTGTCAGCACACAGCACACAAGAGATAGGTCAGCTACACAACATTATGGAATCTCCACCATAGGAGGGGTGTTTTTATTTTCTTTATAAGCTTCATTTCTTCACCTGTAAATGTATCGCTGGTCTGCATTGCCAAACAACTCGAGTTTAGTTTCATCTGTCCACAGAACATTTTTCCAGAAAGACTGTAGTTTCCCAAAGTGGGTTTGGGCAAAGATCTTTCATTGAGCAGTGGGATCCTCCTTGCTCTTCGCCCATAAAGTCCTTCTTTGTATAGAGGCCAATTCCATTATGTGTATCTCCCGCCTGTCCAGCTGGTCAGAATTGGGACGGGCTCCGGTGCACCAAATTCTGATCCTGTGGGGGCTAGATGTGCCCGCAGGATCAGAATTGGGTCTATTGGCCTGGACATGCAGGCTGTGCCCTGATTCTGGACACCTGGATGTCCAAGCTACTCCCCAGCTAGCCTAGCATGACTCCTGCATGAAGCAGTGGTGGCATGGCATCTTGTTGCCATGCCACTGTGGCTCCATGCAGGAGCTGTGATCTCCGGCAGCAATGGAAAAGTTATTTTCCCTGCAGTCCCATCCCCAATCAGGCCACCGTTGTGAGGGTCGGGCTGCGGGGAACCCACTGCACTCCCTCACCTTTTTGGCAGGCCCTGAATCTGGCATCCTCCTCCATCTAGGGGGACTTATTCCACCTCCCCTGTACTAATGGCTGATCTCGGACGTACAGGGCCAACCTCGGAATCGGCCCTGTACATCCGGGTCATGGTGCCACCCACAGCCAGCCCTTCAAACAGCTTAGATCTACATGCGGGGAGCTCTGTTTTCTGGATGCAGGCTAGGCGTTAAGTGGGTCTGGACATTTGGATCGGACATCCAGACCCACTATTCATGGTTCAGAATAGACCCCTCAGTGCATGGCGTATGGTGCAGGTTGAAGCCACCACTCCAGATTGCTCCAGGTCAGCCTTACGTTCTTTGAATGTTGTATGTGGTGTTTTTGCAATGGTTTGCACTAATCTTCGAAGACTTCTTGGATTAATTTTCCTCTTCCCACAATGTCCTGGGAGGTTCTTGATAGTTCCATGAACAAAATATGTCTTAATAACTTTGCAAACTATAGACACAGGAATCTCAAGGTTTTTGGAGTTGGCCTTTTACCTCTTTGAAGTTTGATGATAATGTCTTTTCTGATGGTCTCAGGCAGCTCTCTTGTCTTCACAATTGTGAAAATGGAACAGGGAATGAATGTGGTAAAACATTAGAACCATCATTCATTGGTTGATTCAAGTCACGTGAGTACTGGAAATTGATCACAGGTGTATCTAATTTTACTGCAATGGGAATGTTCTTCTGTTCAGACTGACTTGATTTGTTTATAAGGGTGCCAATAATCATGTCCTGAAAACATCCCCGTTTTTATACTATTTCCTATTTCCTTTTTTAATTTATCTTGTTTTATTTGATTCTTTTGTTTGTCAAATATGTGTGCATATATTGCCCAAAGCCATTTCACTAGCCACTTTTTTTTAGGAGATAGTGGAGATTAAGGGATTGAACTTCAAGGGTTCCAATAATGTTGACCACAACTGTATAGGTTTAGTATTACTGCTTTTGCCTCATCATTTTCTATATATCAGTCTTCAGCATCCTTCATTTTTAAAATTCCACCATGGCCTTTTTTCTTTCTCAGATATGCCTGAAGAAAGTCTTGTCACCCTGTTTAACATCTTTTGCCTTTTTTAGTTCTGCCCTTTCTTTTATCTTATTGATTTCTCTCTATGTTTCTCTCAGCTTTACCAATATTCTTTTGGTGCAATTTCTCCAAATGGCTAGGATCTGTGCATACCACATCAATGAACTTCACTTTTAAACCATGGTAAGTGGTATAGGACCTCAGTCTCTTGAATGTACTGCTAATGCTTGTCATAGTAGAAACATAGTAATTGCATTGTGCCAAAGAGAGCTTCCTTCTAGCATTCATAAGATATAACATGTATAGGCAGCTTGTCCAGGGGCAACTGGAAATTCCTCTTAATCAGGCCTGTGGCTCCCAAAACGATGGGAAATATTTCTGTATCTTTCTGCCACATTTTCTTGATCTCTGACTGCATTTCTTGGTACTTTCAGGATCTCCTCCCTCTCCACAGGATTCACAGAATAATGACTTGGAACCAATATCTTATCAATGCCATTCTGGTGTTTTTCTCCTTTACCACTATGTCAGGTTTCCTCACATCCAGTTTCTTATCTGTTGCAATGGGAATATCCCAATCATAACTTCTTCATTTTCTGTAATTCTCTTAGAGTCATGATCCCAGTGCTTTTCCAGTACAGCAATATTGCATGTCACCCCTCCCTGAGTTTACAAAATAATTTCTCTGTAATTGCTTGAGTTATAATGTAAACCGCTCTGATTTAATGATAAAGCGGTATAGAAAACATGTTAAATAAATAAAATATTGCAATGTTTACAAAGTTTCCAATGGATGAAGTGTTCCACCCTGTTCTTCCTTTCTGTATAAAAACATTTCTGCAATCAGAACTTGTCACGCCACCACCACTCGCCTCTAGGTCAGAGGGGCGTGGATTATTGAAGGAACTTTCTGCTGTATGCTTTTTCAGCTTTTTTTTAAAACTATTTCCCTGCTATGCCCTCTGGGAAATGTAGTCCTTATTCAGCTGTATGAGTGCACCATGCAGAAAGCTGTAGTCAGGCTCAAGTAGGTACGGCAAATGACAGAAATGTATTATTTTTATATACACAATGGTTCGATAATACCACACACAGGATTGTTGGTTCATGACTCTTGGAAACAAAAATTGTCCAAAACATATCCAACCACAAAATGCAGTTTTAAAGGTTCTCTCTATTGCAGGATACACAGTCTTTACCAGCAAGCCTAATTGTATTCCCTTCTTAGCTTTGCTGGCTAAAGCACCAAACAAAAAAAACCATTTAAAGTCTGTGATAAACTTCCCCTTTATAAACACATGGGATCTCAGCCACCCTGCTTGTGGTATAAGGGTACCTTTTCTCTTGGAAGACCTTCTTTCAGGACTGGCTTGCCTTCTCTATGTTCCCAGGTTTATTGCTTGGCACAAAGAACAGTCCATGGGAGTGTCCTCCTCAATCAGCTTCACCTCGGGCTCTCCCAGCTGCATAGGCTCTGACTCCTTGTCCTGCTCAGCATGCTCAGCTAACAGCCTCCCGGGGGATCTTGGAGTCTCTCTTGTTCCTGGCTCCAAACTCTCCTGCAGCCGTGATACATGCCAAATAGCACTCTCTCCAGCTGGAAGTTCCGTTCCTCTGCTCTGCTCAGCCTGGGTTCCTTCTTCTCCTCTCCTTCCTTTCCTTTCCTCTAAATCATACTCTGCTCTAGGTTTATACTTCCATGGCTCTAGCTCCAACTCCACCCTACTCAGGTGACGGCAATCAGCCTGACTCCAGGCACCTGACTACTTGAAGCATTCATTGCATAAAGGGTTCTGAGCCTTGTATCCTCTCCCCTTCCTTCCACTAGGGGGAGCCTGAAATGTTTTCTACGTGGAAATTTTCTGATCCCTGGAGGTGTTTATGGCTTTCCTACCCTGTCTTGGTAAAAGGGGGCCCTTTACTAGGGTGAATTCCCTGTCTCTTTGTCCTCCCACGGACTCTGGATAGGCCTCCTTGCCACATACCCCCCTACTCAAGATATTACGGGCTGGCGGAGGTTGTTGAAGCTCCTCCGAACAGTTCGTAATCCTGGATAAGGCATCTGCATTGTGATGCAGCTTCCCTGCCCGATGCTCTATCTTAAAATCAAAAGCTTGCCATGTACCATCTGGTTAATCGGGCATTGTGGTTCTTCATCTGTTGGAGCCACTTCAAGGGTGCGTGATCGGTAACTAGCAGGAATTTTCGTCTGGTGAGGTAGAACCGGAGGGTCTCCATTGCCCATTTGATGGCGAGGCACTCTTTCTCAACCGTAGAGTAGTGTTGCTCTACCGGGGACAACTTCCTACTAAGGAACATCACAGGATTTCCTTCATGCTTTTGGGACAAGACGGCCCCTAAGCCTACCTCTGAGGCATCCGTCTGCACAATGAAATCCACCCCGCGTAACACCGGGGCCATGCATAGCCGCTCTTTCAATCGGTTGAAAACCCTCTCCGCATCCGAGGTCCAATGGAGTTGATTTGGGCAATTCTTTTTTAACATGTCCGTAAAGATGGAGCTTTCTTCCGCAAAGCGTGCTAGGAACCTCCTGTAATAGCCGATCAGGCCTAGAAAGCTTCTTAATTGCTTCTTTGTTGCGGGATGAGGAAAGTTCTTGATGCTGTCCACTTTGTCAATCAAGGGCTTGATCCTTCCCTGGCCTACCATATGCCCCAGGTATTTCACTTCTCGCTTGGCGAAGGCACACTTGCTCGGGTTCAGGGTGAGGCCCGCCTGCCTCATGGATCGCAGGACAGCTTCAACCCTCGGGATATGTTCCATCCAACTGCAACAGTGGATAATAATATTGTCCATATATGCGAAAGCATATTCTTGATGAGGACGCAGGACTTGATCCACCAGTCTCTGGCATGTTGCCACGGCGCCATGAAGACCAAAGGGCATCCTCTTAAACTGGAATAGCCCAATTGGGGTGCTGAAGGCAGTCTTCGGCCGAGATTCCCTAGTCAACAGAATCTGCCAGTACCCCTTCATCATGTCTAGGGTGGTCAAAAACTGAGCCTGCCCCAAGCGGTCCAAAAGCTCCTCGATACGGGGCATCGGGTAAACGTCGACTACTGAGATGGCATTCACCTGTCTGAAATCGATACAGAAGCGTAATGTACCATCCGGTTTTGGAACCAGAACAATGGGACTGCACCACGGGCTCCTTGATTCTTAAATGACACCCATCTCCAACATCTCACGCACCTGTGCCATGACCTCCTGCTTTTTAGCTTCTGGTAGGCGATAGGGTCGTTATCTGACCACCTTCCCCGGTGGCGTCAGGATCTCATGCGCCACCAGTCGGGTTTCACCCGGGATTGGGGTCAGTACATCTGGGAACCTCTCCAATAGTCGAGCCAGATCCCGTCTCTGGACCAACGATAGTTCTTCCCCCTACTTGGGGCTCTAGGTTCTTCCTCCAGTCTGATACTTGAGGTCCTAGGTCATCCTTCTCAGTCTCCTCCATTCTCTCTCCACAGGTGGCTGTCAGGCTTTTCCTCCCGGCCCCTCCAGTGGAACCAAATCCAGAGGCTCCCCATTCCATAGGAGACAACATGGGGACCTCTTCCAGTGGGGGAAACCCCACTCTCTCGCACAGCAGCTGGGCAATCCGGTCGCCCACCTTCACATGGTAATGTTCGTTGCCAAAATTAAACAGCAATACCTTTACACTCCCTCTATAATCAGGGTCGATCACCCCAGCGCCGACATCCAGGAAATATTTCAGAGCCAGACCTGATCGTGGTGCTATCCGACCATAACATCCTACGGGTATCTCCATCTGAAGGCCGGAATCAATGAGAGCCCTTCCACGGCTGGGTATCACCCGATCTTCAGCGCTGCATAAATCATATCCTGCGGCTTGCGGGGACGCCCTCCTGGGAGCCTGGGCCTTCTCGGATACCTTACAAAATCTTAATATAAACTTCTGTTTAAGGGGGAGCAACACTTCCCAGGGGTTCTTTCCCTAGGTTCTCACTTGGCTTTCGGGGGTTCTCAAAAAGAGGGCCAGGGACCACCGTTATCATCCCCTCCCCTTTTCTCCCAAGGCCTTTCTCTAATCCTTCCCTAAATTGGGGCCAATCCCTTCCCAATACTAAATCATAGAAAGCTGTAGTCAGGCTCAAGTAGGTAAGGCAAAGGACAGAAATTTATTATTTTTATATGCACAATGGTTTGATCATACCACACATAGGATTGTTGGTTCAGGACTCTTAGAAGCAAAAATTGTCCAAAACATTGTCCAACCACAAAATGCAGTTTTAAAGGTTCTCTCTACTGCAGGATACACAGTCTTTACCAGCAAGCCTAATTGTATTCCCTTCTTAGCTTTGCTGGCTAAAGCACCAAACAAAAAAACCCATTTAAAGTCTGTGGTAAACTTCTTCTTTATAAACACATGGGATCTCAGCCACCCCGCTTGTGGTATAAGGGTACCTTTTCTCTTGGAAGACCTTCTTTCAGGACTGGCTTGCCTTCTCTATGTTCCCAGGTTTATTGCTTGGCACAAAGAACAATCCATGGGAGTGTCCTCCTCAATCAGTTTCTCCTTGGGCTCTCCCAGCTGCATAGGCTCTGACTCCTCGTCCTGCTCAGCATGCTCAGCTAACAGCCTCCCGGGGGATCTTGGAGTCTCTCTTGTTCCTGGCTCCAAACTCTCCTGCAGCCGTGATACATGCCAAATAGCACTCTCTCCAGCTGGAAGTTCTGTTCCTCTGCTCTGCTCAGCCTGGGTTCCTTCTTCTCCTCTCCTTCCTTTCCTCTAAATCATACTCTGCTCTGGGTTTATACTTCCAGGGCTCTAGCTCCAACACCATCCTACTCAGGTGACGGCAATCAGCCTGACTCCGGGCACCTGAGTGCTTGAAGCATTCACTGCCTAAAGGGTTCTGAGCCTTGTATCCTCTCCCCTTCCTTCCACTAGGGGGAACCTGAAATGTTTTCCACGTGGAAGTTTTCTGATCCCTGGAGGTGTTTATGGCTTTCCTACCCTGTCTTGGTAAAAGGGGGCCCTTTACTAGGGTGAATTCCCTGTCTCTTTGTCCTCCCCCAGACTCTGGATAGGCCTCCTTGCCACCAACTTCATAACCAGCTATGAGATGAGTAACCGTTTCCAGCTCTTTCTTACAGAATCCGCATATGTCTGTTTTACTGGTTTTCTCTATGCTCGCTATGAACTACCTCATCCACAAAACATTCTTTTCTATGTTCTTCCTGTTGTAATGTTTTGTACTTTGTGAATTCTAGCTCTTTTGCTGTTATTTTGACAGCCACCTCATTGGAAAGCCATAATTGTTTTCGTTTTCTTTTACTTTTATTTATCTTTTTAACATTGTCCTTTTTATAGCTCATTTTAAAGTTGGCCCAGTCTTTCCACTTCTCTTATCTCCTCCAATCCAATTAGCACTGTGCCCAGGTAGGCCCCCAACCAGATGTTAGACACATCGAGTCCGATATTCAGTGGCAGCAGCTCGCCTTTGCTGCTGAACTAAAACCCCGGATATTCTACATTTTAATTTTTAGTTTGCATATTTAGTTAGTTTTCCTATTTTTTATGTTATTGTTTGAGCTTGTGTTTATGCTTTTGAGTATTTTGTATTTACAGTACATAGGGTTTTGAGCCTCCAACTGAAGATGTCTGTCTGACATTGCATCTCTCCTCCCTTTCTATACACAGAAAGTACTTCTGAGAGTGCAGTAGTCCTTTCATGAGCTTTAGACCCTCCCCCAATTTCTGGAGATCTCTCTGTGCTATAAGGCTGCTGTTTCTGGCCAGATTATTTGTTCCCAGGTGAATAACATCTGTTTTAGAATCCTGCATGCCTCGTTGATTATATTTAATATTTGATTTGTATTGCTGATTGCTGAGGATCCTGGAAGACATTTCACCCATTTATGTGCTTCAGACAGTGATCCCAAGGTAATGCTTCTTGTAATGGAGTCATCCAGCAGTAGTATTTTGTGTGTGGGGGGGATATTCAAAGGCATTTACACAGTTTGCAGACCTGCAAACTGTCTAAATGCCACTGAGCCGGATATTCAGCGGTACTAGCATGAGACCGTGTTGGGGGTGGAGCGGAAGAGGCACCCTTCACTAACTGGGAAGCAGCTATAGTGATTCACTGCCCAATTAGCAACACGCGGGTAAAGTAAAGCATGGCAATTGCAGTCCTAACTTTACTCTCAAAAGCTAACAAGGCAGCGGCTCAATATCACCACTATTTGGTTAGCTTCTAGGCTCTGCGGTAACCTGGATATTCAGTAACGGTGGTCGGATATGGCCCCGGCACTGAATATCCGGGGTTAGACTTCAGTGTCGCTTTACAAATGCCAGCCGCCATCGCTGAATATCCCCCCTTTCTCTTTTGAGTTATTCTATCAGTGGCTTGGGGATTATGTGTGTGTTGTGTATCCATCTCACTCTCCAGTTTGGGTTCTATTTCAGTACTGACATTATTTTCAAATGAAGCAAAGGCATTTCGTAGTAGTATCATTCAATACAGTGGGTATCCTTTTGTCAATGGCCATAATCAACCAGAGCACATTCAAACAGGATTCAATATGCTTCACTATGTTGCAGAAACAGATATAAATGACTGCATCTGGGACAGAAAATCTATCCGTTTCTGTTTTGTACAATCATTTCCAATGGGGACACAAAAGCATGAACAGTATTAGGCTTACTTCTAGGCAATTATAGCTGGGTAAACCGTGATTAAGAACATAAAAGGGACACTTTTATTCTGAACACCCATATCAAAGTACAGCAAGAAATAAAATATCTTGGTATCCCCTCTGGATCACAACCTCTACTTTAAGCAACAAGTGAAAATACGGCAAACTCAATCTTCTACAAGATCCGCATGCTTCAACACCTCTGCCCAATCCTAGACCCTCTCGATTTCAGAATGGCACTCTAATAATGTCAACGGTCCTGCTACCACCGTCCCTATTAGGCGGTTGCCTAGGGGCGTGAGGTGTGGGTGGCCTTTATAAAGAATAGTCTGTAGCCGTGTGTTAAAGGCAAAATATAATGATGAGGTTTTATTCCCCTTCCCTTGTGGATTTCTGTTTTTCTCATACTGCAACAAAGAACTTAAACAAAACTGTTTCTTCACAGCAAAATGAAATGTACCTTTTTCAAACAGGTATAACAAGGCTCTTGCTTCCTTAATTAACAAAGAGGCGTAATCTCATCCGAGATACATAGCGTGCAATCCATAGCACTGGAATCAATATCCTGGTCAGTGTTTTCCCATTGCATTTGCTCACCGTCGGAAATTGTAGATGGGTAACATTCACCACAGCTATTATTTACACAACTCTCTCGAGAGGCAGCAGTTCTTAAGGCAGGAAACTGTTCTGCATAAGGAGGGTCCTGGAGACCTGTACTGAAGCCTGTTTCTCTGAGGCTTCCCCTTTCTCTCCACCAAGGATTATCCTCCCAAATATTAGCTTTTACTTTCCTAGCCGAGCCCACCTCTTGCCCTCTAGAGAAATGGGTGTACTTAACTCTGCTTCTGGAGTGGCTGGCTTCCACTCCTCCTCTATAAACCAGGTTTCTTTATTTGGGCTGTAGCCTGCTTTTCCCCGAGAGTTCCACTCAGCAGTTATCTGGTCTGGGCTGTAGTAACTTCCAGGAAAGGTTTCCCTTCTACTGCTACTTGCTGTCGGGACCCAGCTTGTGATTCCTGGACCCAGCAAGCTCTCCTGCTTGTGACCTCTGCCCTCCAGCTGCTTACTCACTCTCCATGGGACGATGCCCCCTCTGGCTTGGGAAACTTGTGCACGAGCACTTCCAGCTCTCTCTGTGTCAGCTGCTCTTCCCTTTGCTGCACCTCCCTTGGCACCTCTCTTTGCTGCTCCTCCCCCTACTGGGATTTCCCAGCCACTTTTATCCTCCTGGCTCCTGCACGTTGTACGTGCTTCCTTGCCCAGGTGGACGTGATTAGCTTTCTGGCTTTCTACTGCGTCACACCCAGTGTAGGGAAAGTTTCTTCCACTATTCTCTGGCTCCTTATAACCTGAATATGCTTTCTGCCCAGGTGACTGTAAGGTAAGCTCTTCCTTTTCTCCTGTATCCATGGGTTCTGTGCTGGCCACTGTATCACAATAAGCAATCCTCCATATCCTCGACTACTGCAACTCTATCAAGGACTCCCATAATTGACCACCCTCCCACTACGGACGGCCTCTCCATACTGCTGCTTGTACCCTCCTAGCAACCCCTAGGCAAGAACACATCACCCCCATCTTCAAGCAACTTCACTGCCTCCCCCTCAACAGCTAAATCAAATACAAAACATTGATGACAACCTACAAAGCACTATGTGGCCTCTCCTCCTCCCACCTCCTCAGCCTTCTCCATCCCTTTCAACCAAGCAGAGCCAGCCGACAATCCAACAACAACATCCTGATCTTCCCACACTCAAAAAACCAAGAGCACTCAGCAGGCCTGCTCAAGGGCATTTGAACTATATGCACCAACCCTATGGAACTCCCTCCCCATCACCGTCAGGAACATCAAAAACCTGTCTTCATTGCGGAAGCAACTGAAGGCTCATTTATTCATTGAACACTATGGTCCTATAACTTAACCTCACTCACCCATATTACTCTTCAAATCCAAATCATTGTAAATAGTTATTTGTATAGAGTTAATGTATATAAATAACTTAATGTTCATTGCAACTTTGAGTTGATTGTAAATCGCTTTGACCAGGTGAAAAGCGGTATAAAAGCACAGCTAAATAACTAAATAAGTAAAAATAAATAAATAAAGGGAGAAGAGGATTCAATTATACTCAACATAACACTGAAGGCCAACATTTTTCTGTATTTCTTCTGCAACTGCCCATTCAAACAAAAGCATATTTTAATTTTAGAAGACAAGGTATGTTGAATGTAGAAATAACTAGCGTTGGTTTGTTTTTTCTGTAAAATAACATTAATTTTGAAACAGGCTCACTCACTTCTCCTTCCCTGCAAAAACAAAAACAAAAAGGGAAAAATAAATAAATAAATATAAGTGGCTGCCCAAATTGATAACATCTTGGATTTTTGTTTGATTCTGTGAATACAAACAGAAAATCAAACTAGTATTAGCAGCAGTGTATAAGTTTGTTCTATTGTAGTAGCAGAGTGGTTCAGCTATAAAATACAACTAAGGGATATATACTGTATATTGTCTTAATGACTGTCAATACAATTAAATTAAACACACTTGACAAAACCCAAATTCATTTATCATATCTGACAGGTTAGGCAAAACTCATTGTCTTGATTTTTCTCTGTGTGTCATATCTTCTCTGTGACAAAATTGAATTCCAAACTACTGATCTGCACAAAGAAAGGAACATTTAAAGGTCAGAATGTGATTGACCTGAGAAAGGTGGTGTTAGCTCCAAAGAGCCATAGGCACTGGAACGGGGTGGGCCATAAGGGCCCTGGCCATACTAAAATTTCCCAGCTGGGAAGCAAGCCGTCTGTCCACAGGGATCCCATCTCCCATGGGTAGAAGAAAAGAGTGCAGCCACGATTGCAGCAAATATTCCTTCTGTCTGCCTGCGGGAGATTGGAGCTCCATGGGCAGACCAGGAAGGGAAGGCAGGTTGCCCGCTCATGAGGGGTGGGTAGGGCAAAGTTTCATAGTAATATAGTGTATGACGGCAGATAAAGACCAGCATGGTCCATCTAGTCTGCCCAGCAAGGTGGCAAGAGTAGGTAAACCTGCTGCTGCATGCAGGTCACCTCTCTCCATACCTTTGTTTAGGGTGCACCCACTGCCCCAAGTAGGTCACCCCTATTTATTCAGATATAAGAGATAGTTATGTTTATTTTTATTTTATCCTATTGCTATAAAGGGATCTACTGTGTCTGTCCCATGCCATTTTGAATTCTGTCACTGTATTTGTCCCCACCACTTCCCTTGGGAGGGCATTCCAAGCATCCACCACCCTTTCAGTGAAAAAGTATTTCCTGGCATTGCCTTTCAGTTTTCCCCCTTGCAGCTTCATGTTATGTCCTCTAGTTTTACAGCTTCCCCATCTTTGGAAGAGGTTTGTTTGTTCATTAATACTCTTCAAGTATTTAAAGGTCTGAATCATATCTCCCCTGTCCCTCCTCTCCTCCAGAGTGTACATATTTAGGTCTTCAAGTCTCTTCTCATAAGTCTTCTGACGCAGGCTCCAAATCATTTTGATCACCTTCCTCTGAACTGCTTCAAGTCTTTTTATATCCTTTGTGAGATATGGTCTCCAAAACTGAACACAGTATTCCAAGTGAGGCCTCACCAGTGACTTGTACAGTGGCATTAGTACCTCTTCCTTTCTGCTGGTAATTCCTTTCTGTATGCAACCCAGCATCCTTCTGGCTTTTGCTACTGCCTTGTCACACTGTTTCGCCACCTTGAGATCATCAGAAACAATCACTCAAATGTCCTTCTCCTGGTCCGTGTATACCAATCTCTCGCCCCCTATCACATACAATTCCCTTGGGTTTCTATTTCCCAAGCGCATGACACTGCACTTCTTCACATTGGTCTAATGCTTGGCAGTTAAGATTTATTCTTCCAGCTTTTGTAGATCTTTCCTCATGTTCTCCACTCCCTCAGGGGAGTCCGCTCTGTTGCAAATTTTGGTGTCATCTGCAAAGAGACAGACTTTTCCATTCACTCCTTCAGCAATATCACTCACAAATATACTGAACAGTACCGGTCCCAGGATCGAACCCTGGGGTACACCGCTAATCACCTTCCTTTCATCCGAGTGAGTTCCGTTTACCATCACCTTCTGTCATCTGTTAGTCAACCAGTTACTGATCCATTTCTCCACCTTGGGACCCATTCTCAAGCTGTTGAGTTTATTGATAAGCCTCCTATGAAGAACAGTATCAAAAGCTTTGCTGAAATTTAGGTAATTACATCCATTGCATGCCCTTGATCTAGTTCTCTGACCACCCAGTCAAAGAGCTCAATCAGATTTGTTTATCAAGATCATCCTTTGGTAAAACCATGTTACCTCGGATCTTGCAACCTGTTGGTTTCGATGAAGTCCACTATTTGCTCTTTCAGGAGCGCCTCCATTACTTTTCTTGCCACAGAGGTAAGGCTTACTGGCCTGTAGTTTGTCACTTCTTCCCAACTACTACTTTTGTGGAGAGGTACCACATCAGCCCTTCTCCAGTCCTGTGGAACGTCTCTTGTCTCCAAGGATCTATTAAAAACATCCTTTAAAGGCCCCACAAGAACGTCTCTGAGCTCTTTCAGTGTTCTGGGATGTATCCCATCTGGTCACCTAGCCTTGTCCACTTTCAGTTTTGCAAGCTGTTCTAACACATCATCTTTTGTGAATGGTGTGGTATCTACTCCATTCCCATTTGTATATCTGTCAATCACAGGTGGTCCTTCTCCAGGATTTTCTTTAGTGAAAACAGAGCACAAGTATTTGTTTAGCATTTTCACTTTTTCAATGTCACTTTCCATGAATCTGTTCCCGGTACTTTGAGTCCTGCAATTCCACCTCTGATTTTCTTTCTCTCCCAAATATACCTGAAAAAAGTCTTGTCACCACACTTTACATCTTTAGCCATCATTTCTTCTGCCTTTGATTTTGCTATCCTTGTTTCTCTTTTTGTCTCTTTTAGTTTGATCTTGTATTCTTTTCTGTGTTCCTCTGTTTGCGAGCTTCTGAATTTTGTGAAAGCCGTTTTTTTTTTTTGCCTTTATTTGTGTAGCCACTTCTTTGGAGAACCAAATAGGCTTCCTTTTCCTCTTGTTTTTATTTACTTTCCTTACGTATGTATCTGTTGCATCTTTTATTGCTTCCTTTAGCTTAGCCCATTGCAATTCCACTTCCCTTATCCCCTCCCAACTTGCCAACTCCTCCTTCAGGTACTTGGCCATTTTACTGAAGTCAATGTTTTTGAGGTCTAGGACTTTGAGCTTACTGTGACTGGATTCTACCTTGGCTTTTATCTGAAACCACACCGTGTGATGATCACTGCTGCTCACAAGGGCACCCACCTGGATATTCAACATGTTATCTCCGTTGGTGAGCGCTAAATCCAGCACGGAGCTGTCCCTGGTCGATTCCATCACCATTAATTTAAACAACGCATCTTGGAAGGCATCCACAATTGTTTTACTTCTTTCCAGATTTGCAGAAGGAACACTCCAATCCACATTGGGTAGATTAAAGTCACTTCCCCCTTCATAGCTATCTTTGCAATATCACTTCCCTATTCATAGCTATCTTTGTAATATCAAAAATCAATTTGCTAGCCATGTTTCGGTTTGAGTTGGAGGCCTGTAGACCACACCAGTATGGATGACAGTGCCATCTGCTCTTTCCAACACAATCCATAGTGCTTCTTCTTTTCCCCACATCCCCTACATTTCAGCAGCTTTAATATTGCTTTTAACATATAGGGCTACCCCTCCTCCTTTTCTACCCTCTCTATCTCTTCTAAATAGATTATAGCCTTCTGTAATGGCCACAATGTCCAAGTCTATTTTCACCATATGGGCTTCCAGATCAGGAATTTTGTTGGCTAGGCTTCGAGCATTTGACCTCAGTGCTTTACAGCATTTGTTGAATGGCTTGCCTGCGTTTTGCATGGATTTTGTTTTATACGCCCCTTCCTGCTTGCCATTGATGGGGTGTTCAAAAGTGTGGCTATTTCTAATGTTCTTTTGCTTTTGCTGGGAGTGACATACTGAACTTGTCTTTCTCCATCCATCACCCCCTTTCCCTAGTTTAAATGCCTGTCCACACACTGTCTGAATTTTTTCACTTAGGATTCTTTTCTCTGCGGCGGAGAAATGTAGTCCATCAGCACAGTTTAGTCTCTTGTTGATCCATCTGTTTCCCCAGTCACTTATATATATAAATCCTTCTTATTTGCACCAAGTTTGGAGCCATGTATTAAAGTTGTTTATGCGATGCAGTCTTTCTACCCCCTTACCATGAACAGGTAGAACTTCTGATAATGCTATAGTGTTAGAAATGAGCTTGAGTTTCTCTCCCAGAGTCTGGAAGTCCCTTTGAACTGCAGAGGCACGGTTTCTAGCCAGGTCATTAGTACCCAAGTAGATGACAATATCAGTTTTGGAGTGCTCACTTTCTGCACTAACTATACCAACAATTTGGTTTGTATTCCTGCTGGCTGAAGAGCCTGGGAGGCATGTGACCATCCTCTCTCTTTTGAGCTGTGTTCCCAAGTTGGTGCCTCTTATGATGGAATCTCCAAGTAGTAGTAGTTTTCTGTTTTGTGATTTTTTCTTCCTGTTGTTGTTGTTAAGTGCCGTTGAGTCGGAGTCGACTCATGGCGACCCTCTGGATAGCTATCCTAAATTGTGTTCGGTCTTCAGTCAGGCGGCTCATTGTTGACAGACTGGTACCCGTAGCTGCTGTAATTGTATCGATCCATCTCATTGCTGGCCTTCCTCTTTTGCATTGACCTTCTATCTTGCCAAACATGATGTCTTTCTCTAATGATCTCTCTCTCCGCATGATGTGTCCAAAGTATGAAAGTCGAAGTCTTGTCATCTGAGCTTCTAAAGAAAGCTTAGGTTTGATCTCCTCTTGTACAGACTGGTTTGTTCTTCGGGCAGTCCATGGTATACACAGTATTCGCCGCCAGCACCATAATTCAAAGGCATCAATTTTCTTCCTGTCTATCTTTTTCACTGTCCAGCTTTCACATCCATATGATGTTATTGAAAATACCATGGCTTGAACAAGTCGAATCTTTGTATGGAGAGAGACATCTCTGCTCTTGAGAATCTTATCTAGGTCTTTCATAGCCATTCTGCCAAGAGCAATGCGTCATCTGATTTCTTGACTGCTTGTTGCTTCTTTATTGATAGTTGATCCAAGTAGGTTAAAGTTATTCACGATTTCAATTTCTTCTCCTTCGACGATGAACCTGTTGATTATGCCAGTTGTCATGATTTTTGTCTTCTTTACATTAAAGTGCAGGCCCATTTTGAGACTATGTTCTTTGATTTTGAGAAGCAAATGTTTCAGATCATCTTCACTTTCCGCCAGTAATGTGGTATCATCAGCATAGCGAAGGTTGTTGATGAGTCTTCCACCAATCTTCACACCTCTGTTGTCTTCATGCAATCCTGCTTCTCTGATGATTTGTTCTGCATATAAATTAAAGAGGTAGGGGGAAAATATGCAGCCTTGTCTTACACCTTTGCTTATTTTAAACCATTCTGTTTCTCCTTGTTCCGTTCGAACTGTTGCTTCTTGATCAATTTACAGATTGTGCAAGAGAACAATCAGGTGTTCTGGTATACCCATGCTTCTTAATGTGGCCCAGAGTTTCTCATGGTTTACACAGTCAAAAGCTTTGCTATAGTCGATAAAGCACAAATAGATATCCTTTTGGTATTCTTTAGTCTTTTCAAGGATCCATCTCACATCCGCAATGATGTCTCTCGTTCCTCGCCCTTTTCTGAACCCTGCTTGCACTTCAGGTAGTTCTTGTTCCAGGTATGATTGTAGTCTCTTTTGAATAATCTTCAGTAGAATCTTGCTGGCATGTGGGATCAGAGCGATTGTGCGATAATTTCCGCAGTCAGTTGGATCACCTTTCTTTAGTATTGGTATAAACACAGATCTTTTCCAGTCAGTTGGCCATGATGCTGTCTTCCATATTTCTTGGCAGAGTCTTGTAAGTACGGTAACAGCTGCATCAGATTGCTGTAATACTTCTATGGGAATGCAATCAATGCCTGGTGCTTTGTTCTTTGATAAGGCTTTCAATGCGGCTTCAACTTCTTCTTTCATCACCAATGGATAGTGTCTGTACACATATATCACAGTACATGGAATGCACAAATGAAGGAAGAAAATGGACACTCACACTGCCACACTCCAAATATAATGGGGCAATGTGAGTGTCGTTACCTCAGGGGATAAATAGGACTGTAAAGACATGCAATGCTACGTTTCCAAATCAATGCAGACCGTCACGTCTGTACAGTAAACAGACACAATAACCTATATATGGAGATGGAAAGAAAGATCGAACATGTTACAGTATTTATTTATTTATTTATCTATTTCTTCTATACCGCCCCTTCCAGAGATCAGGGGCGGTTTACATGGAACAAGTTAACAGTTTTGTATACTTCTGTATACATTACATAGAACAGAAATTTCTAACTTTTTACAGATAATAGTGCGATAAACTGTCAGAACTATTTACATTTTGTATACTTTTGTATACTTCTGTATTATTATATTAAACAGAAGTATTATATAGTATTATAACCCACACAGAAGCCATATTGCAACATGCTTTGTTGCACCAACATAGTCAGTCACATGCATTTGCACCGTTTAAGTTGAAACATGATACAGTGATGCCACACATGCACTGTAACACCTTTGGTGATTGCAAACAGCAATCCAAGATGCTGGTGTGGAGTAAAATGGTGTCGTGGCAAATACTGTGTCATGTCCAAATGGAGGCTAGGTGGACATGGACAAGAGGACCTCTCCATTGCTCCCCCTGTGCCACACGCATGGCTGTATGCTCATGTTGAGACAAACAGATGAGCGTATCCTGCGTTCCATGTCACACAAAAAAACACAACAACACAATGTCAGAAGGATGTACAACATACAGCGACAATGTCAGTCCCTGCTGCACACGTAGGGACCAGTACACAGTGTCCAAAGTGCAAAGGGTATCTGCAATCCAACAAGTCATGTTACGACTGTCTCTGAAACCCTGGGCATGCATAGTCAAGTGTGACATCCCAATATGCCACAGTACTGGAAAGGTCATGTGTGTCCCCTGCAATGAACACGACACCCAGCCAGAGCACAGCAGCAACGGTGTGTTGGACAGGCCTGTCATGCCCAAAGTAGCAGTCCAACAATAATACTGTCCATCCTAGGCATGTGTCCCACTCGCAGAGGTCAAACATCCTATGGCACCGTTTCCCAGGGATAATTCCATGGTGTTGTTGTGTCCTCCAACAGGTGGTTGATGGTGACGCCGGATGTGCTTTGTGTGTTCACAGCACTGTGTCAGAAGAGGATAAACAATGTATTGATATGCTGCTTGCAACATCAGCCCAAATTGCAGAGAGTCAAACATCAATATGTGCGTAAGGAAACGTCACACAGGCAGACATAACATGATCACAACACAGAACACACTGCATGTTGGGGACATTTTGAATTAGAACCGCAGATGAGGGTGTCACATGGATATGGCCATGCCCATGTTACACAGGCATTTCACAGCTCCACCCCATGTGCATCAGCATTCGTGTGCACAGACCCAACAGGAAATGTCTATGAGACATACAGTAAATCATTAACATGTAAAGGCTGATGTCGTTTACAAAAGACCAAAGGTGTGACCTACCGTGTGTTTGCAGCAAGTGTATGTTTGGGATCCCCTGAGGTGCTCAAAGGCCACAACACGTCACAGTGAAGGGAGAAGATGTCATCGAAATATGTAGAGTCCCCATGTCCCCATGTCCAGCCACTGTTGATTCATGTCCACATTATGGCGATATCTGTGATAAAAAAATGCTGTTGCGCAGTGGTCTGTCAGCACACAGCACACAAGAGATAGGTCAGCTCACAACACACAACACATGTCCACAATGTCCACAAGGTAAACAGCAGTAAGGTAGAGATAGCACAGTCACCACCGCTCCCCAGGTGTACAGACCCCTCACACCACATGATAGTGTAAACTGCATGCACACTGTATTATAACAGAGCCACCCACACAGTATGAGAAGGTGAGCGTGGCACCAGTAACATACGGCCCGTATGTGCACAATGGGCGAATAGTGGAGATAAAGGCCTGGCAAATGCTATGATATACTGCTGTTGGCCGATGCTAAAATGTCATGGAAGAGTGAAAGTAGGGCCCACCACCGGAACACCTAGGACCTGTAGACACACACAGCCCTGTTGGATGTGTCCCAGAGACAGTGCCGGAGAAGACAAACTGCACATGAACACATGTGGGTATGTGTGGCCATCATCAACATATGGAGTACCGGGGAGCCTGATAAATAGGTCACCCACAACATATGTGCAGTAGACAGATAACCTGTGACATGTGTTGTTCATGACTGTCCACACACACAAATCACCTGTATGTCCACCTACCACAGTGTCCTGCACGTTGAATGAGGTACACGCAGCTGACACTGCACTACAGCACCTGGAATGTCTCCAAGCATGTCCCATGGATCGAGAAACACAAGGGAAACATACATATGTCATGTTGGAGCTGTGCAACAAACACACCAGCTTCACGTCAACATCCCTCATAACCCCCTAGACCCGTCACAGTCTGGCAGTTCGTCATGACACGGTACCTAATTGTCCCCACCCAAACACACCACTGACGTGTTCCTGGCCAGATCCAAGGGCCTGGAGCCTGTCCATCCCCTCTGAGACCTGTTTGCTGCCCTCGAGACCGTTGACCACAACTGTCACTGCGCTACTCTGTACGTGCTTGTCCCAAAGGTCTTGGTACAAGCTTGCCACCCCCATATGTCTCCCATAGCACCCTCAGTGTGTGTTCCTGTGGGTCCACCTCCCCTGCTAACCCATTCCCAGGTGCTGTACGAAAGGAAGCTATGCAGGGGCTGCTTCATCCCCCTGGCTCCATACCCAGTTCCCTGGTGCAGCAGGCACATCCCCTGGCTATCCCTAGCAACTGTACGTTGATGTGACCCAAAGATATCTCACCACGCATGAGCTATGTTTGGCAGACCACACCCCGACCGCAGTTTGCCCCCTGACATTGCTGGCTGCAGGTACCCCTGCTGCATGAATTGAGCATGGCCATGACAAGACATCTGGGCATCACCCCTAAACCCTCTCCAACCCTTACAGTGTCTGTGTATACGTTAGATACACCTTCTGTCGACGTGGTCATCAGAGTAGCAGGTCTCTATGACTCCTCACTCCCCATCCCCACACATACCCATCATGTAGCTAAGGCCTGCGGTGTCCCCCTAGATAACATCAGCAAGGTCACTGCCGTCCACCCAAAACACACACATAATGCGCCAATGACCCCCATCATCACCCGCCAACCTGGTCACTGTAGCCTACACCTTGCTGGTCTGACTCAAAATCATGTATGTCCGTCGCAATGTATGCAACACTGCACTGCATGGCTAAGCTACCGACATGCACAGTATGACAATAACACCCCACCTGCAACAACACCTCACATGCCCCAGGCGAGGTCAAGACGCACCTGCTGACCTATACATGGAGTCACACTGTGGTTGCCCTGTACCCTGACCCGCATAGCCCAAGTACTACAAATACTACTAATATGACTACTGAGCATGTACACAGTGCCAACACTTGTATGCATTGCCATACCGACACCTGTAACATACAGTCCCTGCTCATCAGAGCATACGACCCATTCATTCCCCTCATATCCCCTAAATGTCATCCCCACACGTCAAGCCAGCTGGCCCTATCTATGGGCCGCTCACCCACTGTTAATGTGGGACCACACGCCTTTCACCTTGCAGCACCCAACACCTGGAATGAACTATCTGTGGCTGCAGGGTAGCCACCCTTAACAACCATCCAAAATCCTGTGTGTCAGCCTACCACATCACCTAAGCCTAACAAACCTGAACACATTAATCACCTCCTCCCGCTGTTGACCCCTACCCACATCGTCTGTGTTAGCAGTTGGTCCACATTCTAAGCTCAGATGGCCAGGCATTGTATCAGCAATGTCATTGCAGTGCTGTGTATGACGGGTAGCGCGATACCAATGTTCAGTAGTAGTAGTACAGATATCTATACAAAAGTGTCATTTGGAAACAACCATTACTCACATGCAAATAGCTCCTCAATCAGCTGGCACCTGAGTGCTGCGCCCTCACGTGTGTCACCACGGCCACGGACAGGAGGGCACATTCGATCGTCTTCCAGATCCTCAATAATTTCGACATCGATATTGTGCCTGAGAGCAATGTTGTGAAGGATGCAACAGGCAATAATGATCTCTGCCACTGTCACAGGTTGGTATTGTAATGCCCCGCCGGTCCTATCCAGACACCTGAAGCAACTTTTCAAAACGCCAAAGGTGCGCTCTATGACGGAGCGACTGGAGGCATGGGCCTCATTGTACCTCATCTCTGCACGTGTCCATGGTAGACGCACAGGGGTTAGCAACCACAGCCGACACCCATATCCTGCATCACCTGCAGAAAGAAATGGTGAACGTTAAAACAGTACCTGATGTCCGCATACATGCACACATGAATGTACGTGCAGACCCACAGCACCTACAGGTCAGACAGAAACATAAGGGAACACATGATGGGACACAACCACTATGCGCCAGTGTCTGGAGGTGTGAGATACAGAGCACGGGTGAGGTAGACAGAGTGCAAACAACAGTAACCCGAACCACAGCAGACACATGGGCAGACACCAGAGGCTGAAAGGTATTTGCGGCAGGCCTGAACACATCAGAGATACACATGCAATGCACCCTGGAAAAGGGCAGAGATGCACACATGTGCAAGCATGTGACGGTCATGCTATTCCCCACAGACAGACGATGCAACAGGAACAGTCACCCCACCGTGGCAGACATGATGGCATAGACAAAACCACACTGTTGATAAACGGGAAGCATACATGTGTGTCGTACCGAGCCAACCAAAACACACAATGCCAAATGCCGATATACATCAAATGTCATTGTGCCACCAACACACAGCACCGCAGCACAGAGGACCTGGCGTCAAACCCCCCCCCCCCCAGCAGCTCGCACACACACAGATGACACACACACACAACTCGAGACACACGTCAAGGACAGACATGTGTGCAGACGGATAGCAGGGGTATACGATGTGCATATCAGAGATGACAAATACCCACCCAGCAGGGGACAGTCCTCAAATTGTCCTGCCTCAAACTGCCTGAACAGTGCCGAGTGACGCAGGATTTAGGAGTCATGGGTGGACCCTGCAAACTGCGGGACCACATTCAGAATACGCATACCTGCATCACATACAACCTGAACATTCAGGGAGTGGTAGTGTTTGCTGTTGCAGAACACTGCCTCCCTGTCTCTGGGCAGAACCAGGACAACATGTGTGCAATCAATAGCTCCCATCACGTGTGGTAACCCGGAAATGCCTCAAAGGCCTGGTGCAGGGTCTCCCACTGTTGCCTAGTGTTTGGAAGTCCAATGTAATTCCCAACCCGGCGGATCATGGCATGCAATACTTGGTGGAGACAGCGTGAGAAGGTGGGGCAGCTCATGCCACCCACTGCAGCTACAAATGACTGGAAACAGCCAGAGGAAAATAAATGTAGAGCACCAAGGAGCTTGACCAAACCCGGTATGGCATGTGACCGACCAGTCAGGGGCTCAAGGTCAGGTCTCAGATCCTCATAGAACTCCCTAATAGCCCCTGTGCTCAGGCAGTAGAGGAAGATGACCTGGTCCTCACGCATGCCCTAGAGCTGGGCCCTGGGCCTGTAGAGGCAAGGCTGGCGGGCCTGCAACTCGGCACGCCTCCTGCACCGTGCCAGCACAGCCCCTGCCTGGTCTGCCCCCACTGCTGTAGGTCAGTGTTGGAGCGGGCCTACACCCCTGCCCCATTCCCCAGCCCCATGGACACCATCTCCCCCGTCAGGCAACTGCAAGCCATCCACACCCCCAGTGTAACTGAAGCAACAACAAAGGCCACCATAGCGGACACTGTTAACCCAAACACCCTCACCACCCCACCTGATGCTAGCCCTGCCACTCACCTCCACCCCCAAACACTGACCAAGCCACACAGCACACCCACCAACCGTACAACCCACCGACCATTTCACCTACCTCACCCACCACCCACCAACCGTGTCACCTACCTCCCCCAGCACACACCAACCCAGCCACACACCTCCCCCAGCACTCACCAGGGCCACCGCTCACCTCTCCCACCACTCACCACCCTTGCCACACAAACCCAGCTACCTTCCTCCCTCACCGCTCACCAACCCTGCCACAGTCCACGCCTAACTTGCCTCTGACCCTCCTTCCGCTTCAACACCAATAATGCACACCTCCAACCGCACTCACCAGCACTAACCCCTCAGCGTGTACCATGTGCGCGCGTTGATTTATGGACCTTCAGACATCTGTGCGTGTGTCTGTGCGTGTGTCTGTGCGTGTGTCTGTGCGTCTGCAGCTGTCCCATAGGCGCCAGGGGTTAGCGGAGCCATGCGCCGCATATGCGCAAGACACGTACGTGTCTGCACATGTGCGGCGCACGGCTCTACATACGCACCCTGCGCATCACCTATGCGCAATGCGCGCACACACGTGCAGACGTCCGAAGATCCATAAATCAATGCGCACACATGGTACATGCTGAGGGGTTAGTGCTGGCGAGTGCGGTTGGAGGTGTGCGTTATTGGTTTTGAAGTAGAAGGAGGGTCAGAGGCAGGTTAGGTGTGGACTGTGGCAGGGTTGATGAGCGGTGAGGGAGGTAGGTAGCTGGGTTGGTGTGTGGTGGGGGAGGTGAGTAGCAAGGGTGGTCGGCGATGGTGGTAGTGGTGAGTGGCTGGGTTGGTGCGTGGCGGAGGTAACAGCAGGCAGGGCTGGTGAGTGGCTAAGGTGCTGAGGACTGGTGAAGGTGACGGGGAGGGGCAAGGCCACAAGAGGTAAGACAGGTCCGGGATGCAGAGGGAGGATAGGGAGAGCAGGGGCATGCTGTGGCAGGACACGATAGGTGGGGTGTCCGGAGAAACAGCAGGGCTGCGGTCCCCAGAGACGGGAAGGTTGGAACACCCTGCGTTTGAGGTTGCTGGCCCATCGGGTATGGCTCGCACCACCCAGGAGTGGCCTTAGGAGCATACCACAGGCAAGCATAGACAGACGCCTGTGCCGGATGGGGAGAGGAAGAGGGCGATACAGTTTAGCCAGCAGGAAAACCACAACCTGCTTGCAAGTGTCCTTGAACACCATGAGGAGCTGTATGGGCGCATGAGCTCATGCACAACAGTTAGTGTACGGACTCAGGTGTGGGTGGAGGTGCAGGGGGCCGTGGCACAGGCTGGGGGACCACCAAGGGACCTTGACAGCCTCCGTAAGAGGTTTAATGAGATCAGGAGGGGGTCCATGCACACATTACTGCAGAACTCCAACATGCTAGCGGCACTGGTGGGGACGGTCCCTTCATCCCCAGCCTCACACCCCTGGAGCAGCAGCTGCCTGAGCGCCTAGGTCCCATCTATATCCATGACCTCTCACCTGCGCTGGACATGGCTGATCCCCAAGCAGGTATGTTCAGGACATGCAGCACACATACAGCTATCTACCACGGCATGCCACAGGGGATAGTGGGCCCATGTCCTAGGAGCAGGTGTGTCCGACCCAGGGACACATCTACCTGAGTCCACATTCCCCGTTAGTGTTTGCACATGGACATTATAGGGGATAGAGTCAAACCTCCTTCCCAAAACCTTCCACATATCTGTCTGACAGAATGAGCTCCCTCCCATCACCCCTTCTTGCCCTGGGCAGATGTAGACGTGGATATAGGTCAGGATGTCCTGGACATATCTGAGATGCGGTGAGGACATCCAAGGTCGGGTTGTAACACACACATGCGTACTCCACGCTCTAGGTCAGACTTGGATGTCCGCACCACAGATGTGGGTTAGAAAATAGGGCATCCCCATCAAATGGGTTAGTTATGTGCATACAATGCGTGATGGAGGGGGTACAGGGGGTGAAGAAGGAGCAAGCAGGAGAGTTCCTGTCCCCATGGCTGACCAGGTAAGAGAGACAGAGGTACGCAAGGGCTACATACACAGATATGTGTCTACGTTACAATGTGCTCTGCGTCTCTGTCTGTGACACCCCATATCTACTGTGTACCTTGTTCCCCCCCCCCCCCAGGTAACATCCAGGCCATCGAGGCAGCTGAGGAGGACATTGGCAGTGAGCCAGAGCCTGTGGGGGTTGATGAGGCACCACATGCAGAGGTTGCCATCAGCGACGCCCCAGACACCCCATGGGCCGAGGTGCTGTCTGAGGAGGTGGCCACCCAAGAGGACGAAGGGTCACCCCAGCAGAGCAGGGAGACAGGCACCACAGTGGCTGGGGAGGGGCCCGAGGTTGCTGTGGTAAGCCCCACATTGCCACACCAGGGCACAGGCGCAGTGCCTGTCGTCCTCCGGGCGCTGCGGACACATACGCGTCCGCACACAGGGATGCTGCGGGTAGGCAACTACAAGACAAATGGGTTCAGTTTCTATAGAGCAACTCTGGTATGACCCGTAAAAGAAAATTTGCTGCCCCAATATTATCTTATTGCTTATAGAGGAAATGCAAATCAGAATCAGTATAAGGCCTCAGACCTGTGGGCTTTCTTAATGGAAAACGCTGTAAAACTTAGTGTTTACCAATGCCCAATTGCATCAACGGCCCAATGTCCAATCAATTTTTTGTTATAATTTTTTATATACTGCACACCTCCCTTTTTCCATTGTGATATCTTAAAAATTGAATGTATTCTTATGGACTTTCTAGTCCAATGAGATAAAAAGTTGCAGGTTGGCAACTGGCAGGATGGTTGCATGTGCTGTTGTGGCACACCAACACCCAGCCACAGCGGTGGGGCCACACACGCACATGATGACAGTGGGCCTCCACACATACATATGCCCCCCTGGCCATGCCTGGGGTGGTTGGTGTGGCTCAGTGGGGAACAGGCAGGTCATATACGTTGGGGTCTGGGCAACAGATGTCTCACAGGTCACCTTGTTCCCCTCCTACAGGCACATGCCAGGCGCTGATTGGTATGTGGATGGAGATGCGTGGCCAGCAGCAGCTCCAGCGTGTCCAAATCCAGGTGGTGTGGGCCCTCACGCGGGTGGTGTGTGGACTCCGCAGGGACACCAGGGAGCACACCCAGGAGACACGGCAGCTGCGAGGGACTGCTGTGGATATCGCAGCTGGCATAGGCCAGGTGGCGGATGCCCTTGAGGTCATGGTGGGACATATCATGCGGCCTGCAGCGGCACCAGAGGCAGCGGCGGCAGCAGCAGCAAGGGCTTTGGGGGGATGTGGGAGGGGGCGGGGGCATGGGCGGTCATGCAGGTCATAGGTGTGTGAATGCAATTTGGACTGTAAACCACATGAAATGACACATTACCTTTGTTCACTGATGTGCACGTGTCCTTCCTTCGTGTTGGGGGGTTCCCTGAGTGGGCTGTCCCAATTGGGGTTAGCATGATCACCTGTGCTCTACCATGTCACAGGCTGGTGGGGTGTCTGCACCAGCATCATTCATTACAGAGCGGTGCACACATGCCGTATGTCCCATGCACCGTGCCATGTGTTCACGGCCAGACATATGCCTGGTGTTACACCCTCACTCCTCCTGCCACCTGCTGTACATGTCTGATTGTTCAGCCCACATTGTGAGGTATGTCCCCCCTCTGTCCCCGCATATCATCCACATCAGGCTATCTACATGGATGACCCGTCTGTCGGACACATACCAGGGACACGGTGGCATACTAAACACACATGCTTGGTGGGCAGACATGATGTACAGATATACCTAGCTACTGTCAGTTGTATACCCCCCTTCAGCACTTGTAGTATGCCGCTGCTCCTTCACCCCACCAAACCCCATCTTAGTGTGTCCCACCGACTAACTGACTGACTGACACGTGGGTCCACACATACATCACATATACGCTGCATTATGGGTATCACACCCGCACCCCCTCACTGTCCTATCATGTGCTGCACCCCTGCTACAGACTGACTATCTGTGACAACGTGCCTGTGTCCATGTCTGGTGGATGGTGCAGTGCATGTTTACATCACGGTGTCAGCAGGGGATACGTCCATCAGTGCACATGGCACTCAAACAGCCTGTTGTGGGGCAGGGACAATGTATGTATCACAAATACACACTGAGACATGCACACACATGGCACACTCAGCACTACAGCATGTATGTACAGAGGACACGTGACCATTGCAGAATTTGGCTGCCTACATAGTATTTTAATAAGGGTATGTGTTGGTAGGTGCCATACAAACATTCCATCCTTTTACATTTAGCCATACAAACATTAACATTTGGAACACATAAACACTCTCCCATAGGCGGATCAACTCTATAAACATTGGGCGTTCTCCCAGCATGGACATCCGTCTCCAATGTTAGGGGGGACACGGTTTGCTTTTGGGGTTGCCACTGGGAGATGGCCATTGCTATAACTGTGGGTCACACACCCGGGGGCCCGCCGTGGGGGTATGGCTGGGGGTGTGCCATAAACATGCCATGGTAATGCTGGTGGCGCATCACCTCAGCCATACCCTGCACAGCAGCTGTCAGCTGCCTTATGGCATGGCCATGTTCGCCCAGGGTCTGCATAACGGTGCCCATTGCCACACACAGGAGACCCACACATTTTCCACCACATTCACACCATGTGGCTGTGGTCTGGGTGGTGGCATCTGCGTAGGCCCTGTGCATGGAAATGTGTGGGGGCCCACACCCTGCCTGACACTGTGGTCATGCACATGGGGCAGGTGGCAGGGGCCCCCAGTGCCCTGTGGTGACGTGCGACAGCCCTCAGGCACAGGATCCCCCTCCCCACCCTCCGTGCCCCACCCGCCCTCCCCATCCTGGCCACTCCACTCACTATCCCCGCCACCCTCCTTGCCCTCCCACTCCACCTCCCCAGCACCCTCCACCATCCTCTCCTCCCACCCATCCCCACCCTCCATGTCTTCCTCCCCCACATCCATGGCATCCTCCGCCGCTGAAGGAATATCCTCCACCTCGGGACCTCCAGTGGTCGCGGGGGGGGGGGGGGGCTGCTACCAGATTGTGTGCTTGCAGAGGTCCCCTCCCCAGCATCTGCAGCCTCTGTGGAGAAGGCAGAAATGAACAGGGCATCATGCATTTGTTATGGCACAGACACATTGTGTGTGGCATCACAGGCTGCCGTGCCACTGGGACATGGTGTGGCACAGTGCATAGGCTGGGACACTCACTGTCCCCCACGGCCATTGCCTCCCATTGCATGCGGCGGAGGTACCCCGGGCAGTGTAGCCGCATCTCTCTTCCCTTCTTCTGTAGGTCCTCTACCTGGGGGGATAAGCAATGTTTGCAGACATTAGTGCCCTGTATCCCTGCCCATGGCGAACCACATGACACACATGTCTGCATGCAATGGTGGCCGCTCCTGCTATGGGCAGCGGGTCCCATACCTGCTGTTGGCAGTGCCACCTGCATGTGTGGGCATGAGGCTAGGCATTTGTGTTGTGACACTTTCATGCCCTGTGTACCACCTCACAGCCACCCCATACCATGTCCCTGCCATCTCCTGGCATGACATGTGGGCAACATAGCATGTGGGGTGTTGCAATTATGGTCTACAGGGGGTGTGACTCCATACACTCAGCAGTCCAGCACACACCTCGGTGTTAGGCAGGCTGTCCCACATCAACAGGACCCATCACCATGACGCATGGACACTGATGCAGCCTCTGTGGTGCATGCTCAGACACCTGCAGGGGGTGGGGGGCTGGGTACCTGCACCAGCATCGGCTACCATTACAATG
This sequence comes from Ichthyophis bannanicus, assembly GCA_033557465.1. NCBI lineage: Eukaryota > Metazoa > Chordata > Amphibia > Gymnophiona > Ichthyophiidae > Ichthyophis > Ichthyophis bannanicus. Next base: position 1,709,227,001 of record CM066032.1, read on the forward strand.
GGCTGCTTGTTGGACCACTGGAATCTGGTATGCTGCCTCCTGGGGATGTGGCGGAACTGGGAACCTGCAACACAAACAACCACCATAACACCAGTATGTAGAATAGACCTGTGTCAGCTGGTCTGATGCCTCCTGGAGTTGGGGCAGAGCTGGGAACCTGCAACAACAGCACCCACCATAACACCAGGATGTGAAATAGACCTGTGTCAGCTGGTCTGATGCCTCCTGGGGTTGGGGCAGAGCTGGGAACCCACAACAAAAGCACCCACCATAACACCAGGATGTGGAATAGACCTGTGTCAGCTGGTCTGATGCCTCCTGGGGTTGGGGCAGAGCTGGTAGCCTGCAACAACAGCACCCACCATAACACCAGGATGTGGAATAGACCTGTGTCTGCTGGTCTGATGCCTCCTGGGGTTGGGGCAGAGCTGGGAACCTGAAGCACAAACAACCACCATAACACCAGGATGTAGAATAGATCTGTATCAGCTGGTCTGATGCCTCCTGGGGTTAGGGCAGAGCTGGGAAACTGCAACAACAGCAACATCCATAACACCAGGATGTTTGATACGCCCCTATGCGCAGGTCTGCGGGCGTTCGGGGCCAACGGTGATGTTCCACACATCAGTAGCACCAACTAACACACCACCAGGATGACTGCTGGACCTCTATCATCAGATCTGATGCCTCCTGTGGATGGGGCAGGCCTGTGGTACTCCAACTGCAGCAGCTACCAGTGCACCATGATGACTACTTGGCCTCTGTGATCAGGTCAGATCTCTCCTGGAGATTGGCCATAGCTGGTAATGTGTCATAGCATCAGTCACCATGTCACAGGGATGCCTAATATAGCTCTTTCATGGGGGCTGAAAATCCTGGCTGTTGGGCAGAGGTGTGCACTGCAACGGGAGCAGCTTACATGACAGCGCGCTACCCTCTGCATCTCTGCTTTCATGTCTATGCCTCCTGGGTATTGGCATACGTGCACACAGCAACATACACAGATAGCTTGATCACAGGTTTGCCCACAGACACGTGTCTCACACATGTGGTGCATATCTTATGTGTTTTGATTGCTGGATATTGTGTTGCACACCTTCCATTTAGTGACCTGTCCCCATACACTTGCCTCACGTGGGTAGTCTGCTGCATGGTTAAAGCGCCTTGTGATGTGCATCCACGCCCTCCTTACGCATTCCAGATCCTGGCGTTTTGAGGCACCTGGGAAGAGGCACGGCTGCCGGGTGCATATTAGGGCTGCCAGCTGTCGTAGGTCGTGGTGGCTAAAGGCTGGCTTGCAGGATCGCTTCGCCATTTTGAGGGATGCCCATGTGTTGGTGACGCACGCATGCACGCACGCTGCGCATGTGCAGTATTGTGCATATGCTGTACCGTGCACTACTACACTGAACACACGACGTGTGCGTGTTACGGATGCGACATGGAAAATTATCTCTGGGGCTGCATTACTACATGTTGGATACTGAGATTGGCGGCTACGGTGGCTGGCTTTGGTTTACAGCATTGCATTACTTATGCCGTTTGGCCTGGGCTGCATCTGCTGCGCCTCAGCTGTGGGCACCTTCTGCTGTGCTTTCGGAGAAGCACTGCCATGTCAGGCCTCTCCTTTGGGGCACGGGACAAGGGTTATAGTGTATTTGGCTTGTGTCACTGTTTGTGGGGATGTGTCTAACTGTTACTAACACTCATCTTACTGTTGGTACAGTGGGTGTTTGAACCCATGAGCAGGGACTCTGAGGGCATCGTATTAACTAGTGAGCTGTGCCTCTCCTCATAGCACAGGCTGTCTACACAGCAACTGCAGGTCAACCCAGTAAAGGTCAGCTGTGCTTACCGGGATGGGGTAGACCCACAGCTATGGCACTTTACAAGGTACCTTAGGTTTCCCAGCTGCAGTGATGGTTTTGTTTTGGGGGACACACTGCTATTTGCTATGGGGTATGTGTGCACCATCCTAATGTTAGCGGTGAAACCCCAAGCCATGACGTGAGCAATGCCATATAGGGAGGTCGGCGTGCCGGCGTCCATGTAGCATGCACTGTGTATTGCAGAATAGGGGGCGCGTTGGCTGTTTACGCGCAGTAACCTTAACTTCATGGCAATGCTATGAGAAGGTATATAGAGCTGTAGCCTACTGGTTAATGCAATTACCAACAAGCCAGAGCTTATGGGTTCAATCCCTCAGGGGTCTCATCTGCTATGGCTGTCTGAGGCAATCTCTTTTGCTGCATGTAACAGTGTGACACATCTCTACAATCTGTGCTGCCAGCAGAAACTCCCTCACCTCATTGCCATCACCTATTGCGCCCTATAGGGCAGGGGGGTGTCTGGACCCACATGTGGATTACGGGGCAGCGCCTACAGACCAGCCCTCTTGGGGCCAGGGTGGGGGATAGGATCTGCCTCCAACAGCCCCACACTCTACACCTTTGCAATGGCAGCAGTACAGTGACATGATGAAGGGCTGTGGGACCAGCTACCCCGGCCCTTCAGGGGAGAGGGCGCCCTCCACAGCACTGGATGCAGATCTGTTTGTATCACACAGGGCACTGGCAGAGAGGCAGGTGGCCTTTATACGCTCAGATACCCGCCACCACCCTCTGACATTGACCAGCAGTGGGCACTGTCAGTCTTCACCCTAGAAGGTGTTCCAGCCATACACATGCTAACTGCAGACGGTCTGCTAGCTAGTACATAGTGCATGTTCCTGGAGGAACTGTGTGCACCCAAAATGGGATGTGAGCACACACATCAAGCAGGTATGTCAGTGATTGGACCCCAGAACAGGGAACCCATAGATATCACTTGAAAGACATACTCTATGGCACTATGGGGTAACCTAGCCATGCCATGGTCACTGCTCAGTCAGGGTGAGAGTGACCTCCCAGCATGACATGCTGTGACCACCCTGTTCTTGCAGGTGGTGGTCGGGCACTACAATGTCCCAGCCATCGCCCTATGCCCTGTGCAGATCTATCCTGCTCAGGCCGCCCTGTCCGGGCCATACCCACGGTACCTTGCTCCTCATTATGCACATTGGCAGGCTAACACTGGAAACAGTGCAAGCATCATGGGCTCAGTAAGATGTAGGCAGCCACAACAGTCTGGGTAGACATACACACACTCCCACACCTATTTCAGCATTGTGCAAGGATAGAGGTGGTTTGCAGCCCTGGCTGCCACACCAGTCCTGGGCACAGTGCAGGCATTGCTATGGTACACAATACTGTTGGGGTCACTCCCCGGGGTGGTAAACACTGTCTGGAGCATACACTGAACCACACTGCACAGATATCAGAAAGGTTGCTATGATGAATCTCTGTCAACAAATTGTGTTTAATCTCTGTCAACAAATTGTATAAATACAGCTAAATAAACATAGGATGTGTTATCTGACATTGATCATAGCGACCTTTTGATATATGTGGAACGTGTTCCCAAGTTTAGAGTGGCATTGCTAAGGTATGCAGTTGCTAGTATTGGGAGATGCTAGTCTGCGCAGGGCCCAACGGCCTGACTCTCCATGAGGCATTGGATAGTGGAGCCTGTGGGTGTGGGTGTTTGTGCCGCTGCTCTAGGGCAGAGGTTCCCAACTCCGGTCCGGGTAGGCCAAACACGATTCAGGTCTTCATGCTGTCCCTACTGAATATGCATAGATACATGTGCATACAATGGGGGTGGTGCATGTAAATACATCTCATGCATATTTATTAGGGACATCCTGACAACCTGAATGGTGTTTGGTCCTCCAGGACTGCAGGTGGGACACTGCTCTAGGGATTGCACATGTTTATGGTGTCTGTGCTCTGTAGAGTGACATATAGGTGTTTATGGCATGTTTCATTTTTCTGCAAAAAAGGTTCTGTCTTTATTACCACGGTTTACTAGTGCATAAAATATGAGGACATGGTTTGCAGATGCCACAGCTGGGACTTGAACCTGTGACCCTCTGCCCCTGAACACACTGGCTATGTGTACTGCACCACACTGTTGCAGTGGAGGCAGGTTGTTCCCTGGGGATACTGTGACTGTACGTCAGACAGATCTTGTCTGTTGCAGTGCATGGCACACGCCTAAACGGGGCTTGGCCGTGGTCTGCTGTGGGCAGCTGCCACTGCCCCCTCCACCACCAGCACTCCTCCGCCACCATGCTGACATGCCCTTATGCCGGTGGTGCTGGTGGTACGCAGTCCCAGGCCAGCCAGTGTGCCGGTAGGCAGCTGCCTATGGTGTGGGTTCTCGGGTGGGGGTGCCTCCATGGACATGCGCGCTTCCCCCACGGCACCGCCTGCCAATGTTCTATGCCCTTGCGGGTACCTGCTGGGTAATATCCACTGGGACACTGTGGGGAACACACTCGTGCCCATGTTGGACCCTCGTCAGTTGCTGTCTTGCTGCTTTACAGTTTCGGCATGCCTATGTGCCACTTAGGCATCTGCCTAGTCCGCAGTGGGCCCCAGCAGGACCACAGCATGTGCCGCCTGCAGCCCTCTGTATCCCATTTCCAGCATCACTACAGTTGCCCTGTCCTACGTGCCCACTCTGCTGTTGCTGCACATTTGCACGCCATAACAAACCTGCCCAATATAAACGACAAACACCCTGATCAGCGGTATTTCAATGTGGGATCATTCACTTTGTAGGGAGACTGAGAATAGACCCTTCCAAACATGATATCTTCTTTTTTATGCTTTGTCAGTAGTTTTGCTTTATGTTTCTCATTAATATCACTATTGGCCAGCTTGGTTATTGGGATTTCAAATGCGGTTCTGGTCATTTTATCTGTTTTTTTGCTTTTTTGGCTCCTGCACATGTATCACTACTATCACGTGTTTGGGTTTCCCTGCCTTTGCTGTACATTGCTGACAGAAATGGTTTCTCTGACCTGCAAATGTGCCTAGCGCCAGGTTTTCACTGGCGCTAATTTTCTGAGCTTCATTTCACGGCGTTAGTGTGCAAGGAGCCACTCCATGCCCACTCTCCGCCCATTGACGCCCTTCTCTCTGCCTCTGGGGAGCCTTCCTCCGCACTCTGGGGGACCTTCCTCCACCCTCAGCGCACCTTACCGCCGCAGCAGACGTTATCGTGCGATACGTGACGTTCTCGCACGGTACTGCACCATTATCGCACGTCAACATCACATATCACGCGATAACGTCACAGCTGCGCCGTTAGCGCCGTTTAGTAAACATACCCCTTAGAAATAAACTTCATTGTACACAATTTCTATGACTAAACCTTTACTATGATGCTAAGACTTAATTCACACGAACACCTAAAAGAGAAATACCAATGCAGTCCACTGTGGCAGATAACTTGCAGTCTGTGTCCTTGTGTCAAGGGCAGTGGCTTCTCTGCAAAGCAGACGCACTGCGTGGGGGATGGGTAACTGTTTCCTTCTTGTCGCTTGTTTCTAGTTTCCCGCCAGTACCAAGCTTATTTCAAACAAATAAACCAATTAAGCTCCCTTTAGGATTTTTATATTTCAAGGCTAATCTAGTTGCAGTCTCCTCAAATGTGCTCCCCCTATTGACTGAAACAGTTACAACATTTTTAAACATTTAACTTTTACTACAATAAGGCTGTCCATTATAATAGTACTTTTCTATAGCCATGCCCTCACACACTGAGGCTAAAGAATTTGCATAATTGCCCAGCCTACCACAAGAAGTTAAGTGGTACAAGATAATGAGCGGTACAGTAAATTTAACCATGAAATTGATAAGAGGCCCTCAGTACCCTCAGTCAGCGGCATAGTACAAAAAGATAAGCTGTATATTTCAAACAAATGGTTCTCTTTCATACATTACTTTTTGATGAGGTAACGGGAAATTTAAGAATGGTTTACTTTTTTTTTATTGATGCAAACCTTTCATAAAAAATAATGGAATATTTCACAGGTTTAGTTCAGATTAAATGAGACATCTATGATGGTTTAATTAATTTCTCTCTCCCTTGTGTTTTGTTCTATTAAGTGGTGGATCTGAACCTTCTCAAAGAAGAAGTACGATTATACAGTTGCACACCACGCAACTTCTCGGTGTCGCTGAGAGAGGAGCTCAAACGAACAGACATCATTTTCTGGCCAGGTTGCTTATTAGTCAAGCGTTGCGGAGGAAACTGTGCCTGCTGTAATCATAATTGCAATGAATGCCAATGCATTCCCACCAAAGTCACCAAAAAGTACCATGAGGTATTCTTTGCTCATCGCTAATAAATATAAATTTTATATATATATACACTAATAATAGATAAGTACTTTTTATTGTATGTATGTATGTATGTACACAATAGAACATCATATGTGGAACAAGCTTGGTGGTATTTCAAACATGGAAGTACTTTAAAATTAAAGAAATATAATTTTTCTTCTTTCCCATTTAACATCATGACCTACATTGGTATGTTCTGTCTGCTCTTCTACTTTTTTCAGTAGCACTTTAGACCTGAAGGGAGTGCTTTATACTGCATGAGCTTAAGGCTTAGAACTTAAATTAAAAAAGAAGAAATACTCAAATTTTTGTTCTGCTTTTTGATGGATACTTGGTGACTCTGGGTATGTTACTTTGTGCTTTTCGAACTGTAAATGATTAATAATCAATTCCTCCTCTTTTGGAAAGCTATCTGTGAAATGTACACAGAGAAAATGGCTCTTATAAAATTGAGTGGCCAAGTATGCAAGTGGGCATTAATTTGAGTGGAGCAGAAATGGGGTTGCAGTGTACATGAGTATATGCATAGGGTACACATACACATTTATCTTCTTTGCAGCAGGTGTAAATTTGTGTGAGGATATTTTTGCACTGCAGGTGGTCATTGTAGGGGGTCTATGTTATAAAGGTGCATAGGCACTTTTGTTTCTTGAATAAAACAGTAGCCTGTTATAAAATTAGCCCTTAAGAGCACAAATTTCAAAGTCATAAGAATGTAAGATATGCCCTACTGGGTCAGACCAAGGTCCATCAAGCCCAGTATCCTCTTTCCAACAGTAGCCAATCCAGGTCACAAGTACCTAGCAGTTTCCCCAAAAGACACTCAATGCTTGTATTGGGTCAAGCAGTGATATCCCGGGTCCCTTTTAATAATGGTTTATGGACTTTTCCTCCAGGAACTTGTCCAAACCTTTTTTAAACCCAGCTACACTAACAGCTCTTACTACATCCTCCGGTAACAAATTCCACAGTTTGATTACACGTTGAGTGAAAAAATATTTTCTCTAACTAGTTTAAATAGGTTACTCTGTACCTTCATTGCATGTCCCCTAGTCTTTTTATATTCTGATGATGTAAACAATCAATCTATGTTTACCCGTTCCACTCCATTCATTAATTTATAGACCTCTATCATATCTCCCCTCAGCCGTCTCTTTTCCAGGTTGAAGAGCCCTAACATGTTTAGCCTCTCTTCATAGGAGTAGCCTTCCATCCCCTTTACCATTTTTGTGGCTCTTCCCTGTACCTTTTCTAATAATGCTATATCCTTTTTAAGATATGGTGACCAGAATTGCACCCAGTATTCAAGGTGCGGTCACACTATGGAACGATACAGATGCATTATAATATCCTTTGTCTTATTTTCCATTCCTTTCCTTATGATACCTAGCATTCTATTTGCTCTCTTGGCCGCCGCTGCACACTGGGCGGAGGGTTTTAACAAGTTATCCACGATGACGCCTAAATTTTTTTCCTGGTTGGTGGTTCCCAATGTGGAACCTTGCATCGTGTAACCATAGTTTGGGTTGTTCTTCCCTAGGTGCATAACTTTGCACTTGTCCACATTCAATTTCATCTGTCTTTTGGATGCCCAGTCTTCCAATTTATCAATATCCTCTTGCAATTTTCCACAATCCTCTTGAGTTTTAACAACTGTATATAGTTTTGTGTCATCTGCAAATTTGATAACCTCACTCGTTATTCCCTTTTCCAGGTCATTTATTAATATGTCAAAAAGCAGCGGACCCAGCACAGATCCCTGGTGTGCTCCAATATTCACCTTTTTCCATTGGGAAAATTGGTCATTTAGCCCTACCCTCTGCTTTCTGTCTTTTAACCAGTTCCTGATCAACAATAGTACATTACCCCCTATCACATGACTTTTTAGTTTTGCCAAATGTCTCTGATGAGGGACCTTGTCAAAGGCTTTCTCAAAGTCCAGATACAATATATACATTGACTCACCTTTGTCTACCTCTTTATTCATACCTTCAAAAAAACATAACAGATTAGTAAGACAAGATCTTCCTTGTCTAAAGCCATGTTGGTTGTCTCCCATTAGGCCATGACTATCTACATGCTGAGTAATTTTGTTCTTTATGATGGTTTCTACCATTTTTCCCGGTACTGATGTCAGGCTCACCGGTCTGTAGTTTCCCGGATCACCCCTGGAACCCTTTTTAAAAATTGGCGTTACATTGACGATCCTCCAATCTTCAAGTATTACAGATGATTTTAATGATAGCTCACAGATTACTAATAGCAGGTCTGCGATTTCATATTTCAGTTCTTTCAACTCCCTTGGATGTATACCATCTGGTCCAGGTAATTTGCTACTCTTCAGTTTATCAAATAGTTGTAATACATCTTCACGGTGTAGCGATATTTCTTTCAATTCTTCTGCAGTATCACCTTTAAATACCACTTCAGTCATTGGTAACATCCCTACATCTTCCTCAGTAAAGACCAAAGCAAAGAATTCATTTAGTCTCTCCGCTATGGCCTTGTCATTTGATAAATATTGAGACAAAGGCATATTGTAGAAAGGCCCTTAATGTGGTTGCTGCAATGTCTATAGTTTGTCAGTTTTCAAGGAGTGGGTAGGCAGGTATAAGTCTGATCTAAAATTCATAAATTTCTGCCCCTCACACTAGACATTTTGTTAAATCAGGAAACACAGGTACATAGGGGGATGAGTATCCATGCACAGCAGGAGGTGCTGTTTTATAAACATGCACATGTGAAAAGTTGATGAAGGAACCCCGACAACGTATATATGTGCATGCCAGTATTTCAGACTCTACAGTTGTAAATGCTGGCACGCACTCGTGTATCCTGGCCATTTGCAAACCTGATTGTCCTGCCACTCTTGATCAGTTCTGGATTTTTCAGTGTTTACTGAAGTAACATATGAAGGGGGGGGGGGAAATAAACTGAGAGGTGCCCCCCTTATTCCCTCCTATAAAGGGATAGCTGAACCAAATACATTCTAAAAACATAAACATGCTGGAGAGCAGGTCTAAATAACAGGTGCAACCCCTATATGAAATTGGACATGCACATGTATCTTGTTACTCCATCCAGACCACTCCCCCGGCATGCCCTCATATGACTTAAACATGATTGAGCAGACGTGTAAATTTGTACCTTTCTTACAGGGATGGGTCACCAGGAGTTGGCATTGAATCAACGGTACACAACGGTACACAAAAGCAAAATGGCTGTTTCACCGTGGTTGTGATTCGCACATATAAGTGACCATATCCACACGGACAAATTATGAATAGATCTTCTAAAATATGCCCCTCCCCCTCTTATCTGGTAAACTTGCTGTCTGAAAATTTGCCCTTCTGAGAGATATTATAAAATATACATGCAGTTCCATATTGCATATAGTTATAAATGGATTGATGGCAGAGGTTCATAGGGGAGTGTTTTGGGTGAGTTTGGAAAATAATGCCGGTAGATTGTAATTTGAAAATCTGTGTGAGTTATATGGACAAGTTCCTCAAGGAAAAAGTCCATAAACCATTATTAAGGTGGACTTATTGCTTAATCCTGGGAGTAGGTAGCATGGAATCTATCTTTTGGGTTGGTGCCAGGTACTTGTGACCTGGATTGGCCACTTTGGAAACAGTATACTGGGCTTGATGGAACATTGTTCTGACTCAGTAAAGCAAATTTTACAGTTGTGGTCAACATTATTGACACCCTTGCAGTTCAACCCCTTAATGTCCAATATCTCCTAAAACAAGTGGCCAGTGAAATGGCTTTGGACTATATATGCACACATATTTGACACATAAAAGAATCAAATAACACAAGACCAATTAAAAAAGGAAATAGTAAATAGTATAAAAACTAGGACATTGCCAGGAACAGAAGAACCACATTCCCATCGCAGTAAAATTTCATGCACCTGTGATCAATTGTCAGTACTCACATGACTTGAAACAATCAATGACCTATGGCTCTATTGTTTTAGAATGGCCACATTCACTCCCAGTTCCATCTTCAAAATGGTGACGACTAGAGAACTGCCTGAGACTATCAGAAAAGCCATTATCACCAAACACCAGACTTCAAAGGGGTACAAGGCCATCTCCAAAGACCTTCACAATGGTATTAAGAAGTTTTCTGCTCATGGAACTCAAGAACCTCCCAGGATGTGGTGGGAAGAGGAAAATTAATCCAAGAGGTCTTTGAAGGTTAGTGCAAACTGTTGGAAAAATACCATATACAACATCCAACGAGCTTAAAGCTAACCTGGAGCAATCTGGAGTGGTGGTTTCAACAAACACCATACACCGATCACTAAACAATAAGGACCCCACTGCTCAAAGACAGACATAAAAAGGCATGCCATCCTTCTGGGAAAATGTTCTGTGGATAGATGAAGCCAAACTTGAACTCTTTGGCAATGGAGACCAGCGATTCATTTACAGGCAAAGAAATGAAGCTTATAAAGAAAAAATCACCCTTTCTATAGTTAAATATGATAGACGCTCCATAATGGTGTGGGGCAGTTTTGCTGCTTCAATAACTGGAGGCCTGGAAGTATTAAAGGAATCATGAAGTCAGAGGACTATCAAGGTATTTTAGAATGAAATGTACTACCTAGTGTCAGAAAGCTAGGTCTGGGTTGAAGGTCATGAGTCCTTCAACAGGGCAATGACCCAAAACATACATCCAAAAGTACAAAAGAACGGTTAAAAAGGAACAAACTGGACCGTTATGAACTGACCAGCAAAGAGTCCTGATCTTAATCCAATTGAGAACCTTTTGGAAAGAGCTGAAATCTGCCATTGTTAAAAGGAATCCTGGAACATTCATGAGCTGGAACAAATCACAGTTGAAGAGTGGGAGAAACTACCAGCAGACAGATGTACAAAAATTATAGATGGCTACAAGAAACATTTGGAGGCTGTCATCACTGCCAATGGTTGTGCAACCAAATATTAATGAAGGGTGCCATGAATCCTGTCCAGGTCATATTTTGTTTTTTTCTCAGAAATTACCATGTCTAGGTTGCACAGATATCTTGTTTTTGTTGTATACCTTTGAACATACTATTACAATATTATGATGGCATATAATTGAAACATTTCCAATTATTTCTCAAGATATTGTACAGAATATACCTAAAATGCAAGGGTACCAGTAATGTTGACCACAACTGTATATTATTATGTCCATAAAGAGTTACCTGCACAAAACGTTTGTGGATCCTTTATACCCAGGATAATATTTATAGAGTGGTATACATATATCCTGTTATAATATATTTAGGGGTGGGGAGTTGAGTATCCTAAAAAGAAGTGTTTAAGTGTATTAAATATATTAAATTAAGACAAAAGGTAGTGGTTTGTTAATATTCAGTGTCATCATAGTTCTGCATAGGTGACTTCTAAGCAATCTGAACATAAGCTAGTTATAGACCCTAAAGCACTGGTATTCACTTCCAGTTCTTAAGGGCTGCACATGGGTCAAGTTTTCAGAATATCCCTAATAAATAGAAATAGATTTGCATGCAGTGGAAGTGATTTGCAACCTTCAAGGACCGTCCTAAAATAGCTCACCAGGTTAGAAATTGGTTGAATGGGACATGCACAGGACAGTGGACAACTGAGTTTATGCTGGGGGAAGTGGAATTCCCAGTTGTATGCTGTAGAGATCAGTTCTCGATCCAGTTCTGTTCAAGATTCCGGAAGATTTGCCTTATTATAGATACCAAAATGTGTAGTAAGTGAGACTTCATTTGAAGTACTATGGAGACTCTGGTGAGAGTATTTGGAATATTATGTTCAGTTCTGGAGACTACACCATCTAAAGGATATAAATTGGATTGAACTGATCCAGAGGGTAGCTAATAAATTATTAAAGAGTGTTCTGCATTGATCAATTAATTTTATTTCATTTATCTCGAGTTAGTTTATCTTGATTCACCTGATCTCCTTTGTGTTTTGTTATCATTCCCTCTAGATGTGTCCCATGTCTACAGCCACTGTGTTGTTTGTCTTGACTAGATTGTACGCTCTGGTGAGCAAGGACCGTCTTTTACACGTGTTTGTGCAGCTCTGCATATGTCTTGTAACACTATACAAATGTTCAGTAGTAATAGTAGTATTTATTTATTAGGCTTTATTAACCGCATTGATTTATTTATTTAACCTTTTTTTTTATACCGCTCTGTCCTTCACTCAGAGCAGTTTACATTGAAACTCAACATAGCACATAGAACGAATAAACAATCTACAAGAATACTCGAACAAGGGAGGGGAGAAGAGAGGTAACAGGATTAACTATGTACAGGGTCATAATTGCATGACAAAACTATATACATTTTGGTAAGTCGTGTTTATCGGGTTGGTTGTACTTGGCTGTGGGTCCAATTTGGAGGACTGTGCCATACCTTCATTTAGGTGTTTAGGTGATATGTCCTAGATTATCTGTGTAAAGAAGTGTTTTCAGTTTCTTTCTGAAGTCCTTAATGTCTGTAGTTGCGCGCATGTCATCCAGGAGTGAGTTCCATAGTGATGTATGAAGAGATTCACCCAAAGTGATGTGTAACAGGTCTCCTCTGCCATAGCAGTTTACATAGCAACATTGAAAAATAGAAAAATGACCCCCATGACAGCATAATAGACATTTAGAACGATGAAATAAACATGGAGATAGGCAATAATAGATATCAATAATATGATACAGTGTCAAAGAGCAAAAGCATATGACGACATACTTAAAGTTGAAAAGGTGTCCACCCTGGATGCAAGCCTAGATAGAGGAGATGTGATATAGACATTTATAGATCTCCAAAGCATAAATTCAGCAGAAAGGAAGCTCTGCAACAAGGGGGTCATGGGATGAGGATGACACACGGTTAGATATGGGAATAATATAAGGAAATAGTTTGTTATAAAAAAGATGGTGGATGTGTGGAGCCAGTCTTTTAGTCGAATTGATGGAAATAAGGACAGTATCAGAATTTAAGAAAGCATGGGACAAATGCAAAGATTTCAGAGGGAGAGGAAAGAATTGTAAAGCTGAGGAGGAGATGTGGACGGGCAGGCTGGATGAGCTGCATGATTTTTGCCCACCTTATGTTCTTGCTGTCTATGGAACTCATCCCGGAACATTTTCAAAACAATACTGTGGAGTTAAAGTATTTGGTGACTGCACAAACAGCCTAATACAATAGGAGACACATTCCAAATGGGACATCCAAGTCAGGGCCAGCCCTTCCACTAGGTGAGCTAGGTGGCTGCCTAGGTCGGCCAGCACGGGTGGGTGGCGGTGGTGGCAGTGGCACACAAAGGCACAGTCCATACCCATATCACACCCCCTAATAAGAGTGTCAGTGTCAGGTGTTTAAAAGCTATGTTAAAAACCTAAGGCAGCTTAGCAAATATATTACTGAGCCTGCACATTTCATAGGGTGTCTGAATGTAAAACCCCAAAAATTAATAAGAAAACAAGTACAGAATGTCAAGGTTTCTTTTTGTATTTTTCTGTGTTCCATTTTGACTAACATTTGTTGTTGTTAAGTGCCATCGAGTCGGAGTCGACTCATGGCGACCCTCTGGATAGCTATCCAAAACTGTGTTCGGTCTTCAGTCAGGCGGCTCATTGTTGTTGACAGACTAACATTTAGATCAAGTCTTATGCTTTTAGTCGCAAAGGGCAGGCAGATATAAATTAAGATACATATCGTCCTTATTTCCTAAATTGACTTAAATTGTACATTTTCAGGTCCTTCAGCTGAAGCACAGAAGTGGTATCAAAGGATTACACAAATCCTTGACTGATGTTCTACTGGAACACCATGAGGAGTGTGACTGTACGTGCAAAGGGAATGCTGATGGCTAAACAGAGGAAATGCCTGTCTTTTCAACGTATATTCAATCAGTGCTCTTGTCTGTTCTGGGACTTGGGCATTATCTTCCTCTACATCCTCATTTGCTTGACTTGGAGAATCTTCCACCTTTTAGATGTACAGTGAGTTCAAGAGAGGATTCAGCTCAAACTGGGATTATAAATTGCATAATGGTTCCGCTGCTTGGTGACTAAATCATAGGACAGCCAGAAAGGCATCAGTGACAGAATTCTGTCTATAATATCCTCCAAAGTGTCTGATAAAATAAAAATGAATTAAAAATCTTAGGGATATAAAGAAAAAAAGAGCTTTCCAAAATAACTCACTTTGCTGACCAACCCAGTTTTGGAGCTGCTGCTTAATATGAATATGAATGCCATTATCCACGAAGCCATAAACTCTTATCTCTGCATGTTCTGAGATCACAATTTTCTGTGTCTTACATAATTTGGCTCTTAGTACGAAGAAAATGTGGACTCTATTGGTTTGGTACTGATAGAAATGACTGGAGTTTCCTATGGTCCTCATTTAAGTTTCTGTGTTCCACATTGCATTGCTAGAAATGGGACCAGCCCAATAAACGGAAGGAACAAATATTAAAATAAGCAGTGACCTAATCTCCACGATGGCTACACACACTGTGTTTTGTTGCTTGATTTGTTTTGTTTTGTTTTTTTCTTTTTTTTTTGTTGCTTGTGTACATTTTGTATTCTTATTTTAATATTTTGACCATATATTTGCTTTTCTAATCTTGTTAATTATATGAATTTTTACCAAAGGTATTTAATATTCGCTCTTTTTATTACAAGCTAGATGAGGGTTTTTTTTTTAAGTTTCTAAGCTGTTAAAGTAAAGTAGTATTCTGCAGTACATTTTGATGAACAGAGTATGTTTTGCAGTGACAGTATGTCATTATTTGTATATGGTGCTAAACATCAGTTTTTTAAAAGTTGGAGTAGTATATTGCTAGATACAAAGAATTCATTAGTGTTTATTGACTAGCTGCCTTTTCCCCATCATCCCGTTACTCTTCCTACCCACCAGCAACCCCGTTAGGTATTGTTTCATGAACTTTTCAGCAGTGGGTATAAGTATACAATGTTGTAGAAAGTATTGTGAAATTCCCTGCTCTCTGCTGGAATTCTTTGTAACTTAGATAACCCAAAAACATGTTCAGGCTTGTTTTGTTTATTTGAAAATTGGAGAATAGTGCAGTTAAAGAAAGCAGCACAGTTTCTTCCCCCTTCTCCTCCTCCACCGTCCCCCTCCCCACCGCCCCCACCACCAGAACTGTATTGCCTTTCCTGACCAAACGCTTGAGTCTGTCATAATGTTCCTGCATATTTTCTCCAACAGAACTAAGCTATCGGTTCCCAGGATGTGAAGATCACATGCAGTAGTGGGATCCTGTTAGATTTTGTCATCCTGATTAATCTACTTATTCCTTGTGACGCTGTTGTCCCACCAACAGCAGAATCCACAATTTTTTGTTTTGGGCTACTATTTAAGAAGATTTTTACTTTATACTTAATGGAACTACAGGAGATTGTTAAATCGAACCCTATCAGCCTCAAAGGTATACGTTTCAACCCAAAGAGAAATATCATGATGATATAAGAATTGGACTGTTCGCACAACACAAAGATGCATCTAGGAATCGAGCAGTAGTAGCACTGACTAAAAAGGCATTAACATTCTCTACATAATATTGCCTGTGATCTGTAGCTCTGCCAAATACAGTTATGGTATAGTTGTATTTCCCATGTATATTCATTACCCAATGCACTTAAACCAGTTACTTGCTAATTGGAAGGGAAGCAATAAAATCTTTGCTTGAAACAGCTCAATCGTTCTGCCATCAGTCATTTTTTGCTTTCAGTTTTACCCATTCTAGCAGACTGCTGTCTTGCCTTATTCATGATTTCTTAGTAGTCATTTCATTTGGAAACAGCAGTATACACTTAAAGTGTCTTGTGCTAGCAGTCAAGTATCTTAGAATGATGATTGAGGTGGAAAAAGGCTTCCTCGTCTACAGTACTTGCTTCTTCATATTGCATTTCAAATAGTTTGCATTATTTTTCTTACAAGTAAGAGGGCATTATCCCCACTCTTTGTAAGCAAAATTGTACAGTCTGCTAATCCAAGTAACATGAGATTGTGATATTGTATAATTCTGAGTGATTTTTCAATAATTTAGCTGGAGTCTTTGAAAGCCGTCATAATCTCTTATCGAACCAATATAAGAATCATTTAAAGATGAGATACATGGCCATGCAAGACCACAAAGGTGACCTCTTGAAAAGTTGTGCAAATCATCTGTAGGTAAGTATTATGTTGCTTCTATCAAGGGTAACACAATGTATAAGTAATAATGTTCTACAGAATCTATATGTCAACTAGAAGACTGCAGTAGTTAATAAGGTAACGGTCATGAACATTTTGAACATTTGGGACTTCAGTTGTTCAAATATACAGTCTATACATGTGTCATTAATTGACACCATCCACACTGACACCCCCCCCCCCCCCCACCCATTCTTACTGGAAAAAAAGCTTCAGGAAAATAAGAACAGGTGCGCACAAATTGCTTAAGATGAAAATTCCTTAGGATGGATATTCATGGCTATAGCATCACATTTTGAACACAAAATACATAAGAGTTGAGCCCAAACCAATGCATTTACCTTCATCTCATGGCCTTAGCAATAATTTGGCATGTCTCTAGAAGACATATTGCTCAAATACGTTCAGTAGACTAGATTTGGGCTATAGAAGCCCACTTCTCACTATGTTACAAATCAAATAGATAGGATCTGGCTATGTAAGCCTTGCCAATTAAAATCATCTTATAATTTGTGATAAGGAAGCTTGTAGTGAGCCTATGGAAATAGGAGAAACTAATGATTTTGCTTTTAAGAAAAGTGACATCCCTGCAGTGCACAGGTTTCAGCTTTTGCCTAAAGAAAGCAAGCAGAGAGAAACTGAACTAGGCTGCCACACCCAAGCTCTGCTGACGTAGTTGCAGGCTTGGAAGATAATTGCAAGCACCTGTCCAGAGAGGGAGAGATACTGCCCGGGAAGCAGGGATATAAACCTTGGCTAGAGGGAAAGCATGGGAGGAGAAGCGAGCCTGGGAGGAGAAGAAAGCCTGGGTGGAGAGAGCCTGGGAGGAGAGAGCCCAGGAGAGGAGAGCTCGGAGAGAGAGAGCACTGAAGGAGAGAGCAAAGAAGGCTTCAAACCCCAGTTCCTGATCAGAAGGTTCAGAAAGTTCAGAGGTGGGAGCCCAGGACTCAGCACAGGAGTCAAAGGAGCCAAGCCTGGAACAGTGAGCCGTGGCAGGATACCTGTTGCATGTACATTTCAAGGCTTAATGAAGACAAAGGTAAAAAGAAGATATTTTTACTTTGTTGAATGAAGAAGCTGTGTTTTTCTTTATCCGTTATATTGATAAGCAGCTGCATATAATTGACTGTGAAGCTCATCCAGCCTAAGTTGTAAATAACCTTGAGCGAATGAATGAAAAAGTATCCTGTTACAGTCTACATGGACTTTGTCTGCGTTTGGGGAATAAATTTTGTCATTTGCCTTTACTTTCGGTTTCATGCTACACCTCATCTTAGAAGGCCAAAACTACAACTCCCAGCATGCTTCACTGGAGAAAAATAGTTTATTCAACCTTTTATAAGAGAAGTTAATGGCAACCCTACCCCTCTAAGCCTGAGGCAGAGGGCTGGGGTGTGACAAATTCTATAACCACATCAAGCACTTCATCCATGTGCCCAACTGGGTTCATGAAGGAATATCATGGTCATGTATGTAGCAAACTTGTGCAGGCCTGTATATCTGTCTAGGCCATAAAAGCCAAAAATCATTTTTACATCTAGTCAATAGTACTTTGAATGAAGGGGCAGGAAAGGCCTCTATCATGCAGTCCCTGCCCATCTTGATTCAAGCTATATTTTCTCTGTGCCACTCACTCTCACCATAGCCCCTTGGCTTTGACATACCACTTACTGAGAGCTCCCCCATTAGAGGTGTTGTAGTCATGTATAAAAAACTAACTTTCAAAACTATCTTGCATGTCGCTGTTGAAAATACCAAGCGCTGTATCCCCAGAGTGTTCTTGGCTGTTAAATTATGAGTGTGCAGCTCCACCCCCAAGGTGTGTATGAATCAGTGCATTAGCTTTTTCAACATTGTACATGATTTTTCAGTTGCTTTGTATGTTTATTCATTGTACAAAACCTTTGAGCAGGTGATGTCGACCCAGATAATATGTGTGCTCAGGAGAGGTCCTGTCACCATGATGCAGTCCTTTTGCTGCTTAAGCTAGCTAGTGAGTCTGAGCCTCTTCTGCTCCTGCATCCCTGATACTCTGCTTCCATGCAGCATCAGAAAATGTGCACCACTGGGTTGGAGACCTGGGAAGACCACGTGCCCAGCTACAATGGCTGGCAGCCATTTTTCAGCCGGCCCTTTCAAGGAACTAACCACTGCTGGACCCCTTCATGGAACTGCGCCACAATTCCTAGGTGTAAGTCTGCCCTGACCCCCTTTCCCCTGCATCAGTTGAGTGGGAATCTTAGCACAGTCCAGGTTGCGTCCTCCCTCTCCTAAATTACTTACGGGTATGGGACATTTTCATTTTGTCTGGAATGTGGTGCATAATAGGGGACGGTCATATTTTTTGGAATTTCAAAATGATGTTCAAGCCCCCCCCCCCCAAATTATGACCCTTATTACTAAGTTGCATAAACACATTAACGCATGTTAATGTGATTTATAGCACATTTATTTATTTATTTATTTATTTAACAGGTTTTCTATACCGCCTTTTCCTTAAATCAAAGCGGTTACCAGACACAAGAAGGGAGAACAGAGACAGGGGGGCATACACTGACTAAACTAAAGAGTGAAGGTAAAATTGGGATACGCAACATCAAGGAACCGTTACAGTAAAACAAGTTATATGCAGGCTATAATAATAGAGACTGTTAGATGTCTGTGCCATAGTACTCAGTGAAGAGTACAAATTTCAATTGTTTTCTGAACTCCTTTAAATCATCCATGGATCGCACATCGGGAGGGAGAGAGTTCCATATAAGTGGGGCCGATAAGGAAATTGCCCTTTGTGTAGTACATTTACACGCTTTTCTGAAACTACTTGGGGTGCTGAGGGTGTTTGATGTAGTTATTCGTCTTGGCCTGTTGTTATTCTGGAGTAAGAGGTTATGAAGGCTAAAAGCAGAGCATTTATGTCTGATCTTGAATATATTAATTACCATCTTGTATTTGACGCGCTGGCTTATTGGAAGCCAGTGGAGCTCTTTGAGAGTAGGGGTAATGTGATCTTGAGATGCTGAGCCAGCAATAATTCTGGCTGCCGTGTTCTGAGCCATCTGAAGAGGTTTAAGTGAGTGTTTTGAAAGACCGTAGTAGATAGGATTACAAAAGTCCAGAATAGGAGTTATTAAGGCTTGGCAGACAGACCGGAAGTGGTCATATGAGAGTAAGGGCTTGAGGCGTCTAATCACTTTCATTCTGTAGTATGCAGACCTCACAGTTTTTCTGATGTGTGACTGGAGGGTTAGACCTTTATCGAGGGTAATTCCAAGATATCTAACTTCATCCTTAACTGGTATTGTAATGTTGTTGTATTTAATGAAAGGTGGGGGGTTGAAGTCGGTGTTTCGAGTGACAATAAGCGCCTCTGTTTTATTGTAGTTTAAGGCAAGGTTATTGCATGTGAGCCAGGAAGACATGTTGTCAAGGCAATTTGTGATCTTGCTGTAGTCGGGGTTAATGAGATCAATCGGTGTATAAATCATGATGTCATCTGCATAAATCGTATAACTTATTTGATGGGCTGCCATAATTTGACAAATTGGCTGAATAAAAATGTTGAATAGAAGGGAAGAAAGCGCAGATCCCTGAGGTACTCCTTGCTTGATATTTGTAGGCTGTGAAGTGTGCAAGCCCCATTATTCTGAATGTAGCATAACTATGAGGTAATTCTATAAAACCTTAACTTTGTGCAAAGCGTGTTTTATATGTAGAGAAGGGCTCTGAAAAAATTGCATAAAAATAAGCTCAGAAAAAGATCATGCCTATATTTTATCTGATCTTTGCGTAGGCATTCTCAGGGGGTTGGAATTTGGGTGGAGCTGTAGCAGAGCTGCATTATGCACTCAGCACCTGATATTCGAAAGGCATTTACACAGTTAACAGCCCAGTCAATTCTGTAAATACCTTAAATCGGGATATTCAATGGCACTTACACGGTTAGGGCTGTTGAATATCCCCTTCTAAACCTGCTACATGCCCCGATGCTATGCGGTTATCATCAGGGCATGTTGGGGCCTTCTGCGATGGAGAAGAGGCGGAAACTGTCGCTAACCGGATAGTAGCGATATAGCACCGCTCCTGGTTAGCGATCAGCGGGTAAAACTAGGCATAGCAAAAGCTGGCTTAGTTATACCCGCGGAAGCTAACCAGGTAGTGGTGCAATATCCCCACTACCCGGTTATCTTCAACAGCTCCAGGGTATGTGCGGCAACCCGAGATAGTCAATGTCATCACCACAGCATTAAATATCCGGAGTTAAGTTCGGCGGGTAGGGCTATGTGCCATAGCAGTGCAGAGCTTACCCAATTCAGTATTGGACCCTCAGATTTTATAAAATACACATGTCCATGTAGAAAGAATATGCACAAATTTACACCTTCAGCGCAGGCATAAATTTGTGTATGAGTATTTGTGCACTACTGAGGTTGCTTCTGGGTGCCTTGGTCCAATTCTTTAAACATTTTAATATTAAAGAAGGGCTGCCATGCAAAGTTTGCTTGTTTGTGGATGATACCGAAATCTGCAATAGGATAGACACCCAGGAAGGTGTAGATAACATGAGGAGGGATCTAGTGAAGCTTGAAGAATGGTTGGGAATTTGGTAGCTGAATTTTAAGGCAAAAAAAATGCAGCATCATGCCTTTGGGCTGCAAAAATCCAAGGGGGTGAAGTACTTAGGTTCATGAAGGAAGAGTGGAATCTGGGAACATGGTTGTTTCCAATGATCTTGAGGTGGCTAAACAGGTTAAAAAGGTGATGGCAAAAACCAGAAGGATGCTTGGGTGCATAGGCAGAGGAATGACCAGCAGGAAGAAGGAGGAGATAGTGCCTCCGTATAGGTCTTTGATGAGACTTCATTTGGAATACTGTGTGCAATTTTGGAGACCACGCCTTTAAAAGGATATAAACAGAATAGATTCAGTGCAAAGGATGGCTACTAAAATGGTCAGTGGTCTCCATCACAAGGGCAGACTTAAAAATTGCAATAGGGGTCATTTTAAAAGTCTTGGTCATGATTTGTACGTCTGAAAAAGACCTGCACATCCAAATCGCAGAGATGTCTCCGGAGCCATTTCACAAATGGCTTTTAAAGACATCAGCAGTGTGGGGATGTCTTAGTAGGCAAGGGGGTGTGGTGAAGGCATGTACACATCCCCATCGGGGAACATCTGCAGGCATGTCCACGTTTAGATCTGCTCCTTGTATGAATAGGCATCAAGAAAGTGCTTGTGTTAGCCTTAAAATATCCAGAGAATGTACATTAGATGAAGAGTTACGTGACTAACCTGAGATCTCAAAAGGCCCACACTGGGATTTGAATTCTGGTTACCGTTTCTAATACATTAACCATTATGCTAGTAGACATCCCCATTTTGAAATGCTATTCTAGGGATGTCTATGTAGACGTTTTCATAGACGTCCATATCAGGCATGTCCACGTTTGTGAAATCATGTCTAAACTTGCACATTCCAACTTTTTAAAAAAATTTATTTATAGATTTAACCAAGTGCAACAAGCAGTTATTCACATTACTTGAGGAAAGGAACAGCACATATGAAATAAAGCACAATACATTCCATCAACCATAATATAAGTAAATTAGGAAATTAAACCTCTATGTATTGAGCACTAACAGCCCACAATATAGGCGGGGGAGGAGAATACCTGAAATGAGGCGAGGTCACAAAAGAACTTCAAAAGGAAATCAAAATTTATTTCCATATAGGAAGGAAAAAAGGAAACTGCACAGTCCATCTAACATAATAGCATCTCAAAGAGTTGGTTTTAACTTGAACTCATGCTGGGTACAATAGCAGAAGGAGACATTCTAGCATCCAAGAATGCAGGTACAGCAATTGCTTAGGATCATAGAAAATATATCTAAGGGAGGAAGATTTAAGTAAACATTTACATGGAAAACGCAACAGAAAGGGAAAACCTAAAAAGGCAACCTCAGAACGCATAGACAGAAATTGGTGCCTTACTTTTAGACTGTGTAACATAAGAGAAGTCTGGGAAAACCCAAACTTTTTGACGAAAAAAAAAGCTTAGCAGAATTCCTACATTAAAGTTTAAGTGATCAGGTTCCAGTGCATATGGCACCAAAAATGTTGCATACCGGACATTTTCTTCATCAGGACCCTCCAGCACCTGAGTCAAATTCAAAGTGTCCAGGGAGGCACCCCTCCTGCTCCCCTTCCAGATTTATACTATTAAAACATTTCTTCACCAAGAGTAATATACCCTGGAAGTAGGGGTAAAGCATTCTCTTGCACACCTAGAATTTGCAACAAGTACCTCTTGAAGAGTTCAGACGGGGAAATGCCAGGAGTAATAGGAAAATTAACGAAATGCAAATTCATCCTTCTGGAGAAGTTTTCCGGCTTCTCCAACTTCACATGTATTAAGGAACTATCTCTCACCAGAGAGGTAGTCTGCCCCTGCAAAGATTGTACCTGACTTGAAAAAGATCCCAACAAACCACTAATTCCCAAAGCGGCTTGTTCCTGTTGCTGAAGTCGATTTGTGAGATCCTGAGTTGCCCCTTCCATCATATTAAGTCGTCTGGAAACAGAACTCTCCAAAGCTAATATAATTGTCCAAATAGAGTCCAAAGTGACCACTGACAGCTTCAGCAATGCCCTGCCACCAGCCGACCATCAGGGGCTTTCCTCTGGACCAGGTGAAATGCATAGAGCCGAGTGAGATGCCTCACCCACCACCGTGTTCATTGTCTGAACACCGGTCACAACCCGGAAGTCTCCCCCATGCTGCTGGAGGCATCTGGCAGTGCGTTGGACACTGACTGCTCCCCCAAAGGCAGCAGCACATCTCCACTCCTAGTTGGAGGGGAAGGCAGCCGAAGCAACAGGTCACCAGCAGGCGGAAATGGCTCCTTTGGAGGTACGCGTTGCCTGGGGCTCAGACTCACATCTGAGGCCAGACAGACTGCCCCACTGTCAGCTCCAGCTCTACCCCCAGCAGAATCCATATCAGTGCCAGGAGTATAATGGACTTCTGTGTCGGTAGCAGGCCAACTTAGCGATAAACTCTGACCTTCCCCTTCCTCTTCCCCATGAAGTTAGGTAAAAAGTCTACAAAAAAGAGAAACTCCAGAAGGCAGCTAGCAGAGCAAAGCAACACTGCCGACACTGGCTACCATGCAGTTGCCATCTTGGCTCCTTCCACATTCTTACTTTTTATTTCAGATGTTCTGGCTTTGATGTCCCAGATTGCATTTGGATGTCCTTTGTAAAATGTGCCTTCACGTGTATACTTTGGAAGAAAGGAGACAGAGAGGGAAGATATGATAGAGACATTTAAATATCCCTGTGGCATAAATGCACAAGAGAATAGCCTCTTTCAATTGAAAGAAAACTCTCTGCAATGAGGGGGTATAGGATGAAGGTGAAAGGAGATAGACTAAGGAGTAATTTGAGGAAAGAGTAGTAATGGAGAAGGTGGTAGAGATGAGGATTGTATCTGAATTCAAGAAAGCACGAGACAAACACCGAGGATCTCTAAGAGAGAAAAGGTTGGTATGGAAGGGCAGACTGAATAGACCGTATGGTCTTTATCTGCCATCATTTTTCTGTTTCCATGTTTAAACTATTTTTTTCACAACTTTGACAAAGATGCCCTTCATAAAATTAGCCATTATGTGCTGAACTCGAATTAACATGTATGAAAGTGCATTAACATTCATTAAGACATTAATGCAGGTTAGTAAATGAGGGCCTATGTTTGGCAAGGTTTTCACTATAGATGTTTCCTAATGCTTCCAACTCTACCCATAGCCTGCCTCTTTGGACTGAGTTAGCCAAATATATGCATACAAATTGCTGTATTCCTAAAGCCTTCCAAAATGAATATATTTGCTAATTTCCCAGACTAACTCTTGTTTCGACCGTTGTCACTCTCATCATTCCATTTCATTTGAATTGGATCTTACAAAATCATTGAATTTTCATTCTAACTTATTAAAATATTTACAGTTCAACAAATCTTTTGTTTCTTACCGTACACAGCTAACATTGCATATTTTTAAATTAACCATATAGTTTTACCTATTCAAACTAGAAAAGAGCTAGGAAGTAGACTCGGTAAAAGCAATTTGTTTGTTAACAAAGAAAGCTTTTTGTTTGTTTATTAAAAAAGAATGCATATAGAGAGAGATTAATTGCCTACTAAAGACATTACCCTATAAGACGATTTTTGCAAAAGGCCTTTCTGTTAGGAGGTGAAAGAGAACTGTGATATTGTTTGAATAAATGTTTGCTAAAGCATTGTGAAAAAGAGGGAAACGTTGAAAGGGTCACTTTGTCAAACTTATAGCAGTGTAATTCATCCAAAGAGTTTGTTAGAAAATATTGCTTTAGAAGCACTGATATATATAGGCAAACCAGAGTTCAGTTACCATCTGTCCTAAAGGAGCGCTGAGAAAGAAGGGAATCTGCACATGTGAGTATTTACCCGCTAGGAAATTGCGTCTTAAACCTTGGGAAAAAGGGAGATTGTGGATTAAACAGATACATTCTCAGCCCCTTTTTGTATAGGGGTACTATGTGGGAACAGGATGTCCAGGTTGGTGTGTTCACATTTCCCAAGTAGTCTACAAAATGCTTTCACGATCATACTCAAAAAGAGCAGCATCACTTGGCAGCCTTCACATATACAGTAAATGCCAATATTTATACATGGACTTGGTGATTTTAAATGTACAGTGGACCCATTTCAGAACACTGTATACATATAAGTGGGGTCATTTAAGGAGTGATGCTACAAAAGCTCTTCTCCCCTCTTTGAAGGGAAAAATAAAAATGGGGGCTTAAGTGCTTTAATGCCCTCAATCCTTTGTGTTAAGCTCATGATAAAATAGGAAGCACATATATAATTTTTTTGGTCTGCCCAAACCCAACCTCCACTTGCCCTCTTCAAATCTCTGCATCCCAGGCAACTACAAATGCCATCCCAGGCAAATACGTTTCATGAAATCTCTCGTTACATGGGTTAATGCTTCTGGAATGACCTTACCTGTATTTGCTTAAAAGAAATCTAAGCAGTAGCTAGGTAAAATCTTTCTGCTTATTTTTGATTCTCACCCACCCCCCCCCCCCCACCTCAACTCCCACAAAATTCCAGGCTCTAGTCTCTGACTTTTATAGACTTTTAGGCCAATCAAGAACATTGGTGTTCATTTTTAAAAGCTAATTCTTAAAAGGCTTTTGGTGTTCATTTTTAAAAGCTAAGTCTTAAAGGGCTTTGAGTGTTCATTTTTCAAAGCTAAGTCTTTTTTTTATACTGCAAAGGGAGAATTTTTTTTGTTTGCTTGTAGTATTGGGCAAGCCTCTGTAAGTTAGAGTTCATTGTCTTTGCTCCAGCTACCCATTCACAGCTAACACTTTGAAGCCACTGACTTCCCTCCCTACCCACCCTGACACCCACCCACCCCATGTGAACATTCTTGCTTTATAGGGCAACTCTCCAATTAGCTACACACAGGGACATAAAACAGTACTGTTGGAACACACTTAAAAGAGGTTAACTGCTTTTTTTCTCTTAAAGGATAGCTGAGGAATAGGTAGGGACTTTGGTAGGTCTTTCTCTTTTACTTCAACAGGTACCAAAGCTCCATCAACTAAACAATGGCTGGGAAAAATTGGATTACTAAAGCTGTTACCCCATTACAGCTTCTGCCTCTGCCCAGACAGAGATTCCAATGCCAGTTTCAGGACTGGTTCAATGTGCAAGATGCCTGTATGCTGAGGCCCTTAGGAAACAAATGGAGGAGCTCAGGGAAGAGATGGCAAGGCAGAGAAGCATTAGAGACAGTGTGAATTACATTGATGAGATGCTTCTTGAAACATCCAAGCTCTCCAACAGAGGTGAAGATGGGAGGCTACAGAAGGAAGAAGGTTGGATACGAGTCACCAGAGCCTGCAGTATCAACACTCCAACTCCTCCAGCCCTTAAATTGAAGAATCAGGAAAGGGAAGAACCACAGCTCAAGCACCCTAGAGTTGCAGAATCAGTCACCACAAGGAAACAAAGGGTAGTCGTGTTTGGTGACTCTCTTCTGAGGGGTACTGAGGAGTCCATCTGCCAAAAGATTTGATGTCCAGAGGTATTTGCTGTCTGCCAAGTGCCAAAATCCAAGATGTTATGGAGAGTTTGCTGAGACTCAACAGGCCTACTGACTGTTATCCGATATTGTTCATTCATGTTGGCACAAATGATACTGCTAAGTATCCCTCCGAGGATATCAAATGTGACTTCATGGTTCTGGGACAGAAGGTGAAGCAGATAGGTGCACAGGTGGTGGTGTCTTCAATCCAACCTGTTTGAAGGTAAAGGCCGAAGCAGAGAAGCTCACATTCTGGAGATGAATGCATGGCTGTGTGGATAGTGTCATCAAGAGCGTTTTGACTATGGGATGATGGGATGATGTTCCAAGGGCTGCAGAGCAGAGATGGTGTCGATCTGTCCAAGAAGGGTCAAAGTGTCTTCAGCAGCAGACTAGCTAACTTACTGAAGAGGGCTTTAAACTAGACTCAGTGGGGATGGGTGAAGAGAGCCCCCAGGTAAGTAAAAAAGCCCCCAGGTAAGTGAAATATTAAACACCTTTGTAGAAATGGGTAATAGGGGCAACATCTGGAAAGCAATGTATATAAATGCCCATAGAATGAGAATAAGATCTCAGATGTTGAGGCTTTAATGGAAGAGGCTGATTTGAATTTAGTGGCTGTTACGGAGACATGGTTCACAGAAAACCAAAACTGGGATGTAATTATGCCAGGAAGGACAGGGTAGGAAGAAGGGAAGGTGGAGTGGCACTCTATGTAAAAAATAATATACAACCTATAGAATTGCAGGGCTTAAAAGGAAGAGAGGAGGCACTGTGGGTTAAACTAGAAAGAGGGAAAGGGAAATCCATTTGCATTGGAATTATATACAGATCCCCCCTCACAGGGCATAAAAGTGGACAACGTTTTAAAAGAAGGTATATGACATATTGCCATGAAAGGAGAAGTGCTACTGACAGGTGATTTCGATATGCTGGATATGGATTGGCACATCTCTGCTGCAGTGTCATCTAGAAGTAAGGAGATCCTGGATTCTCTACAGGGAGCTCTATTCAGGCAACTAGTAACAGAAACCACACTTGATGGGGCCATACTGGACATAGTGTGTACTAATGGGGAAAGTGTTTCTAATGTTACAGTGGGAGATTATCTTGCATCCAGTGATCACCAGTTGGTATGTTTCATTGTTAAGACTTGGGCTGATAAAATCCATTCAAAAGCGAGGGTCTTAGACTTTAGAAAAACTAACTTTGCAAAGATGGGACAATACCTCAGAGATCAGTTAGCAGGATGGGAACAGCTGGGGGATGTAGAAAAACAGTTGGCAAAACTGAAAGGGGATATTTTAAGGGCAACAGACCTTTTTGTTAGAAAGGTAAATAAATTTAAAAGGAAAAGGAGTCCGCTATGGTTCTCAAAAGAAGTTGTTGAAAAGATGAAGAAAAAGAGGGAGGCCTCCATGAAATATAAGAGATCACAGAGAAAGACAGGCATCTATATTTGGAAAAACTTAGAAAAGCTAGCAAAGTAGTCAGGAAAGCAAAGGTACAAAAAGAAGAAGAAATAGCCCATGCAATAAAATGTGGGGATAAGACATTTTCAGATATGTTAGTGAGAGGAGGAATGGCAAAAATGGTATTGTGAGATTGAAAGGTGCAGGGGAGTAATATGCAGAAACTGATGAGGATAAAACAGAATTGCTTAACAAATATTTATGTTCTGTGTTCACAGATGAAGGTCCAGGAGCAGGACCTCAGAAAACACCCACAAATAGGAACAGAAGCAATGGGGGTCTCGAACAATTTTCAAAAGACTGTGTTCGTGAGGAATTAACTAAACTAAAAGTAGACAAAGTCATGGGGCCAGATGGGATACATCCAAGAATACTGAGGGAACTTGAGGACGTTCTAGCAGCTTTTCAATACCTCTCTGGAGTTGGAATTGGTGCCAGCGGACTAGAGAAAGCCATATGTAGTCCCTTTACATAAAAGCGGATGTAAGGATGACATTGAGAACTATAGGCTGGTTAGTCTAACCTCTGTGGTTAGTAAATTATTGCAAAGGCTACTAAAAGAGAGAATAGTGAGAATAATCCAATAGACTGTAGGATGCGAGGTAGCATGAATTCACCAGAGGCTTGTCTTGTCAGACAAATCTGATTCATTTCTTTGACTGGGTGACCAGGGAGTTGGACCAAGGGAGAGTCCTAGATGTGGTGTATTTAGATTTCAGTAAAGCCTTTGACACCGCTCCTCACAGGCAACTTATAAATAAACTAAGCACACTTGGAATGGACCACAAAGATATTGATTGGGTTAGAAATTGGTTGAGTGGGAGGTGACACATGGTACAGGTAAATGGAGCTCACTCTGAGGAGGAGGTTGTTACCAGTGGTGTGCCACAGGGATCTATACTTGGTCCAATTTTTTTTAACATCTTTGTTAGTGATATTGCAGAAGGGCTGTCGGGTAAGTTTGCTTGTTTGCCGATGGCATCAAAATCTGCAATAGAGTAGACACCCAGAAAGGAGTAGATAACATGAAGAGGGATCCAGTTAAGCTACAAGAATGGTCTAGAATTTGGCAGCTGAAATTTAATGCTAAAAAATGTATGGTCATGCATTTGGGCTGCAAAAATCCAAAGGAGCGGTATGTGTATGGGGTGAGGTCCACAAAAAAAGAGCGGGGCCTGGGTGTAATTGTGTCTTACAATCTTAAAATAGTTAAACAGGTAGAAAAGGCGACTGCAAAAGCTTGGGTATGTAGGAAGAGAAATGACCAGCAGAAAAAAGGAGGTGATACAAATGCCTCTGTATAAGTATCTGGTGTGACCTCATTTGAAGTGTGTGCAATTCTGGAGACTGCACTTTCAAGAGGATATAAGCAGGTTGGAGTCGGTGCAGAAGGTGGCTAGTAAAATGGTTAATGGCCTTTGTTATGTAATATATGAAGACAGACTTAAAGATCTTAATATGTATACTTTAGAGGAAAGACGGGATGGGGCGATATTACAGAGGCATTTAAATATCTCCATGGCATAAAGGCACAGGAGGGTCTCTTTGAATTGAAGGCAAGCTCTGCTATGAGGGGACATAGGATGAGAGTGAAAGGGGATGGACTCAGGAGTAATATGTGGAAATATTTCTTTATGGAAAGAGTGGTAGATGCATGGAATAGTCTCCCAGTGGAGGTGGTGGACATAATGACAGTATCTGAATTCAAAAAAGCATGAGACAAACACAGAGCCTCTCTAAAGCTAAATTGTAGTATACATGGAAAGGCAGGCTAGACAGGCCATGTGGTCTTTTTCTGTCATCATGTTTCTATAACATAAGAACATAAGAAATGCCATACTGTGTCAGACCAAGGTCCATCAAGCTCTGTATCCTGTTTCCAACAGTGGCCAATCCAGATCACAAGTATCTGTCGGGTTCCCAAAAAGGTACACAGATTCAACAATGTTTGTCCTGAGGTAAGCAGTGGATTTCCCTGGTCCTCTTTAATAATGGTTTAAGGACTTTTCCTCCAGGGGCTTGTCCAAATGTTTTTTAAACCCAGCTATACTAACAGATTTTATTACATCCTCCGGTAATGGTGGGTCGGCAGCAATAGAGTGCAGGCCCCATAAAGTGGCCGCTGGAGGTGGAGGGCACAGACAGAAGGACGGCAGCAGAGAGGAGGAGGGTAAGCCCTGGTGATAAAAGGGAGGATGACCTTCCTTTTCGCCAGAGCATCATGGTTGGGAGAGTAACACAGCCGGAGCAGCGGCAGGGTGCCTAAGCAGTTGGAGAGAGGAGCAGCAGCAGTAGAGAGCAGCAGTGGTGCGATTGCAAGGTTGAGAGCAGCAGTGGGGTTGCTGATGCAAGGAGAGTGGTGCTGGTGCGAGCAGAGCAGCGGCGTGCACAGAAACAAGAAGGCAGCAGCAGTGCAAACGGATTTCCTGGAGGGCCAACTGAGTGGAAGCAATGGCTACAGTGTCACAGCGAAGGAAACAGAGAAGCGGTGGCAGGCCGGCAGCTAGGCGAGTGAAAAGAGTCTGCTCTGAATGGAGCAGCTAGAGCAGAGGAGAGAAGAAAATAGGAGCAGTACATGTGGGGACTGGAACTGAAGGCGTCACCTAGTGGTAGAACTGTGGAAAAGCAGCAGATACAGCCTTTAGCAGGTGAGAACAGAGCCAGCACGCCATCTAGTGTCAGATTGGGGTGCAAGTGCAGGTTTTTTTGCAATTGCAGCAAGGAAATGGGAAAATTAATTGGACTTTGGGGGGTTTTATCCGCAAAAGAAGAGGAGGCACCTGAGTAGCGGGCAGTCTCATGCAGTGAAGGGCACACAAGGGAATGGATGCTATGGCCAAGAGGCAACATGCCAGAGGTGAGAAAGTTGAGCCAGCAAAGAAGACAACAAGGAAGGCAGACGGAACAACTCACAAGGTGGCGAAGGGCAAAGAGAATAAGAGCAAGGACAGCATAAAGAGACCCGGTGCTGAGAAGGCCCCGGCAGGATGCCATAGCACTATGCGGCCCACAGATCCCACAATGGAGGCAAGTCGGTCGGCATTGGTGCCAACAACCAGCGGCCTGCCCCCGCTGTGTGGTGGAGTAGGGCAAGGGGATGACCCACCTTGCATTTGTGACCTTGGTGAACCAGGTCCGAGCCATTGACACAGTCCACAGAACGGGACATGTGCAAGCTCTCCTGAGTTCGCTAGATGGAGTGCAAGTCGGGGGAGAAATAACGAGGTCGGTGATCCTCCCTTCACCTGCTGAGACAAGAGGGGGGGGGGAAACTTAAGATATTGAGCTTCACTGCCTGATGTATAGCCTGAATCTGTTGGATCTGTATAGGCTCAATCTTTTGTATCTGGGCATCTCTGTAGCACAACTTGTGTGCCGTGGTGGCCGCACCTATCCTAAATGAAGGGAGGGTTATGCCTGCAGTGTCAAACCCAGCTCTTACCAGAGTCTGGTGCCACATTGCTTTAAATTGAAATTGTGACAGGCAAGAGCCATCCTTGTGCTGCAACAGGGCCTCCCTGCTACAGGCCACACCCGGAGATACTCCTTCATAGCCTTCATGGGACAGAGGTCACCAATCCGGTGGCATGTAGCCACATCGACCCCCCTCCCCCCAGTCGCAACCTGACCCTGCCCTCTTTGACAATGACATATGCCACTCAGAGGGCTGGGCCATCATGCCAGTTCTAGACTTTGGGATGGCCTCACTTATCCTGAAGGCACCGAAGTACATAATCAGCAGGGTCACCTTAAAAAGCCTCTCTTCAAAACCATCCCTTGCTAGCTCTGGCACCCTCCGATGATTTCCCTCATAATGTGTAGTGTGAAGGGCTGCGGGGTAGCTTCTCGGGACCAGCCTTCCAGAACCATTTTTACCATGAACTGCTTAGTGGTATCCCTCCACCCCCCAAGCTTCAAAAAGAAAGCCACATTAGCCAGCATCAGCCTTGCATGTCTAAGCAAAGTCCCTTCTCCCCTCAAACACACTATGAAATTGAGCAGTTGTCCCAGTGATACTCCCTGTAAGGGGCTGAAACCCTGTTGCTCGGCAAAGGTCTGGAGCCTGACCCAGGCTGCAAATAAGCCTTCCAGGTGCTGTCAGACAGGGACGTCCTCAGCATTCTCTTGTTGCTCTGCATCTCCACTGATGCAGCTCGCCAAGGGGGATGCTGCCGGAGCGAGGCACCTGAAGCAGTGAAGCTGAAAGTGAGAAAGAGCATCAACAATCTCATTAGTCTCACCTGGCACATGGCTGGCTGTAATATATGCATTAAACTCCAGACTTAGCAACACAAGTTCCCTAAGTAACCTTATGACCTTTTTGGCCCTAGCTGAGTGCTTGTTTATCACATATACAAATGCAATGTGTGCCTTTGAGTCAGTCCTGACTCCTGGCGACCCAGAAGCTCCTGGGTTTTCTTGGCAGTGTCACCGGAAGTAGATTGCCAGGCCTTTCTTCTGAGGCAATGGAGGGTTATGTGACTTGCCCAAGGCCACAAGGAGTGCTAGTGGGAATCAAACCCTGGTTGCTTGGTTACCAAGCCAGTGTTCTAACCACTAGGCTACTCCTCCACTCCATCACATATACTTGCTCAACTCTTTCTTTAGAACCAGGCCCAAAGACAATACTATGAGGTTAGACATCAGCCTCGCCGTGAAGGGGCTGGACACCCTGTCTAGGGCCTGCTCCTTGTCAGTCTTTTTATGGACTATCCCTCCTTTCTCTGAAGTTGATCTCAAGTTGCCTGGGGGGCCATTATAAGGAATAACAAAACCGTTGGTAAAACCGCAAGCTAACCAAGCATCCTTATGGTAATCATAGCCCATCAAGCTCTGCTGCTGTATATATATCACATATACAACTGCGGCGTTATTGGACAGGAAAACAATTCTCTTGTTTGCCAGATGGGGGCCCCACAGAACCAGCGTTACCACTATTGGGAACATTTCAAGGAATGTGATGTCCTTGGTTACTCCCTGCCTGTGCCATTCATCAGGCCACCTCTCCTGACACTAATGTCCCTTAAAATAGATCCCAAAGCCAATGCTGCCTGACATGTCAGTGAACAGCTCCAAGTCCCCATTGTAAAATGGGAATTCCATCCACATATTTCTTCCATTATACTTCGCCAGAACTCCTGCCACATCTCCAGGTTCTGCCGGATGGCTGAACCTACCCTGAGGAAGTGGTGTCCTTTGCGGGCACCTTTGGTTGAATCGCCAAGTGCCGAATGACGACTCTGCTTATGAGCATGTCCCTGCAAGCGAAATTCAGGAGCCCCATCAGGGACTACATTTGCCTCAGAGTGGCCTTTCTGGCGGAGGTGATTAGCCGCACTGTGGCCTTCAGGTCCGCCAGCTTCTTGGAAGGTAGCTGGGTCACCATTGCTACCGTGTTGATTTAAATCCCTAAGAATGACAAGCATTGAGACGGATCTTCCATCTTGCTCGCTGCTCACAGGAACCTGAGCTCTTCCACTTTCCACTGGAAAACCTGAAGGTTCATGCTGCAGGACCGCTCGTTTCTGGCCAAGAAAAGGAAATCTTCTAAGTAGTGAATGATATTACCCTGCCCCCCCCCCCCCCCCCGATTTCCTTCTCCACTATCCATTGTAGTGCCGAGCTGAAATCCTCAAAGAATGCGCAGAACATCAAGCATCCCATGGGGAGGCACTTGTCAAAGTAGTATCAACCCCTGAAATGGAAACCTAACAAGTGGAAGCTCAACAGATGGATCGGTAGCAGCTGGAAGGTGATCTCCATGTCTGTCTTGGCCAACCATGCCCATCTCCCATGCACCCTCAGGAGGCTCAAGGCTTGATCCAAGGATGATGTATGAGCCATAACTTGCTCAACTCTTTCTTTAGAACCAGGCCCAAAGACAATACTATGAGGTTAGACATCAGCCTCGCCATGAAGGGGCTGGACACCCTGTCTAGGGCCTGCTCCTTGTCATTCTTTTTATGGACTATCCCTCCTTTCTCTGAAGTTGATCTCAAATTGCCTGGGGGGCCATTATAAGGAATAACAAAACCGTTGGTAAAACCGCAAGCTCACCAAGCATCCTTATGGTAATCATAGCCCATCAAGCTCTGCTGCAGGATGCCCACTTTGACTGGTGTGAGAGCCCGGCCAAATGTTCCAGACTCAATGCCCTTGCTGCGGCTCCCCTCCCATCCTCTTGCCACATCTGACTAGGGAGTGCCCCTCACTGCAGATCGCACACACGTGCCTGTATTTGTAGGTATTGCCAAATCTACACGCACCCCCATTAAACAAACTGCAAACCCCCCTGAAAGGACTGCAGCAGCTCTGCATTCTTAGCTGGCCACTGCTGCGGTGATGTAGGGCTGATATGGCCCACTTTCTGGCCCTGGGTCATCAGCCGGATCCTGAGGTCTATGTCCTTCATCTCTCAACTGAGCCCTTTGTTCTCCATCATGTTCCTGTGGAATTGTTCATGCTCTAACCACGTGCTACTACCGTAGACTCTATATGCTTCACAAATGCAATCCTGATACTTAAACAAACCCCTGCACTGCTATGGGTGTCTCTCGCCTATCATATTGGCTAGTACGTGGAAGATGATGTACCAGTTCACTATCATTCGTGGGATGTTATCTGCCTTCCGGCTAGCCAACTTGCATTTACTATGGCACCCTGCGCAATCACAGTGAATGTCACGCTTCCTGATCAGCAAGGTGGATATATTGATATATTTGCCTTTCCATATCTTCTCTCTCTAGGCCAGAGGTACATGGACTTCGAGTGCATTATTGAGAGAGGTGTACTCAGCTGACCTTGCCTCAAATACCAGAATCCCATCCCCTTCCTTTGGTTCTGACCCGGCACTATTACCTGCGCCCTGTGTCCTGAGTCAATTGGGTTGGCCCTGTGCCCTGTGTCCTGAGTCAATTGCTGTGGTTATCTGCAGGGCTCATGGGTGTGGGCACTGCCGCCGGGGCCACATTCTATGTCGTGACAACCGAGCCTACCTGCCCTGCGTTGTGTGGCAGGCTGGCCTTGGCTACCATCGAGACCAGCTGCTGCAACAAACCCAGGATGCCTGCCTGCCTATTCTTCCCCACTCCCTATCCCCCATGGTCCCATACCTGCACTGGTGTTGTCCCTGCTTTGCTGTCTGTTCCAGGAATGGTGGGCAGCTGCCCTCCTGCTGTGTTGTCATTCTGCCTTCTCTCTGGTGCACCACCACTCTCTCTCGCTCCCCCCATCTACACTCATCAGCTACACCAGGGGTGGGCAATTCCGGTCCTGGAGGGCTGCAGACCAGTCAGATTTTCATGATGTCCCTAATGAATATTCATGAGATCTATTTGCATCCACTGCCTTCCATTGTATGGAAATAGGTCCATGAATATTCGTTAGGGACATCATGAAACCTGACTGGTCTGCGGCCCTCCAGGACCAGAATTGCCCACCCCTGAGCTACACCATCACTGACACCTCAACCACCCTCCCTTCCCACCCTCACTGCCCTCCACTCCCCCACGGTATATTGGAAAGTTGTATGTACTCACCCCACTGTCTGGGTCCACTATGTGTCGGTGGTGGGGGAGCTTCTGCCATCCCTGATGCCGGTGCTAAGAGTTCTGTTGGCTTCATCCGCACCTTTGATGAGTCCTGTGGTTCCTCAAGTGAACTCATGAGAGCCTGCACATGTCCCACATCGTGGACAGTAACCAAGTCCCTCACTGTGTTCACGGGGTCACACATCTCAGGTTCTTCTCGCTGTGGGTCATCATTCTCGCCGTCATAGTTGTCCCCATTGTCCCTGACTGTCCATAGCTTGCCCGTATTGGTTGCTCTAGTCGCTGCATCCCCACCACCTTGAGCCCGGCTTTGCTTGCCCGCACCAGTTGTGTTCTGCGCTGCTCCAGCCTGGTTCACCTGCTGCACCCTCGCCTTCCTCTGTTTTTTCTTGGCTTGACCCTTGTCCTTTGTCCCACAATCCTTCCTTTGGCCCCCAAAGGGCCACTGCTGACCCTTGTTCTCTTTTCCTGCACACTTCATTGCCATGCCTGCCTCCTGTTTATGTCGTACCCCCCAGGTAGCCCTTTTCCTTGCATGGCCCCTCACAGTGGTGCTAATCTTCCTTCTGCCTTTCTCCCTTCTGCCTTTCTTCCTAGGCCTTGGCCGGCCCTCACAGATGAAGGGTGGGAAGGGTGGGAGGGGGGTGGTGTGCAGCATGCCTACCTTATGGGCCTCCAGCAGCAACGGTGCCCTGCGCTTACCTCGGTTACCCTGCTGGAGCATTGCCGTGCTCTCTTCTGCAGCCGCTTGATCCCACCACCGTTTCTTTTCTTTTTCTTGATTAAAACCTCACTGTGGCAGCTGATTGTGGTCCCCTGCAGGTCCCAAAATGGCTCAGCTCCATGTAGAAGATCAACTCTCTTCCCCACAAACCTCCAGCTGGAAACAAGCCAGGCAGGGAAGACACCGGCTCAGACCATGACGGATCAACAAAGGTGAGTTGCTGCTGCCATTCCGCTGCTTAGCCGGCTCCCTCACTCATCTTGGACATTCCTCCAGCAGCTCTTGGGGGGGGGGGGGAATGGGCAGGCAGAATTCCTGTGGAACGGGTCAATCGGCCCTGGAGGGGGGGGGGGGCTGGTTTTGGGTTCAGGGCAGTTAGCGTTGGCTAGCATTGGCTGGCTTAGGACTGCCTGCTTGTTTTGGGCTTAGCATCAGTGGGCTTCAGTTGTGCTGGTTTGCTTCCAGTTGCTTGCGGGTGCTTTCAGGAGCTTGCTTCCAGGGGCAAAGAGGGAGCGCAACTTCTGCTCCAGCTTTTTATCCCTGCATCTACCCCGCCCCTTACTGGCTGCCCCCCCCCCCCTTGTCCGTAGCCCCAGTTATGGGCCATCCCTTTCAGGAGTGTCTGGCCTGACATTACAAGCACTATCCATCACCACTGAATATCCCCCCACTGTTTTTTGTAATTTACATGTGCTTTCTTTATATACGTCTTTTAATTTCTTTGGTGTT
Source organism: Ichthyophis bannanicus (assembly GCA_033557465.1). Taxonomy (NCBI): domain Eukaryota; kingdom Metazoa; phylum Chordata; class Amphibia; order Gymnophiona; family Ichthyophiidae; genus Ichthyophis; species Ichthyophis bannanicus. Next base: position 1,709,264,052 of record CM066032.1, read on the forward strand.
GTGCTACATGAGGAGTGTAGCTTCTTGGGATTTCAATTTAATTTTGTCAACGTATTTCTATTTTTAGTTTATGGCCCTTATTTTGTACTTGATGAGGGTCTGTCTATGCTCTAAGTGTGTGACTATAGCCAGGTAGTCTGTTAGTATGGAGTTTCTATGTAGGAATCTGGCTTGTTCAGTTTTCCCAGTAGGTGTGTGGATGTTCTAGGTTCCACTGCAGCATTTATGGTGCTGTCCTTTTCTGGGCATGCTTCTTGCTGTGTGAGTTTCGGAAGTTAGTGCTGTTATGGAATGGTAGGTTTGTTCTATGGGTCCTGTTCTTGGTGTATAGTGAACTGTAGCTGGTGGTGCACTCTGAAATTCTAAATATTTTGTTAGTTCAGATTCAAGGAAATCTCAAATTTTAAGGGAACATATCGGTTTAATTTTGCTGAGTAGCCTTATAGCTTCACTGCTGCTGATTTCTGGGCTTTTCCACAAATTTATTTATTTATTATTTATTTATTATAACTTTTTATACCGCATTTTCCGGTAGATCAAATGCAGTTTACAATGAACAAACCTTTGAGTTGTACAGTGAAAAGTTCTTATTCAAATTACATAGAACAATTAACTATGTACATTAGTACTGAACAATTAACTATGTACATCAGCATAGACTGTAGAGTCATTGCAAATAACAGTTGAACTATATACTTTATACATATGGTTCTAATACATGTTTTGTTCTATTACATTTTTAGGTTGGATACAATGTGTTCCAGCCTGAGCACTATGATCTTGAATCCCTAGTTATCAGGATTAGTTTTTCTTATTTTATATCTTCTCTCCTCACCAACAAACTGGTCATAGCATTGACCAAATCAATATGGTATGTGATATTTGTAATGGTTTGCTTTTTATGGGCCTGTGAAAGTTATTTTAAGCTACTTTTGATTCAGAATTATTATTATGTTTTATTGTAATGTCTATTTTAATATATTGTGTATGTATGTTTGGAAGCCACCTAGGATTTTAGATAGGCGGCATATAATTTTTAAAATAAATTGTATTTGTGCAAATGAGGCTCAATGGATATGTAAATATTTATGCGAATAAGGCCCCACAATGAGTCTTTGAACATGGCCCCGCATCACCCTTGGTCTGTCCCTGGCTATGGGTATCTTCCATCTATGTACCATGTTTTCATTTTATGCTTGAAATATAAAACTATATTCTGTGGTCTTGGAATTGTTTATTCAACTGCTTATACCTCCTGGAAGAAAATCCCAAGGAGCAGAGGAGATGATTAACTAAAGCACAGTAACCTGCACTGCCGTTCTCATGGTTTAACACATGTGTAACTGCTGCTGGCCCCATTATTTTCAAGAGAACTGAGTCACTGAAAGAAGTGTGCAGTAGCCAGCAGTAATAGTGAGATACGGAGCATAGCCAGTTCCTAGGTAGACCTGTAGTGGTAGGGAAGCTCCAGGGACTAACAGATTGTAGGAGGATGTGGAAGGAGGGATAGACATTTCCTTACTTCCTGGTCAGGGCTGCACTTTCTGGGCGTGGCAAAGAGAAGCTGCCATCAAGGCAAAACAATAGGATCAAGCCAAGAAGAAACAGAGGACGGCGAGGGCGCAGCGGGCAAACCAGGCTGGTGCAGCGGGCAACCCAGGCTGGTGCAGCAGGCAAACCAAGCTGGGGTGGGCAAGCAAGGCCGAGCTCACGGCAGTGGGGATGCAGCGACTGGAGCAGCCAATACAGGCGAGCGATGGACAGTCAGGGATGATGGGGACAACTACGACAGCGAGAATGGTGACCCACAGCGAGAAGAGCCTGAGATGTGTGACCTCAGGAACACAGAGAGGGCCTTGGTTGCTGTCCACGATGCAGGATGTGTGCCGGCTCTCCTGAGTTCACTTTTGTGTGGTGTACAGGCCAAAATGTTCTTTCTTTATTTCCCAGGTCATTTAAGGGATTTTTGTATTAATTGATTTTTCTTTTTTCATTTCGGGCAACATTTTTCTTCTATAGTGATACCTTTATCTTACGGCCTGCATTGGTTACCATAAAAATATAGTCAGATTTAAAGTTCTCTGGCATTCAAAGCAGTTCATGGCATAGGACCACAAGGTTTAGACCCTGATTAAAAATTTACAATCAAATGCTGCTCTAAATTTGGTTTTACCATCTGTCAGAGCCATTCAATCGGTTATGACACAAGTTCAGCAGCTGCACTGAGTCTCTGGAACAGATTGGACAAGGAAATCAGAAATGAACAGGAGTATTTAACCTTTCAAAAAACATTGAATACATGCTTTCTTAAAACAGTTTAAAGAGGGTTAAGATACTGGGTAGGGTATTAAAGTTTAACAAGGTATTTCAGTAATTTTAATCTGGTTATATGAGGGAAATGGGCTGTTTAGGACTGGGGATTAGTTTTCTATATTGAATTATATGTTATTCTCATATAATCTGCATTTACAGTCTGTAAGACTGAAAGCAGTGGAATATAGGGTGCACTATTGTGCATTAATTTGCCTATTGAAAAAATTGCACTTTATTGAGGAGGTTTTTTTCCCCCCCTGTTTTCAGGTGTGTCATGATATGGGAAATGGTGTTGACATTTCCTGTGCAATTTCAAATGAATGTACATCCCCGATACTTTTACCCATAAAGAGAATGGTGTTTTCACCCCATATTGCACTATGTCCTTATCCAGGCATAGTCTTTTGTCTGCACCCCAACCCTCCAAAATCTACTTGCCTCCTCTTCTTATGGCATATGCTTCCCTCTGATTTAAGAATGAAAACTTCCTAGTCAAAATTTAAAGTGAAACTCAAAAGCTCCTATCAGGACTGCTGGCGATACATCTTGGTTCTTGTTTTCTAGAGCAAATCTCTTTGTTTCTTTCTTCTAGCTCTTTTACTCTTTTTCTTTTGTCCCAGAGTCGCTTGTTGGGATAGGTGTCTCTAAGATGAATACTAGACAAGAACAAGACAAAAACTAGAATGACTCAAGGTACATTTTAATATCACTGTACCTGCAAACAAGGATAACTGGAACCAAAGAGCTTGACATAAAGCTGGAATTACGAGGCATCAAAAAGCAAGGGGAAAAAAGGAACCCAATGCTGGGCCTCAGGAATATGACTGCTGGACAAGAAATTAAGACAGGAGTAACAATATGGGAACAATAAGCCAGTGGTGAGAAAGTCCAGAAGAGAGACAGTAATACCTGAGTTGACCCTGGGCTCGTCACTGCTGGGCCAGTAAGGAAACAGGAACTAAAACTGCCAGAAATACAAGGCACAGCTAGGAATGGATTGATTGGAGCTAGATTCTCATGAGACAGAATGGCACTTCCTAGAAGTTTGGTGCCCTCCAACCCAAGGGGCACCTGTTCAAGCCAGCCCATGCCTAATACTTTTCTATCATTCGGGATTTTGTTGTTCTTATTAGTTAGTATGTTAGAATTGAAAGACAGTCCATCAAATCAAATAAACATAAGCATTTCATATAATCCAGTTCTGCATTTTACAGGATGAGTCTAGGAAGGTTGGTGCTGGAGTAACAATTGTTCAGCTTAATTATTAAAATCTTGGGGGGAAGAGTTTGAGGTCTGAAAGTTAATTAGGAGAGTGTGGAAGGCTGCAAGCTTGCCTAGGGCACTTAGTTATCTTGCACTAGCTCCCCACTCATTGGGGTGCTGAGGGAAGGGGCAAGATTCCTCCTGAAGATCCTAGTTCAGAGTGTATCATCCCTTGTACACACCTCTCATTTTTCTTCTCCAACTACACAGTCACCTCCCAACAATCTTCTGTCTACTCAAAAAAGCTGTGTATAAAAAAATATTTTTACTGGGTGAATAAAGGAAAATAATTAAAGTCCATCTTCTAAACTCCATCCCCTCCACTGTCATCCCTTCCATCTCTCGTATTCTCAACGTTTTGCTCTCCACTGCAACTGTTCCTGCAGCCTTCAAGCATGCTGTGATCACACCTCTCCTCAATAAACCTTCTCTAGACCCTAACTATCCTTCTAATTATTGACCAATCTCCCTCCTCCCCTTAATTATTAAACCACTTGAATTTGTGGTTCACTGCTGTTGCCTTGACTTTCTCTTCTCTCAAGCCCTTCTGGATCCATTGCAATCTGACTTTCGTCCTTTACATTCTACTGAAATGGCTCTTGCCAAAGTCTCCACTGACCTGTTCCTGGCAAAATCCAAGGGCCTTTACTTAATCCTCATCGTTCTTAACCTTTCTTCTGCTTTTGACACTGTTGACCATCACCTTCTCCTCAATACCTTGTCCTCGCTTGGTTTTAAGGACTCTATGCTATCCTGGTTCTCTTCTTATCTCTCCCATCGCATTTTCAGTGTTTGTTCTGCTGGATCCTCCTCTACTGCTGTCTTGGGCCCACTCCTTTTCTCTCTCTCTACCCAGGCCCTTGGTGCACTCATTTCCTCCCATGGTTTTCAGTACCATTTTTATGCTGATGACTCTCAGATCTACCTCTCTACACCTGAAATCTCTCTGGCAATCCAAGCCCGGATCCCTGCCTGCCTATCTGACATTACTGTCTGAATGTCTCACCACCATTTGAAATTAAACATGGCCAAAACCAAGCTTCTTACTTTTCCACCCCACACCCATCTCCCTCCTTCATCCTTTCTCCAACTCTGTAGATAACACTCTACTACTCCCTGTTTCCTTGGCTCACAACTTGGAGTCATCTTTGACTCTTCCCCCTCCTTCTCCACACACACATTCAACTGATAACTAAAACCTGTCATTTCTTTCTTTAACATCAGCAAAATCTGCCCCTTCCTTTCTGAACACTCTACTAAGACACATCCACTCTTTAGTCACTTTAGACTATTGCAACCTCATCCTTGCTGGTCTCCCTCTGAATCGTCTCTCTCCCTTTCAATCTATTTAAAACGCAGCTGTGTGACTAATATTCTGCCAGTTTCAATATGCGCATATAATCCTTCTTTTCAAGTTGCTTCATTGGCTCCCTAGCTATTTCCGTATCAAGTTCAAACACTCTTCACTCTTCACAGTTCATATACTCTTCAAACTAATCAATCCAAATTCCGTAGAATGTACACAGATACCCTGGTCTGATCACTATATTATCAAAATAAATCTTACATATCCCTCCACTAGTACTAATAATCACACTAGAAGTGTCTCAACTACAAGATTTAAAAAGTTTAACAATACAGAATTCATTGACTTAACAATCCCCCACCTCTTATCACCTGCAACGAATTTGGATGATACTGTCAAAAACTGGCATGAAACCATCAACAATGCAGTCAAAATTAATCACATAAATAAAAAAGAGCACCTACTCTAAGACTAATAGCAAACCATGGTTCAATACTACTCTAAACAAATGAAAAGGAACCTTAGAAAACTAGAACTCAATTGGCGCAAATCTAAATTGACGATACACAAAGAAATATACAATAACCACCTTACTAAATACAAAGAAACCCTGGACAGCACAAAGAAAAAATACTATGCTGAAACACTATCAAAATCATATAACAGACCAAGAGAGTTATTCTCCATTGTCAGAAATCTAACCAACCCTCAAACTTCTGGCAATGAAATTACTGACATCTCGGTACAAACCTTAGCCTATCATTATCAAAACAAAGCAAAAAAGCCTTCAGTGTCTATAGACACTATTAACATATCACACCAGCCTTTAAACGAATGGTCAGAGTTTCATCCCATAACTAAAGAGACACTAAAAAATATCATCTCCAGCCTCAACACTACTACTTCTTACCTAGATCCATGTCCAGTAACATGGATAAAAAACACACTCCCAATTTTATTACCCTACATTCTCCCAATAGTTAACCTCTCACTAACTCAAGGTTACCTCCCACCCTCACTCAAACACGCACAAATACGCCCAATCCTTAAGAACAGCAAACTTGATAAAACTTCGCCAGTATCATACAGACCCATTTCTAGCATACCATTTTTGGCCAAAATAATTGAAAAAGTGGTTCAATTACAGACACAGGATTTTCTAGACTCATCTTACCCACTTGATGAGCAACAATATGGCTTTCGGCCCCGCCATGGAGTTGAAACACTCCTTACAGTTTTAATTGATGCGCTCCTAAGAGGGATTGACAATCATAAACAGGCCTTCATTCTACTTTTCATTGATATATCAGCTGCGTTTGATAGCGTACACCACACAATAATGCTCAACAACTTGAGACAAATAGGCTTAAACTCTACAGTACATAAATGGTTCTCTTCCTACCTAAATAATAGAATGCAAAATGTAAGAATTGGGAATCAAACCTCAACTATATATAAACAAGAAATTGGATTACCACAAGGCTCAGCGTTATCAGCCCTACTTTTTAATATTTACATAAAACCAGTCTGCAACATTTTCAAAAAATTTGGAGTACAATATCACCTATACGCAGATGATATTATGATGTATATTCCATTTACGATACCCAATCTACCGCTTCAACTCCTATCGGACTGCTATAATGAAATCACAACTTGGCTAAAAGCACAAAACCTCCACATAAATCATGCTAAAACTGAAGTTCTAATCGTGACTAAAAACCAATCCTATATCCCCCCAACACACATAACACTTCAAAACCAAGAAATTAAAATAAAAAATGAAATAAGATATCTAGGCGTTATACTAGACACACACCTTACGATGGAAACCCACATTAGCAATACCATAAAGAAAATTTATTTCAAACTCAAAATCCTCAAACAACTACGTCCTCTAGTATTTTTACAAGACTTTATCAATATAATTCAGGCCACCATAACTCCTCACTTTGATTTTGCCAATCTAATACTAATAGGCATATCAAAACAAAACATCAAACGAATACAATTAGCACAAAACGCAGCTGCTAGAATTATATTGAAAGTAAACTCACTCCAACACATAACACCAATACTAGCTTCCCTCCATTGGCTACCAATTCAAAGCAGGATAATTTACAAAACAATAATAACCTCATTCAAAGCCTTATATGATATGGCTCCAACTACACTATGTAACCTAATACGCAAAGAACCATCTAAGCCAACACACAGAAAAGGACAATTAAACAAACTAAAGATTCCGAAAGATTACACAAAAGCTCATAAATCAACAAACAATAGAGCCTTTTCTCACATAGCCCCAACTATCTGGAATTCCCTCCCAGAGGAGCTACGAACACTAACTGAGATCATGCAACTCCGCAAAAAACTGAAAACTTATTTATTCACCAAACACTACAACAACATAGATAATCCCTCACCCGCTTTAGACAAAGGCTAAACAGGTACCTGACTGTTTCAAACAGATAGCACACTTAGTTGAATTCCTTTGATGATCCAATCTCTTATGCCCTATCACTTCCATATATATATATATATGTATATAGTTTATTCTGTTCCGTATTGTCTCACATTGTTTAGACAATACATTGTTTAGTTAATTACTTCGTTTCAATACATATGTTGTTTTGTTATTCATTCTAATTGTTGTTCACTGTAAACCACAACTGAACTCTGGAAGATGCGGTATATAAATGTGTGTAAATAAATAAAAATAAAATAAATATCTCCTATTGTCCTATAAGAGCACTCATTCTGCTGCTTCTCATTACCTTTCCTCTCATCTCTCCCTACACCCCTCTCAGGAACTCAACTCTTCTGACAGATCACTTCTATCTGTTCCCTTCTCTTCTACTGCAAACTCCAGACTTTGATCCTTTCACCTTGCTGCTCCTTATGCCTAGAACAAACTAACTGACTCTGTACATCAGGCTTCATCTCTGGCCCTTTTCAAATCCAGGCTGAAAACTCACCTCTTTGAGGCGCTTTTGGATCCTGATCTGCTTATTCTCCTATGTGTTTCCTTACCATTCCCCTAGATGTATCCTTTCCTCAGCTGTTGTGTTGTCTGTCTTGACTAGGTTGTAAGCTCTGATGAGCAGGAACCATCTTTTTACACGTGTCTGTTCAGCAATGCATACGCCTTGTAGCACTATACAAATGATCAGTAGTAGTAGTACTAGTATCGGATGCATCCAGTGGTATTGGCTTTGGACTTTACTGCCAAGGAGCTATTGTGTAGATGCCTGGCCTGACTCATCATCTAGCTGCTACCTAGAACATCATTATTCTGGACCTTTTTTCCTACAGTGATAACTCTAACCTTTTGGGGAGAGAGCAAGTTCCAAAAATAATGTGATTTAACACAATAACATTGGCATTGCCCAGGTCATCAACTAACAGTCAGTTGTCCGTCATGTACGTATGCATACTAGAGCTAGTCAGGAAATTCATACTCTTGCGCTTTCCACTTAATACCATAGTGTCAACAGAACATGCTCCTAGCGCCCAGAACAGTATTGTTGACTCTCTCCTATTCCAAGTGGTAATTTGGAACCAGCCTTTCTGGAATTGCTTTGTTAGTTAGTGACACCACTGATATGTGCAGTATACTGGCATAGTTACTAAAAAGTAAAATAATTTCTACTGAGCAATTGTTGGGAGGAGGGAAGCTTTACTATACAAGTTGCTGACTAATTGATTTGGGGCAGAGATGAGTCAACAAGAGGCATTTTGACATCTCACCTTTTTCATCAAAGTATAAACTGGGAAGGAGCCAACTAATAGTTTGATACAAACAAACTTCTTCCAAAGATGAGGAAGCTGTAAAACTAGAGGGCATAACATGAAGCTGCAAGTGGGTAAATTGAAAGGCAGTGTCAGGAAATAGTTTTTCATTGAAAGGGTGGTGGATGCTTGGAATGCCCTCACGATGGAAGTGGTGGGGTCAAATACAGTGACGGAATTCAAAATGGCATGGGACAGACACAGTGAATCCCTTTACAGCAACAGGATAAAATAAAAATAAACATAACTAATTTCTCAACATACAGGGGTGTCCTACATGGAGCAGTGGGTTCACCCCTAAAACAAAGACATGGGGAGGGGTGGCCTGCACGGAGCAGCAGGTGCACCTACTCTTGCCATCTTACTGGGCAGACTAGATGGATGGACCATACTGGTCTTTATCTGCCATCATTTACTATATTACTATGATACAAAGGCATATCATATTGGACGAAAAGCAAGGGCTGATACATTTATTTTATTTATTTATTTAGCTGCATTTATATCCCGCTTTTCACTGGGTCAAAGTGGTTAGCACATCAAACAAATCATAAGGCAGTGTGTGTGGGTGAGTACATGCAGTGGATACATCGACATGGGTGGTGTGAGAGTACAGTGTGAATTTATGGTTTGCTTTGCTAATGGTTTGTGCATCATCAATCGATTCTACATGGTTTAGCTTGGCTTTCTCTTTAACCTTTCGTAGAGCGCTTCTATTTTAAGTGTTATGGCAGTGACAAAGTGGGCAGCATATTGTACGTTCTGTTAAAGGGCAATGTGCATGTTAGAGGCATTTAGGTTTCCGTTCACATCCACATTCACAATTCCATGACTGATGAAGCTGATAAAGGGTGCACATTAATCATGAGTTCTGTGAATGACTTTGCAGTCCAGGTCACCAAGGCATAATGTCAGGGGAGGCTCTATAATGAGGCGGAGTGAGGTACTTGCCTCAAGCAGTAAACTTTTGGGGGTGGCAAAAATGCACCCAAAACAGCCCCCTCACTCCGCCTTCAAAGTTAAAAGAAAAAAAAAGGGGCAGACAAGCTGTTGCCACTGCTTCTCAGCAGCGGCAGATTCAACCACCTGCCGCTGCCCCGGGAGGCCCCACACTTGTCTGACCAGCCTAAAGCCCAGCACCCTGGCTCACCTCTGCACATCCATGAGAATGAACAGCATTTCCCTTCTTTCCTGCGGCTCTGTTAAAGTTGAGCTTGGCTGCGCGCTAAGGGTAAAGGAGGGCATTTCCTGTCTCGCGCAAGACAGGAAATGCTCCCGACAGCGCGCTGCCAGGCTAAACTTTAACAAAGCTGCGGGAAAGAAGGGAAAAGCTGTTCTGTCTTGTGGCTCTGCAGAGGTGAGCTGTGGTGCCAGGCTTCGGGCCTCCCTGTGAAGTTGGATAGACAGGTGTGGGGCTTTTCTGGGGGTGGGGGTGGGGGGGGGGCTAGGACTGGTAATGGGCTGATCGGGAGATGGGGCTTGGACTGGAAATGGGCTGATCAGTGTGGGTTAGAGCTGGTAATGGGCTGATGGGGGGCTAGCACTGGAAATGGGCTGATGGGGGGCGCTAGGACTGGGCTGATCAGGGAAGTTTAGGACTGGTAATGGACTGGGGGGGCTAGCACTGAAAATGAGCTGATTGAGGGGCTAGGACTGGTAATGAACATGTCAGGTGGGGGGGAGTTAGGACTGGTAATGGGCCATTGGGGGGCTAGCACTGGAAATGGGCAGATTAGGGGAGGCTAGGACTGGTAATGGGCTGGGGGGGGGGCTAGCACTGGAAATGAGCTGATTGGGGGGCTAGAACTGTTAATGGACTTATCGGGGGGGGGGGAGTTGGGACTGGTATTGGGCCAATGGGGGGCCAGCACCGGAAATGGACTGATCAGGGTGACCTAGCACTAGAAATGAGCTAGGGCTAGAAATGGGCTGATTGGGGAGGAGGCTAAGATTGGTTATGAGCTGATTTGGGGGGCTAGGACTGGAAATGGACTGATGGGAGGGACAGTACTGGAATGGGATGATGGGGGATAGGCCTAGAAATAGGCTGGGACTGGAAATGGACTGATGGGGGGGGGCTAGGAATGGAAATGGTCTAATGGCAGGGAGGGGAGGAGAGAGCTGCTGGCCCTGGAAGAAAACTGGGGGCTAGGGCTACAAATGGGCTGATGCAGGGGGGTGGGTGAGTGGCATTGAAATGGAGCGGATGCTGAGAGAGGCTGCCAGGGGAAGGAGGGGGCAGGAAAGGAGCTGACATGTGGGGGAGGTTGGGGCTGGAAGGGAGTTGACATGGGGGAAGGAGGGGGACTGGAAGGGAGATGACACTAGCGAAGGGAGTAGGGGAATGGAAGGGAGCTGGCACCTGGGGATGGTACAGTAGGGGGAGTGAAAGGGAGCTAATATCTGGGGGCAGGACTGGAGGGAGCTGACACTTGGGGATAGGACTGGTAGGTGGCTGGGTAATGGGAAGGATACTGGAAGGGAGGGGCCACCGGGGCTGATAGGGAGCTGACGGGGGGCATGGCACTGGAAATGGAAGAGAGATGTGATGGTATTTAGACTAGAAGGCGCTAGACAGTGGCGAAGGAGGGGGACTGGAAGGGGATGGACACCAGTGGCAGGTACTAGGAGGGGAGGACTGGAAAGGGGGCTGATACTGGAGAGAGTTACTGGGACTAGAAATAGACTGATGAAAGAAAGTGAAAAAAACAAAAGGAGAGACAAGAAATGGCAGATGGACTATAGACCATAGAAAGAGAGCTAAGAGAAGACAGGCAAGCAGAAGCCTCAGATTGGGACCAGCATGATCAGAGAATAAAATGATCAGACAACAAAGGTAGAAAAAAGAATTTTATTTTCATTTTAGTGATTGGACTTTGCACTATCCTTATATTTTACACAGTATGAGGAATTGCATCTCTTATTTATCTGATGTTGCACTGCATGCGGAGTCTGTCTTCTTGAGGTTTCAGTTTAATTTTTGTCTATATATTTTTTACTTTATGTTGTAGTAACTTATTCTGTACTTGATGAGGGTTTGTGTTCTAACTGTGTGTCTGAGGCCAGCTGTTCTGTTAACATGGAGTTTGTACTGAGGGATCTATACTGTACTGTAGTAATTTGACTTTTTCAAATAGGTGTACGGATGTTATAGGGCCCACTGCAGTATTTATAGTGCTGCTTTTTTCTGGGTAGGATCCTTGTATGAGTTTTGGAAGTTTATGCTGGTACGGTATGGTAGATTTGGCCTCCGCACATGGCCCTGCATCACCCTCATGCTGTCCCAGGGGAAAGTAGACAGGAGGCAATGAACTCCCAGAGTTGATCTAGTCAGTGTGCAACACATTGAGTGTATGAGAGGACTCATATGGCATAATTGAGTTGCAGAATGGCTCCACTTAAAAAATCTCTAATTTCCTTTTCCCACAGAAGATACTGGATAAGGCGTGAAATTGAGGCCCTCAAGACATAGTTCTGGATTATGCTACCTGCAGCTGCTCAGAAGGGAGTGGTAGAAGTGGCAAGGTATGTGGCATGTCTACGGCCACAGCTGTGACATCATATATAGGAGCCTTGTGTGAAAGAGGTCTTGGAGGGTGGGGTGCTCTACCGGGCCAGTAGCAAGAGGCTGGCACAGCAGAGCATGGGAAACAGTGTGAAAGACCTTCACAGACACAGTGAGGACAGCACATGCAGGATCAGAGTAAGTAGGGACCCCAAGGCAGGTAGCAGCTGCACAAGTAAGCAGGAAAAGGTATTTAAAGTCACATCAGAGAACAGGGGATGGATGCAGTATGGAAGAGGTATACACTATAGGATATCTAAAGGGGGATAGCAGGTATCCAGAGGAAAAGCTGCTACAGCACAGGGGTGACCTGGTGAAGGGAAAGGCAGGGGCACTGATGCGAGTGGCAGATGGATGTGAGAGCAGCACTTTGATGACACTGTGGGGAAGGGGATGCAAGCAGGATGGGTGCTGCAACTGTACTGCATTGCTAATGAGCATGCGCTGGCGTCTGATAAGGACCGAGATGCTTGAGTTTCTTTTGCAGTTTTTTTAAGCATTGAGAAAGGGCATTCATTTGGTATTTGCCTGAAACGTAGTGCTGTGTCTTTTTCATAACTGCACCTGGTTTTGTTATTGTGGAAGAAGATCCCTGAGATGCGCGTTCTTAATGAGTTCTTCATACTCTTTGCAGTCGCAGAAGATTCTAACAAATCATGTTACAGATAAGCAATTGATTTTGTTCTTTTGATTGTGACTTTTGTAAACATACACTATATAGGTGGCACTATTTTATGGTGAATTTTACCTATAATATATAGCTCCATTGTGGGCTCAGTTAAAAAACTGAGTAAAATGGAAGTGTAGCTTCGAGAGGCTGGTTCAACCTCATGGCTGATCTTCCGACAAAAATATTGCCATACACATGCAAGCTCATTTATTGAGATTTAGTTAGCTCTATTTTGTTTATGGCAACTGTACTGCATGGCAGTCAGAGATAAAAGTTTTTTTTACACTTGTAGGGTGTGCATACACATGCAACACATTATCAGTCTAGGAAATGTGCTAGAACAACATTGCACCAGGTCAAAGAAGTCACAGCTGTCAGAAGTTGCAAGGCAGGAATAAGTTAGGCTACATGTCCCTCAGATTGTAGGGTGCAGCATAGCACATAACTCAGGCTGTGCAGCTCCATGTGGGTGCAGTGCACAGGCAGAGAGGATAGGTTGTATGGAGCAGCAGATGCAGAGGAGGTGACAGAGAGATTATATTACTGTTGTGTAGTGTACCAAATTTCACATTTGCTCCCATATCCCTCACCTACACCAGCATCAGCAGCAGCTGCAGATGAAGTGGAGCCCAAGGATGAAGATGGCAGGAATAGTCTCCCAGTGGAAGTAGTAGAGACGAGGACAGTATCTGAATTCAAGAAAGCATGGCACAAACACAAAAGATCTCTAAAGGAAAAGGGACTATAATATTTGATATGGAAGGGCAGACTATATAGGCCATACGGTCTTTTTCTGCTGACATGTTTCTATGGCAAGCAAGAGGAGGAAGAAGGCATGATGGCATAGGAGGGAGACATAGAGGAGGAGAGGAAGGAGGATGCTAGAGATGCCAGCAGGGCATTGCCTGCAATCCACAGTTCCTCCAGCAACAATAGTCACCGCTTCATCATCGACATCTCAACAGTTATGGAGGAGGGGGAAGAGATGGAGGAGGAAGTGCTAACCAACATAAACATGAGGGATGATGTGTTGATGGGACTGTCCACCCATTGTGTTTCATGGACATCCCAGAACAGGCAGCAAGTAATGGAGGTTGCATGAAGAAGCTCTACACCACCTATCTGAGGAGGCAAAAAGCACTGTGGATGGTGGTGCATTGGGTAGGGGGAGGGAGGGAGGGGAGGAACAGAGGGCATGGAGGGAAGGGGGCTTGGGAATCATGAGGCGATAACACAGAGGGCCATGTTGCATCACTGCATGCGGTATCAGTGGTGTAATATGACCTCTCAGTGTCTGTGCAGAAGGTACCCCAGCATGAGACCCCTCTGGGTCTGGGTGAGCTGGAGGTCCTGCTGCATCTCTGGGCCATTTGGAAGGAGATGCAGCAAGGCTTTAGTGCCATCACCTGAATCCAGGACCTCATGTTGTGCCACCTGGACAGAGATGCATGCCCTGTTAGCCTTGCCATATCGCAATAATTATGAAAAATATGTTGGGGATACAACTGCCTCAGTGTTAAATTATTTATACACAGTGCCATCTACTGCACAGGGTTTCTGAGGCTTGGTGGGATACAGAGGGCACATCTTCAGTAGCCACTAGTGTTGTGCATTCCCTGGAAACCACTGGGGAGATTCCAGTGTCTGCTCATATTTCCAGGAATCCAAACAAGGCACTGAAACATCTGAGATATGGCATTACACCCCAGTTTGGACAAAGCCTGGGCTCGACCCAGTAAAATTTGGGTTGGAAGGCAGGCATCTTGCAGATGAGCCATTACACCTCCATAGGGGCTAGTTCTAGCCAGGCTGCTATTATCTCTGCTATTGCTTGTTGATCTACCTTCCTGGTTCCTCACAGCCCCAGAGTATGGCTGCCTTGAAGCTCAATGTAAAATGTCATGAGGACTGTATGCAATGCAAATCTGTATACACCAGTTGTAGAGTTGTACTCCAGTGATATTCCCTTAGCCCTGGTCTTGTGCATGATACCCTGTGCAACCATCTGAAATAAACTATGAAATAAACTTGTATCAGAGACAGCTATTGAAGCCTAATGCCAGTTTGCCCTGTTGTACCTCAGTAATGTTTCTTTAGTGGTGAAGTCATTGAAAGGGCCTGTATTTGAGCCCATTTGTAGGACTCCTCCCAAAGATTTGACCCTAAGGTGATTTCCTGGTGGCTATTGCTCCTGCCAGAGGAATGTCAGAGCTACATGCCTTGGCATGTCAAGAGACCTTTTTGGCTATTTCAGTGGCTTCCATTTCCTTCTGGATTGTGCTTCCCTTCCTCCCAAAGGTGCTGTTCCCTTTTTGTCTCAATCTTCCTGCCTTCTCACAGGAGGAGTTTCGGATGGACCTTTCTATGCATCTGGTGGATGTGAGGAGGCGGGGCAGCTCAAGGCAATCTGCTACCTGAGGTGAAGGATGAGATGGCCCCGTAGAGGGGGTGGGGCTTTCTCAAAACTCCAAACAGGGACTGAACCAAACCAAAAAGCCAATTAGATTATATGGAGGAAATGCAAGATATTTGTACATCAAGGAACTAAAAGAGAGTGAGAACCACTGCACAGTTTATAAAACTAAATTATAACTCATTTGTTGTTATAAGCTGTAGTATGGTTCTTGCTTTTTCTTTTTCAACATAGATTTTGCATCCACAGAACCCTCTGCAAAAGTGGATGCAGAGCAGAACCAGGACATTCACCCACAGAATTCAATCTTAAAAAAAAAAATCTGATTCTGATCATCTCACTAACAACAACAACAACAACAAACATTCTCCAGTATCCGGCATATTGTGAACTAATACAAAACCCTACAACAAAGTCACTGAGTATCTACAGAGCAAATCTACCATACCAATGAGGCAGTCATGAGGTTTAGCTGCAGGTAACCCTTCCCCCAAGCCATGCTGCAAGCCGGCTCTGATCAGCCTGACCCTTCCCCCAAGCCATGCTGCAAGCCGGCTCTGATCAGCCTGACCCTTCCCCCAAGCCATGCTGCAAGCCGGCTCTGATCAGCCTGACCCTTCCCCCGCAAGCCATGAGGCAATCAGCCTGCTATTTCTTTAAACACCCTTCCCCCACTCCAGGTCTGAGCACAGTATCCCCTAGCCCAGAAACCAAAAGACCAGAGCACACCGGTTTGGACAGGTCACCCAGGTACCTTCCCCAGGGGCTGCTGATTGGTGGACAAGAAATACCTGTGGCAAATGGGATTACAGAATGAGTTTGAAATTATACTGTATTTAAGGCATTGAAGGACGTCCCTGGGGGTTCAGACCCTTGTGGAGGTTGCTGGTATCTCTGTCTGATCCTGTGTGCACATTAAAGATCCTGATTGCATTCCAGCCTGTCTGTGAGTCTTCCTTCTGTGGGTGAGTGATAGAATAAGAGCTTGTCTTTTTGTTTCCTGCCACATTTTTGGTGCATTGGCCGGGAAATATTAAAAGAAAAGCCTCTCTCATCACACCCACGGTGGGAAGACTTCTGCTTTTGCAGCGTCTGGGCCTCCACCAGTCAGGGACCGGCCTCCCCAGGTGATTAACGGTCCTTGGCGCCCCCGGGCCACTTTGTGCTCGGAAGGACACCTTGATTTGTCTGGACAGCTGGTCCCTGCGGTTGAATCCCCGATTGAAAAACCAGCTGGATAGACTGGCATCCAAACTTCCTGTCTGATCAGAGTTCTGGTGAGTACCGCTACCTTCTAGTTCTGTACTTTATCTGTGAGTCCTGGTAATTTCTGGGAACCTGTAGCAGCCTGATCAACTGCACGAGCAGTCCTATTAGGGGCCTTAGTGGCCCTGAAGCCATTGCTCGTCCTGTATCTGAATACCGGTAAAATATCTGAACTGCAGTAATCTGAGAAGAAAAAAAGTAACCAAACTATAGCACTTGATAAGCTTTCTAATGTGCTCCGGTGTGGATTTACTGCCTTTCCCTGAACCCCCGATGTAATTTCTGTGCTCCGATGTAAATTTCTGTTTCCTCCCATGCTGCCGCTGTGTTAATTTCTGCTCCGATGTGAATTTCTCTCTCCGTTGTGCTCCGATGTTAATTCTGCCCCCCCCCATGCTGTCCCGATGCACCGCTGAGCCCCCCCCTGCTGACCCGCTGAATTTTCTGCCTTTCTCGGTGCTGCCCCGGTGCACAGCTGACCCCCGCTAAATTTCCCGGTGTTCCCTTGAGCCCCCCGCTAAGGTTCCGGCCTTCTCTTGGGCCTCCGCTGAGGTTTTGTGCCTCTCGGTGCTGCCCCGGTGCACAGCTGACCCCCGCTAAATTTCCCGGTGTTCCCTTGAGCCCCCCCGCTAAGGTTCCGGCCTTCTCTTGGGCCTCCGCTGAGGTTTTGTGCCTCTCGGTGCTGCCCCGGTGCACAGCTGACCCCCGCTGAATTTCCCGGTGTTCCCTTGAGCCCCCGCTAAAGTTCCGGCCTTGCCCTGAGCACCCGCTGAGGTTTCCTGCCCTTAAAAACCTGAATATGAGAAACTAACCTTTTTTTGGGTCGATTGAGGGAGAAGTGATCATTTGAAGGTCCATCATTTTCTTTTTTTTTCCATCTGTGGAGTAGAGGGGAGCCGGTGTGAAGGAGCACGGTGGGGTGGCAGCCATCTTGGGAACAGCACGTGTGCGAATTCCCCTGCACCCAGGAGCAGCTATCGGGACGCACGTGGAGGCGGCCATCTTGAAAAGACCACGTGTAAGCTACACTGCAATATACTTAAAGTGACTCTGGAGCTCCATCTAGTGGACATTAGCTGTAATTACTACTATTCCCTGCGTTTTAAGTGATCCTGGAGCTCCATCTGGTGGACATTGTAAGAATAGCTAGCTTATATATATTTTAACTCTTGTCTAAATCAAATCTGAGTATATATATATTTTGTTGATTGCCAAGACCTATATTATAAAAATTTTGTGTTTTTTTTTTTTCCCTCTCTCCTCTCCTGTATTAAGAATAGATAGGGTCTGTATTATAAATTGTATTATTTTTCCCGGATTAAGTCTAGATAGGATCTATATTGTAAATTGCATTTTTCTCTCTCTTACTGTAAATTGCATTTTTTTTCCCAAATTGAGATTAGGCTAGAAGATCTGCTCTACATTGTATACTGTACTTAGATATTGAACTAGAATTAGAGCATGGGGTCGGGAAAGTCTAAAGAGAAAACGCCCCTACAGTACATGCTTCGCCATTTTAAATCTGGGTTTAGAGAAGATTATGGGGTACCTCTCTCCGCCTCCAGATTAACCCTTTTGTGTGAGAGGGAATGGCCAGCCTTAGTTAAGTTATGGCCTCCTCAGGGGTCTATTGATTTGGCCACTGTGTCCTTGGTCCATCAAATTGTAGCAAAAGAACACCCTGACCAGTTCCCATATATTGACTCATGGCTGGCCATATGCCAACTCAGACCAAGGTGGCTCCAGCGCTGTCACGAGGATCAGTGTAGAGTAATGGTGGCGGCCATCTGTCGCCAAAAAGGGACGGACACCCGCCCCTATCTACCAGGACGGGACTCTCCTGATATTCCCCCACGCCCCCTCCCTCTACTTCAACAACCCCGTGTCCCGTCCGCACCACAGCGGGATCCGCCCACATCTGAAAGCTCAGGAGGACCTCTTCTTGGGGTGGGTGAGGCCAGAGTTAGGGAAGGTTCTACAGACTCCGGCCCTTCATCTTCAGATTCCCCTCTCACATCTGGTGCCACCTCCCGGGGCACCATCTCCTCCCCCGAGAACACAGGGTCTGAGCCAGACTTGTCACCCTCGTTAGCCCACCGCCTGCGGTCACAACCTCTCCAATTACCACTACGACAAGTACAGGGGCTCCCGTATATTGATGCTACTGGAAAGGTGGCAGTGGGACCATCAAGCCTGATTTATGTCCCTTTCTCCACTACGGACCTGCTCAACTGGAAAACCCACTATGCCTCATATACTGAAAAGCCCCAAGAACTGACAGATCTTATGACCAGTATTATGCAAACACACCAGCCTACCTGGTCGGACATTAAACAATTGCTTGCCACCTTATTCAATACAGAAGAACGGGCGCGCATTGTACGGGCCGCCCTCAAGTGGCTGGAGAAACATCCTGCCCAAGAGGGAGAAGTAAACACACTGCAGCAGGCAGAGGCAGAATTCCCGAATAAAGACCCCCGCTGGGACCCGAATGACCCTGTTGGAGCAGCGTCTCTCACTCGCTTCCGGACTGCACTCCTTGAAGGCCTTAAGAAAGGGGGGCAACGAGCTATGAACATCAGTAAAGTCGCAGAAGTTCTCCAGTTTCCTGACGAAAGTCCGGCGGTATTTTATGAGCGTCTGACTGAAGCATACCGATTATATACCCCCCATGATCCAGCAGAACCTGAGAATCTTAAGATGGTGAATAATGCCTTTGTGGCTCAGGCACAAGGTGATATACGGCGGAAGCTGCAGAAACTGGAAGGGTTTGCGGGCATGAATGCAACGCAATTGATGGAAGTGGCACAAAAAGTATATGTAAATCGTGACCAGGAGCAGAAGCGAGAGTCGGAGCGCCGGATGAAAAAAAAGGCAGACTTCCTAGCAGCCGCCTTAGCCGAGCGACCACCAGTTCCAGCCTGGGCCAGAGAAGGAAATAGGGGACGAGGACGCGGATATGGGCGGCCAAGGTTTCCCCTAAGCCCCACTCAATGTGCCTACTGCAAAGAGGAGGGACACTGGAAGAATGACTGTCCAAATCGTAACACAAGGCAAGGGAGATATCCATCCACGAGGGGTGTAAGAGCACCCGTATGAACTACACGGGAGCAAGATCAGCATAATGCTTTCCTGCCTCCACCGGTTCCAGCTCTCGAAGGCCTTGCAGCTATGGAACATTATGACCCGGATGACTACTAGGCCAGACCGGGCTCCAAGTTTCTGTTAGGTCCCCAGGAGCCTATGGTCAACATGAATTTAGGGGACCGGAAATTGCAATTCATGGTCGATACCGGAGCAACACACTCAGTGGTCACCCAACAAGTAGCCCCGATCTCCTCCCAGTCAGTAACTGTTGTGGGAGCTACGGGGGAGAGGGCCCAGAGACCTTTCCTGCAAAACCGCACGTGCCAGTTGGGGGGACGGACCATCACTCACCAGTTCCTGTATATGCCTGAATGTCCCATACCCTTGCTGGGTCGGGATGTTCTGGCAAAACTCCAGGCCCAAATCACATTCGGGTCTGATGGCCAGGCTGAGCTCCAAATACCCAGCCTGGGCCCAACAGTTTTGGTACTGTCCGTCCCCCGAGAAGAAGAATGGCGGTTATATGAGAACAGGCCCAAATCTGATGTGGCTACCCTGGTTACGTGGGAATCAGTGCCCCCTGGAGTATGGGCAGAAGGAAACCCCCCCGGAATGGCCATTAACATCCCTCCCGTATGTGTTGAAATGAAGCCGGGAGCCTCCCCGGTGCATGTGCGACAATACCCGCTGCCGCGGGCAGCTGTAGAAGGAATCCATCATCATCTGGTGCAGCTACTACAGCATGGTATCCTGCGGCCCTGCCAATCGGCATGGAACACTCCTTTGCTGCCAGTTCGAAAACCTGGAACCACTGACTATCGACCTGTTCAGGACCTCCGTCGTGTCAATGAGGCCACTGTGACTCTGCATCCAGTAGTACCAAACCCTTATACACTGCTGGGCCTCATCCCAGCGACTGCTTCTCACTTCTCAGTACTGGATCTAAAAGATGCCTTCTTTTGTATACGCCTGGCTACTGCAAGCCAGCACCTGTTTGCCTTCGAGAAAGAGGACCCTGCTACTGGCAGAAAGTCCCAAGTTACCTGGACTCGTTTACCACAGGGATTCAAGAACTCTCCTACCATCTTCAGCACAGCATTGGCCCAAGATCTCGCTAGTTTCCCTCCAGGGGAGCCCGGCAGACGAGTACTTCTGCAGTACGTTGATGACCTACTAATCGCTGCTGATTCTGAGGCTGAATGTGTATTGGCAACCACAGAACTTCTCCAACTCCTGTACAATGCGGGATACCGAGTCTCCAGAAAAAAGGCTCAGTTATGTCGGTCGGAAGTGAAGTATCTGGGATTCCATCTGTCAAAAGGAAGCCGACGGTTGGGGAGCGAGAGGAAGGAAGCAGTGTGCCGGATCCCAGTGCCAACAACCCGCAAGCAAGTACGTGCTTTTCTCGGGGCAGCTGGGTACTGTCGTATCTGGATTCCCAACTTCGCAAAGATCGCAAAGCCCCTCTATGAGTCTACAAAGGGCCCAGAGAAGAGCCCCCTTGAATGGGGTCGTGACCAACAGGAGGCCTTCGAACATTTGAAAAGGGCATTACTGTCATCACCAGCCCTAGGCCTTCCGGATGTCACCAAGCCTTTCACCCTCTATGTGCAGGAAGCAGCAGGAACAGCTTTGGGAGTCTTGACCCAACAACTGGGGTCTTGGCCACGACCAGTCGCCTACCTGTCAAAACTGCTGGATCCAGTGGCCAAAGGATGGCCACCTTGCCTGAGAGCAATAGCAGCAACAGCCTTGTTGGTGGAAGAATCTGATAAACTGTCCATGGGCCAAGGCCTTCTAGTCACCGTCCCACATTCAGTCCAAACATTGCTAGAGCATAAAGGAAGTTACTGGTTCACCAGCTCCCGAATGTTGAAATACCAGAGCATGTTATGGGGAAATCCCAGGGTGCAGATAACTACCAGCCAAGCTTTGAACCCTGCTACTTTCCTGCCTGTTGGCCCGGGGCCACCTGATCACGACTGCCTAGAAGTGATGGAAACAGTCTTCTCCAGTCGCCCTGATCTGACGGATGTGCCGTTAAGCAATCCGGATGAGACCTACTACGTAGATGGGAGCAGTCTGATGCTGGAGGGCCGCAGGTGTGCGGGGTATGCGGTGGTGACAATGGAAGAAATAGTTGAAGCACAGCCTTTGCCCCCTGGAACCTCCGCACAGAAGGCGGAACTCATTGCCCTTACCCGTGCCTTAACCCTTGGGACTAACAGTCGTGTAAATATATACACAGATTCCAGATATGCCTTTTCCACTCTCCATGCCCACGGGGCCCTGTACAAAGAAAGAGGGTTAGTTACTGCAGCTGGCTCTGAGATAAAGAATGGCCCCCAGATATTGGCCCTGTTAGAAGCAGTCTGGCGTCCGAAAACAGTAGCCGTAATGCATTGCAGAGGCCACCAGAAAGGGAACGGTGAAATAGCTAAGGGAAATAGACGGGCTGATGCAGAAGCCCGGCGAGTAGCAACCACATCCTTGTCCCAGTTTTTCCCGCAGAGCTCCCAGGATCTACAAGCCCCCCTGTTTCCAGTCCCACTAAGCCAATGGGCCAAGAGGTACACTACACGAGAGTTAGATTTTTTCTGTCAGGAGGAGGGTGGGGTGTTACACACAGATGGTTGGATAAGGTTACCTAGAACAGGGACAGCTCCAGTGATAGTCATCCCAGACAGCCTTGCCCCAGCATTCCTATCATCCTTTCATCAGGCCACTCATATGGGCAAGACAGCAATGGAAACTACCCTCCGCCCATATTTCTTCATTTCTTTTCTCGCTTATCCTCGCTGACAGCTGCAATTACTAGACAATGCACCACATGTGCTAAAAACAATGCCCGTCAAGGCCCAAGCCAACCCCCAGGGGTCCAGTCTTATGGGGTCACCCCTATGGGAAACATCCAGGTTGACTTTTCAGAAATGCCCCGAGCAAATGGGTACCGGTATCTGCTGGTATTGGTCTGTACTTTCACGGGGTGGGTGGAGGCCTTCCCAGTCCGCACAGAAAAAGCTAGAGAAGTGACTAAGGTGTTGCTGCATGAAATCATCCCCCGATTTGGGCTTCCAGTAGTAGTGGGATCTGATAATGGACCTGCATTTGTGGCCCAAGTGATACAGCAGGTAGTAAAAGCCTTACAGATCGATTGGAAGCTACACACAGCTTACCGCCCGCAGAGCTCAGGGAAAGTAGAACGCATGAATCGCACCATAAAGAGCCAGTTAGCAAAATTGTGTCAGGAAACCTCACTGAAGTGGCCCCAATTGCTCCCTATAGCTCTGCTCCGCATACGGTCAGCCCCACGAAAGGGTATCGGTGTTTCCCCCTTTGAAGCTGTGTATGGACACCCTGCACCCCTCATACAGGGCGTCCATGGAGATTTAGTGCAGATAGGTTCAGAAATAACCCGGCAGGAACTGTCGGCTCTCAGTTCTGTATTGCAGAAATTGCACCGGTGGATCCAGGAGCGACTCCCCATCAACCTGACTGAAGCGCTCCATACGCACCAGCCTGGTTCCCAGGTGTGGGTCAAGGAGTGGAAGAAAGACCCATTGACCCCCAGTGGCGAGGCCCGTACACTGTTCTGTTGACCACCCCCACGGCTGTTAAAGTGGCTGAAGTCGCTCCGTGGATCCATCACTCTCGTGTCAAGGCCGCTGCACCAGAAGTTGTTCCAGCCT
This sequence comes from Ichthyophis bannanicus, assembly GCA_033557465.1. Classification (NCBI taxonomy): domain Eukaryota; kingdom Metazoa; phylum Chordata; class Amphibia; order Gymnophiona; family Ichthyophiidae; genus Ichthyophis; species Ichthyophis bannanicus. Next base: position 1,709,287,416 of record CM066032.1, read on the forward strand.
GGACCGCAGTCCCGATTCCAGATCAACCCCTGCGTTTGAAACTGAAGAGGGACCTTTCTGCCCAGTAAAGGGCTCTAACAGACTGCCAACGAGACCCCCGAAGAGACTGATCTACTAGACCCCCTTTTCCAGAACCAGGAGCAGAATGAGAAGCGGTGCCCTAGCCTTACTCGTTTCCCTGACATGGGCCCGTTTTCCAACAAGTGCAGAGACTACTAACACAGCAGTATTACTCGCCCAAACTGCTCTGAACATGACAAACTTTTGTATACGGAACTCTCTACAAACCTCTCTTATTGCTGTACCGTCTAGTTTGTGTGAGATGCAGAACTTCACTATGCTTGCTAATTTAAACTGTAAACAACCTGGAATATATTTCTACCATATTGGGGTTACCCGACCGACTTCTACACTTTTCAACCAAGTGCCTTTTTCCTTGCAGGTAGTTTCCACTCTAAATGCTAGTGATTGTTTCTTTTTTGTCAATGCCAAGAAGGGAGGAAACAATGTATCAAATACTGTGTTATCATGCAGCTCTGTTACAAATGTATCCTATTCACACTCAGAAATGTATCTTCCCTTAGGCTGGTTTTTAGTATGTGGCAAAATGACGTACACTTACGTCCCTGCAAATGCCACTGGTGGTCCGTGCACTTTTGCTAGGCTTACAACTGCTGCCTTCGTCCGGCCCCCCAGTTATCCCCGCTCTGCCCCCATGCCCTCGACCTGTAACTCAAACGTGGAGCCTTACAGTGATGAGACAGCTCTTGGGCTGTCAGTGTCAATCCTTGGGACACCTGGATTGGCCCTACACAACTCCCTGGAGGTAAGCCGACTCGCTTGCTCCCTAGCCAAGACCATTAACCTCACCTCAACCATACTAGCTTCCATAAATTATGAGCTGTCCAGCCTACGTACAGCGATTCTACAAAATAGAATGACCATAGATTTCCTGCTGCTACGCCTCAACCATGGGTGTGAGGAATTCGAAGGAATGTGTTGTTTTAACCTCACAGATGAAAGTGTGTCCATTGAGCGCTCGATCCAAGACCTACGTGACTTGGCGAAACAAATCTCAGACCCGTCCATGGGACTGGGGACGGGGTGGTTCTCTCCAAATTGTTTGGTTGGTTGGGGGGCCTTAAAACCCTAGTTATAGGAGTTTTCCTTCTTTTCTTAGTATGTGCCCTCATACCATGTTGTATCCCCATCCTCCACCGCTCCATTACCACCACCCTCGACACCCTGGTAGAACGCAAGGCTGCTACCACTGTTATGGCCCTGACCCAATACACCCCTCTGCGGCATGCCTCCAGTAATACAGCCCTCTACGCCTCTAGCGGTTGAGGTCTTACTTAAAAAGGGGGGAATGAGGCAGTCATGAGGTTTAGCTGCAGGTAACCCTTCCCCCAAGCCATGCTGCAAGCCGGCTCTGATCAGCCTGACCCTTCCCCCAAGCCATGCTGCAAGCCGGCTCTGATCAGCCTGACCCTTCCCCCAAGCCATGCTGCAAGCCGGCTCTGATCAGCCTGACCCTTCCCCCGCAAGCCATGAGGCAATCAGTCTGCTATTTCTTTAAACACCCTTCCCCCACTCCAGGTCTGAGCACAGTATCCCCTAGCCCAGAAACCAAAAGACCAGAGCACACCGGTTTGGACAGGTCACCCAGGTACCTTCCCCAGGGCTGCTGATTGGTGGACAAGAAATACCTGTGGCAAATGGGATTACAGAATGAGTTTGAAATTATACTGTATTTAAGGCATTGAAGGACGTCCCTGGGGGTTCAGACCCTTGTGGAGGTTGCTGGTATCTCTGTCTGATCCTGTGTGCACATTAAAGATCCTGATTGCATTCCAGCCTGTCTGTGAGTCTTCCTTCTGTGGGTGAGTGATAGAATAAGAGCTTGTCTTTTTGTTTCCTGCCACACCATAACATATCAGCACCAACTTCCAAAACTCACATAAGGAGCCCATCCAAAAAAAGCATCACTGTAAATATTATAGTGGGCCCTAGAACATCCATACATCTATTTGAAAAGCTGAACATGTCAAATTACTACAGTACAGTATCAGCTCAGTACAGTACAGTATCAGCTCACTCATCACTCCACACTTTGACTATTGTAATAGTCTACTTATCGGCCTCCCTCTCACAAATACCAACTTACTCCAACGAGCTCAAAACATCTGTGCTCGAGTAACAGCAAAAGCCCGCCTCACTGACCACATAACTCCCATCCTCGCCGAACTACACTGGCTTCCCATAAATAGTAGAATATCATACAAAATACTCTTAACCACATTTAAACTTATCAACGGCATATCACCCTCACATCTAACCACTCTACTACATGCTCCAAAAGAACATAGAACCCGCAGACAAAACGCAACCCACTCACTAGACATAAAAAAATCAATTCGAAAAACAAAAAAACCACAAGCTCAAGAGCATTCTCATATGCAGCCCCCACCCTATGGAATAAACTCCCACTAAACCTCCGCAAAATAAAGGATCTCAAGACATTCCGGAAAGAACTAAAACATATCTGTTTAAAGAACACTTTATAAATCCTAATGAACCCCCCTCATCCCCCCCACCACACCTCCATAAAAATCCTCCCTAACCACAGATCAAAAAAGCCTCAAACCTCAACACACTTAGGAAAAAACAACCCTTAAAACCACAATTAATAATTGACTAATGTAAATATTTGACTGATGTAAATAGTTAAAGCAGTTGTATAATTACATGTTCCATGTTATTGTTCATGAAAAGTTAATTGTACATAGTTTGAAGAAAATACGATGTTCCATGTAAAACCATGTTCATTATGTTAATTGTAAACCGTTCATTATGTTAATTGTAAACCGCCTTTGATCTTGGGAAAAAGCGGTATAGAAGAAAAGCATAAATAAATAAATAAATAAATAAATGTACAAACTCCATGTTAACAGAATACCTGGCCTCAGTCACATACTCAGAACACAGACCCTCATCAAGTACAGAATAAGAAACCATAATCTAAAGTAAAAATAAAAATATGTAGACAAAATTTAAACTGAAGCCCCAAGAAGTCAGACGCTGCATGCAGTGCAACATCAGATAAATAAGATATGCAGTTCCCCCATACTGTGTAAAATATAAAGATAGCACAAAGTCCAATCATTAAAATGAAATACAATTATTTTTTCTACCTTGGTTGTCTGACCATTTTATTCTCTGATCATGTTGGTCCCGATCTGAGGCTTCTGCTTTCCTATCTTCTCTTAGCTCTCTTTCTGTGGTCTATGGTCCATCTGCCATTTCTTATCTCTTTTGTTTTCTTCACTTCCTTCCATCAGCCTTTTTCCAGTCCTCCCCTCCCCGTACCTGCCAATATCAACCGCCTTGCATTCCCAGGACTGCCTCTGGTGTCCATTCCCTTCCAGTCCCCTCCTTCCCCACTGTCCAGCTCCTTCTAGTCCAAATACCATTGCAGGTGTCAGATTACTTCTACCCAGTGCCACTCCCCCCCGTCAGTTCTCTTCCAACCACCCTACTCTCTGTCCATCCCCCTTCCAGTGCCATCCTCATGTGTCAGCTCCCTTCCAGCCTCTGCCTCATTACCCAGCCACTACCAGTCCCATCCCCAAGGATCAGCTCTCTTCCAGTCCCCCTTCAATACTATCCCCAGGTATCAGCTCCCTTCCAGCCCCACCCTTCCCCCGTGTCAGTTTTTTTCCTAGCCCACCTTCCCCTGTGTCAGCTTCCTTCCTGCCCCTACCTCTCCTCCCCCCATGTCAGCTCCTTTCATGCCCCCTCCTTCCCCGTCAGACCATCTCAGCATCCATTCCCTTCCAATCCCATCCCCCTGCATCAGCACATTTGTAGCCCTAGCCCCCAGTTTTCTTTCAGGGCCAGCATCTCTCTCCTCTCCTCCCCCCATCAGCCCACTTCCAGTTCTAGCCCCCAGTCTTCTTCCAGTGCCAGCATCTCTCTCCTCCCCCATCAGCCCATTTCCAGTCCCAGCCTATTTCCAGTCCTATCCCCCTTATCAGTCCAAGCCAGTCCTAGCTCCCTCCATCAGCCCAATACCAGTCCTAGCTCATTTCTAGTGCTAGCTCACTGATCAGCCCATTTCCAGTGCAAGCCCCCCATCAGCCCATTATCAGTCTTAACCCCCCAAATAAGCCCATTTCCAATTCTACCCCCCCCCACTGGTCTGCCCATTTCCAGTCCTAACTCCCTCGATCAGCCCATTTCCAGTCCTAGCCCCACAGTCTGCTCATTTCCAGTTCTAACTCCTCCGATCAGCCCATTTCCAGTTCTTGCCCAATTAATCAGCCCATTTCCTATCCTAACTTCCCTTAAGAGCCCATTTCCAGTCCTAGCCCTCTGATCAGCCCATTTCCAGTACTAGCCCTTCTATCAGCCCACTACCAGTCCTAACCCACCAATCAGCCCATTAGCAGTGCTAACCCCTCCTGATCAGCCTATTTCCAGTCCTAGCTTCCCTTAACTGCCCATTTCCAGTTCTAGCCCCCCCATCAGCCTATTTCCAGTGCTAGCCCTTCCATTAGCCCACTAACAGTCCTTTGACCCACCTGATAAGCCCATTACCAGTCCTAGTCTACCTAATCAGTCCATTTCAAGTCTTAGCCTCCCTTAAGTGCCCATTTCCAGTTCTAGCCCCCCCCCCCCATCAGCCCATTTCTAGTGCTAGCCCTTCCATCAACCCACTACCAATCCTAACCCCCCTGATCAGCCCATTATCATCCCCTCAATCAGGTCATTTCCGGGGCTAACGTTCCCCAGCCCAGCACAGCTCTGCTCAGCTCATTACCAGTCTAATCCCTTCTCCCCCCAGAAGAGCCCTACACCTCCTAATTGGCGCCCTGGCTCACCTTTGAAGAGCCGCGGGAAGGAAAAGTATTTCTCTTCTTTCCCGCACTCTGTTAAAGTTGAGCCTGCCGGTGCTGAGGGTAATCTAGGCATTTCCTGTGTCGTGCAAGACAGGAAATGCCTAGATTACCTTCAGCACCGGTAGGTTCAACTTTAACAGAGCCACAGGAAAGAAGAGAAACACTTTTCCTTCCTGCGGCTCTGCAAAGGTGAGCCAGGGTGCCGATTAGGAAGTGCAGGGCTCTTCTGGGGCAGTGGGAAGGGGTGGGGGGCCGCGGGGTGATTGATTCTGCCGCTGCTGAGAAGCAGTGGCAGTAGCTTGTCCTGCACATTTTTTTTAAATTTTGAAGGCTGAGTGAGGCGGTATTTTGGGGGCATTTCTTGCCACCTCCAAAACGTTGCTGCCTGAAGCCACTTCCTCACTGATGTCCAAAAAGGCTGTAGGATTTTTTTAAAAGACCGAGAACCCTAATCAGCTTTCAGCTATGTGTCCCCTCTCAACAGCAGCCATAACACTTCTGTAACGATCCCAATAGGCTAGAAATAGCTAGTTCTACAAAGTGCATCAACATGCAGAATGGTCACACCAAAGAAACTATAACTATCATACCAGCTAACACCACAGGAAACTACAATAAACACAATTATGTGGCCTGAACACCCCTAGTAGGTACCACAGGGGTACAAGGGTGAGTGGTTGTACCAGTGGTCCTTAGCCACTGCTACTGAAGATACATAACCACAAGCTCACAGGTCTTGTGGATTCACATCCATATCCACTAATAGCCTAGCCAAACAATCTATAGTGAATGCTACAGCCTGAAAAGGGGAAATGGAGGAGGAATTGTTGGGCCCAGATTCCACCAGCACAGGTATCACAATCCTCGAATCAGTCTGTGCATCCAACACCCCCCTATAAACCCTTGCTACTACTTGGCAATTTTAACCTCGGATCCACTTCTGCAAAAGATTCAGAGACCTTCCTGGCTGCTATGACCTCGCTACAATACACCCAACTCATAAATGCTCCCACACACAGACTCGGCTCATCTCATGACCTCATTTTTATACCTAACCAACTCCTCAAATGCAACAATATATCAACACTAACAATAACCCCAGTACCGTGGTCCAATCACCATATGATACAAATAGCTATCCACACCCACCACATGAACTTGCAACCTGAACAACCCAGACCAGGAAGAAGATTCAAAAACTTCAACAAGGAACAATTTCTGAAGGAAACCCTCCCAAACCTGAATAACGACCCCCAATGATCTTGATCATCTAATTGAAAACTGGAACACAACTATCTCAGCAGCAGCAAGACCTCCAGACACCAGGAACACCAGACCCCTACAAAGAAATACCGGATCAGCCCCCTGGTACTCTAAAGACATATGAAAAGCAAAGAAATTGTTACGAAGAATTGAAAGATGATGGAGGAAATCCAAATCCCAAAGCACCATACTGCTATACCAACATAAGCAACAAGAATACAACAACCTCATCCTTCAACGCAAACAGGACTACCACACAAACCTTATGCTTAAATCCCTCAATAAACCTAGACAATTATTCGAAATAGTTTTGACTCTTATCAAGGAACCTGACAACAAAGAACAGGAAATAATACCATTCGCAAACTTTCGCAGACTTCCTTCACACCAAAAACAAGCCCTCTAAACAATGCATCCTCAACAACAACAATAACAAATCCACACAAGACAATCAAACCTGGGGCTATTTCAACATCCCATCCATCAACCAGATATCCCAGACCATCTCATCACTGAACACAAGCACAGCTCCATCAGATCCTTTTCCAGTAACATGAATAAAAGCAGCAAAAGATCTCTGCCCACTCATCCACAACATAGTACGCTTTTCCCTATCCCAAGGCTACATAACAAATGCTCTCAAACTCGCCACCATTCATCCAATACCTAAGAAGACAACCCTAAGCAAAAATGACCCAGCAGCTTACTGCCCCATCTGCACTCCCCTTCGTCACTAAGGTCATCGAAAAAATAGTGCAGCTTCAACTATAGGATCACTTTGATTCACATGCCCCATCAGACCCTCTTCAGCATGGTTTTCGACCTAGCCATAGTGTCGAAACACTCCTCATATACCTATTCGACAACCTTATAAGAGGAATTGACAATGCAAAGACCGGATTTCTCCTAATCTTCATTGACATCTCATCAGCTTTTGATACGGTATCGCACAACATACTACTGAATAAACTAAAAGACATCAGACTCCATGGAAGCACAATCAAATGGTTCCACTCCTACCTTAGCAATATACAACTACTAGTTAAATGTGGAAACAAGAACTCCTCACCCTTCCCAGCAACACAAGGTGTCCCCCAATGATCCTCCTTGTCAACACTTTTTTTCAATGTTTACATTCAGCCCATCTGCGATATCATCAAAAAACACAGACTTCACTACACTCTATATGCCAATGAAATTATGATTTACTCTCCTATCAACATTGACAACCCAGACTACTCAGAAATAACAACATGCCTAGAAGAAATGACAATCTGGTTAACCCAAAACAACTTAAACATCAACTACAACAAGACCGAAGCCCTCCTTGTCACCTGCAACTCAAGTTTCTCCCCATCAAATTAGTTGAACAACATCACCATACCCATTAAACCCAAGGTAAAATACCTTGCTGTCAGTCTGAACAACAATTTGAACTTGCATTCCCACATTAACAATACAGCCAATTCTGCCTACCACAAAATGTGCATTCTCAGAAGGCACAAACCATTACTCAGCCATGAACACTTCTGCACTGTTTCCCAGATGATTATCACCCCCATCTTGAACTACTGCAACCCCATCTACCTTGGACTATCTAAACTAGCACTCCACCCTCTCCAAATGGTGCAGAATACCACAGCTCACATCATTACTGGCTCATCAAAACATTACCACATTACCACTCTTGAACCAGCTACACTGGCTCCCCATCAACTCCCGCATCAAGTATAAGTCTGTTCTACACATCTTCAAAATCATACAAAACACCATTGCTAATATATTGAAAACCCTCATCACCACAGAATCAAGCAACAGACCAAGACAACGTATCACCAGTCACATCATCGCCACCCCCAAAGACTATACAAAATCCAAACAAGTCACATCTGGAAGAGCTATTTCATTGGCTGCACCTCCCCTTTGGAGTTCTCTTCCCGGTGAACTCAGAGCTATTTCAGATTCCTAAGGCTTCAAGAAAAAACTGAAAACGACCCTCTATACCAGGGGTACTCAAATCCAGTCCTGGAGGGCCACAAACCAGTCAGGTTTTCGGGATATCCCTAATGAATATGCATGAATGAAGTCAAATACAATGGAGGCAGTGCATGCAAATATATCTCATGCATATTCATTAGGGATATCCCGAAAACCTGACTGGTTTGTGGCCCTCCAGGACTGGATTTGAGTACCCCTGCTCTACACGAACACTTTGCAGACATTATCTGATTCACAACACTAACTTATCTTTTCTGCTGACTCCTCTCCATGTACCCCCCTTCACAACACCTCTGTACATAGTTCTTTGTATATAAGTTAATTTGAAATATCCCCTGCATGCCCCCTCCCCCTAGTTCTTTGTAAACCGCTTTGATTTTAAGATAAAGGGAATAGAAATCCAGCTAAATAAAAATAATAAATAAAATTAACCTACAGATGGTGCTGGATCCATGTCTATTTTATTCCAGTGACCTATATACACCTCTAGCCTACATGCAGGTCCATCCCCTGTGATTGTCATATTAGCATGCCAAAGTGACATGTATACTATATTTCTCACAATGTCCTTCACATAGATCCCATGCAGATATGTCCCAAAGTATGCTGTATCAGCACAGTCAGGCACCCAGTGTAGGCTGAGTGTTCTGCCACCCACTCCTACAGTCTGATGTCCCTTCAGTCATTTCCATAACTGCCATCAAGAGAAAGTTAAATATGACAGAGCTCAAGAGATGCTTTGACTGATACTATAGCTTGACAGTATTGAACGGCGCACACAACACCTCTAATAGGCTACTGCTACTGATTGTGGAGCCTTGCCACCATACCCACCAAGAAAAGCATTTTTGTACACACTGTTGATCCTGCATGCGTGATCCTCTGCAGTAAAAGGCTCATTATGGGACACAATGGCAAGAAGGATGCAGGCCATCACCCATGATGAACTATAAACTTCATATCTATCCACAAGTGACAGCTAATCAGGGAGGACATGCATGTAACTGGTTTTGAAATTGGGTCTGCAGATGTCTGAAGTTTATGAATGCCTCCAGGAATGGGCCATTTTAGACATGGGAATGTTTAAGTCCTGGATGTCCTGGACCCACCCACTTAGACTCTTTAAAGTCACAGCTGCATGTTTAATAAGATGACTTTAGAACATTTTCAGAAAGTGCTTTTTGTGCTATCCCAAGGTATCCTTAAAGTTAGAAAATCCTCCCACAAGGATAACCTTTGGCCAGGGGAGGTGAAGATGTTGCTTAGGGAGGTGCTTAGAAAACACCACATTCTCTTCAGTCCCTATGGTGCATATTATAGGGCACACCACAAGCAGTGTCTATGGCACTCTATCTATGTTAAGGTAAATGGAGAGACATGAGATGCCATGCCATAAGCAAGAGTGCTGCAGCTGCTGCGGGTGGACAATGTCCAGTCCTCTCCATTTTGGAGCAACAAATCCTGGCCACTGTCAATGAGGAGTCAGTCACAGGGGTCAGAGCTTGACAGCTCCAGGGCATCCCAGTCGCTAGGTTAGCATTGCATACCTGCAAGACACATACTTATTTGTCAGAAAGGTTTGCATGCTTTTGCTATGATATATTAAGTAGCACTAACTCTCACCCCCATGCATTGCCTCTGGCATTGCTTCCTATGCAAGAATGCCCCCTGCACTTCCTCACTGCTATCTGAACTCACCCTGCGACATGGCTCCAGGCCCCCTGGACTGCCATAGCCACTTCACAGATGGCCAGCATTATGGGATAAAAAGGCTACCTGTAGATCTATGTGGATGTAGAACATGGGAAGACCTGGACTTTCACAGTGGTCCTGGAGACACCACTTCTGAGGGCACTTGGTCAGATGGTGGGGGCATTGCAGTACAAGCAGACAGGTCTGGGTGTGGCAGTTTAAGGAACATAGCTGTGGCTGTCATGCAATAGGTTATCAGGCAGCCCTTATCTCCCTTTTCTCTCCACAACAAATATTCAGCTACAAATGGCACAGGCCCCGTGCTCCACACCTCTTGGCTACTTCCTAACATACTCTATTAGTGATTCTTTGCCATACCCTACCCTTCCTATGTACTCAGGGTTTGTAAATATGCCAACAAATGGCTCCTAGAGATTATTTGTGTAGCTGCCACAGCCCCATGGCAGGATAGCAACATTACTGTCTTTCTCTGTTTCATGTGACTAACTCCATATCTGCAGGTGGTCAGGATACTGGTAATGCAGTTGAAAACACCAGCACTGATGACAACACATCAGACAACAGGGTCAACCCTTAGGCACAGACAGTCACATCATTTGAGTTCATGATCACCCACGAGACACCAGAGGAGCAGCCATCCAGATATGCCATGGAGGGATGGGAATCTGGAGGCAACAATGTGAATGACCTGGAAGAGATGGAAGGAGAGGAACACATGCGTGTGGATGCCACAGAACCTGCACTACCATCACCATCCCCATTAGTCAATATAAACCTACCAGCAGTTGATACACTTCTGGTACATGAGGAGGGTAGTTGAGCCACCAACTGGAGGAGCCAACATCTTTTGCAATGGCAGAAAAGGCTGCTTCAGCAGAAAACAGAGTATCTGTAGATGTGCTGTGAACAGTGGACAATCCTTGGAGGTGCAGAGGGCACACAAAGATATTTCACAGGCCTTCCTGGAAGAGATGAGAGAACTCTGTCATGAACTGCATAAGGCTTTCTTCCAACATTTTTCTCCTTCCACCCACGTAAAGCCATCACCAAGTGTATAGGGCAGTGCTTCCTCATTTTCAGTTCACCATCCACCCAGCCACAGGGGTCATGGAAGGCAGGTCACCACCCATACTGCCCAGCACAACATTCCTCCTGGGTTGCTACTGGGAGCTCATGCTTCCCAGGCTTCTACAGCAGCATCATGGGGGAGTAAAGGAATAGGGGGTGATTCCACATTGCCTAGTGATAGTGGTCCTGTGCCTTCACCATCCCTGCACAGTCCCTTTAATGACATGGACTGGGTGCAAAGGGTAGGAATACAAGGGGAAAGAGGTGAGGAAACATGCATTATAGCTCTGCAGGAACCCTGGTAAGTGGCAGGGTGTATGGCACATCCACACACAACGGCAATGCTGCCACCTAAATTGCCATCTGGCCTTTCCCTCAACATATCTTAGAGGGAATATCTTCCATTGGAGAGGTGGGACATCATTGAGGAGAGGATTGGGAAGATGCCTGTGGGGACTGTTTGCTGAAGTGAGGTGGGAGGGGGAGACGAGGATTCCTGTGGTAGGAAATAGAGGTAGGTGTGACAGAGAACTTGGGAGTGAGAGGGGATTGTAGGTGATGGGCTCTGATGTGCTGTGTGCATGTGTTTGTGTGTGTCGGTGTGGATGTGGGTGTGTGCATGCACATGCAATGGAGTTAGTGATGGTGGTAGATGGGTACCTGTGCTTGTATGAAGGGGTGCACTTTGTGGTAATAAAACACATTCACATGAAATGTCTCTCCGTTAGTTCTTCTCTGGCTGTCTGGCCTTGCCGGTATGGTTGCTACATCTCCTCCTGGCTTGGGGCTGACCACTCCTTAGAATATGCCTTCTCCCCTGGATCACATCATCCCCCTTTTGATTCACCTTCATTGGCTTCCCGTCGAATTTCATATACATTATAAGATTCTTACATTGGTTCATCATGTCATGTACACTCACACACCACAATACTTGGCAGACCTTATTCAATCTTATACTCCTAGTCGTTCACTCCGGTTACTGCATGTCAGTCGTCTTCACCTCCCTTCTCCCTCTCGTGCCCACCTGCAAGCTCCTCCGCTTTCTTCTTTCTCGGTCCTGCACTAAAACAGCATTAAAACATTTGGGGTGAAAGTTACTCTTCTTTTAGGCTGTAACAGCCTCCTCTATCAGGCTTTGCTAGAAGTGATTTATTCTTCCTGAGACTGTTTGGGAGTAAGTGGATCACATCTGGCCAGATGAATCCAAGGCCATGGGTATGATCTCGTTTAATAGCAGCAGCAGCAGCAGAGAGCAATGTAAACAGAAATAAGGTGTACACTTATGGGGGTCATTCTGAGGCACAAATAGTGGCGATATATGCCCTGCCTGGAATACATCCCTGCTATTTGTCCCCCTTGCTGTCCCTGTGCAATGTTCCCTGTACGAACAGTGGGGTTGTACGGGGAGTCTTAGACAGGGGCAGGAGGGGGCAGGTAGGAAGTGGAGCAAGGTGGTGCATGGGCGGGCCATCATCCTGGACATATAGGGCCAATTATGAGTTTGGCCCTGTTCATTCCAGGTTGGCCTTCTAGACGGGGGACTTATTCCACCTCGGCAATAAGTCCCTCTGAACATCAGGGGACAGTGGAGGCTGGCAGCAGCAGGAGGTGAGGGGGTACAGTCAGTTCCCTGCAGCCTGATCCTGGCCATGGTAGGCCAGATCGGGGGTCAGGCTACGGGGAAAGGGGGGCTCTGTCTCACAGCCGGCAATTGCGGGATCAGAATTGGGTCTACCACTGTACACCCCAATTCTGAGGTACAGGTGCTGAATGTCCAGAAGGGAATTGGCCTCCATGTCTAACAGCCTTCTAGCCAGTCCCATCTAAATTGTGCTCATTTGGAGACACAGGACTGGAAGCAACTCACAGCGGCCTGTTACTGGCACTCATCCTGCCTCAAAGCTCCTCCTTGACTCCTGATGCAGAGAGTGTGGTCTGATAAGCTGAGAAAGAGTAGGATTGTCATACTTCAAATGCAGACCATGAAGAAATATCAGGTCTCATTTCTTCCCGAGTCCCAAAATAGTAGACCAAGCTATCCATGCTCTGCTATGTGCCTCCTTATATTTGTCCCTATGAAGAAAAGCCCCTGGGGCTTGGGGAGAAGTGACCATCCCATACTAGACTCTTCTCTGGTACAGTTTCCTCTAATAAAGAGAAAGTCTATGAATTCTTTACACTCTTTCTGTATATTGAAGAGTATCTGGACAGTAAAAGTGCAGCAGAGAAAGTCGGCAGGTCATGCTTACATGATGTGCTGCTGTCACTTAGCAATTGCCTTCTTCTGATGGGCCAACACTATGGCTTCCACCTGAAGTATAGGGGATGGGGGGCACAGAGCATAAGGCCTGAGGGACCAGCTTAGTTCCAAAATGCAAAATGGCCACCGACTGCAATTTTCCAGGATTGTTGTCTTCACTCCCTCTGAATTTCTTAGGCTGTAATTCTTGTCTTGCTTTTTGATGCTACGTTTTGGCATGGGGAGCTCAAAAATAGCCACAGGAAATGGGCACCATTCCTAAGAGACTGCAGTGCCAAAAACACGGCTAGTAGACACACTGAAGACAGAGAATGTGGGCAACTGTCCTTCAGTATAGCTCTATGCTCCTTCTTCCTCTAAGTCACATGACAATGAAGGGAAGCCAAGCAAGGGGAGGTTGGTCTTCAGAAACACTAGCTTTCCCACTTAGTCTATTGCTAGCTGTGAATGATGGGGAGCTACGATACCTCTTGCCATGGAGAATATACTTTCTTTGTGCACACTGGTTGGAGAAATGCATAATCTTATGCAGGTCTGGCCAGACTGCTGACTTGTGTGCCTACAAGTTTGTATTGCAAACAGAAATCATTATCTGGTGATCTGAGGGGGTGGAAGCAAATAGCCTTGCGGCACTGAAATTTCAAGGTACGTGCTAGGGGGCTGTTTGTGGCCATTGGTACCGCTGCACATCCAGGAGAAGGGTGGCAGTGGTGGCAATGGGCACCAGATGGGGGAAGGGGAGCGAGGGATGAGGTTCTCCTAGAGGTCCTTATCTCCTTGCGCTGGCCCTGGTCAGGTCTGATGCTAAGCCACTTGATTGGCGGAAGAGGATAGGAGCTCTGCTTGGGAAGGGCGTTTTGTTTTTCCTGTATCTTTCCCACCAGTGCTGCTTCCACTCATAGATGGAATCCCCAGTCTAAGATCAGTCCCCTCCTTTGTAGCGAGCTGGAATGGGTGCTGTTTTTCCAAATGATGCAGCATGCCACTGTTCATAAGATGATCCATCAGCTTCCCTCTGTTAATGTGCTGTCCACAGTAATTGCTTTCTCCATTCATCAAGCATTTTAAAATGTTTCCTGGGGGTGGGATTGCTGCTCTTGGTACTGCTGCTGGACCCATGGCTGAGGGCAGAGGAAAGGATTTAAGAACAGCGGCATCCTTCCCACTCTCTACTATCAGTCAGTCTTTTGTTACATTTTCTTCCCTTTTAAATATCACAATGCTTTTCCCCAATATTTGTCCATTTTTGTTTAATTGTAATTTTTATTTTTATTGTATTTATTTTCTATTATGATTTTAGCTTATTGTGAACCACTTAGATATGTACATTTATGTGGTATATAAAATTTAATAATCATATCACTCACTCACTCTCCTACCATCTTGATTGCTTCACACGTGGCTAGCCCTATGGGACTGCCATTACAGGTACCAGTGAATGTTTTTTTTTTCTTTTTTTCAAATCCAGCAGCATTATACATATAGCAGAGTATGACTATTCTGCTATAAGTATTTGTGGCCCTGCCATCCCTGCTCTATATATAGCATCTACTGCAGATGATAGCATGGGGCTGAGTCCATGATGCGGCCCTGCTTCTATTGTATGCAGGGCCAGTGCAGGGATACTGGGTACCTTAGGCAAAGCTTCAGGCTTATGCTCCTCCCCAGCTCATCACAACAGCAGTCCTCCCACAACTATTCAGTGCATATGCATACTTGCACATCAAACTTTCAAGACTAATATTGCTTTGTATGTATGTGTGTGCCCACTCTCCCAGCAGCTACAATCATAAACTGATGGCTCTAGTTTTTGCGGCCGTCAGGATCTATTGTTTTGCTCCCATGACTGCTGCACTTTGCTGCTCTGTAAATTCCACTGCCTTAGGTGACCGTCTAGTTTTCCTACTGACAGTGCCAGTTCCATGGGTGGGAAACATGGGTGGGATGGTCCCAGCCTTTTAACTGCATGGGAATCATGCCTATACCATGTGTTTGCAGTGCACCGGCACTGCAAGGGCAACTAGCACCTGGTTGGAGGCTGGCATTATCTGCTCCTATGCTAGCAGTATCTTTCATGGTCTGAAGTGCTACTAGTGTAGTCGCACTAGCTATGTACAGCTGGTCACACCCACTCTCCTCCTCATATCAGCCCTAACCCTGTATTTTTGCACGATATTTGGGTAGCATGGTACATTGGTGCCACATGTTTCTGGCTACCGCAGGGCCAGGAGGCACATTATTCATCCACTAAACCCCGTAGTCCCAGCTACTGCACTTTAATAAACATGACCCTTAGGGAAGAACATCCCAAACTATAGTTATACGAGGGAAGGTTTCATATTAGGTGTTATCACCCAGTTGAAGGATCGAGTGTTATCATGGAAAACATGTTGAAATCCTCTGCTCAATGTGCAACAGAGACCAAGAAAGCTAATAGAATGAAAGGAATGAAGAGTAAAACAAAGATTATCATAAAGCTTCTGTATCGCTTTTGGCGAAATTAAAAAGTCATGGGATAGGAGGCAGTGTACTATTGTGAATCAGGAACTGGTTAAAAGATCGAAAACAGAGAGCAGGACTAAATGGCCAATTTTCTCAATGGCGAAAGGTGAATAGTGCAATACTCCAAGGATTGGTGCTGGGCCCCCTGCTTTTTAACATATTCATAAATGACCTGGAAATAGGAATAACAACTGAGGTGACCAAATTTGCAGATGATATAAAATTATTCAAAGCTGTTAAAACACAAGAGGATTGTGAAAAATTGCAAGAGGACCTTGATAACTTGGAAGACTGGATGTCCAAATGGCAGATGAAATTTAATATGGACAAGTGCAAAGTTATGCATCTAGGAAAGAACAAGCCAAACTATGGTTACATGATGCAAAGTTCCACATTAGGAAACATCGCCCAGGAAAAAGATTTAAGCATCATCATGGAAATTGTCATGCCTCTGTATCATTCCATGGTGCAACCACACTTTGAATATTGTGTGCAATTCTGGTCACCACATCTTAAAAAGGATATAGCAGAATTAGAAAAGGTACAGAGAAGAGCCATCAAAATGGTAAAGGGGATGGAAGGATACCCCACGAGGAAAGGCTTAAAAGGTTAGGGCTCTTCAGCTTGGAAAAGAGATGGCTGAGGATCAAAGACACCGTACTTAAATGGTTCCAATCCTACCTAACTAATAGACAACAACTAATCCGTACCAGCACCTCGACCTCGCCCCCCTTCCAGCAAAACAAAGGAGTACCTCAAGGAGCCACACTGTCAGCCATACTCTTCAACATTTACCTCCAACCACTCTGCTCAGTCATACGCTCTCACAACATCAGCTTCCACATATATGCTGATGATATCATGCTCTATGCCCCTATTACGACCACAAACCCAACAAACACACATCTATCAGCATGCTTCTCTGAGGTGTCCGACTGGTTACAAGAAAATAACCTATCCATCAACATAAAGAAAACTGAAGCCCTCATAGTGACAAAGGACCCAGACTTCACATCACCTACACACCTCAACGTAGGAACCACAAGCATTGAAATACAGCCACAAATAAGATATCTGGGCATTATCATTGACGAAGCCCTCACCTTAAAGCAACAAATTACTAAAACCTCCGGAATTATATTCCACAAAGCGAAATTAGTGCAACGTCTCAGACCCCTTCTCGAACATCAAGACTTCCGGACGGTAATGCAAGCTATGACGCTCCCACATTTGGATTACTGCAACGTACTCTACCATGGCCTTCCAGCCACACAGACCAACCCCCTCCGAACAGCATTGAACACCACAGCAAGAATCATTAAGAGAGCAAAGAAAATCGACCACATCACCCCAATTCTAAAAGACCTACACATACTTCCCCTCGAAGCAAGAACTAAATACAAATCCATCCTACTCACCCACAAAGCCATCCACCAAACTCAGAACACCCAGCTCCGCACCCTGCTGTCTCGTCCAGCCCACGGCAAAACTACCAGACAAGCCTCCAGCAATTCCCTCACCGTCCCTCACAAAAGAACTAAATGCTCTCAACGAACATGCAATCGAGCCTTTGAACTTTATGCTCCATCCCTATGGAACTCTCTACCGAGCCATCTCAGAAACAATGTCGATCTACTGTCTTTCAGAAAACAGCTAAAAAACATCTTATTCCAGGAATACTTCAATACGACTCCCACCAAAAAGTTCACTAACCTCTGATCTCGCCCACCATGACTCTTTGATCCAAAGCTGCACTAACCTGTCCATGTCCAAAGTCTGTCTCATGTCAAAATCATCAATGTTGCCTCCCTGGTGATGGCCCCACCCTTATACTTAATTTCCCCACCCTTGTATGTAACGCTGCTTTGACCCGGTGAAAAATGGGATATAAATACAGTTAAATAAATAAATAAAGAGGGAAGATATGATATAAGTCTATGCATTAATAAATGGAGTGGAATGGGTAAACGTAGATCGGTTGTTTACGCCATCAAAAAGTAGAAGGTCTAGAGGATAGGCAATGAAACTACAATGTAACCCATTTAGGACTAATAAGAGAAAATATTTTTTTACTCAACGCGTAATGAAACTCTGGAATTCGTTACCAGAGGGTGTAGTAACAACCATTACTATAATTGGGTTTAAAAAAGATTTGGATAAGTTCTTGGAAGAACTAAAAACCAGGTCAGCTCAAGGCAATCTTCGGCCTGAGGTGATGGATGATATAGCATCCCCCCCCCCCCCCATAGTAGGGGGGGGAAGCTTTTTCAAAACTCCAGTCAAGGACTGAATCGAACCAAAAATGCTGATTAGATTATATGGAGGAAATGCAAGATGTTTGCATACCAAGGAACTAAAAGAGAGTGAGAACCACAGCACAGTTTATAAAACTAAATTACAACTCATTGTTATTTTATTGTTAGAAACTGCATTATGGTTCTTGCTTTTTCTTTTTGAAGATATATTTTGCATCCACAGAACCCCCTTCCTCAACAGTGGGTGCAGAGCAGAACCAGGACATTCACCCACAGAACTCAATATCTTAAAAAACAAAAATTCTGATTCTGATCATCTCACTAACAACAACAAACATTATCCAGCACCAGGCATATTATGAACGAATACAAAACCCTACGACAAAGTCACTGAGTATCTATAGAGCAAATGTACCATACTATACCATACTAGCACCAACTTCCAAACTCACATAAGGAGGCCATCACTGTAAATACTACAGTGGGCCCTGGAACACCCAAACACATAGTTGAAAAGCTGAACAATTCAGAATACTACAATACAAATCCCTACATACAAACTCCATGTTAACAGAACACCTGGTCTCGGTCACACACTGAAAACACAGACACTCACCAAGTACAGAAGAGTGACCATAATCTAAAAATAAACATATTTAGATAAAAATTAAACTGCAACCCCAAGAAGCCAGATTCTACATATAGTGCAATACTAGAGAAATAGAAAGCAATGCATTTCTATGTACTGGATAAAATGTAAAGATAGCACCAAGTCCGTTCATTAAATTGAAAATGCAATAACCGGGTAAGGCGGACGTGTCGCCCCTCCCCCCCCACACACCCTTTGATAAAAGACCATCACACAATTTTGGGCTTAAAACTGGTTGCAGCTTTATTAACCATTAACAATAACCCAATAACAATTCAACACAATAACATTATCCCCCCACCCCTTTTTCGAAGCGCGAACCCTCACCAGCCATGTGAGTAGCAAGGTGACGTCGCTTCCGCTTCTCCTGAGTCCGGGCCCCGGCTAAACAGCCTAGCCCTCCCTTGTCCGGCTTCGCCATATTACTAGCAAAAACCTGAGGGGTTATCCGGGCGGGGGTCCCCCACTCCCGCCCACAAGCTTGCCTCCGTCTCCGGAACCCGGAAACCTCTGGGATCCCGCCACCCCCCCCAGCTGCAACAACCCACAACAGAGCCCCAGCCCCATCCCCACTCCCACGCTAGGGTGGGCGGGCGGGCACCCGACGCGTCTGGCTCCGACCTGGAAAAGGCCGGAGCCACGGCGCGTCCCCGCGCTCACTCGGGCTGGTCCCGCCTCCCTTTTCACCCCATTGGCTCCTTCCGCCTCCCAGTAGCCCGCAGGAGCCAATGGGGCACCCATCACCGCACCGGCTCGCCCCCATTACCCCTGCCGATGCCGCGGCCCCCCGGGGGGGGATCGCATCCTCGCCGCCCCCCCCGGTTACCATGGGGCCGCGTGCACTAGCTCCGCGGCTCTGAACTAACCGGGTAAGGCAGACGCGTCACCCCTCCCCCCCCCCCACACACCCTTTGATAAAAGACCATCACACAATTTTGGGCTTAAAACTGGTCGCAGCTTTATTAACCATTAACAATAACCTAATAACAATTCAACACAATAACATTATCCCCCCCCCCTTTTTCGAAGCGCGAACCCTCACCAGCCATGTGAGTAGCAAGGTGACGTCACTTCCGCTTCTCCTGAGTCCGGGCCCCAGCTAAACAGCCTAGCCCTCCCTCGTCTGGCTTCGCCATATTACTAGCAAAAACCTGAGGGGTTATCCGGGCGAGGGTCCCCCACCCCCGCCCACAAGCTTGCCTCCGGCTCCGGAACCCGGAAACCTCCGGGATCCCGCCACCGGCTCAGGCCACTATGGACCTGAGCCGCCCCCCCAACCTAAAGCTGCGACCAGCCCAACTCCCCTGCCGGACACCCTCCACGGCCTCCTGCCAGTCATTAAGTAGCAGGTCCATCCCTATCGGCGAGAGATGCACGCCATCCGGCCGGAACAGGCCAGCACACTCCACATCCACCCACGGGTGCAAGATCTGGCACCCACCCCGCTCCCCCACCCACCTGCCTATTTGGCGATTGACTTTCGTCAGCCCTCTGGACCATCGCCGCTGGTCCCAACAGGCAGGCCGTGGAAGGATATCCGATCAAATCACAATAACCCCCGGAAACATTCTGAAAACCTCCCCCAGGTCCTTGTGAACAGCACGAATAAGCTGCTTGCAAGTCCAGGACACCAGGTCATTGCCGCCGAGATGTATCAGCAGGATATCCGGCGTTCCTCTCGTGCGCCTGTGATGCCGCAGCAAAGGCAAAAGCTGGATCCACCGGAGTCCGCGCTCGCCCAGCCATGATACGGTCACCCCCTGCGCTTCCAGTCCAAGATGTGGCCCCAATGGCTGTGTTGCTGCTCGCCGACCAGCCCAGTAAACAAATGAGTGGCCAATTACCCAACAGCGACACGATGCATGGCCCCTTTCTGCAAAATAAAGAACAGCAGCGTTAGCACCCCCCACAGCCCATTACAAGCGCACAAAGCCCTGGAACGCTTGCGATCTCCACCGCCCTATCCGTTGTATCGCCTGCTCAGAAAGACCCTCCGCTGCCGCGCTGGTCGCTGCGCCAATACGGAAGGAATGTGGAGCAAACCTACTGGGATCCTCCCCGATCCGTCGCAACGACAACCGCAGCACCGCCGTAAATTGGTAGCGCGTGAGCACCCATGCATCCTCATGAAGGAACAGACTGCCCTCACCGGCCAGCCGCACCCGCCAGTATGCGCTCAGCAACCGGACTGGGAAAGCAAGCACCCCCGGTATGGCACGCAGCACCACCCAGGCACCCCTCCCCGACTGATCGGTCTTGGAACGCACTAAGTGAATCCGGATCATGCCCTCCCCAACCAGCACCTGGTGGACCTTCAGTTCACGCGCACCCGCACTATGACCCGACTCAGACACCAACTCCCCCACCCGAAAGGCGCCGAAGAAGGCCACCGAAAAGACAGCCCGAAACAGCGTACCCTCGTACCGGGAGGACGCCACCTGCGGTAAAACGTCCAACAAGCGGCTCAACAAATCATAAGTGATCGGCTGCCGCCAGTCGGCCAGGGTGGGAAGGGATTGCTCCCTTCCCTGCAAAAGTCGACGAGTCAAAAAACCCCTTCCAGCCGTCCCCCAACCGACCGCTCCCGCGAAGAAGGAAAACCCCGCCAGATGTCTCTTCACCGTTGCCCTCGAAAGACCCGCTGCCTTAGCCGCAACCACGTATTGACCGAGGAGCTGCTCAGGGACCGGAACCTGATGCCATCCGTGCTCCGTGAGGAAAGTTACCACACTGCTGCAACCCCGCTGATAGGCCGCCCACGTCGCCGCCGACACAGAATTCCTCAGCAGCTCCCTCATGTCTCCAGGCCAATCCGCCATAAGTGTGCCGGGATCGATGCTCCCACTTCTTCGGCTTCCGGAGCCAAGGTCCGAAACTGCTCCCACTGAAAACGGGAAAGAGCGTCAGCAATTTTGTTAGTAGTACCCGGAATATGGCGGGCCCGCACCACCACATTCAAACGCAAACAAGCTAACACAACCTGACGCATTAAATCCGCCACTTGCTTGCAGCGTGGGGCATAATTGTTTACAACAGACACGACCGCCTCATTGTTGCACCACCAGACTAACCGACGATTCCGAAGCCTGTCCGGCCATATGGTCAACACCACCAAGATCGGAAACAATTCCAAAAAGGTGATATTTCTGGTCAGGCCCGACTCCTGCCAAGCCAGGGGCCACCCTGCAGCACACCACAAACCCCCAAAGTAAACCCTGAGACCCGCGCCCCCCGCCGCATCCGTGTACAGTTGCAGAGCTGTATTAGAGACCTCCATCTCCCGCAAAACCGTAGTGCCGTTGAAGTCACGGAGAAACTCGTCCCACACCCGCATGTCTGCCCGAATGCTTTGCGACACTCTGATCCGATGATGAGGCATACGGACCCCTACCGTAGCCGCCGATAGCCGCCTCAAAAATACCCGCCCCATCGGTATCACCCTGCACGCAAAATTCAACGAGCCAATCAGCGACTGCATTTCCCGTAATGTGAGCTTGCTGGAAACGAGCACGTTCGCAACCAAGACTCTGAGCTTCACTACCTTAGCCGCGGGCAGGCGAGCTACCATCGCCCCCCGAGTCGAGCTCCACCCCCAAGAAAGTAATGACGGTTGCGGGGCCCTCTGTCTTCCCCGCCGCTAGAGGGACACCCCACCCCCGAGCCAACCGCTCGAAGCCACCCAGCAAATCCGAGCAGCACTCCGACTGAGCCTCACCCACAAACAAGAAATCATCTAAATAGTGCACCACGTTGGCGCGGCCCACCTGTGTCACCACTGCCCAATGTAGAAAACTACTGAACCGTTCAAAATATGCACAGGATATCGCGCACCCCATGGGCATGCACTTATCAAAATAACTGTCCCCTTCGAAACAAAACCCCAACAGAGGAAAAGACGCCGGGTGCACTGGCAACAAACGGAAGGCTGACTCGATATCTGCTTTCGCCATCAAGCACCCCGGACCGCAGCGTCTCACCAGCTCCAATGCCGCATCCAAGGATGCATACCTAACCGTGCACAGGTGGTCCGGGATATGGTCGTTAACTGACGACCCCGCGGAGAAGGAAAGGTTGTGGATCAACCGGAACTTCCCCTGCTCCTTCTTCGGGATCACACTCAAAGGGGAGATCACTAGATCCGCAAAAGGCCTCCCCGCGAAGGGGCCCGCCACCCGCCCCAATCCAATCTCCTCCGCTAGCTTGTCCCGCACTATCTGAGCAAATCGCCTCACCGAAGGCGAATTCCTGGCCAGAGTACAGAGCACCGTACCCACCACAGGAATCCAAAACCCCTCACTAAAGACCCCTCTATCACCACACTGTCCTTCCATTTCGGATACCGTCTCAGCCATGGACGCATTGCTTCTATCCGGACTGGGGTGGGAGCTAGGCAAAGGAGGCTCTCACTGCTTTGGAGGGGACACTCCAGCCCCCCCCCCCCGTGCCTCTCTTAACACATTTGAGCGCCGAATGTGAACCGTTGCAGACGGAACAGGCGTGCCGGAATTTACAATCCGGAAACGGGCAGGACGATTGTTAAATCGCCAACAGACATCTCCGACCCACCCTGAAGCTGATGCTTTTTGGACCCCCCCGGGTACACCCCCCCGAAAGGGCCGCCCAACCCCCGAAACGCCGGCCGCTCCCCCATGTGCACTGCTCGCCGCACTACCACTGGGTCTGACCGCCATCTGCGTCAGCCACAGATTGATATCTTGCGTCCCCCAGGACAAGAAGCAGTTTTCTTCCATCTTATCCCTGAACTTCTCATCATAGTTGAGCCACGCCCAACCATCATGCACTTGTGCAGCCTCTAAGATGGAATCCGCATAGGCGAGGAGCATCCCGTAGTGCTCAGGGTGCGAATGCCCCCACACACTAGCTAAGCGTAAAAAAGCTTGCGTCCAGTTCACCACGTTCCGCGTCGCTCTCCGCACCCTCCCCGCCTTCTCGTCTTCCTTCCTCTTCCTCCTACTGTCCCCTGACCATTTGCGGCCCTCAAGCAGACGAAAAATGTCTATATAACGCCTTTGCAGAATCTTCCGCCGCAGCTTCTTCAGCACGCCCTCCCATAACTCCGAATATGCCACCACCGAAGGCATGGCCGAGACTCCACTCGCTCTACCCTCTGACCCCTGCAATTCCTGCCCCTTGTCCCCGCCCGAAACCGAAGAATCGGACGTGGAAGCAGTGGAGGAGGTGGAGGAAATTCCCGACCTGTGCCGTCTGCGACAAGGATGCTTCCTCTTCCTCCTCGCTTTCCTACCACCCGCTTCCACCGCTGCCGCCCCAGCCCCGTCGTCCACGCCCAAATCACCTGCCAACTCACCTGCAGCTTGCACCGACGCTTCAGCCACTGCGCCGACCATCCGCGACTCCGTCGCCACTTGCGCTGCTGCTGACGTCCTCTCACTCAACCCCTCCATCGGCACCGCACCCGATGGTCTCGAACCGCCGAAACACGGACTCCCGGTGTACTGCCATCCAAAAGGTACCTGCGGGGAAAACACAGGAAAAGGCGAAGGGGGCCCCCCCTCGCGCAAGGTGGCTGCCACGCCCCCAACCACTCCACCCCCGAAGGACCTTGGCCCCCCCCCTGCCAGTGCTCCCAAGAAGGCGGGTATGCACACCCCGACACGGGGTCCATAAAGAGAACAGCGCTAGCCACTCAAACGAGCAGAAACAAAAACAGAAAGCGGCAGATTCGACACCCAACACCTTTATTAATACCAATTAAGTGGCCTGAACCCAACACAGGACCGTGTTTCGTATGTCACTTCATCAGGGGCTATCAGGGCACACTAAAAAATAAATTATAAAATTACATTAAGAAATACAATCAAAATTAAAACAATAAATGTGCAAAAGAAGGGTTAAAACAAAGAAATATAACATAAAAAATACAATGTACATAAAAGAAAGACTAAATTGGACTATATCAGACGGCTTAGGTCTCAAAAGAAACTAAAAACACATTAGTAAAACCCAAAAGAAACCCATCATGAATATCCAAATTAAAATCCTAAAGATAATACATGTATATTTAGAATCAATTCCAGTACATTGAATAAACAACCGCTCTGTAATAAAACTATATATATGAAGATATGTACATACATATATATAAATAAATATATAAATATATAAATAAACATATAAATAATTAAAAGTATAAAGATGCATAATGGAATACAAATGAAAATACTATAGAAAATAAGAGATCAAAATAAAAATAAAAATTAAATTGCTTAATCAAACATAATTGTAAAGTACTTGACCAAACACATACAGGGAACCTATAAAAAACTACATAAAAACAAATAAATGGAAGGGATGAGGAGACCAGAGGAGTAAGTCCGAACAAAACCTCATGCAGAAACACTGGATAAAATATAATATAAAGGGGGGGGACATTACCTGAAGGTTTGATGTACATAGACTTCACCAGGCTCAACTGAGTCAATGGAAGTCGCTATTATCTAAAAAACTTCTAAAAATAAAAACATGAAATTTATGCAAAATCAGAATATTGCCCAATTGAACAAATTATTTCTAAAAAGGAGGGATAATTGATAAGACAATAATGATAAATATAATAAATTATAAATATAACATTTTAAAATTGATGTAAGGTTTTGAATACTGCCCTGACTGAAATCTCATGAACATAAAAAAAGGGTAATAAAGAACAGAATAATTGAATAAAGAAGCGAACCATTCGGAAAAACAAGAAATTTCATCATAGTTTTATATAAATGTTTAAAATATGATAACCAAGGGGGGGGGGGGGGAGGAAGAATTATAAATTAGACTTTCATTCGTTAGCTTGTGTAACCCGCATTTAATACTAAAATAAGAAGCCGTAATCAGCAGGCTAACTGAAGGTCCTCAAAGGTATAAAAGGATATTCAAAATAAAATGTATTACTATAAAAGGATTTCCTCTTGAGGATCAATATTAAAAACGTGCATAAATTCAACGAATGAATGAAAGGAAAGGGAAATACCCACATTGATTATACAGGTAAATTTAAAATCGAGGCCACCTATAAAAAACGTTTAGGCACCATAAAACTCGAAAGGATTATATCAGGATTCAAAAAGCCGCCAAAAGCAGCCCATAGAAGTGCAAATAAACGCGTGTTAAATCTTTTATTTATCTTGTCTTTACAAAGCCCGAAGGACGCCTTGTATCACGCTATCCACTCCGAGCTTCTGGCCCAATGTTATACTTCCGTGAAACCTTAAAATAACATATATTGTATCATTATAACATCGAGAACACATAAAACATAAGAGGAACCCTACTTAGGTGAAGGTTAAAAACAACGCTAAGGTGCACTTAAGGCAATGACGGTAAACCCACTAAATTATACTGACTCTTTTAGAAAAAGGGCAAACTGCTTATAACATATTCCAACTTAAATGCGCATGTGTCGGCGTCTTTTAGCACCCTGAGAAACCTCATATGGCTTTTTGTAGTTGGTAAGTCGGTTAAGTTCCTTTTTTCAGTTGGAATATGTTATAAGCAGTTTGCCCTTTTTGTAAAAGAGTCAGTATAATTTATAATTCGAGTTTAATGGTGCCTAAACGTTTTTTATAGGTGGCCTCGATTTTAAATTTACCTGTATAATCAATGTGGGTATTTCCCTTTCCTTTCATTCATTCGTTGAATTTATGCACGTTTTTAATATTGATCCTCAAGAGGAAATCCTTTTATAGTAATACATTTTATTTTGAATATCCTTTTATACCTTTGAGGACCTTCAGTTAGCCTGCTGATTACGGCTTCTTATTTTAGTATTAAATGCGGGTTACATAAGCTAACGAATGAAAGTCTAATTTATAATTCTTCCTCCCCCCCCTCGGTTATCATATTTTAAACATTTATATAAAACTATGATGAAATTTCTTGTTTTTCCGAATGGTTCACTTCTTTATTCAATTATTCTGTTCTTTATTACCCTTTTTTTATGTTCATGAGATTTCAATCGGGGCAGTATTCAAAACCTTTCATCAATTTTAAAATTTTATATTTATAATTTATTATATTTATCATTATTGTCTTTTCAATTATCCCTCCTTTTTAGAAATAATTTGTTCAATTGGGAAATATTCTGATTTTGCATAAATTTCATGTTTTTATTTTTAGAAATTTTTTAGATAATAGCGACTTCCATTGACTCAGTTGAGCCTGGTGAAGTCTATGTACATCAAACCTTCAGGTAATGTCCCCCCCTTTATATTATATTTTATCCAGTGTTTTTGCATGAGGTTTTGTTCGGACTTACTCCTCTGGTCTCCTCATCCCTTCCATTTCTTTGTTTTTATGTAGTTTTTTATAGGTTCCCTGTATGTGTTTGGTCAAATACTTTACAATTATAAATGTTTGATTAAGCAATTTAATTTTTATTTTTATTTTGATCTCTTATTTTCTATAGTATTTTCATTTGTATTCCATTATGCATCTTTATACTTTTAATTATTTATATGTTTATTTATATATTTATATATTTATTTATATATATGTATGTACATATCTTCATATATATAGTTTTATTACAGAGCGGTTGTTTATTCAATGTACTGGAATTGATTCTAAATATACATGTATTATCTTTATGATTTTAATTTGGATATTCATGATGGGTTTCTTTTGGGTTTTACTAATGTGTTTTTAGTTTCTTTTGAGACCTAAGCCGTCTGATATAGTCCAATTTAGTCTTTCTTTTATGTACATTGTATTTTTTATGTTATATTTCTTTGTTTTAACCCTTCTTTTGCACATTTATTGTTTTAATTTTGATTGTATTTCTTAATGTAATTTTATAATTTATTTTTTAGTGTGCCCTGATAGCCCCCTGATGAAGTGACATACGAAACACGGTCCTGTGTTGGGTTCAGGCCACTTAATTGGTATTAATAAAGGTGTTGGGTGTCGAATCTGCCGCTTCCTGTTTTTGTTTCTGCACACCCCGACACTCCAGCCCTGTTCCCGGGGCCCTCCGGCACCGCACTCTCGGCAGCCCGCACTTCGCCCAACACAGGCACCCCTTCCCCCACCGGAGGTAGCCCTACTTCAGGCGCTCACCTGTCTAGAGGGCCAGCAGGTCTCCCACACAATTCCCCCGCCCCCCCTGACCGCCCTTCTGGACCCAGGCGGTCAGCAATCCATGTCGTGCTGCCCTGCCCCTCCCCCGCCCCTACGGGCTGGGCCTGCGCGGGCCCACCCACGCACCGCCCGCTCTCCCCAGCACGTGTTCCCCTACTGCCCGCTCTGCCCCTTCCCCGGGTCACTGTAAGACCAGCGCCCCCCAGACCCCCCCTCGCCCTACCCCCTTTTCTCCCCCTTTGGGCAGACCTTGTCAAATCTTCCCCATGAGCCCCCCAGCTGCCCCCCTCCCTTGGCCCCTTTTCAATCCTCTGCTCGGGATCCCCCCCCCCCCGCCCTTTCCCAGACCGCATGGCTCACAGTCCTGCTACAGCAAGTGGCTGCCTGTGGCCCTTTTGTGACAGCTTATGATTTATTTATTTGTTTGTTTGTTTTTTTTTTTAAATTCAATTTAGTTCGAGGGTTTGGCGTTTCGTTTTTTTTTTTTTTTTAATCAAGCCTCCAGTTCCCCAGCCCCCCGTATACTTTGAAGACCCCCCCAACCCTTGCCTACCACTCCTATAGCCCTGCAAACCCCCACAGCCACCCTCTCACGTTCGGTTTTATTTTATTTTATTATTTTTTTTTGTTAGCCCCCCGGCACCCCCAGGCAACAACTAAAGGCCTTTTTCCCAAGCCGGACCCCTAAACTGCCTCCCCAGCCACGCGGTACCTGCCGAGCACGCTCGTGCTGCCACCCGACGTGTCTGGCTCCGACCTGGAAAAGGCCGGAGCCACGGTGCGTCCCCGCGCTCACTCGGGCTGGTCCCGCCTCCCTTTTCACCCCATTGGCTCCCTCCGCCTCCTGGCAGCCCGCAGGAGCCAATGGGGCGCCCAGCACCGCACCGGCTCGCCCCCATTACCCCCGCCGACGCCGCGGCCCCCCGGGGGGGGGATCGCGTCCTCACCACCCCCCCCGGTTACCATGGGGCCGCGTGCACTAGCTCCGCGGCCCTGAACTTCTCTGCTAACGTTATTCTCTGACCATTTTATTCTCTGATCATGTTGGTCCCAATCTGAAGTTTCTAGGGCATCCTCCTTTATACTTACCCCCCAGGGACAGCATGAGGGAGATTCAGGGCCATATGTGGAGACTCACTACGGCATCATTTGCAAAAATTTAGTATATTTTACTTTAAATGTATACGCCATCCATCTAAATACTAGGTGGCTTCCAAACATATACACACAATTTATTAAAACAGATGTTAAAATAAACATAATAATAAAACATGAAATTTGATTAATGAAAAGCCATTTAGACAGCCCCTACTCCCAATCAAACCATTATTAGTATCTGCACATCAGATTTATTTTGCTATGACCAGATGATTGATGAGGAGGGAAGATATAAAATGAGAAAC
This sequence comes from Ichthyophis bannanicus, assembly GCA_033557465.1. NCBI lineage: Eukaryota > Metazoa > Chordata > Amphibia > Gymnophiona > Ichthyophiidae > Ichthyophis > Ichthyophis bannanicus. The sequence continues at coordinate 1,709,316,542 of CM066032.1, forward strand.
TAATCCTGATAGCCATGAATTCAAATGCTGGATTGGACTGTGCTATAGCTGGCAAAGTCTGGAACTCAGCAGCAATGAAGCTATCAGGCTACTAAACAAAATTAAACTGAGACGTTCCCTGAAAATGTGAAATTTCCTTGAATCTGAACTGACAAAATATTTTAAATTTCAGTCTGGCAGCATAAAGAATGCAAAACTGCAAATCTCAACATGCAGTTAAGCTCTGGAATTTGTTGTAGAAGATACAGTAAATGTTGTTAGTGTAGTTGGACTTAAGAAAGGTTTGGATAAGTTCCTAGAAGAAAAGTCCATAAACCATTATAAAAGTAGATTTTTTGGGATCCTGCCAGATTTTTGTGACCAAACAAAAAAATATCACCTCTAATTTGCAAATCAAATAATCAAACAACAATGCAAAAAAGAAATATACTTAACAAATTTTAAATTTGCTTTTAAAACATATCAAATGAAAACAATATTCCACATATTATATAGCAAATACACATATTACAAAATTACCAGTGTGTTATGAAAATATAATTTAATAACATTATCAAAAACCATACATATCACACATTACAAATACCTCTTATTCTACTTATATTACAAAAACATGATATCACAATATTAATTATACAACCATAAATAAAGTTTCCACCCAATTACCTGCTTTACAATAACATAAGTGTTTCATTAGCTATACTCAACCATTCTGCAGATTATTTTAATTTAATTATTCTCTACTACTCTGAGTTACTGCAATTTGACAGGACTCAGCTGTATTCAGCTGTCCCACAATAAATCAGAGGCCGCGGGCCCACGTGCCCGATGGCCGTTTGTAACCGGGGGGGCGGAATGGCGCGGTCCCCCGTCGCGAGGGAAGCGCATGCCCGAGGGGAGTTTGCATTCAAACTCATTGGCTCCCGCGGGCCCGGGCTGCGGTGGGAGCCAATGAGGTGGAGGGGCGCGTGGGCGAGCAATGGGGAGCGAGCGGTCAGACGCCAGTCCTCCGGAGACGGGAGAAAGGACGGGCGTACCCACCCTCCCTCCCTTTGCTGGAGTTCGGGGCTTGAAGATGGGGGGTTGCAGCTGGGGGGGGGGGGGTGCGGGATCCCGGAGGTGTCCGGGGTCCGGAGGCATGGCAATATGCAGGGCGGGGGTGGGGGTACCCCCGACCCAGAGAAGCCCTCGGCTTTTGCTAGTAATATGGCGAAGCCGGAAGAGGGGGATGGAATTGCCGGGGAACGGTTCTCGGCGGAGGCGGGAAGGAACTCACTTTGCTACCCATATAGCTGGTGAGGGATTGTCCCGCTGCCGGAACCGTAAGTTAAACAGTTATGGTTGTAATGTTATTTTGTGCTTGTTAATAAAGCTGCGACCAGTTAATTGCCAATAAGTGATTCTGTGGTGGTTATTGGAAGGGTAAAAGGGGGGGGGGAATGTCGGGGTGGAGGGGGAGAGCGCTACGTCCGCCTTACCTGGTTACACTCAAATTCATCCTGTATACAGGATCTGTATATGAATTTGAGTGTTATTGTGTAACAGCTGAATACAGCTGAGTACTGTCAAATTACAGTAACTCAGAGTAGTAGAGAATAATTAAATTAAAATAATCTGCAGAATGGTTGAGTATAGCTAATGAAACACTTATGTTATTGTAAAGCAGGTAATTGGGTGGAAACTTTAATATATTTATGGTTGTATAATTAAAGTTCAATATTGTGATATCATGTTTTTTTGTTTTTTTTTTTTGTTTTTTTTTGCATTGTAAGAAAGAATATGCGGCCCCTTTATTGATATGATGGTAGAAAGACAATGATAAAACAAACATGCCAGAGTTAAGAATACTGAAGTTGCTGTTTTTCGGAGCAGTGGGAGAGGCTTGGAAGTTTTCTCGTGCTCATTTGAACTTCCAGTTCAATTGGATTCTAATGCTATTGGGCCATTACGCCTGAAGCCTTCATTCGCAACTACCTGGGGGAATCCCCTCCCTCCCAACTTAGCCAAGTCTTCACTGTGAGGGTCTTCAATTAGGGGCCATGTACTTGATTTTTTTTTTTTTTTTGTATAATCTGTTTATTGGATAAAACATACAGTATATAACAACCAACAGGTACATACAAACAATGGAGAGTTTACATTTCGAACCCCTCTGGGCAGGGTTGTGTCTGATCCACCACCCAGAGGCCAAGGACCCAAATAAAATAAACAAATTGGTAAAAACAAACTCATATACATGTTCCCCCCCCCCCATACGCCCCCCCCCCACCCTCAAGCCTAGTTAAGTTGAGTTAAGTTAAGCACGAAAGCAGGAGCATCCCTATCCAACCCTAAGTACTTCGCTGCGGGCAATAGGCCCCAATTGTTGAATATAAGGCATCCAGATCAACAGAAACTGGGCCCAGCGCTGGGGGGATCCAAGTGCATGGCGTCGCTCGAAAAGCATGAGCTGATGGAAACAGTTACGCCATTCATAAAATGTTGGTGGCTCTGCCGCTATCCATCGACGAAGGATAGGTCCCTTCCCCACCAGACAAGCCTTGCGCACTAGGATACGCTCCCACCTCCCCTTAGGGTGGAGTGGTCCCAGTCGATCCAGTACCACTAAAAGCCCTGTCCAACAGACCTGTTGTTGCAAAAGACCACTGAGAAAATCCCCAATACGTTGCCAATAGGAACGGATCACGGGGCAACTCCACCACATATGACCGAGATCAGCTAAGGAGCAGGAGCACTTCGAACATCCTCCAGACTGGACCAGACGACTGCGCAGTGCCCTCCTTGGGGAGAAGTGCGCGCGAAGAATTGACTTATACTGCACCTCTCGCCACCGGGCGCCCCCTACCAGCCGCCCAATCTGACGCAGAGCGGTCAGCACAGAGCCCGGGTCTATCCCCCTACCCAGATCCCGCGCCCAGGCCTGTTCCATTGCCTGAAAGTTCGGGGGGGGGGGGGCCCCAGTCCATCTAAGCGCCTTTTCAAATCGGCTATAGAGGGAGGGCTCTCTGCCCCCAGGCTCAAAAATTCCAGAACCTGTGCCGAACGCGTCGCGGTGAGGTCCGAACGGGACAGGGAGCCCACATAATGAGACAGTTGGGCATAAGCAAAGCTGGAGGTTCGCCGGTTCAGTCCATATTCCCCACACAGCTCCACCAGTGTCTTACACCGTCCCGCTGTATCAACTACACTTCCCAAACGGCAAATGCCGACCCTTTCCCACTGCCGAAAAACAGACGAAGCGGTACCCGGGGTAAAACAAACATTGCCTCGCAGGGGTACCCAACTCGAAACAGTGGGGTTGCTCCCCCAGTACTTGTTAAGCTGCTGCCAAGTACGGCGCGTCGCCTGCAGTAGAACGCTGCTGGTCAGCCGAGAAGGCAGCCGTGCCCCGGGCAGCTGCAAGGCCGCTTCTAAGGCATGAGGCGCCACAAAGGCTCGTTCGAACTCGCGAGGAGTATACACTTCGGTATCGCCCAACCAGTCACTAAGGTGCCGCGCCTGACATGCCAACGCGTACTTCCAGAGGTCCAGAACCCCCACGCCCCCGGTCCGCCAACCCCCTCGCAGCCGAGCCAACGGTATACGCGCTTTGGCCCCTTTCCATAAAAAACGTCGGATTTCTCTCTCTATACGCATTACGTCACGCCGCAGCAGCCACACCGGGAGGGTCTGCATCCAATAGAGGATGCGTGGGAGTATCACCATCTGTAAGGCCGCCACCCGACCCAGCAGAGACAGCGGTAGTGGCGTCCAGGCCTGCAGTTGTAACTGAAGTTTCGAGTACACCCGGTCAAAGTTAGTTTTATACAACGACGCGGGCACCCTGGTCAACACGATACCTAAATAAACAAAGGCGTCTCCCGCCCAGCGTAACGGGAACCTATCCCCCCATTGACCCCGCAGCGTACCCCCCACATCTAGGGCCTCAGATTTCTCGGTGTTGATACGTAGCCCTGCAAAGCTACCGTAAGTCGAAAAGGCTGCCAACAGATTAGGTAAAGAACACTGGGGGGATGTGATATGAACCAATATATCATCTGCGAAGGCGGCCAACTTGAAGCCCGCTACTCCAATCTGCACCCCCGTAATGCTCGGGGAAGCCTCTACGGTCCGTATCAATGGATCTAAGGACAGGATAAATAGCAACGGGGAGAGCGGGCACCCCTGTCGGGTACCCCGTTCCAAACAGAATGGGTCAGAGAGCATACCATTGCAAAGGATTCCCGCTGTCGGATCCGCATACAAAAGCATCACGAAGCTGCAAAAAGTATCCCCCAGACCATAGTACGGCAATAAACCCTTCAGATAGTCCCAGTGTACCTGATCAAAGGCCTTTTCTGCATCAAAGCTAATCAGCAGGGAAGGCAACTCCCGCTCTCGAACCCATTCCATGGATGCCAAAATCTTCCGTAAATTACGAACGGCGTAACGTGCTCTAACGAAACCCACTTGTGACTCATGAACCAAGTCACCGAGCACCGAAGCCAACCTATCTGCCAGCACTTTTGCTAGAATCTTCATATCGAAATTCAGCAACGAGATAGGGCGGTAGGAAGCCGCCCGAGTAGGATCCTTCCCAGGCTTAGGTATTAATGTAACATAGGCGTGATTGGATCCCCAGGTGAACCGCCCCGTTTGCGCTCGGTGGCTATACATAGCGACCAGAACCGGGGGCACCAAGTCCCCGAGCCCCTTGTAGAACTCGACTCCGAAACCATCAGGCCCCGGCGCTTTGCAACGCTGCGCGCGATGAATAACCCCGCTAACCTCCTCTGCCGTGATCGGGGCATCTAGGCTATCTCGTTGTGCTGTTGTCAGTTTGGGTAGCGGCAGGTCCCGCAAATAACTATGCATCTCTGATGCAGACCCCTCCCGGCACGCATAGAGTTGTTGAAAAAAGGAACGGAACTGCCCCACAATAGACCGGTTATCCTTATATAGAACACCGTTCTCATCTCGCAAGGCGGCCACCGATCGAACGCCTCGACTACCGCGTAGGCAGCGAGCCAAGAGACGGCCCGGCTTGTCCCCAAACTGATACAGGCGGTAGCGGTAATACATGTGGGATTTTTTCGTCCTCTGATGTAAAAGTTCGTTGAGCGACGTTTGCAGTTCCCAAAACCGTTTCCGGTTGACCCCCGATGGGTCCCCGGCACAACGACGATGTGCCCGGACCACTTGCTTCTCCAAGTGCACTATTTGCCGCGCCAGCAAGCGCCGTTTTCGTACCACGTATTCAATAATGTTGCCCCGCAGCACAACCTTCGCGGTTTCCCAGAGTAATTCTGGGGCATCCATGTGTGCTGCGTGGTGGACCATAAAATCTTGCCAGCAGCACCGCAGATGTGTTTGGAACTCCCCGTCCCGGTCAAGCCCCACCGGGAATCGCCAGATGCGAGTCGTATCAGCTACCACCCCCCAAACAAGATCCACCCAAATGGGGGCATGGTCTGACACTGCGGAGGGACCTATTTGCGCGTCGTCCACCTGAGAGAAAAGCCCCTCCGAGACCAAGATATAATCGATGCGGGCACTAGACCTGTGAGCTCGCGATTGATGCGTAAAGTCCCTCTCTAGGGGGTGAAGCAAGCGCCAGGGATCCACGACTCCCAACCGCCGACACAGTTCCCGCAACACCGCCGTAGTGGGAGCCCGCCCTCTCTCGCCTCCTGCCCCCGCCGTATCCATAGGGATATCGAGGACCCCATTCAGATCGCCGGCTAGTATCAAAGGGACGTCCGGCAACTGCTCCACCTTAGAGGCCAAGCGTGCGTAGAAGGCGCGATCTAAAACATTGGGGCCATAGAGGTTCCCAAGGACAGTCGGTTTGCCCTCCAGGTTACCATAGAGCAAGAGATAACGGCCTTCCGGGTCCACAATCTCCGTTATCAACTCAAACCGTACTCGTTTGCTAATGAGTGTGACCACTCCACCCTTTCTGCCCTGAGCCGGGGCCCCTTTACTCTGTCCTACCCATGCCCTTTGCAGTTTAGCATGTTCTTCGGCTGTCTGGTGGGTTTCTTGTAGCAGTGCAATGTCACACTTCATGCGCGCCAGCATTTGTATCACTTTAGATCTTTTAATAGGGTTACCTATCCCGCAGACATTCCAGGAAATAATCTTCAGGTTGGATAATAGATGCTCAACAAGTACAAAACAAAACTATATGTGATGTGTGGGCGAACCTCCCCAGCCTGAGGTTCCCCCATTAATAATGGGCTGCTCCTATGTGAACACAGGCTTTTCTCCCCCCTTCCTTCCTCCCCAATCCCACCCAACCCCCCCCTCAACTCCCCCCCACCCCCACCCCTCCCTGCCCATCCACCCCCCTCCCCCAACCAATTGATCTCCTCACCCTAATCTTAGGAGACCCTTAGGATGTGAGCCGGACCCCCTCCCCCCCTATCGAACAACACTATCCCCGGTCCTCCCCCCCCCACCACCCACCCCTATACCCCACTCCACCCCCCCCCACCCCCCCCACCCCCCGTCCCCACACTACTCCCATCAAGCCATCTTACGGAGCAGAAGGGGGGCTAAGTTGTAATTGAAATAATTGAAATAAGAAGATAAAAAAAGGGAAGGGATGGAGGGGGGGGAGAAGGGGGGGGAGGGAGAGACCCAGAGGGGGGCACCCACCTACCCCAACACTGCAATAAACAACCCTACCGGTAGCAGTAATACAAACATAAGCTCGGTAGGCCTCACTCCACACTTGACCCGACCTAGGGGAAGCCAACATGGAGGGAGGGAAGGAAGAGGAAAAAGAGAGAAAAAAAAAGGGGGGGGGGGGCCCCAGGCCGCCGTGACACTGTGGTGCTTACCCCCAGCCAGACGCATGGAGTGTCGCCCACCTTACAGTCCCGCAATCGGGGAAGGGAGGGCAGCAGAAACATCCCTGAGCCCAGCATTTTCACCATTTAATCTGGTGAACAAATGGTAATAAAAAGGCTGCCACATACAGTATTGTGGTTTCTCCCCGGGGCCCAAGTCAAGCCAGTCTGTTCATAGAGGGCGGGAAAATAGAGAGAAGATAAAAACAGTAACCAAGGCAAAGGGCTGGAACAAGGCCGTATGCAATCGGGCCCCTAGCAGCAACTTTGTTACAGGGAATTCAGCAAACAATGTAATGCTGCAAAGCAACAGAGTTGCCAGTTTTCAGCTCTTTAGTTCACAGTCGCTTTGCCTGCTGCCCGCGGCTATATTCTTCCAGGAGGATAAAGGCTGTGAAGTAGTCACCATTTCTCTTACCCCTCAGCCTCGTCTACTTATTGTAGGGACAGGCGCTCTCACACTCTCCCCAGGCGAAGGGCCATCTGCTCTAGAATTCGGTCCCGATCCCCAGTCGGTAAGGGACACGTGCACTCACTGGGCCGGGTCCGTCGCGGGTGTTGTAAGCCTCTCAACGTAAGAAGCAGCTTCTCCCGCAGAATCGAAGCTCCGGCGGGTCCCCGCACTCCAGATCACGAGTCGCGCCGGGTACTGGACCTGAAAGCGGATGTTCGCTCCAATCAACTTCTGGCAAAGGGAGGCATAAGCTTTACGGCGCTGGCTCAACGCGGCAGAGTAGTCCTGGGTCACGCGGATACGCATGTTCTCCCAGTCTACCGCTCCTTTTTGTCGCACAGTCCTGAGCAGCTCCTCCTTCTGCGGGAAACTTAGAAAGCGCGCCAAGACCACCCGGGGCCGGCGGTCGTTCGCGGATTGCTTGGGCCCAATCCGGTGGGCACGCTCCACTATAATGGGGGTAAGCCGGTCAGTCTCGGGCCGCAGAGATGTCGCCAAGGCCTCCACAAGCCCCGGGAGGTCCTTGTCTAGTATAGTATCAGCTATGCCCAGGAATCTTAAATTATTTCGCCAGGACCGGTTCTCCAGATCATCCAGCTTGAGCGCCTGGTCCCTGGCAAGTTTCTGCGCCTCTTGGAGTTCCCGCTGGAGTACTGTCAGGTCTTCCTCGGTCCGGGCTATGCGGGTCTCGGCCTCATGTACTCGGGACCCCATCGCATCCATGGAGTGTTGGAGAGTGTCCATTTTTGTATGTAGAGCGTCAAATTTCCCCGACAGCGCACTAGTCACCGCTGCCGAGACCTCCGCTGAAATGGATGGTGGAGAGGGAGGCCCGGTATGCTTCGGGGGGGAGTCCACCATTTTGGAAGACCCGGCTCCACGGTCTTTCTCCCTGCGTCCAAGTTTAGCTGCCGAAGCCATACCAGTAGAAAGGTGAAGCAAGAGTCCAGGTATCAAAGCGCTCTCCCCCCACAACGTTGCCAAAATTGGTAGTGTTACACGGTGGTTTTCTACGGTTTTAGGGAGCAGGGGGTCCAGAGCTCAAACAGACACGTCCGTTCAAGCTCACCACATCACGTGGTCTCTTGTGATATCATGTTTTTGTGATATAAGTAGAATAAGAGGTATTCGTAATGTGTGATATGTATGGATTTTGATAGTTTTTAAATTATATTTTCACAACACACTGGTAATTTTGTAATATGTGTATTTGCTATATAATATGTGGAATATTGTTTCCATTTGATATGTTTTAAAAAAAATTAAGATTCTTGTGACCTGCATTTACCGCTGTTGGAAACAAGATATTGGGCATGACTGGACCCTTGTCTGAGCCAGTATGGTGAATCTTATATTCTGTCCCTTCTCAGGGAGGCAATTTCATGCATCTACTAGCCTTTCTATCAAGAAACCAGGTTTTAGGTGTCTAGAGGCCACCTCTGACAAGTGGGTAAGGTTGGGTAAGACCACAATGGGACTTGAACTTAGGCTGACCCAGGAATTTAGGATAGGAGTCCTAGCCATTAGACCAGGTAGTAACCTAGAGCAAGCTGAGCTTATAAATACAAAGACTATGCTAGATAGTCCTCAAAGCCATGCATCCAAGCATTAAAGGATTAAAAGGGTTTGTAGGGAAAAGGTTACGGTTCTTAGCAACCCAAAGACTAACTTGCCTTATTATTGATCTTGCTACATGTACATCTTTGTCTTCCCTGATTTTTTTCAGACCTTTTGTTCCAATCTGTCCCTTCAGTCTTGTACGAGTATTTCTAGTCTTCCATTCCCATTGTGTACTTCCACCACTTCTAGCTTTTTATTAGTGCTGCTAGTACAAGTGCCTTGGTTTTTGATTTTGATTTTCTGCTTATCATGCTAGTTTGCTTCTAGGCCCTGGTTCAACCCTGCAGGCTAGCTCCTGATCCTGCTTTTGATTCCAGGCCAGCTTCTGACCATTTCCAAGTTCTTGGGTGTTTCCCTGTTGTGACTTACTTAGTGTCTGCACCCCAACCCAGGGTTCAGTCTTGCTCTGAGACCAAAAGTACCCAAAAGGGGCAGAATTCTGACATAGGTAAAGCAACTTAATAGAGAAGCTTAGAGGATGGTATTGATTTACATGCATTTAACATACATTTACTGACAGCAGGGAAGCAATACTGAATGGTTCTTTGGATGCCCAAGAAAAGATGATGCAGTCAATTTCCACTATACAATATTTTTAGTGAAACACAGATTTACAGTATTATATCTAGATTATTTTCCTCACTAAGTACTGTAATACTTAAATTTGCTAATAGCAAACCTTGGAGCCTACTGCTGTGCAGAGTCCCAGTTTCTTTTCTGATGTCTACAGTAAAAGAAGATATAATCTGAATGTCTACATACAGTTCAAAGCAAACTCACTTTTCACTGATGACAAACTTAATCTTACCAGAAATGTTGAAACTCCCCAACATAAACTAGAAAACGCAGTTATGTCTAAACAGAGATGAGCTGTAAAGCTTCAAGGAAATTTAGACAAAACGATTTTGTGAACCACAATGAAAAACAGACTTGAGTTGTGAAGAATGCTTGTCGATAAAACATTCCGATGTTAAACACCAAGGTGGTCCTCATCTTTCCTTTTCAACAATGGATGTGTTGTAGTCATCATGATTTACTGTCACAAAAAAGCAGACAAGCACTCATTCATTCTCTATTTCAGATACAACCAGCTATAGTAACTAGAGAATGAAATTTAAGATCTCATAACTTGTGTATACACTGAGTCAGTTGGAAATTTCTTTGGTGAAGAGCACATTTTCGAAGAGAAATGGACTTGGATTATATAAATATTAGAGCTGTTTCCAGTTGTGATCCATAAACATAAAAGATAAATACTTTGTGTTTTTAGCTTCCTATCTCCCTTGCTCTGGTTTTTATTTTTTCATTGGTGTCTAGTAGAGGTAATGCCTTGTTCTGCTAATGTCTCTCACTTTTACCTTACTATCTTCATGTCTTCAGGTGTGGCATTAGCTAGTATCGTTAGTCTTTATTGCTTTATTGCTTAAGCACAATAATGTCAAGTGACTTCATTTAGCGGAATTTAAAAAAAGTAGCAGTAATATAATGGCCCTGTAAATTGCTTGGAAATAGATTGAAAGCAGCTAGTCTAGTGCTTTATAATGTTTTTTCAACCTTTAATCTTGAAGCACAGCAACTATATTGCTATATCCTCTGAAATCAATCAGGTACTACTGCCTGTATGTGCCATTTATGAAGAAACGAAAAACTATGATGCTCTTTCTTCTCTCATATCCCCTTAATTTGAAATACTGTGTCATATTTGTACTTTGAGATGAAATGAGACTATGGGGCTTGTTTTCAAAGGGGACGCGGCTCCGATAACGATCGGAAACTGCTACCACAGCTTGGTAAACAAGCCCCTATATCGATTATATGAGATAATGTTTATTAATCCTACATATGATCTGGCATCCAATGTCCATCTGATTTTGAAACTACTAAACCTGGACTGAGAGCAAAAATGACTGCTTCAGTCAAACCTTATTTATGGGGAAAAGATATCTTGAATAACGCCAGTGTTATATGCTTAATTCCATTCAGGCAAATTCATGTCTTTATATGCTCACTGAAAGCGAGATGTCAAACAAAAATGTCCTTTATTCATATCCAGTGACCTCAACACAGCTGCATTTTGGCATGAGCCTTCGTCAGGGGATATACCTCAAATCATAAATAAATACATCAAACATCACTTTCATGTAAAAGAACATAAACATTGTTAAAAAACAATAAAAGCATATCTAAAAAACAATAAAAGCATATCTAACACAACACATCAACGATACCACACCTCTAGACCACTGTCAACATGGCTTCAGAGCTGCCCATGGTGTAGAGACACTACTCACCTTCCTCTTCAACAACATTCTCAACACAATAGACAACATTCATCACGGTGTGGCTCTTATATTTTTGGACATAGCCGCAGCCTTCGACTCAGTGTGCCACATGACCCTCCTGAGACGCCTAGAAGAGAAAGGCATCTGCGAGTTAGCCCTAGCATGGTGCAAATCATACCTCTCTGATAGATGGCAGCATGTGCGAACAGAGACCTCAACGTCGGTACCATTCCACCAGAAACAAGGCGTTCCGCAGGGATCCTCCCTATCAGCTCTGCTGTTTAACATCTACATGCAGCCCATCTGCGAGCTCATACGGTCATTCAACATTAACTGCATGATATATGCCGACGACGTACTGCTATACATACCCTTCAAGACTGACCAGATCGATCTCTCATCACTAACGAACTGTTTCATTGCAGTGGAAAATTGGCTCCAAAATCAGAATCTCCGGATACAACACAAAAAAGACTGAAGTGCTGTTCATTACCAGAAACCCTAACTTCCGCCCACCAGCCAACCTAAAAGTCGGAAATGTAGAGCTCCAAATCAAATCTACAATCCGTTACCTGGGTGTAACACTGGACCAGAAACTGGACATGACATCCCATATTGGCAACATGGTCAAATCAACATATCTAAAAATCAAAACACTCAGACATCTACGCCCCCTGCTACAACCGGATGATTTCAGAACGATCTTTCAGGCATTAACTATTCCACATCTCGACTATGCAAATGCGATTCTGCAAGGGTTACCTCAATCCACCCTAACTCCACTTCAACTCGCCATGAACTCTGCAGCCAGAGTTCTAAATGGAGCCTCAAGACGTGACCATATAACACCGATCCTCAAAAGTCTCCACTGGCTCCCAATTCACGGTAGGATCACCTTCAAGATCTTACTATTAACATTCAAGGCTATCAACGGACCTTCCCCCTCATCACTTGCAAGCCTTACGCTCATGACTCCCCCTACCAGAGCCAGACAACACACAGCAATAAATACTATAGTAATCCCCAAAACAATAACCCAGTGTACACAGTCAACTGCAAACAGAGCTTTCAGTCTCTGTGCACCTAGAAGCTGGTATGCCCTGCCACCCAGCATACGAGCAATCGCAGAGATAACTAAATTCAGAAAGGCCCTGAAGCATCACCTCTTCCTCAAGTGCTACCCTGAAGTTGGCAAACCAAAACGCCCTGCACGCAGCACAGATCCTTAATCACCCGGTAATCATTCCACAATGTGATGTACATAGGGTTTTCACCTTATGCCTTTGTGTATATAGTTAACATGTTATCCAAGTTAATCTCCCCGTTATCTGTAAATTACGGTGTAACCCCACCGTAAAACTGCTTTGATGTTCCATGTAAACCGCACTGATGTCGAATAGCATGGTATATAAGAGTATTAAATAAATAAATAAATAAATGATGTACATTACAATGTTAAATAGGTAAAAACAATAAAAGATAAAACAATAACTAGTTAAATCAATAAATAATTAAAATGTACAGGGTGGCCCAAAAAAAGTGAGAACATCTCGTAAATTAAAAGCTTAAATAGTTTACTTATTTACATTTTTTAGCTATATAACATCTTTATTTCGACAATTTCCAGTCGCCATCTTTTTTTTTAAATTTGTCAATCGTTTAAATCTGTCTTTTTGAATTTTTAAATAACTTATATGCTACGAGATGTTCTCACTTTTTTTGGGCCACTCTGTATATGTGCATACATAAATTAAGAAATGAGAAGGACACAAGAGAAGAGGGGCATATTTTGCTTAGACAGTATCTATGATGGACAAAAAAAATATATCCAATCTAAAGGGATAAACACTAAGGGCCTGATTCTGTCCAGGATGTAGATCTCCTTTGTATGTCCAGACTGAGCTTGATGTACAAAGGAGATGGTGATTCTAATCCTGAAGGGCATGTCTAGCCACGCATGAAAGAATTGCGAACAGCACTGTAAGTGCAGGCCATGACTGCGATTCAGTCCCAGCCTGCATGTACAGCAAAGCCAGACTAACTCAGTCAGGGCATTTAAATGGAGCTGCGGTGCCATGTTGTCATGTTGCCATGGTGCTGTGGCTCCATGTAAATGCCGCAATGCTGACCGCCGCACAAAAAGTTAATTTCCCGCAGCCCGACCCCGATCTGGTCTCCTAAGGCCAGGGTTGAGATGTGGGGAATTTACTTTTGCCCCCCCACAAGCCCCTTTCGCATCCCGGAGCTGTCAAAGAGACACGTCCAGGAAAGTTATTCCACCCAAGGGGTGGACTAACTTCCCTAGACATTTTGCCAGCCCTGGGCGTACAGGGCTGACATCAGAATCGGCCCTGTACATCCAGGACTGGTGACTTCCCACTGCCCGCCCACTCTCTTCCCCCAGCCGCCTCTTCCCTGCCCCCGACTAACTTTCCCACACAACTGGGAATAACCCCCCCCAAATGAATAGTGTAAGGAAAACAGCACAGGCATAGGAAAAGGACAGAAAACTTACTGAACAATAAGCAATGTTTGTTATATAAATCGAAATTCAGAACAAATTTGACTTCAGCCAAGCCTAACCGGGCAGCAGTGATTTTGGATGCTGCCCAGTGTGATGTAGAAGCCCATGCAGAGCCTATGGAAATAGAAGGAAAGAAGTATTTTACCTTTAAAGATACTGGTAGTCAGCCAGCACACACGTCTCATTATTTGCAAGAGAGAGGCAAGCAGAGGGAGACAGGAGCTGAGCTGACACACCCAAGCTCTGACGTAGCAGCAAGCTTGGATCTTGATTACTCACACCTGTGCAGGAAGGCAGAGCCAAGCCTCAGGGAACAGAAATTTAAACCCCAGCTAGAAGCTTGGGAGAAGAGCAGGGGAAGAGGCAGAGTTTCCAAAGGGAGGAAGAGAGAAAAAGCTTCAGGAATCTGCTGAGGGAGAAAGAGCAGAGAACCCTTCAGTCCTCAGGGCTGGATGAAAGGCTTCAGAGTTTGCCTAGGTGGGAACCCAGCTCCAAAGCAAGGAGTTTGAAAAACTCACCCAGGAGCAGAGGGCCAGGGCAGTGCTCTCGACAGGGAGTGCTAACAGAAGAGCAGAAAGTAATTCCTTACAGCTGGAGAGAGCTAGCTGAGAGCCAGAGAGGAATCTCCACTGCCCAAGGTATTTCCAAACCTTACTGCACAGAATTGTATCCAGGGGAAATACCAGAGTTAGCAGAGGGAGGTTACCAGAAACCCTTCTATGACAATTTAAAGCCAAACTCAGTAAGCCCTGAGTTTGAAGAAATGCAATGGGACAGTAATGATATTGACCTAGGGGAAGTTCCTATGGATTGCACGTTTTGTGTGGCAGATGATATTGAGTCCCTGTGCTAAAAACCCATATAAAAGAGCTGAGTGACAGCAAAGGAAAAGAGGTATTTTTCTTTGGAAGCAGAAGCTGTTTTATTGTTAAGCTGTTTTGATTACATGGGATATGCACTGCACATGTTTGGAGCAGAGACTGTGAGAAATGCAGTTGCTTTAATTTTCTGTAAATAACTCTGAGCAAACACCTGAAGATTGTCCTATTTTGTTCTGCACTGAATTCTTTTGTGTTGGGAATAAATTCCTTGTCATTTTGCCTTACTACTCGACTCACAACTACTCTTTATCAGATGACATAATGGCAGCGCCAACCCTCTTAGCCCTAGGTGGAGGGCTGGCCTTCTGAGAAGTGGCATAGTTTTTAGGATTTTTGTGTGGAACATAAGGATTTACAAGTACCGATCACAGGATATACGCCAGAGGTTTTTTCAACCCAAAGCACCAGAAACTGCAAAGCTGTATGCTGAAGGGCAGCGTGGAGTATCGCTGGCAGTGTCGGCCAGAGTGACCGGAGACCAGCAAAAGGATTCCTTTTCAAAGCCTGAATCAACACCGTGCTCAGGTAAAGGGTATTTTGGGCATGGGTGTCTAGGATTCGAATGAGAAGGAAAGCGGTTGCCCAGCATCTACCTTAGACACCAAAAGGTTGTAGTGCCGCACTTGGTGGGCCTTTGTTTTTGTTTCTTTGCAGAGAAAGAGAAGAAGAAAGAAAACCACGGAAGAAAAGCCATGGAAATGGATCCAAAGGAGGTTCTCCGCTGGATAGCATCCCAATTCGAGCAGCAACATGAGATGGCTCAACGTACACAGGAACAAGCTATTGCAGCCATGCAAGCACAACAGAAGCTAATTGTGGACTTGATGGAGGCTTTGCTTGCCGGCCAGAAGGCGAAGGAAGGAGCAATACCTCAGCTTACCTGTGGGGTAGGACCACAAAATTGTGGGACTTAAGCTTTTGGACAACTTACAGTTGATGACAATGTAGATAACTTCATTGAAGCATTTGAAAGAGTTGCCCTTATGGTGGGATGGCCGCCAGAGCAATGGGCAGTAAAGCTTGCTACGTCCCTCACGGAAGAAGCCTTAGCCGCCTATAAAGCCATGCCTGCTGCTCTTGGTACAAACTATGAGGAGCTTAAGAAGGCTATTAGAGACAGATTAGGTTTAACACCAATGGTTTATCGGAGAATGCTAAGAGCTGCAAAGTTAAGACCTAACGAGACACCTAAGGCTCTATTCCAAAGGGTCCAGAGCTTAACTTTGAAGTGGATAGCACCCGAGGGAAAGACCATGGAATCAGTGATAGATGCCATTGTGTTAGAACAATTCATGGAAGCCATTCCCAAGGAGGTGCAGTCCTTTTTGATCTTACAAAATTGCCGGACCGCAGCAGAAGCAACCCTGCTTACTGAACGATATTTGGAAGCCGAGTTGGCTAGTAAGCAAAAAGGGGGCGCTCTGAGCAGGTCTGGGGAGGCAAGTTTTGGAACATCAGAAAAGGGACCAAGACCAAATGTGAGATGTGCAAATAGATATTTGCCAAAGCCAGATTGTAAATTGGCAAAAGGTAAATGTTTCAAATGTGGCAAAGCAGGTCATATGCAAAAAGATTGTATAACGCGTACAGCACTGATAACTGCTGATGAAAGACAGATACAAGAAGGTTTTCTCTTGAAGGTCGAAGTTCATGGTGTTTCAGCTAGTGCCTTGCTCGACTCAGGTGCTGACCAGAGTATGGTTTCAAGGAAACTCTGTCAGGCCATAGAAGCCCGCAGAGGGTCAGTACCGAGCCGACCAGAAGGAAGGGTTAAAATCCGATGCATACACGGAGCATCCTCCTTCTACCCTCTGTATAAACTCTCAATAAAGGGGTTAGGAATGCAGAAAGAAGTTCTAGTGGCCGTAGTCCCTAAGTTACCCCATGACATAGTGCTGGGTAGGGATTAGCCCCAGTTCCGTAGAGGGTTGGAGAAGGGCCTACAGGCAAAGGCAGGTATGGTCTCCACTAGATCTCAGTCTGTAACCCCAGTTGAAGAGGATGAACCCCCGGAGGAGGAAGGAGAGCTCGCAGAGGAAACACTACAGGAGCTTCCCACACATGCTGACTTAATTAATGCCCCTTCTGACATGAGGAAAAAAGGCAAGGCAGAGAAACATCGCGAGAGACAGCAGAGGGCTCAAGGGCGGGCAGAAATGGAGGCCGGACAAGGTTTGCCCTGGGTTCCAGCTGAGGTGGTTAAGAAATTTCCCTCCTTTCCCAAGGAGCAGCAAGCGGATTCCGCGTTAAAATGGGCGTTTGAGTATGCCCAGGCTACGAGGGATATTCTCCCAAGATTCCTTTTAGATCAGGGAATATTATATAGGGAGAGTATGGATCCCCAGACAGGAGTTGTGAGGAAACAATTCGTGGTCCCGACCACCTTCAAGACAGTGGTTTTGAGACTGGCCCATGATCACCCTGTAGGCGGTCACAAGGGGATACAAGGGACCTTGGATTCTATTTTAGCCCATTTTTATTGGCCGGGGGTTTTCAAAGAAACTGACCACTTCTGTGAATCCTGCCCTTCCTGTCAGCGGGTTACCTCTGTTAAGCCACCTGGGGTGTCCCTGATTCCTACCCCCACGATAAGAACATAAGAACATAAGATATGCCATACTGGGTCAGATCAAGGTCCATCAAGCCCAGTATTCTGTTTCCAACAGTGGCCAATCTAGGTCATATGTACCTAGCAGTTTCCCAAAGGGACACAGGTTCCACAATGCTTGTATTGGTTCAAGCATTGATATCCTGGGTCCCTTCTTAATAATGGTTTATGGACCTTTCCTCCAGGAACTTGTCCAAACCTTTTTTAAACCCAGCTCCACTAACAGCCTTTACTACATCCTCCGGTAACAAATTCCAGAGTTTGATTACACGTTGAGTGAAAAAATATTTTATTTTATTAGTCTTAAATAGTTTACCCTGTAGCTTCATTGCATGTCCCCTAGTCTTTCTATTTTCTGATAAGGTAAACAATCGATCTACGTTTACCCGTTCCACTCCGTTCATTAATTTATAGACTTCTATCATATCTCCCCTCAGCCGTCTCTTTTCTAGGTTAAAGAGCCCTAACCTTTTTAGCCTTTCTTCATAGGAGTATCCTTCCATCCCCTTTACCATTTTGGTGGCTCTTCTCTGAACCTTTTCTAAAATCTCTATATCCTTTTTAAGATACGGCGACCAGAATTGCACACAATATTCAAGGTGCGGTCTCACCATGGAACGATATTGAAGCATTATAATATCTTTTGTTTTATTTTCCATTCCTTTCCTTATCATACCTAGCATTCTATTTGCTCTCTTGGCCGCTGCTGCACACTGGGCCGAGGGTTTTAACATGGTATCCACAATGACGCCTAAATCTTTTTCCTGGGTGGTAGTTCCTAATGTGGAACCTTGCATCGTGTAACCATAGTTTGGGTTGTTCTTCCCTAGGTGCATAACCTTGCACTTGTCCACATTAAATTTCATCTGCCATTTTGATGCCCAGTCTTCCAATTTATCAAGATCCTCTTGCAATTTTCCACAATCCTCTTGGGTTTTAACAACTTTAAATAGTTTTGTGTCATCTGCAAATTTGATAACCTCACTCGTTATTCCACTTTCCAGGTCATTTATGAATATGTCAAAAAGCAGCGGACCCAGCACAGATCCCTGGGGTACACCACTATTCACCTTTCTCCATTGGGAAAATTGGCCATTTAGCCCTACCCTCTGCTTTCTATCTTTTAACCAGTTCCTGATCCACAATAGTACACTGCCTCCTATCCCATGACTATTTAGTTTTGCCAAAAATCTCTCATGAGGGACCTTGTCAAAGGCTTTCTGAAAGTCCAAATACACAATATCAACCGACTCACCTTTGTCCACCTGATTATTCACTCCTTCAAAAAAACATAACAGATTAGTAAGACAAGATCTTCCTTGTCTAAAGCCATGTTGAGGGAGGAGTAGCCTAGTGGTTGGAGCCAGGTACTTCAGGCCAGAAGGTCGGGGGTTCAAATCCCACTAGAGGAGAGCAACCTTGGGCCAGAAGGACTGGGGTTTCTAGTCCCACAGATGCTCCTTGTGGTCTTGGGCAAGCCACTTATCCCTCCATAGCCCATGTTCCCTGTAAGTATTAGTGTATGTGTCTCATATCCCTGCTTGTTAAATGTATCCCCCAATTGTGTTGTGACCGCTTTGATTGAAGGATAAGGCGGTATACAAAAACTGTCTAAATAAAAAATAAAATAAATGTTGGCTGTCTCGCATTAGGTCATGACTATCTACATGCTGAGTAATTTTATTCTTTATGATGGTTTCTACCATTTTTCCCGGTACTGACGTCAGGCTCACCGGTCTGTAGTTTCCCGGTTCACCCCTGGAACCCTTTTTAAAAATTGGTGTTAGATTGGCGATCCTCCAATCTTCAGGTATTAGAGATGATTTTAATGATAGTTCACAGATTACTAATAGCAGGTCTGCAATCTCATATTTCAGCTCTTTCAACACCCTTGGATGTATACCATCCGGCCCAGGTGATTTGCTACTCTTCAGTTTATCTAATAGTTGTAATACATCTTCCCGATGTATTGATATTTCCTTCAATTCTTCCGCACCTTTAAATACCACTTCAGTCATGGGTAACATCCCTATATCTTCCTCAGTAAAGACCGAAGCAAAGAATTCATTCAGTCTCTCCGCTATCGCCTTGTTGCCTTTTAGTGCTCCTTTAACCCCTTTATCATCTAATGGACCAACTGACTCTCTCACAGGTTTTTTGCTACGAATGTACTTGAAAAGGTCTTTACTTCACGTTTTTGCCCATACGACGGATGGCAATGGATATCGTAGGACCCTTGCTAAGGACACCTAGGGGATTCCAGTACATTCTGGTTATAATAGATCAGGCCACCAGGTTTCCGTGGGCTATTCCCTTACGGAACATTGCCACTCGAACTATAGCCCTAGAGTTGATTAAACTATTTTGTGAGGTGGGATTTCCCCAGGAAATGCTTACTGATCGAGGTAGCAATTTTATGTTGAAATATTTGGCCCAAGTATGGGATGCATTTGGGTTACACCATGTAAAGACAGCTGCCTATCACCCCCAATCCAATGGACTAGTGGAGAGATTAAACCAAACCCTTAAGCAAATGCTAAGGCGTAGCTTGGATGGTAAAATGTCCGAGTGGGATATTATGCTCCCTTTTGTCCTGTATGCCTGTCGGGAGCATACACAGGCATCTTTAGGGGCATCCCCCTATGAACTAATGTATGGCCGTACCCCACGGGGAATCTTAGATATTTTGCGGGAACAATGGGTGGAGCCCAAAGTAGAGGAAATGGGGGTACCTCATTTTCTACGGGATCTGAGGGGTAGACTACAAAGGACTTCTCAGATGGCAGAAAAAAACCTACAAACCAGTCAGAAATGCCAAAAGACGTACTATGATAGAGGAACCAAGCCTCGTCAAATAACCATAGGTGAGAAGGTAGTGGTGATGGTAGCTGACGCCAGTCCGAAGTATGAGGCTCGATGGAAGGGACCCTATAAAGTAGTAAAGCAAGTGGGTCCAGTCTCCTATGCAGTGGAGAGCAGTAGGGGGCGCCAGCAGGTTTACCATATAAATGTCCTTAGGACCTGGCGTGAAAGAACAGCAGTGGCTAGTTTATCCAGGGTGGAAGAGCATATCGAGGCCCTATCACGGATTACGAGCTGTGCGAGGGTAGGGTCGCCAGCCCGTAATATCTTAAGGGGGGGATAGGTGATGTAGAAGCCCATGCAGAGCCTATGGAAATAGAAGGAAAGAAGGATTTTATCTTTAAAGATACTGGTAGTCAGCCAGCACACACGTCTCAGTATTTGCAAGAGAGTGGCAAGCAGAGGGAGACAGGAGCTGAGCTGACACACCCAAGCTCTGACGGAGCAGCAAGCTTGGATCTTGATTACTCACACCTGTGCAGGAAGGCAGAGCCAAGCCTCAGGGAACAGAAATTTAAACCCCAGCTAGAAGCTTGGGAGGAGAGCAGGGGAAGAGGCAGAGCTTCCGAAGGGAGGAAGAGAGAAAAAGCTTCTGAGAAAAGGCCAAGTGCTCTAGATTGGAGGAGACGTGGTTGGAGAGGCTCAGAAACTTCCCAGAGTTGGAGACCTTGTAAGGAACCTATCTGCAGGTCTGAAATTGAAGCCAGCAGAACAGAAGGAGAGAAAGTACAGCCTGTTGTCAGGAATCTGCTGAGGGAGAAAGAGCAGAGAACCCTTCAGTCCTCAGGGCTGGATGAAAGGCTTCAGAGTTTGCCTAGGAGGAAACCCAGCTCCAAAGCAAGGAGTTTGAAAAACTCACCCAGGAGCAGAGGGCCAGGGCAGTGCTCTTGACAGGGAGTGCAAACAGAAGAGCAGAAAGTAATTCCTTACAGCTGGAGAGAGCTATCTGAGAGCCAGAGAGGAATCTCCACAGCCCAAGGTATTTCCAAACCTTACTGCACAGAATTGTGTCCAGGGGAAATACCAGAGTTAGCAGAGGGAGGTTACCAGAAACCCTGCTATGACAATTTAAAGCCAAACTCAGTAAGCTCTGAGTTTGAAGAAATGCAATGGGACAGTAATGATATTGACCTAGGGGAAGTTCCTATGGATTGCACGTTTTGTGTGGCAGATGATATTGAGTCCCTGCGCTAAAAACACGTATAAAAGAGCTGAGTGACAGCAAAGGAAAAGAGGTATTTTTCTTTGGAAGCAGAAGCTGTTTTTTTGTTAAGCTGTTTTGATTACATGGGATATGCACTGCACATGTTTGGAGCAGAGACTGTGAGAAATGCAGTTGCTTTAATTTTCTGTAAATAACTCTGAGCAAACACCTGAAGATTGTCCTATTTTGTTCTGCACTGAATTCTTTTGTGTTGGGAATAAATTCCTTGTCATTTTGCCTTACTACTCAACTCACAACTACTCTTTATCAGACGACATAATGGCAGCGCCAACCCTCTTAGCCCTAGGTTGAGGGCTGGCCTTCTGACACCAGTTAAACTCAGCTGCTTTCCAGCTCTGCGGCAAACCCTGGATTTTCACTTCCATCGTCGCGAAAGTGAAAATCCGGGGTTAAGGGGTCACGGGCAGGACTACTTGGCTACAGCACTTAGCCCTGCACAACTGAAAATCGGGCCCATAATCTATATGCATAGTGGCCGAATAATGGTGCTTATACATACAGATTAGGTTGGGTATTTTAGAAGCATTTCCACATTCAAAAAGCCACATTGAGTTGTGTAAATTGAAATACATGTCTCAAGGCTATTTTGGAATCTATTTTTTTTCAAATGTGGGAATGTTCACCACGTATATCCAGCTGGGCCTACAATGCAGACAGGTATTCCCCATTTTCTAAGGGAATCCACGTCTGTAACAAAAAATCTAGTCTTCAGCATTTGCCCCTGCCCATAGGTATGAATAAGTGCCTGTTGACAGGGGCAAATGTTCATTCTGACATGCCCCCCCCTCAACCAACATCCCTAATCCCAGGAACTCCCCCTGGCTGACCCATATCCTGGTATGTACACCCCCTCATGAAAACCTTCCATTCCTCCTCCCACTCCATCAAAAAAATCTTATGATCTCCCCTTCCACCCTCTGAAGCAACCTACCCATCCTCCTCCCTCTCCCTTTAGACAGTCTGAAGCTCCCCCTTCTCCCAGCCCCCCCAACCAAATCTCAAGATGGTGACTCCCACCTGGAAGATACTCCCTTTGCAACCAGATTGTGACCTTCGCCTACCCCCCACCCCCAGCTTACAAGTGTTGGTATATAGTGGAAGCAGGAGAGAGACCCATTCACTTCTGCTTGGCATGTGGCAGCCCTTCTAAATAGTATTGCTGACCCTAGTGGTAACCTCGTGGTACCACTAAAGGTCAACGGCATTTTGAAGAGCTACTATGTGCTGAGAAGGAGTGAGTGATCTCGCTCCTGCTCCCACTACACACCAGTGACCATGGTAAGCCTGGTGGGCCTATTGGGGAGTGAGGGGGTGGGGTGAGCTCCCAATCTGGCCACAAGTGGGCTTCTAAGGGGGGGACACCATCCTGGGGTTTGGTTGGGAGGCCTTTCGGGGAAGGGGAGTTTCTGACTGCCTCATGAGGAATAAGCAATGTGCTTCCGGGCGATTTATAAGGGAGGATTGGAAGATTGGTGCGGGGGTCGGGGGGGGGGGGCGCACTGGTTGTACATTCTAGATTGAGGGTCAGCCAGGTGGGTTCCTGGCATTGGGGATGCGGGTTGGGAAGGTCCAAACCTGTGGCCTAGGGCAGTTGACACAGGTGGGCAGATTTGTGCTGCCAGTTTGTTGCCTGTAGGAGGCCCTGTGCTTCAGCAGACATGATCTGCTGCTTCTGATCCCCCTCTGATGCAATTTACATTGAAGGGGGCAGGTGATGTGTGCTTAAGCGCATGGTCTGCCACAGGCAACAAAACGGTGGCACAAAGCCACCACATTTAAAATACTGCTGCCATCGCCTGCCTCCCCACCAAGACAGAATTGGCAGCATGGCTCGGCGGGGGCGGCTTGGTGTTTGGGGTGGGGACAACGCAGCCAGCGTTTCTGACTGGGGCAGCAGAAACCCTTGGGCTGGCATTGCCTGAGATAGTTGTGGGAATTCTCCTCTCCAAACTCTTTCTAAAATGTCCCTTTAAATGCATAGGTGTAATCTGAAATGTCTGTATTAGACATTTTAAATTATATGCTGGGCATCGTGCTGAAAATTGAGCTCTCTATAAACATTCAGGCATCAAATGCTCATGCTAATTGCTTGACTGAACAGAGGCCAGAGCACTAGTCAGTATATTTATGACTGAGTCACTGCCCTTCCCACCCCCATTCCTGTAGCTAGTCCTCTAGGATGAATACTGGAACCAGGAGAAGGGTCCATCTACCAGCTCTTGTAAGTCTGATTTGCCTTGTCTCTAATCTCTCCACAGGATAAAAACAGTATAGAGCCATTTTTGATGGGTCAAAAGTGTACTATTAGACTGAGAGTGAGCTTCCTCTAGTCTAATACCTTGCTTTGGGCTTGTTAGACGCCATACACTACTGAGTGCCTTCTAGTGTAGAGGCTTTTTAAACTGAGTCCTGTGGATGACTCTCCTAGTCATGGTCTCAGACTAAGGATGGGCAGGGGTATCCTGATTCGGGGAGGGTTCAGATTGCCTCCTATTGCTAATGGAACAGATTGATGAAGTGAGCATTTCTTTCTACATGGTTTTTATCCATCTTGGTACTTTGTTAATGTAAAACCAGGGTTCAATTCCCACTAGCACTCCTTGTGGTCTTTGGCAAATCATTTAACCCTCCATTGCCTCAGAAAATTCCAAGTTATCAATGTCCTTGTTTAATGTACATTACCAAGTTTAAGTTACAATGCAAACCGCTTTGATTGAAATGATAAAGCGGTATAAAAGACCTGTTAAATAAAATAAATAAATAAATAAACAAACGTGTGGTATCTCTCTTAATCATGCTAGTATGAAAGCTGTTGTGTTCTTTTGTAATTTGATTTTCCTTTTTTTTCCTCTGTGGGGCCAATGTAATAAGCTGTACTCTCCTTTAGTGTAGCAGTTTACTTCCCATTTGCCTACATTAATATTTCTCCTGATGAAGTCAGATTTATTAACGTGGAAAAATCAGCACTAACTGTGCTAAAAAGTAGCTTGGTGGGCATGCAAAATGCATGCAAAAGGTTCAATTTGTAATTGCTCCTAAGGTAAAAATAAAACCTGTTCCAAAATTTGGAACACTTTTTTTTAAAATTCCCTTTGTAGTGTTGAATCTTTAAACTAGCCGAGAGCTGCAGTATAGATGCAGCATGGGAGCAAAGGGGCATCTGAAGTGAAGTATACATTTCACCTCTGATTACCCTGTCCAGACAAGATCTCTGGTGGCACATGTGGTCCCCAACCCTGGCATCCTACAGTATACCCTGACCCTACAAGGGCATCCTTGGTGGCTCAAGTGAGCTCACACCTTTCCCAATCCCTTCTGATTAGGAGGGAGGAGCAGTACCCGCCCGCTCCTGCTACTGGTTCCAATGTACGGCTAGGGGACAGAGGTGGGAATAAGAGGACACCATTGGATGCCTCCCTGGGGCCAAGGAAGTGTTATTTGTCCTTGTGGAGGGGGGAGGCCTACAGCATTGAAGGCTCTCTAGTCAGGGATTCCCTGTGCCAGGTGCCCAGTCCAGGGGGGGGCCTGGGTAAAATAGCCTAGTGGGAGGGCAAGTATTTATCTTCCTCCTCTTGGTACTCGAGTCAATCCCTATTCTATATTGAATACTGAAAGGTGAATGACTCCGGCACTAACTGGAAAGAAGAAAGGAAAGATAAACCTCCACCAGATGGCAAAAATGGCAGCATGCTGCTTCGTTTTCAGCATCTTATTTCTTGATGCTATAGTAATTTGCGTGCCGGAGTTTACTGTATCTGGAGTAAACGTTTTTTCCAGCCATGGCTTAGAGGGAGATGCACTGAAGCACAGTGCACTGTACTAATACAAGGCTAATACATCGGCCCTGTGTTTTACCTCTGCATGTATGCTATGGCATCATTTCCTTCCTGTGCTTCGGGTACGCTCCTGTACTGCATGCAGTGGAAAGGCATGGTATTTTTCAGGGTTCCCCGTGGAGTGGCTGCCATGTTGCTTGTTTTCGTTCTCTCTCTCATCTGTCCGTTCTTTGCTCATGCTCATAAATCTGTTATCTCTTTGTATCTGAATGTCTTCCCCCTCCTTTTTCCCCTTTATACTCTGAGCACGCAGCAGTCGTCTTACAGTCCAGGCATGTTGCCACTACATGCGACAACGTGCTCTCTGACTTTTGCTCTGGAATAAAGCGATGCCCTTTATTGGTGACATCTTCGTACGATCTTCCTGCTTTCTCGTTTTGCATCTGCTACTTTCTGTGCTGTCCATAAAGCATCCTGACTGACAGTCCTTTTTCCTTTGCTATTTTTCAGCCTTGCCCTGATCATCTAGATTTCTGCTTCCAAGAACAGTTTCAGGAGGTGTAGACACCTATCAATAAAGCACTGTGATATTGCTACCTTCCTCAGAAAGCAGATATATACAAGCAAATATACTTTAAAAAATAAATTAGTTTTCCTTTGAATAACGATTTTGTACTATTGATCAGGTTCAGTGAAAGGGGAACGTGAATAATTGCTCTGAGCACTTGGCTCTGGAAGTACGGGCGTGACGTTTAGGTTCTAGTAGTGTGTTGTGTAAGCAAGAATGTGAGGAAGGATGTTGAAGTGATGGGGTGGGATAAGCATGTGTGGTTCGTGAATGTGTTGGAATGCTTACCATGAGGTCAGAGACTACCAAAGTCACTTTTCAACAGACTAATGCCTGAATGCTTTTTGGTTTCAGGATCACTGTTATTTTCAGCTTTTTGTCTTTTGATCTCTTATTGCTTGCCATTTTCCATTTGCTGGTCATATATGCCTACAGTCATCTGATGTCCTTTTTAAATCTTTTTTCCAACTCCTCTGATCTCACTTTCTTTCCATGTTTGGCAAGGTTCTTTAGTGCCCCATCTGCCTTAGTTGCTTTCTACTTGAACAGTGTACCTATACTCTGATCGTCTGCCTACCCTGCTGCTTACCTGAAACCATCCGGCAGTAACCTCAATAACCTTCTTCTAACAAAGAATTTAATTTGATTTGACATTTATATGTAGCAAGTTCCCCGGTGCTTTTTGTTTCTGGTGCTATCCAAGGGCTACAGTGTCCTGAAGGGGGAGACCATACTCCTTGCCTTCGGGATATAGAAGAATGGGGGGGAAGACATGCTTTAAGGCCCTACATAGGTGGAATACTTAACAGTATGTGGATTCAGTCGCATAAATTCTCCCCAAGCAGCCCCTGCAGTGCAGGGTGGCCCCAAAGATGAATGGGGCCCACATGCAGCTGTTCCCATATCTTCTGTATGGACTTCCCCCATTCTAGAGGCTCTTTAAAAATTGTTGCTTGGGGGCCCATAATTTGAATTTCTGCTACTGTGTGAATTACAGATTTCTTTGTATCTTTCTTTCTCATCCAAGCACTTTTCAGTCACCCACATGAGTTCAAATCCAGTTCAGGTTTTGGCTGTATAAACAAAATAGTCTTTACTGAGTGATCATAAAACAGGATAAAACTGTTCTTGTCATAGATGAAATGAAGAGAAAAACCTCAAGGCTTGAAACTACTACTTTTTCAATCAAATCCACATCTGGGAATTCCTCCTTCCAGTCTCCAAAGCAGGACTCTTTCTGCTTCTTTTGTCAGGAATGTTCTTTCTCCTCTAGTTTGTTCTCACAATCAGGAACTCCTGCTATCAAGATTCTTCAAATCATCTCCTCGTTTCAACTCTATCATACACATGGTTTTCTGAACCTAAGGGGAACTCTGAATAGGCCCCTTCCCAATACCCTTTTTTTCTTCCATCTAGATGAGCCTCATGGGACAACTGAATTACGACTCTAAAGGGCCTCTCCTGGCTTCTCTAGCTCTTCCAGCTGATGCTCCCAACAGCAAGACCTTTACTGAGAAATCCAAGTTCTCTGTTCCTTCAGTGCCCATTCCAACACAGCAGGTTTCAGAAGTGAAATTCTTTGCTCCTCAGATTTCAAGGGCTTTTTCCCTTCAGCCTCTTATAAGAATGAATGAAGTGACACATTTCCGTGTCTTTAGGGTTGGGAGTGGTCCCAGAGGACTGGAGAAAGGCACATATGGTTCCTTTCCACAAAAGTGGAAATAAGGATGAGTTTAAGAGCTACAGGCTGGTTAGTCTGACCTCTGTGATGAGTAAATGAATGGAAACACTGCTAAAATAGAAGATAGTGAGGTTTCTGGAGTCCAATAGATTGCAGGATCTGAGGCAGCATGGGTTTACCAGAGGTAGGTCTTGTCAGACAAATTTGATTAATTTCTTTGACTGGATGACCAGAGAGTTGGACCGAGGGAGAGCCCTAGAAGTGATGTACTTGGATTTCAGTAATGCCTTTCACACCGTTCATAAAAAAACTGAGCACCCTAGGGATGGGCTGAGTAAGAAATTGGTTGAGTGGAAGGTGATAAAGTGTACAGGTAAATGGAGCTCACTCCAAGGAGAAGGATGTTACCAGTAATACGCTGCAGGGATCTGTCTTTGGTCTGATTCTTTTTTACATCTTTGTAGTGATATTGCGGAAGGGCTATCGGGTAAGGTTTGCCTCTTTGTGGATGATACCAAAATCTGCAATAGAGTAGACACCCAGGAAGGTGTAGATAACATGAAGAGGGATCTAGCTAAGCTTAAAGAATGGTCGAGAATTTGGCAGCTGAGATGTAATACTAAAAAATGCAAGGAAGTGGTACAGTGTAGGAGGCGAAGTACGTCTGTTCATGAAAGAAGAGTGGGACCTGGGCATGATTGTTTCTGATGAGATTAAAGTCACTAAACAGGTAGAAAAGGTGATGGCAAAATCCAGAAGGATGCTTGGGGGCATATGGAGAGGAATGATTAGCAGTAAAAAGGAGGTGATAGTGCCTCTGTGTAAGTCTCTGGTACGACCTCATTTGGAGTATTGTGTGCAATTCTAGAGACCACACCTTCAAAAGGATATAAACAGGGTGGAGATGGTGCAGAGGGTGGCTACTAAAATGGTAAGTGGTCTTCATTATAAAGCATATGGGGACAGACTTAAAGATCTTAAAATGTATATGTTAGACGAAAGGCAGGATACAGGAGATATGATAGAGACATTTAAATACCTCTGTGGCATAAATGCACAAGAGGATAACCTCTTTAGATTGAAAGTAAGCTCTGCAACAAGGGGGCATAGGATGAGGGTGAAAGGGGATAGACTCAGGAGTAATATGCACAAATATTTCTTTACAGAAAGAGTGGTAGAGTAGGGGTAGTAGAGACAAGGACAGTAGCAGAAATCCAGAAAGAATGGGACATACACAGAAGATCTCTAAAAGAAACAAAGGGGTTATAGTAGTTGATATGGAAGGGCAGACTAGATAGGCTGTATGGTCTTTTTCTGCTGATATGTTTCTATGTCCTCTCCCCAGTGGACGCCAACCACCACCCATCATAGGACTCCAAACACCACCTAGAATTTTGCTTAGGTGAAAAGGGAGCAAAAGACCACAACCTCTTAGTTTTTGTTTTATCCATAGACTACTCCATAAACCTGGATCCAGCTATTTTGGAGCATTATGCTCTCTCGATAGTTTCATAGCAAGGAGGCAAATACCTAAAAAACCTCTTTTTCCTTGACACCCAAGAATGGTTTGGCACTTCATGGTCCAAACTTCACAAGGCCTGAGACTGTGGGCTGTTTCTATTTGCTTGCTTTTGGATGGCAGAAAAAAAGTCAAAAGAATTTCCCCCTGAAAACATCCTCCTCTAAGTAACATCACCAACTCCTCCCTGGCACTTTCTCATTGGTGAAGCAAGCTAGAAAATCATTCCCTCATACTGTATTATACAAACGTCTGCGCAACTGATACCCCTGCAGTTCAAATCTGCATAGTAAACTCATCAGATATTTAGGAAATATCTAGAACACCAGTCTGCAGGAGCTTCAGCTCCTGGGAGGTCTCTGCTGTGAATTGTTTATGGGATTTTGTATGATATGATTACTGTGTTCTTTTTATGGAGTACTATACATTGTAATGTGAGTAGGCTAGTTTTTTTTATTAGCCTTTAGACACTACCTTAGTTACATAATAGTGCTACTGACATTGTGGTTACGGCTGCTTTTGGGTTTGGACACCATTTGTAGAGGTTGTTGAACAAAGCCAAAGGGCTTTTCTAACATTTTTGTATTTAACACTTTGAATTTTAGGAAAGATTCCTTTGCAGATGAATGCTTCAACTGTTGGATCTCCTCTTAATACAACTTTGCTAGTGAAATACAACTAGTGGGGGGGGGGGGCGGTATTTGCTCAGTAAAGTATTTTGGTTCCTGTTTTGCTTTGATTTACGATGTACTAAGCCATTCTGGGATTAATGTACCTGAGTTTTGAGTGTCAGCAGGGGTAGTGCGGCGATAGACATTTGAGATCCTAAGTGGAATTGGTTGAACTAGTGGAACCATTTATTGCTGAGTCACGGGTCATGATAGTTTGAACACTTTTCCCTTACTTCATTGACTTATTAAATATACTTTCTTAGGCAATAGTTTTATATTTTCTATAAACAGAAGCCCTCTTTACAACAAAAGACAACATTCTCCCCCCCAACCACTGTAACAATGAACAATACACAAGTGAAAGTCCAGAATGAGATGATTTGCCTTGGCATCACCCTAGACTGACAACTCTTCTTCAAAGTCCATATAAACAAAACCGCCAAAGCATTATATTACAAAGCAAAAACGCTGCAACATCTCTGCTCACTCCTTGAACTACCACACTACTGCAACTTGATCTACCAGGCTACAGCAACACTAAACCCACTACAGACTGCTCTCCACGCAGCATCAGGCATCCTTCAGCGGGCAACCAGACAGGACCACATTACACTCATCCTCAAACAACTCCATTGGCTACCACTCCCAGTTGGATAAAATACAAAACCCTCCTCCTGACATCCACGCAGACCCCCCCACAAACATCCACGCCCTGCTTCGAATACCCCACCCTGACAGATCAAGACGTGCCTCTACAAGGAACACCCTCATCATCCCACACGCCAGAACCAAATTCAATCAACAAGCATGTACCCATGCTTTCCAACTCTACACATCTTCAATTTGGAACACACTGTCAGATCTGCTAAGAGACATCACCGACCTCGGCATCTTCAGAAAGCACCTAAAGACGCACCTCTTCTCGGAACATTTCAGCCCCACCACATAACCCCCCAGGATCACCACAACTGAAACATGCTGTATGTAGTTACTCTTCTCCATGAAACCTAAACCCTGAAAGTGTAAATTCTATACATAAGTGAAGGTCAATATTTATCCAGCGCATTACTGTATATAGTTCCTGCTTCAGTGTAAAATGTAAGTATCCTGTTTCAACGTAAACTGCCTTCACCTTGTGAAAGGTGGCATATAAATAAAACAAAATAAATAAATAAATAAATATCAGTTCTGGTGGCTCTGTCTCCATATGCTTTATGACAAAGGCCATAGACCATTCTATTTGCCACCCTTTTCACTGACCCCATCCTGTTTATATCTTTTTGAAGGTGCAATCTCCAGAATGATATACGGTTCTTTAATGTGTTTTCACCAGAGACATTTGTCTGCTAGCTATTCCTCTCCCTATGCTTACAAGCCTCCTTTTGGCTTTTTCCATCTCCTTTTCTGTTTGGCCACCTTAAGATCATCAGATACAATTACCCCAGGTCCCACATTCTTATGGAAAAGTCCACTATTTTTTGAACTTTTTTATGCAGAAAATAAAAGCAGTCCCGTGGAGATTTAACTTGCACTTAAATCACCAAAGTTGAGCATACTCTTTTTATGTAACCACTCCTTCTGATGCTCAGAAACATGCATTTTTCTGTTTCCATTTCTCAGTGGTTCAAGAGGGTGGCAAATCTGACAAACAACTTTAAGACTGATATCTTCAATTGATGCCCATCATCTTAATAATCAATGCTCCCTTAATTTGCACCGATTGAAGATATTAATCATAAAGTTGTATTTAGGATTTGCCATCCTCTTGAGAACTGCAAACAGTAGCGGATGCTATTTAAACAAGCCGAACCCTGAGGCATTTTCAATAATAAAACTTAACACTGAGTTGGGCCAAATAGTGGTGGTTTTTGAGCATCATACATAGTGGTTGCTTAGGATAAGTACTTTTGACTTTTGTGATTTAAGTACGAGTTATAACTCCATGGAACTGAATTTTATTTGCTGCATAAAAAAAGTTTAGAACATAGTGGACTCTTCAGAGGAATATGGGATTGATGAATGATTTGGTAAGCTCCTGAACGACCAGTATCATTGCTGGCAAATAGAGTTCAAATGTCTCATGGTTCTACTTATCACCATTTATGAGTCTGGGCTTATAATGCTTTGTCTTTATAAAATAGGCAGCTTCTTGGACTTGTCACATACGTGCCCTATTATAAGACTAGCCACACAATATCTGGGATTTCCTGTTATGTACTCCAGGGGATATTATATTAATCAGGACCCTGTACATCAATGATTCTCAATCCAGTCCTTCAGTATCCCCTAGACCAGTTGGACTTTCAGCATATCCACAATGAATATGCATGAGGCAGATTTGCATGCACTGTCTCCACATCCACTCCACCACCCACCAAAAAATGCCTCAGCTGCCGGCTATTAATGATAATGTCATGGAGGTTACAAATCATCTTGGTACCTTTTCACTCCATGGAAATGTTGGAAGCAGCACATGTTTATTTAAACTGTACTGTAATTCCCTGAGCTACCATTAAAAGATGGCACTTAAATCGATAAAAGCAGCATTCCTTCCGACATGAAAGCAATGAACAAGTCCTTCTGTGTAAATATTTTGTTTCATAAAATACCTGCATTAACATATTGCTATAATAACAACACTCAATCATGTCGAGCTAGCTGGCACAGACTCCAGCTTTGGACACTGTTTTCAATGTACTAGTTTAGCTTTAAACTATTTTAACTCTTAGAATCAGAAACATTCTGGCAACCTTTACGGGTTGCTGAAAGGGCATTGTAAATGCATAACCCTAAAACTTGCTTTTCAACTTGATGGCCTGTGAAAGACTGCTGTAAGTACTTAGGGGACGGAAACATTTCAAGAGACAAAAGGCCAGACATAGATTTATACCGAGGTTTTAGAAGCGGAAGATTAATTTTGTGTGTTGATCTGAATATATTAGTCTTAGTGTAGCATCCATTAACCCTTTAACACCTATAATCCATTACATTCCAGCAGAGTACAAGATAGGCACAGAGTTAGCGTTAAAGAAATATGTTGCATGCCTTCATATAGACATGTAGAAGTAGGATATGATAGGCTTGCAGGTCCAAATCTGCTATCTAGTGGGTCTGATTTACTTCTTGGTGCTCACAACTAGGGATCCTCTCAAGCAGTATTTATTCGTCTGATTAATATGGATGTTTCTTCTGTATATAATACACAAATTCAAATCTCAAAAGGGAGTTTTTTGATCCATCGTATTATTCCTCTTCAAGGAACATAAGTAAATGAGTATAGTAAGATAGTAAATGAAGGCAGATAAAGATCTGCATAGTCCATTTAGTCTGCCCAGTGAGATGGCGAGGGTTGTACCCGCTGCTCCATGCAGGTTACTCTTCTGTGCCTTTGTTTAGGTTGTACTTGACCCTCTTTATTTTCTGATGTGTAAAAGTTATTTGTTTGCTTTGGTTCTTTTTGCTCTAAAAGGGGACCTCTGTGTCTGTTCCATGCCTTTTTAAATTGTGTCACTGTTTTTGTCTCCACCACCTCATACTTCTTCTGGTGCAGACCCCATATTATTTCGGTCACTTTCCTCTGAACTGTTCAAGTCTTTTTACTTGTTTTGCAAGGTATTGTCTCCAAAACTGGACATAATAATCCAAGTGAGGCCTCACCATGACTTGTCCAGGAGCATTAATACCTCTTGCTTTCTGCTGATATTCCTCCCCGATGCCTCCTAACATCCTTCTGGCTTTAGCCACCATCTTGTTATTTTGTTTTGTCACCTTGAGATCCTCAGATTTCTTGAAGTCCTTTTCCTTGTCTGCGCACATCATTCTCTCACTACCTATTGCATATATGCCTTTGGATTTCTGAATCAGAAATGCATGATTCTGCACTTCTTTGCATTAAATCTTAACTGCCAAGCTTAAACCATTCAAAAGTTTTTTTCCTATTTATTATTTATTGAGTTTTAAAACAAAACATGCAAACAAAAATGTCACATACTGAATCCAGCAAATAATGGCAATAACCAATAACGAGCAATCACAATCCATATATAATTACAATGCAAAGTATATCTATCCCTACGTGGGCATAAATGAGGAGAAAAAGGGCAAGCGAGAGCTGATATCCAAGGAAAACAACTTTAACAGCAAATAAACTATATACATGCAAAACAGGCTATAATTTTAATGTGCCTTCAAACTACCTATCATTACTGACCTGAGCAGTCTCCCTGTCACTGGCCTGTTCCTGGGCAACAATATGCTCTTCAAGTTGCCTTGACTCTAGAAAAACATAGGGTCCCTTTTACTAAGCACTTAGCTGAAGGTATCTGCTGCATGACCCATTTTATTCCTGTGAGCTGTGTGGCAGATAGCTTGAGCTACGTGTTAGTAAAAAAGGCCCATAGTCTTGCCCCCTATATTTAATAGAAACATAGAAACATAGAAATATGATGACAGAAAAAGACCACATGGCCTATCTAGTCTGTCCTTCCATAACAGCTACAACAGTCCCCTTTTTACCTTTAGAGATCCTCTGTGTTTGTTCCATGCTTTTTTGAATTCAGTTACTGTCCTCATCTCTACCACCTCCACTGGGAGACTATTCCACGGATCCACTACTCTTTCTGTAAAGAAATATTTCCGCATATCATTCCTGAATCTATCTCCCTTCACTCTCATCCCATGTCCCCTCGTAGCAGAACTTGCTTTCAATTGAAAGAGGCTCTCTCCCTGAACATTTATGCCACGGAGGTATTTAAACATCTCAATCATATCACCTCTATCCCGCCTTTCCTCTAAGGTGTACATATTAAGATCCTTAAGTCTGTCCTCATATGCTTTATAATGAAGACCACTAATCATTTTAGTAGCCACCCTCTGCATCGACTCCATCCTGTTCACATCTTTTTGAAGGTGCGGTCTCCAGAATTGCACACCATACTCCAAATGAGGTCGCACCAAAGACTTATACAGAGGCATTATCACCTCCTTTTTTCTGCTAGCCATTCCTCTCCATATGCACCCAAGCATCCTTCTAGTAAATATAATATTTACTTGGGAATTTCAGAAAGAAATTCATCCCCAAAGCTAATGTTCTGGGACAAAACTGAAGAAAGTCCTTCCTGATTTTCTCAGATATATCAGGAAAGACAAAATAATGTGACTATGAAATGTCTTCATTCTAGCAGCAAAAAAACTCAAATTTTATCTCTATCAGAGGTTGTCACAAAAGAAGCAACAAAAGTTATCCTATTGTGAGTCTCTTCTAGATAATCTAACTGCAGAGTCAAATTTAGAGATTCCTGTTCTGCCCCATCCCTCTCCCATCTAATTTCCTTACCAAGCCTACCACATAGTAGGCCCTAGAAACAGTCAGGTGGGTGGGGAGTTCCAACCTAAGATATCCCGAAAATTCAGTTTTAGCATCTCCTAGAGCATTCTAATTTTTATAGATCTTTTATCAAGTTGTCAATTCCCTTTGAGCTGTTCACTTTTGAAAATTTTCGTGTCATTCACAAAAAGACAAACACTTTCCTTTTAACCCTTTGGCAATATCGCTCACAAAGACACTGAATAGTACTGGTCATTTTCCTTTCCTCTGAGTGAATTCCATTTAGCACCACCCTCTGCCATCTGTCAGTCAACCAGTTTCTGATCCAGTTATCTTATAGGTGCCGAGCGCTAACTGTGCAGCTTGCAATATCAGTGCTGCACGGTTAGCGCCAGTCCCTGCCTCTGCTCCTCCCCGGAATCCCCCCCCCCCCCCGGCATGCCCCAGTGCTAGCCGGCTAGCATTGGGGAGCATAGAGGAAATAGCTGGGGATATTCGATGGCACCATCCGTGTATGTGCCGTCGAATATCCGGTTAGCAGGCATTTACACGGTTGACTGGCTATTGACCATGTAAATGTCTTTTGAATATTGGGCCCTTAAAAACATAAAAGGTACTAATAACAAACTAATCTTTTACAAAGTCAGAGAAACTATAGAACTAGAAGACAGGAAATGAAGCTGCAAGGAGGTAAACTTAAAAGTAACATCAGAAAATACTTTTTCACGGAAAAGGTGACGGATGCTTGGAATGCCCTCCCAGAGCAAGTGCTGGGAACAAAAACAGTGATGCAGTGGAGCTTACAATCTAATCAAGACAGACAACACATTAGACACAGGAAACCACTAGGGGGAATGGTAAGGAAACACAAAGGAGACCAGGCGAGTCAAGATCCGAAAGCGGCAGCGAAGAACTGAGTTTTCAGCCTGGATTTGAAAAGGGCCAGAGAAGGTGCCTGATGTATAGATTCAGGTAGTTTGTTCCAGGCATAAGGAGCAGCAAGGTGAAAGGAGTGAAGTCTGGAGTTAACAATAGAAGAGAAGGGCACAGATAGGAGCAATAGATAGTGGTGAAGTTCAACCGGCAGTTAGCCGAAGAGCAACTTAGACCAGCTTTTCAGGCAGCCTAGGTTTTCTGGATATGTGCTGGTTAGAAATCACTGCTATCTGGATAAGGTCAGAATTGATCTGGATAGAGGAGGTATCACCCTCGCTCTGCCCATAGACCATCCCTGCTCTAACTGGACTGGCGGTCTGTGGAGTTATTCAGCAGCATCGTCCAGAGAGTGTATCATTATCTGGAGAGCTCCCTGTGGGCTATCTGGATAAGAGTTTGGAATACCGAGCCCTATGGAGGGCATATTCAAAGTGATGAATGTGGTCAGCAGACCTGTTAATCACATTAATCATGGGAGAGTGGGATATTCAGCAGTACATAGCAGGTTTATGCACTGAATAGCCCCCTTTAACACTGCCAGAAGCCCCGATGCTAACCGTGTAGTATCAGGGTATTCCGGAGGCGTTCTGGGGGCTTCACGGCTGATAACTGGTCAGCGGTGAGATGAAGCTGTTGGCCAGTTATTGTAAACCGGCTTTAGGAATTTGAAAGGCTTGCCTTACTTTAGCTGAGTTAGCTAAATGGGCAGCAGCTTAAAATCACTATTGCCCGGTTAGCTAACACGCCTCCCGGGCACACCGGATATTCAATGCTGGAGGCCGGTTATGACCACAGCATTCAATATCTGGAGCTGTGTTTAAGCAGCGACAGCTGCTGCCTCTGACTATGCCCCTCCCTCAATGTTACTATCTGTACGAACTTACCTGGATAACGTTATCCATTCACCAGCTGGCTAAATGAGGCTCCAAACTCGGTGGTATTTGATCATTAAAATAGAACATTTTTCAGAGCTGAATTATCTCTTTATTTGCATAATATGCTTTTCTGTGCCAAAAAATTCTGTCTGCAAGTGGAGTGCGCATAAACCTGAGGGGAAAATAATTTTTCCATTCTTCCTGTGCTGTCTTTTTTAGTTATTATTACAAGTGAGAACAAGGAAAAATTGGCAAATTGAAAACTAAAGATAGATGACTTTAATTATTCTGGATTCTTTGGTTCATCCAAGAACCTGATTTGCTTGAGGATGTTTAAAGTCTGGACTGTCAGAGGAAATTAATGAAATTCAACAGGCATTAGCTGAGAGCTGTCTGTTTTGCTGCCATGTCCTATCACATTGTTACTGTGAGTTCCTAACACAAGTGGACAGGCACCTGACATCCAAATCCTTTTAGGGAACTGTGAATTCCCCCTAAAATCACAGGGCAGAAATCATGGGTACTGCTGGATTCATCACTTACTTTGATTCCACAAATGCTTCTATCACCTGTGGCAACTAGGCAATCTCTTCCCCTGCATTGAGAAGGCTAATCTGATCACAGTGGTCAATGCTGTGATTGCATCACCGACAGACTATTGTGATGCTCTATTCATTAGTGCAATACTACAGCACACAACTGAGAGAGGGCTGCAAGCAATACCCTTGCTGCAAAAACTGCACAGTGCTCACCAGTACCCAGAAGAAGGGATAGAGGAGCTGCAGGCTGCACTGTGGATGAGGCGTGACTGCTGCCAGGGACCCAACTGTTGGTGGCAAAAGGAGGGACGAGCCACAGCCTGTGCTGGGATGAGGCCTACCTGCCCCTGGTGAACCTTCTGTCAGCAGTTGAGGGAAACAATAGTGGACCCAGACATCAGCAGATCAGAGAAAAAAGTTGGCAGTGACAACCTCCACTGAAATCTACTCAGTCCTCAAGGAAAGGTTGAGTATTTAGAGATTCCTCCCTGTGAAAAGATGTTTATATTTGCTCTATTTCTAGTATGTTGTATCAGTTTCTTTGTCATCTATTTGTGACCACTGTCTGCCTTACAGCATAGGGGACCACTGCAAGGACTACACAGAGGCAGGAGGTTACATCTGATTGGAGGTGAAGCCTTGTAGCACGATACAGGTGATCAGTGGTAGTAGTAGTAGTAGTAAGAGAGCTGCCTGAGACTATCAGAAAGGCCTTTGTCATCAAAACATCAAACTTCAATGGACTTTCTGCTCAGCAGAATTGTATCACAGCCATCAGTGTCTGGTGGTCCTGGGACTCCGGCAGTGTCTGCTACAGAGCAGGAGAGGGAGAAGCAACTGGAGCAGGAGAAGCAACTGGAGCAGCAGAAGCTACTATGACCTCCGCCGCAACAACCAATCGAAGATAGGCTCAGAGCTGCCTGGCTGTCCGAGCCGTGCTTGACTGACTGACTCATGGATCCACATTATTTTTTATTTTTATTTTTGTCACTCCCTAACCTTCTTCCCTCATACCAACTTCATCTTACCCTCTTCCTTATTACCCTCTCTCTTTGCTTATCTCTTCTCCAATCTTGTCTTCCTCCCTTTCCTCAGCTCTTGAATTCCACCATTTTCTTCATTTTATTCACCCCTCTCCCTCTTTTCTTAAAATACCTGATCCTCGTTTCTTCCATTCCGTCACCTCTCTGCTTCACACTCTTCTCCTCCTTCTCCTTTTTTCTGGTGACATTAATCCTAACCTTGGCCCCCCTAGACTATTATCTCACTCTCATTCCTCTCTCAACTGTTCTAATCTAATCTAGATTCCTATCCTCTCCCCTTCCTTTCTCCCTTTATTTTGTGCATTATGGAATGCACATTCCATTTCTAATAAAGTCCCCTTTACTCATGACCTTTTTCATTTCTAACTCCTTCAATCTTTTAGCTCTTACTGAAACCTGGCTCCTCCCCGATGACACTGCTTCAGTTGCTGCTCTCTGTCATGGTGGATACCAATTTTCCCACACTCCTCGTGCCACTGGCTGTGGTGGTGGTGTTGGGTTTCTGCTTTCTCCTTCCTGCCAATGCCAACCCCTCCTTATACCTCTGTCTCACTCCTTTGCCTCTGCCATCTGCCTTTTTAATCCATAAAAAAAAAAGAAGTCCTTATAGTAACCAAGGACCCAAACTTCACACCACCACCACACCTCAACTTAGGAACCACACAAATACAAATACAACCACACATAAAATACGTAGGAATCATCATAGACCAAGCGCTCACACTCAAGCAACAGATCAAAAAGACTACCGGAATAATATTCCACAAGGCAAAAACAGTACAACGCCTCAGGCCTCTCATTGAGCCACAGGACTTCAGGACAGTCATGCAAGCTATGACACTCCCCCACTTGGACTATTGCAATATAATCTATCACGGACTACCCGCCACCCACACCAACCCACTACAAACTGCCTTAAATACCACAGCAAGAATTATCCAGAAAGCAAAAAAACAAGATCACATTACCCCAGTCCTGAGAGAACTGCACATACTCCCTCTCGAAGCAAGAATCAAATATAAATCAGCCCTACTTATCCACAAAGCCCTCTATCAAAGACTTCCTAGCTCCGCACTCTACTGCCCCAACCCACCCACTACAGAACAACCAGACAAACCACCAGCAACACCCTCACCATCCCACACGAACGAACCAAATACAATCAATGGACCTGCAAGAGATCTTTCGAACTATACGCACCATCCCTCTGGAACTCCCTACCAAGTCAAATCAGAAACAACAGAGATCCTTCAACATTCAGAAAACAACTAAAAAACAACCTATTCCAGGAATACCTCAGACCAGAAACAAACATCCATCACTGACTACCCCTCCAGACCCTCTAACATACCCACAGATCTACCTACTAAGAGACTGATGTCCATTGTTTAAGTCCTTAATGTCTGTTCAGATCTTTAATGTTGGCCTCCCCGGTGACAGCCCCTCCACCCTAAGAATTGATTACTGTCCCCCCCCCTTTTTTGATGTTGGGCCGCTTTGACCTGGTGAAAAGTGGGATATAAATACAGTTAAATAAATAAAATAAATAAACATTACCTCTCCAGATAACTGCTATTTAGAGATCCCCTGATAAGTTCACCTCTACCTTCCTCACTGACTTTTACTCCTGGCTTTCCCTATTTCTAGATTCTTCTTCCCCTTCGCTCATTCTTGGTGACTTCAATATTCATGTTGATAGCCC
This sequence comes from Ichthyophis bannanicus, assembly GCA_033557465.1. Lineage (NCBI taxonomy): Eukaryota > Metazoa > Chordata > Amphibia > Gymnophiona > Ichthyophiidae > Ichthyophis > Ichthyophis bannanicus. The sequence goes on from CM066032.1 coordinate 1,709,356,467, forward strand.
TTCTGACCCCCAATACTTCTAAACTCCTTTCCCTTACCTCCTCTTTCAATTTCCAACTTTGATCTTCTGCTCCTACTCATCAGCGTGGTCACTGCCTTGACTTAGTTTTCTTCTCGGTTTACCCTCAAATTTTCATACCTCAGCTCGGTTTACCCTCAAATTTTCGTACCTCAGCTCTTCCCTTATCTGATCATCACCTCTTAAGTTTCACACTTCATCATTCCCCACCTCAACTCCGCTCTGTCTCCTCCTACCTTTTCAGGAATCTTCATGCTATTGATCTATTGGCTCTTTCCACTATCATCTCATCCCCTCTTTCTTCCACTTTGTCTTCTAAATCTGTTGATGAGGCTATAATTTCATATAATACCGCCCTCTCCTCTGCTCTAGATACTCTTGCTCCACCCATCCCATGCTCTGTAAGACGTACTACATCCTAGTCCTGGTTGTCCTCAACTACCCACTATCTCTGTTCTTGTGTCCACTCAGCTGAGTGCATTTGGCTCAAATCTCACTCCTCTGACTTTCTTCATTTCAAATTTGTGCTTACCTCCTTCCAGTCAGCCTTAGCACTTGCCAAGCAAAACTATTATTTCCACCTGACTACTTCTCTTGCCACTGACCCCTACCGTATTTTCTTTACATTTAACTCTCTCCTCAAGGTGGCTCCCCCTCAAACCCTCCCTTCTCTTTCTGCCCAAACCCTAGCTAACTTTTTCCATAACAAAATCCACACGATTACTCTCCATTTCCCTAAAACAACTTCATCCCCTCTTCTTCCACCTCGATACTAACTTTTCCCTTCAATCTCTATTACCCTTTCATCCTTTCCCATAGTAACATAGTATATCATGGTAAATAAAGACCAGCATGGTCCATCTAGTCTGCCCAGCAAGGTGGCTAGGTGCACCTGCCACTCCGTGCAGGTCACCACTCCACATGCCTTTGTTAAGGGGTGTAGCCACTCTCTATGCAGGTCACTCCTATTTGTTGAGCTATAAGAAATAGTTACATTTATTTTTATTTTATCCTGTTGCTATAAAGGGATCCACTGTGTCTGTCCCATGCCATTTCTAACATTAAATCTCAGCTGCCAAATTCTAGACCATTCTTCAAGCTTAGCTAGATCCTTCCTCATGTTATCTACACCTTCCTGGGTGTCTACTCTATTGCAGATGTTGGTATCATCCACAAAGAGGCAAACCTTACCTGAAAGCCCTTCTGCAATATCACTAACAAAGATGGTAAAAAGATCCCTCGGGCACAGCACTGGTAACCTCCTTCTTCTCAGATTGAGCTCCATTTACCTGTACCATTTGTTGCCTCCCACTCAACCAATTTCTAACCCAAGCAGTAACTTTAGAGTTCATCCCTAGGATGCTCAGTTTGTTTACAAGTCACCTGTGAGGAACAGTGTCAAAGGTTTTACTGAAATCTAAATACACCACATCTAGGGCTCTCCATCGGTACAACTACCTGGTCACCCAGTCAAAGAAATCAATCAGATTTGTCTGACAAGACCTGCCTCTGGTGAATCCATGCTGCCTCGGATCCTGTAATCCGCTGGACTCCAGAAACCTCACTATTTTCTCTTTCAGCAGCGCTTCCAATAATTTACTCACCACCGAGGTTAAACTAACCGGCTTGTAGTTTTCAACCATATCCTTACTTCCGCTTTTGTGTAAAGGAACCATATGTGCCTCTCTCCAGTCCTCTGGCACCACTCCCGACTCCAACGAGGCATTGAAAAGGTCAGTCAGAGGAGCTGCTAGAATGTCCCCAAGTTCCCTTAGTATTCTTGGGTGTATCCCATCTGGTCCCATTGCTTTGTCTGCTTTAGGGTTAGCTAGTTCCTCAAGAACACAGTCTTCTGAAAGTTGTTCACGATGCCCCTTTTTTCTGTTCCTGTTTGTGGGTGTTTTCTGAGATCCTGCTCCTGGTTCCTCATCTGTGAACACAGAACAGAAATATTTGTTAAGCAATTCCGCTTTATCCTCATCAGCTTCTAAATATTCCTCCCCTTCAATCTTGAGTTTGACAATGCCAATTTTGCCCTTCCTCTTCTCACTAACATATCTGAAAAATGTCTTATTTCCCCTTTTTATTGCATTGGATAGTTCCTCCTCTTTTTGAATCTTTACTTTCCTGACTACTTTGTTAGATTCTCTAAGTTTTTCCAAATAGAGATGCCCGTCTTGGACAGATGGATGCCATCTCTGTTTTGCAACCCTTGGAACAGCATCCCATTATGCAGGAAACCAAAATACTCTTGATGGCACCATCCATGCAGTCATGCATTTATCTCCAGGATGCTAGCTTCTCTGCCTTGGCCTTTACCCTCAAAAGGGAGGATTGAAGAGAACACCACCTGCACCCTGATCTGCTTCACCATCTGTCCCAGAGCCATGAAGTCACATTTGAAACACTCAGAGGGATACCTGGCAGTATCATTTGTGCCGATATGGATGAGTAACATCCGGTAATAGTCAGTGGGCTTGATGAGTCTCGGCAAACTCTTCATAACATCTTGGATTTTGGCACCTGGCAGACAGCATACCTCTCTGGACATCAAGGCTGGTCAGCAGATGGATGCCTCAGTACCCTTCAGAAGAGAGTCACCAACCACCAATACACTTTGCTTCCTTGTTGTCACTGTTTCTGCAAGTTTTGGGTGCCCAAGCTGTGGTTCATCCCTTTCCAGGGATGCTTTCACCTCCTCCACTTCCAGGGCTGCATAATGGTTCCTCATTTCAAGAGCTGGGGGAGTTGGATTGGTGATTCTGCAGGCCCTGGTGACTCGTGTCCAACCTTCGTCATTCTGTAGGTTCCCATCTTCTCATCTGCTGGAGATCTTGCGTGTTTCAAGAAGCATCTCATCAATGTACTTGAATGCTCTTCAGCCTTGCCACTTCTTCTCTGAGCTCCTCCACTTGTTTCCTGAGAACTTCAGCTTGCAGGCATCCTGCACATGGAACTGGTCCCTCAGCTAGTATTGGGATCACTGTCTAGACAGAGGTAGAAGCTGTAACGGGGGCAACAACTTTGGTGATATGATTTTTCCCAGTCATTGTTCAGTTGGTGGAGCTAAGGTACCCATTGAAGCAAAAGAGAGAGAGACCTAGCAAAGTACCAGCCAGTTTCCCAGCTGTACTTTCAGAGAAAAAGCAGTTAACCTCTTTTAAGTGTGTTCTAAATGTGCTGCTCCAAGCCCCTGTGTGTAGCTAATTGGGGAGGTGCCCTATAAAGCAAGGCTGCTCACATGGGGTGGCGGAGGGGAAGGAGGGAACTAATGAGGTGTCAGTAGCTTCAAAGAGCTAAGAAAGATACTAAAAGCAGAGTTTTAAACCTACACCATTACAGAGAATATTTCCCCTTTTAAACTAAAGCACCAAAAAGAATGTTACTTTGTTTAAAAAATTACAGGCAGAGAGGTAGTAATTAAAAGCCACACACTCTTACCTTTGCTTGAAATGCAGAGCTGGCTCACATCAGGACATTCTGTGGATGGAGTGGAAGGGGCACCAAGTGATAACAAGGCAGAAGCAGCTAGCATCAGAGCATTCCGTGGGCAGAGCATAGGTGGCACCTAGCGATAACTAGACAGCAGCGGCTAGCATCAGGGCATTCCATGGGCAGAGCATAGGTGGCACCTAGCGATAACTAGACAGCAGCGGCTAGCATCAGGGCATTCCATGGGCAGAGCATAGGTGGCACCTAGCGATAACTAGACAGCAGCGGCTAGCATCAGGGCATTCCATGGGCATAGAAGAGGCAGCACCAGTGATAACCAGGCAGCAGCAGCTAGCATAAGGGCATTCCGGGCACAGAGCGGAGGTGGCACCCAGCGATAACCAGGCAGTAGCGGAGATCAACAGAGCATTCCATTGGTGGACTGGAGGCAGCACCCAGTGATAACCAGGCAGCAGCAGCTAATATCAGGGCATTCGATGGGTGGAGATGAGGTGGCACCAGCGATAACCAGCCAGTAGCAGCTAGCACCAGGGCATTCTGTGTGTGGAGCATAGGCAGTACCCAGAAATAACCAGGCTGCAGCGGCTAGCATCAGGTCACTTCGTGGAAGGAACAGAGGTGCCACCAGCGATAACCAGTCAGCAGCAGCTAGCATCAGGGCATTGTGTGGGCAGAGAAGAAGCAGCACCAGTGAGATCCAGGCAGCAGAAGCTAGCAAAAGGGCATTCCATGGAAGGAGTGGAGGAGGCACCCAGCGATAACCAGGAAGCAGCGGCTAGCATCAGGGCATTAGGTGGCCAGAGTGGAGGTGGCACCCAGTGATAACCAGGCAGCAGCGGCTAGCATCAGCGCATTAGGTAGCCAGAGTGGAGGTGGCACTAGCGATAACCAGGCAGCAGCGGCTAGCATCAGCGCATTAGGTAGCCAGAGTGGAGGTGGCTCCAGCGATAACCAGGCAGCAGCGGCTAGCATCAGGGCATTAGGTGGCCAGAGTGGAGGTGGCACCCAGTGATAACCAGGCAGCAGTGACTAGCATCAGGGCATTAGGTAGGCAGAGTGGAGGTGGCACCCAGTGATAACCAGGGAGCAGCGGCTAGCATCAGGGCATTAGGTAGCCAGAGTGGAGGCATCACCAGTGATAACCAGGCAGCAGTGACTAGCATCAGGGCATTAGGTAGCCAGAGTGGAGGCGTCACCAGTGATAACCAGGGAGCAGTGGCTAACATCAGGGCATTCGATGGGTGGAGCTGATGTGGCACCAGTGATAACCAGGCAGCAGCGACTAGCATCAGGGAATTAGGTAGCCAGAGTGGAGGTGGCCCCCAGTGATAACCAGGGAGCAGCGGCTAGCATCAGGGCATTAGGTAGCCAGAGTGGAGGTGGCACCCAGTGATAACCAGGCAGCAGTGGCTAGCATCAGGGCATTTTGTGGGTGGAGCGGAGGCGTCACCAGTGATAACCAGGCAGCAGCGGCTAGCATCAGGGCATTTTGTGGGTGGAGTGGAGGTGTCACCAGTGCTAACCAGGCAGCAGTGGAAACCATCAGGGCATTCCATGGGCAGAGTGGAGGTGGCACCCAGTGATAACCAGGCATCAGCAATTTTGAGCTGCTGACCTGTTATTGCAAAGTGGTGAAAGTTAGGCACCTTCTTCTCTGTTATTGTGCCAGCCACCACCCCTGAAAAAATGCAATGTGTGCCTTCGAGTCAGTCCTGACTCCTGGCGACCCAGAAGCTCCTGGGTTTTCTTGGCAGTGTCACTGGAGGTAGATTGCCAGGCCTTTCTTCCGAGGCAATGGAGGGTTAAGTGACTTGCCCAAGGCCACAAGGAGTGCTAGTGGGAATCGAACCCTGGTTGCTTGGTTACCAAGCCAGTGTTCTAACCACTAGGCTACTCCCCCACCCCTGAATATCCCCCTAAATATGCAGCACCGGTATCCAGATAGTGGCCAGTGCTGAATATCTGGATAATGCCAGTATCAATGGCTTTGTCCGTATAGCAGTGATATTCAATTCACTGTCCAGTTAAAGGGAATTGGGCTTAGCTCATGCCTTTCTCAGAGTTCAAAGTGAGTTACTTTCAGCCTTTCTCTGGTCCTAAATTTTGGCAGATAACTAACTATACAGATAGTGAACTCAGTATCACTGCTATTTGAATAATTCAATGCTCTGCCCATAGTCTGCAGCAATACTATCTGCATATTGCCGAAATATAAAATATTGAATATCGAAGGAAAACCCTGGCCAGTGCTTCTTCTCTAGATAGAGTCTGGTGCGCTCTATCTAGATAGCTCTGTGACCACCGGTATTATCCAGATAGCAGGGATATTCAGTCCTCTCCAGATAAACTTAGGGCAGCCTTTTTGCTGTCCAGCTTTATGCAGGTAATTAGCTGGAGAGCAGACTGAATATCGCTGCTATTTAGATTCGATGCTCTGCCCATAGACTGCCTGACACTATCCAGAGGGTGCCAGGAGAGTATGTAAGATACAGTAGTGGCACTATTGAAGGATAGCCCTGACCAGTGCCATTTATCCGGATAGCAGATACATGCTTTCTAAGTACCGACCCCCTGTTAATATAATTCCTTTCTTAGTGCTAACTAGTTTGCAGCTGATTTTGCTTACAAGATTAAGCGCTTAATATCAGATCTCAGGTCGACAGCATCCCCCAACATCTCACCCAGTGAATCCGTAGGTGCTCTGTTAAACAACTCTGTTACATGAAACTGCTTCTTCTGCTCTTACAAGCACATTTCTGCTTTCAACCCAGTTTTGCTTCTGCTCTTAGATAGGATGATTAAATCTGTCAGTCACTCCTCCTCTTTTGCAGATCTGATCCCCTGCTGGTTGCCGCTCTGCCAGAGCTACCACTGCTCTGTTTTTTAATATTACATGGTTACTACTAGTCTGCAAAGAGGTACTGTTCCCCCCTCCTGAAAAGAAGCCAGGCAGTCTTTATTCAGACACTCCACTGAGCTTTGTTCTATCGTCATTCTGCCATTCGTTGCCAAGCCTTTGGACAAGATGTAAAGAACCATCTGCTAGACTTCGTAAAGAAGACCAGTGTCCTACACCCAAAACAGTCCGAGTTCAGGAAAGGTCACAGTACAGAAACGGCTCTAGTAGCAGTGGTCAATGAGAGTAATATCTGCTTTCTCATTTTATTGTATATGTTGAAGTACAGTGTATGTTATATTGTCATCTGTTTTGAACTATGGATAGAACAGACTATAAATTTTTCAGTGACATGAGATCCGTATACATCTAGAAGAAGGAAAGGAAGTTGTCCTTGTATTGCTTGATTTGTGGGTTGCTTTTGATCTTGCTTGCCAATCTTTCCTTCTTGACAGATTGAAAGACATTACCATCTTCGAGTGGTTTTCCTCTTATTTATCGCAACACTCCTCTCGCGTAATGTTGAAGGTGAGACCTCTTCCTCTCCTGCTCTAATGAGCGGAATCCTTCAAGGATCCATCCTAACTCCAAAGCATTTTAATATTTCATTGGCCCCTTGGCCACATGTTTCATATATGTATGCAGATGATATCCAGATGGTTTGTACTTGTGATCCTCAAAGACTCTAAGATTAGTTTTACCTCACAAACTGAAGCTGAGCCCTTCTAAAACAGCGGACATTTTGTTCTCTCATAATAAACCTAAACTTCCATTTCAGGTATTTCTGGTATCCCAACTGTGTCACCACTCTGAGTTTCAATTTGAATAATAGACTTACTATGGGTCACAAATTTCCATTTTAACTAAAACACTTCAGTGCCGCATACACTTAATTTGCTCTGTGCAAATAGTCCTTGATAAACACACTCTGCACATCTCGATTTGTGCGTCCATGATTAGCAGAGTTGACTCCTGCAACTCACTTTATGATGAGATGCCTCTTGTAACTATTAAACATTTGCAACTTTTGCAAAACATTGCTGTGCAGTTGATTGCTGGTGCGAGAAAGTCAGATCATGTCACCCCATGCTGTCAAGAGTCTGGTGATTGGAAATCTCTTCCCTCTGTCTTAAGGGTTGAGCTTTGCTATCCTCAGTTCAAAAGTGCTGTTAAAACCTGATGGTTCATCACTGTGTAAGGCAGTGGTCACCAACCTCCAGAGGGCCGCGGGCCGCACAGCCGACTTCCGGGAGCCTCGCGGGCCGCACCCCCCTTCTCCCCGCCCCCGCAAAAAAAAAAATGCTCACGGGAGTAATTACACCACGCTCTAACCTGTATTTGATGAAGGCAAAACTGCTGCTTCTCCACTGGACTGATGACGAGACCTGCAGGGAACAGGAAGGTAAGCTCCTCCTCGCTCCCCATCGTGTAAATTCCTTGGCGGGCCGCACCGGGGTAGAGCCTCGCGGGCCGCACGAAGGGACCTCGTGGGCCGCAGGTTGGTGACCCCTGGTGTAAGGTAAAAGCTGAACCAAGGTCCAGCCATCATATTTGACCTTGACTAACTATTGATATCGCTGCTTGCCTAGGTGCTTGTGAGGGGCAGACGCAGGGCACTGCTGGAGAAATCCTGTTCCTTTTGGATCTCATTGCTTTAGCAGATTGTAACTCATTCCCTTTGTGCCCTTCCCTTATTATTGTGTCTACTACAGGCTCTATCTTTATTTCATTGTAAATAGCCTAGATGTGTTTGTAATTGTGGGTGGTATAACAAGTGCCTTTTAGTAATACACATATGCTTAAATTGTTCCTCAAATGCTTAGCTACAAGCAGCTTATTCATTTTAGTTTGGCAAGAATACTCTGGTATAATTTTAAGTTGACAGCATTAGGTTAGAAAAAGTGCTCGAGTCTTACAACTTGTAATATTAGGATACTGTTGCCTGTTTAACCCGTTAGGCTATAAATGCCTTGGAATGCATCTGGATATATTTAGAGGGTGTTTTTGTGAAATGCTAGGATTTTTTGGGGGGGTAATTTTCTTCTTGTTTTGTAGGTAAATTGCAAATAATGCTGGGCGAGTGAACGTTTGTTTATTAAATAAGAACAAATCCTTTCAGTGTAGGCAGGTCACTAACCAACTGACAAAACATCAGCCTCCGTACATTTCCCCTATATGTGTCAACAATTTTGAAGCTTTTTAAGCCCAAGGCCTCATGAATCTGCTGCATAGAGTGACAAGAAATGTTGAGAAGTGGCAGATGCCTTAGTTAGGAAGGATTAGCAGGATTCCAGAGGGATGGCAAGAATACACCAGCAGGCCGAGTAAGGCCTCAAGCTGTCAGGCTGTCAGTCTAAGACAAAGCCCCTTGCTGAATTCAAATTCCAAATAAGTGAAGTCCCTGTAGTCCAAAATGGCTCGCATACAGTTTCTGAGAACTGTAGTCATTTCCTTTAGTTGCTTTCCTTCAGCATGTACTGTGAAGTGAATTATTTTCTGTCATGACAATAAAATATAGCGCTGTGTTGTGATAGCCTGTTCTCAGAATCCCACAGTGGAAGGGACGCACTACTATATTCTGCTAGTCTGACAAAGAATCCAGGATCTTACTATAGTTACAGCAGTAAAATGTTTTGCACCCTGGAGAATTTCCCTGTTTTCCAGATTGAGTAAAACGGGAAAAAATGATTAGGCTGATGTATGTAGCTATGCATTTGGTGCTTTTAAATGAGTGCTTTTTCATTCAAGGACTGGTGACTCCCAAAAATTGCTCTACATACAGAGTTGTACATACGTATACTATAGGGGTGGGTTGGGGCAAGAGAAAATGTTATACAAAGAATGACAAAATCCACCCATAATCTGTATGATTTACCCATGCAAATGGCACCATATATATCTATATCTATATCTATATCTCAGGTATAAGTTTATACCCCTAACGTATGCATAAAAAGTTGTACATATGCATTAATGGTAATATTGGAGTCATTTTAGAAGCCTTGAATAGTAATTGTACATGTAAATAGCAGTATAATCTGATTTTAGAGTTTAGCTATTTACATGTAGAATTGCCACAAGACACACAGTGGCTGATATTCAGAAGGGCTTAGCTGGTTAGCAGGACCTACTAACTGGCTAAACCCCGGTGATCGTCCATTTTCTGTGGTACCATATGAACAGAATATCCCCACAGACAACAGGGAAGATGCTCAGTTAAATTCAGGGCATCCATGGGAGGAGTGGGGGTGTGCCAGAAGCTATCTGGTCAGTGGCAATAGTCAGCCACAAACTGGATAGCTAAACCGCATAAACAGGCTGATATAGAAACCCTGAGCTAGAGCCCAGTACTTAAAGCTCTAGCTCAGGGTTTCATAGCGTGTGTTAAACGCTGACTCTGCACTGGGATGCAATATGCAAATTACCCGGTCAGCGAAAGGTCAGTGTTAAACTGGGAGAGCAAGTCCAACACGTGCACAGAGAAGGTGGTGCAAGTTTGGCATGCTGTCCTCAGATGACCTAGGCATAGGGCAACACTCAGACCCCCCAAAAAGAAACAAAATCCCTGGTGGCCCAGTGGCCTGATCCCCCCCACCTACTCACCCAATCAAAAAATCCCCAATGGTTTGGTTGCCTCGATTCCCCCAAAAACTCCCTGGTGACACAGTGCCCCTCCCCAAAGACTTTTCATTTCACTCTAGTCATAAAAGAGAAATGCCCATTTTAGGGACAGCTACAAGGATGGGTTAATGGAATAATGCATGTTAATAGTCAAATAATTACTACTACGACTTATTATTATTATTACTCTGAAAATTACCCAGAAACGCAGAGAAGCTAAAGCCAGAGGAGAAAGAAAGACAATCGCAGAACTCAAAAGAGATTTACAATGTGCAGCAAGGAGAAGGAAAAGTACTATAATGACACATGCAAGGAAATAGAAGCAGAAACTATTAGAGGAAGAACAAGATTGGCTTTCCTAAAGCTACGAGAAATAAAAAATTCCATCCTCAAATTGGAATGTTACAAGATGCTCAAGGATCTATGTTGAATGATGCTGAGAAGATCAAGAAAAGGTGGAAAGCATATACAGAGTTTTTATATGATAAAGATCAAGTGGACCAAGAGCCATTTCAACCTGTACCTTATGATCGGGAACCATTGGTGATGAAAGAAGAAGTTGAAGCAGCATTGAAAGCCTTATCAAAGAACAAAGCACCAGGCATTGATGACATTCCCATAGAAATATTACAGCAATCTGATGCAGCTGTCACCGTACTTACAAGGCTCTGCCAAGAAATTTGGATGACAACATCATGGCCAACTGACTGGGAAAGATCTGTGTTTATATCAATACTAAAGAAAGGTGATCCAACTGACTGTGGAAATTATTGCACAATCGCTTTGATCCCACATGCCAGCAAGATTCTACTGAAGATTATTCAACAGACACTACAACCATACCTGGAACAAGAACTTCCTGAAGTGCAAGCAGGGTTCAGGAGAGGGCGAGGAACAAGAGACATCATCGCGGATGTAAGATGGATCCTGGAAAAGACTAAAGAATACCAAAAGGATATCTATTTGTGCTTTATCGACTATAGCAAGGCTTTTGACTGTGTAAACCATGAGAAACTTTGGGCTACATTAAAAATCATGGGTATACCAGAATACCTGATCGTTCTCTTGCACAATCTGTACATTGATCAAGAAGCAGCAGTTTGAACAGAACAAGGAGAAAGAGAATGGTTTAAAATAAGCAAAGGTGTAAGACAAGGCTGCATACTTTCCCCCTACCTGTTTAATTTCAATGCAGAACAAATCATCAGAGAAGCAGGATTGTATGAAGGCAACAGAGGTGTGAAGACTGGTGAAGACTCATCAACAACCTTCGCAATGCCTATGATACCACATTACTGGCTGAAAGTGAAGATGATCTGAAACATTTGCTTCTCACAATCAAAGAACATAGTCTCAAAATGGGCCTGCACCTTAATGTAAAGAAGACAAAGATCATGACAACTGGCAAAATCAACATGTACATCGTTGAAGGAGAAGATATTGAAATCGTGGACAACTTTAATCTACTTGGATCAACTATCAATAAAGAAGCAACAAGCAGTCAAGAAATCCAACAATGCATTGCTCTTGGCAGAATGGCTATGAAAGACCTAGACAAGATTCTCAAGAGATGTCTCTCTCCATACAAAGATTTGACTTGTTCAAGCCATGGTATTTTCAATAATATCATATAGATGTGAAAGCTGGACAGTGAAAAAGATAGGAAGAAAATTGATGCCTTTGAATTATGGTGCTGGCAGTGAATACAGCGTATATCATGGACTGCCCGAAGAACAAACCAGTCATTACTAGAGGAGAACAAACCTACGCTTTCTTTAGAAGCTCAGATGACAAGACTTTGACTTTCATACTTTGGACACATCATGCGAAGAGAGAGATCATTAGAGAAAGCCATCATGTTTGGCAAGATATAAGATCAATGCAAAAGAGGAAAGCCAGCGATGAGGTGGATTGATACAATAACAGCAGCTATGGGTACCAGTCTGTCAACAATAAGCCGCCTGACTGAAGACCGAACACAATTTAGTACAACTATCCAGAGGGTCGCCATGAGTCAACACCAACTCGACGGCACTTAACAACAACAACAACAACTACTTATTATTTGTATGGCCTGATGTACCAACTTAGGAAGTTTGTTCCAGGCATAAGGAGCAGCAAAGGTTTTCCTGGGATGCAGAAACTGATAGGGAGCCAATGAAGTGATTAATTTGTGTCAATTGACAAAAAAAAATGGTGTATTAATATTGTTACATTTTATTTTTTACTGTGATGCATGTTAACTAGCAATAAGATGCAACACAAGTAAATGTATGTAAAGCAACTCATTATTACACAGATTGTGTGAAACCCTGCTCTGTTTTTTTGGCAGCCTAAGCTTCCAGCCATCATACCAGAAGACAAATGCTAGGGCTGAAGGCTGAAGCCATCATTTTAGGGCATGAGTGTCCAGAGATCACTCCTGCTCTCCTTGTTATCTACCAAGACCCTGAGTTGTGAAATTTTTTCAGATGGGGATCAGGGAGCGGTAGATACTTTTTTAAAGCACTGACCTGACTTGGGTCCCACTGTCTTTGCTTTAATGCAAAAGTAGATTTACTGTCAAATTCACTATCCTGCTCTACTGAGATATCACAGGTTAGTGAATCCTACAGTAAATTGATGTGCAGTAAAACAGTGCATTAGTAACTTTGGACCTTATTGTAAACCACTTTAATGGTTTAACTCAATGGCGGTATGTCAGATCTTGAAATAGTCTAATATAGGCATAAAACATTTGCAATCTTTGTGTCCTATTCTAATCAACACTGAAAAAAGTTACATGTTCGATGCTCTGCTGACTGTATAACTCCTTTTTTTAAATATCCGAGGACCTTATATGAGTGGAGGGTAATTTTGTAAACTCCTGCATATTCTATGCATGTCCCTGTTTGTGCAGATCTGGACTGTTTTATAAAGTGAGGAACACAGTGCATCACTTTATAAAATAGTTGCATACCGACATGCCGTACTCTAGCTGCAACAGTTACGCCTGCCCTAGAGAAGGCATAGCTGGCGATGCCTAGACCGGCACACTGACACATGTGCGTCATTTATTTATTTTATTTATTTAGCATTGTTTATATACCGCTTTTCACTGGGTCAAAGTGGTTTACATTGAACAAGGTTAGATATTGTTACATTAGAATAGTTTTTCAACTTAAGGACATGCAACTTTAACATAAACAATAGTTCTTAAGTTCCCTCAAGCGCAAGACTTATGTACAGTATATACAGTGGAACCTGTTTTGTTGTTTTTTTGTTTGTAGGTACGTCAGGTATTGTGGAGCATCTTTATTCTGTTGGGGGGGGGGGATTAATTGGAGGTGCTGAGTGTTTGGTGAATAGGTAGTTCTTTAGGAGTTTATGGGAGGTGGGCTGGTCCATGATGTTTCTTATGGTGTCTTGAAGTGTGTACCAAGTGGATGGGACGTATAGTTCGAATGGGTGCATGCTAGTTGTGTAGATCTGTTTTTTGCGAGGGGGATGATGAGGATGTTCTTGCTAGATTGTCTTCTGATTCTGTTGGGTTGTGTTTTTTGGAGTAGGATCAGAGTTGATGGCTTTGAGGGTTAGGAGGAGGGTTTTGTACTTGATACGGCTGATTAGAGGTAGCCAGGGTAGGTGTTTAAGTTTGGGTGTAATATGATCATATATTGTTGCTTCTGTTAAGATATGTGCTGCAGTATGCAGGACAGTGCATAGGGGAGTAGGGTGGGTTGTGGGAGACCTTGGTAAATGGAGTTGCAATAGTCTATATGTGGGAGGATTATGACTTGGAATGCAGATCGGAATTCCTTTGGTTCTAGGAGGGGGCATAGGCATTGTACTGTTCAGGTTGTCTGAGCCAAATGTATAACTTATACATATAAGCCCCGATATCCAGATATACAGTACATATATGTATATGTATACATATGCATTGAATTTATACTTATATATTCAGTGGCACTAGCTCTGGGGGTTATTTTAGAAACCCTAGTAAAGCTTTGGATGTCTGAAAATGGGCGCACAGAAGTCCAAATTACAAGATTACAGATTTTAGAAACCAAGTATATGGTTGTCCTCGGTGTAAGGACAACTAAGTAGAGCGGGGGCAGGCTGGAGGAGTGGAGTGGGCAGAACCACCAAGATGCACGTTGTGGTGTGATTTCAGAATGAGACAAGCATGTCTGGCCCTGGTTGTTGATGTGCTCATGCCTTTACCTTCTTCTGATAAAAAACGGGGCGAAAAACAATGCTCGCTTCATGGCTTTTACGCTTCCAGGGGGTAGAGCAATATGCATTTTCATCGCTATAGTTATTATCTTCTGGATAACCAAACTGCTATGTAAAGACATGTGCCAAACATATTAGCGGGCCACTGCTGCATGTCTGAGTTTCCGAAATAGCTGGCTTGGACATACATGTCACTGAACATGGACGTCCCCCCTTCTGAAATATGCCAGCTGGTTCATCCAAGAACCCATTTCTATGGCTGTACAATTCAGGGATGCCCACATTTCTAAAGTAGCCTACAGCCAAGCACATATCCAGCCTTGCCAGCTGCACAGGCCTGCCTCCAGACCCGGCTGCTGGGACTTCCATCTTTCGTGGTGGGCTCAGAGTGATTTCAGACTGCATATATACATGCCCCCCTTCACTGCTGCCACTCGCCTGGATTTTTGGACATTCTGCTCCGGACTTCTCAGATTCTTCCTAGATGTCCCTTCTAAAATGCCTCTTGCACATGTAGAGTGCTGCTGAATATTGGAATAATCTGAAATGTCTAGATTAGACATTGAAAATCAACTTTCAGGTGTTGTATTGAATATTGGCTTTCTTGTGTCAAAGACAGTGGCTTCTTTTGCAAAGCTAACACTGCAGAAGGGGGATGGCGCTCACGTCTACTGGATGCTTTCTTCTGAGTCCTATCAATCTCAAGATCAGTGCAACTCCTCCTTGCTGCATTTGTAAGGTTTTTTTTTCAGTTAAGAGAATTAAGATCCCATTCAATTTTCTCTTTGCAAAGCTAATCAGCCTTTGAGAATGATTCCACCTTGCTCAAACATTTCTCCCAACTGACTAGAACATCAGCAGGAGATCACAAGTGACTGAAGAGGAATCTGCCAGGCTCTTAAAGGAACCTCAGTATAAACATGTGAGAAATCATAGCGGGGTTTCTATTTACTCCAGAGGAAAGGTGGGATAAGGGAGATATGATAGAGATATTTAGATATCTCTAAAGCACAAATGCAGAGCAGATAGACCCTGAATTGGCTGCAGAAAGAATTACTGGGATAGTTGCACCTGTGGATGGGCTCCCTTGATGTAGGGAGGGGCTCCCTGGACTTGTTGCATAAAGAATGACAGCATTGCTGGTCTTGCAGTAGGCATTTAATGCATTTAATCAAGTGCAATATATTTGAAGATTGTTGAAAAACAAAGGTATGGGGAAAGTAACCTATACTGTACAGCAGATACAACCATCCTAAAAAACAAAGATAAAGGGAAAGCACCTCCACTGCGATGCAGGTTCTGCCCATAAAACCCTACTGGGCAGACTGGATGGACCAGGTCGGTCTTTATCTGTCATCAGTGGCATAAATTCCTCCCAAAGCCCCCACAATGCAGGAGGGGGGAGGGCCACGTGGCAGCAGCACAGAAAACTTATTTTATCACATTTGCTGTGCTGCTCTACTCTTCTAAGTTTGCTGTGAGCCCGGCTGCGTTCCTGTGGCGAACACAGAAGAGAGAAGCAGCATGGCAAACATGATGAAATAAGTGTTGCCCCTGTATAGAGGGGCTGGGGCCCTCACAGGGGGGCCGCCGCCACATGGAGAGGTTGCCCAATGAGGGGGGGGGGCATACCGCCATTGCTACCATCTCTGCAACGACATTGGGAGACCCTCAGCCTAATTTTGCTTGGGGGGCTCGTCATTGTAACGTATGCCGCTGTCTGCCATCATATATTAGGATGAAGGTGAAAGGGGGTAGACTCAGGAGTAATCTAAGGAATTTTTTTTTTACAAAACGGGTGGTACATACTCCCAGTGGAGGTGGTGGAGACAAGGACTATAACTGAATTCAAGAAAGTATGGCACAGGTACAGAGGATCTTCGAGGAAGAAGAAGGGACTGTAGAACAGAGCAGTTGGTATGGATGGACAGTTTGGGTGAGCCATATAATCTTTTTCTATGTTTCTATGAAAGCAAGTTCTGCTACGAGGGGACATGGGATGAGGGTGAAGGGAGATAGATTCAGGAGTGATATGCGGAAATATTTCTTTACAGAAAGAGTAGTGGATCCATGGAATAGTCTCCCAGTGGAGGTGGTAGAGATGAGGACAGTAACTGAATTCAAAAAAGCATGGGACCAACACAGAGGATCTCTAAAGGTAAAAAGTGGACTGTTGTAGTTGTTGTTATGGAAGGACAGACTAGATAGGCCATGTGGTCTTTTTCTGTCATCATGTTTCTATGTTTCTATGTTTCTGCCATCGTTATATGTTTGAGTTTAAACAAAAAATAAGTGAAATACACATTCCCATTGTAAATCACATTTAAAACAATGAATAACAGACACACTGTACTTCTCCACCTCTTCTTATGTATTTTAATATTATTATGTTCATACATTAAGAGCCATCGTTTTCTTAGTCTATTGATTTTTAAGAGGTTATACCATCAAAGAGAAAGGAATATTGCTGAATTTACATTTCTTCCCTTGTCTATTTATCATGTAGGCAGTTTTAGTGTATTAGAAAAGAAGCCTGCAAAAAAAAAGAGGTTACAAAAGTTACTGTAGAGTGCTGAAGAAGCCACTGTACTTACTAATCATTGGAAAAGTAACTTTCTAAGCATTTCCGTAGATAAGTGTTTGACCGGAGGAAATAGGCTCTTAGAAAATTGCTGACCCTATATATGGTTAAACTTATGAACAAAATGTCAACATTCTCGACAGTGGGGATGGGGTTGGGGAGAGCCTTGCAATTTAGGTGCAGATGTTTGCATTTTTTCAAATGTACATGTATATTTTCTTGGAAAAACTACCCACAGAAAGCAATTAAAAATCACCCACAGTCTTGCACCAGTTGTAAAATTAATCCTATAAGATTATAACAAATTAGATTCATGTTTTTCTCTCTTTGTCTTTGAAAATTAGGCCCTACGTTATTGCGATAGATTTACAACATGGCCCTATCTCTGTTTATATCCAGGGAGATAACAGGCATGCCATTTTCTGCTTCGTGGCCAAAATATATTCACTTATGCATTCCCTCAACCCCCCCTCCCCAATCTATGAAACATCTTTAAATGGTGATGCTAATCATTCCATTTTACCATAGTATGGGATCCAGTTACATCCTTTGGCCACCCAAGTAGAGGGCAGCGATATATATTTCAATGGAGGGCATCTGTGTTGTAATGCAATCTCTTGCCTATCTGCACCCTGAGAATGACACAGACTTCTTTCACAGTCATTAGCCTTCATTTTGTTGTTTTTCATAGTTAAAGGGAGCAAAGTCTCAAATGCTGGCAAAAATAGTCTTGTAGATGAAAGAACTGCAAATGATGATCCAAATCACAGGCTGGGAATGAAAAAAACAACAACATATATTATAGTTTACTAGTGTTCAGGAGGTTCATAGCGCACAAGGCATGGATTGTGCATTGGATCAACATGTTGCTGACACATTGTAAAAAAGTCATTTTTCCAAAAGGGTTTAATCCCAATTTATGTCTATAGGAAAAAAATGCTTTGTGGATCATATTGTACACAGAGCATGAGCACTGACAGATATTGCATCGATATCAAGAGTGAAAAGCTTCGAAAATTGTTTTCTCTATGCTCATTCTGATTATTTATTTAACTGTTTTTCTTTATACCACTTTATTATTTTAGTCAAAGTGGTTTACATTGTAACTTAAACTTGGTAATGTACATTAAACAGGGATATTGATAACTTAGATTTTTCTGAGGCAATGGAGGGTTAAGTGACTTGCCCTAGGCCACAAGGAGTGCTAGTGGGAATTGAACCCTGGTCTCTTGGTTTCCAAGCCAGTGTTCTAACCATTAGGCAACGCCTCCACCCCATTTTGAGCCAAATTTGGAACAAACTGCTAAAATTATGGGTTAATAAGAATAATATTCTGTGTTATTTGCTGTGCTGAATCTCTATTCACGTGAAAGCAGATTTTAGATAGTTTGTTTACGAGAAGAAATCCACATGGAAGTGTAAATGTGGAGCCTGGCTGCATTATTTCAGTAAAGCAGGGCTTCATGTGTATCTCCGCTCTTAGGAATAAATGTAGGAAAAACAGTAGTGGGGAAAATACATGTTGAAGTGGATTAAAGTAGGGTCACTTCTCTATGTACTATACCCATTCACTAAAGAGGGGATGAAGACATACAATCAGTGGAGAAAATGGTTATCCATGTATATCTTCGGTCTTCTCTGCCACCTGCATGTGGAGAAGTCAGCAGTCGGTATAGCCATTTGCACATGGAATTGGTGGTATTTCCAGGTGCTACAAAGGTGCCCTGCAGAACCAAGCCAAGGTGCTTCTGGTCCCCCTGTTTTACAGTGGCCATTAATGGATCTTCTTCAAAGAGCACCAACATTGCTACCAGAAGGGACAGGAATTTCTATGATACAGAAAATAACCTCTTGGTTTGCCAGGTGCTCTCTAAGGAGAGTACTCTATACTGCCCAGTGGACACAGGCCCAATCATGTTGCAGCATGGAGGGTGTGAAAGTAGATCTGGATGACCCTGGAAAGGTGAGCAGAAATCATGGGGGAGGGGGGATATTCAAAGGCATTTACATTGTTTGCAGACCTGCATACCAAGTAAATGCCGGTTAGAGAAAATCAAAATAAACGTAACCATCTAATTTCACAAGAAATAGTGGTGTCCTACACGGAGCGGTGGGTTCACTCCTAAACAAAGACATGGGGAGGGGTGGCCTGTACAGAGCAGCAGGTACACCTGCTCTTGCCATCTTACTGGACAGACTAGATGGACCATACTGGTCTTTATCTGCCGTCATTTACTATGTTACTATGTTAGAAGGATATTCAGTGGCACTAACACAGTTAGTGCCACTGGATATCCACGGGTGGTACACAGCATCAGGGCATACCATGGACATTCCATAGCAGAGTGGAGGTGGCCCACCCAGCTAACCAGGTAGTGACGATATTGAGTTGCTGCCCAGTTATCTACACATGGGTAAACTCAAGCATGGCAAATGCTGGCCTAACTTTATCTCCAGAAGCTAACCGGGCAGCAGCTCAATATCAATGCTGCCTGGTTAGCTTTCAGGTTCTGCAAATACCCCATATATTCAATGCTAATGGCAAGATATGGCCCTGGCATTGAATATCCAGGGTTAGTCTTCAGTGACAATGACTATGCACTTTACAAGACCCTCTCTCCATGTGCCCATGTGCCTATTTCAAGAACTGCTACACAACCATCTAGCAGAGGGCTGATACTGATGGGGTAGGCAGTAAAACATCTTGTTGCCAAAAATGCTCTGCCATCTCACAAGAGACCCCCCACTTCTATCACAGATAATGTATCATGCTAACTCAGGGTCTTCAAGAAATAAGGGTGCCTAGTCTGTAAAGACAAACCGTACAGTCTGAGGCCAGAGTAGCCTAGATGCTGATCACATGGATAGAACAGCTGCACTGAATGTGCCATCTGACATGACACCCCCCCACAAGAAAAGCCAACATCTTTATTATTACATTTGATAGACCGCTTTTGTCGAAACATTAAAGCGGTGTACAACATGCCACAGTCAGCAGTATGGCACAACAAATGCATGCATACTGTGCCCAATTAGGTTATATGTTTAACATACTGAGCCACTAGATAACACATTCAAAGAGCAGCTGATCAAACAAAACCCTGGAGTGCAGAACAACATTTTCCACAGAAAATTTCCTCAAAGGTGTTAGTGGCAGTAGCAGGAATTGAACCGTTGCTATGAATATGTCACTGCCTTCAATCTGACTGCCACACCAACATCTGTCTAGTGAATTTTCCTGCTGTAGCAGATAATAAATTAAATCTGGTCTGCAGAGGTGGCTGTTCACTAAAAATGGTAGCTTCTCTCTTCTGCTCTAGATATTTTAAGATCTTGTGTGACATTGAGGTATTGAAGACCTGCTTCCAGGGCATCCAGTGAACCCAACCCAAAGTGTTGCAGCAAGAACTCTAACAGCTAGCAAAGGAGGAAGATATGCAGTAGTCATAGGAGCATCAGTACTATCAATGGGTGCATTTCATGCCATTGATGGCAGCAAAGTATTAACAGCTGTCATTTATGTATATATATTTCATATTTATGTAATTATTTTTGCATTTGTTATATAAGTTAAAAAAATCTTGCATGTACAGTTTGGACTCACATGAGGTTTTCCTGCTACAGGACCTATACCTGCTACTGTCCTATCATCCATGGTTCTCATGACATATGCCGCATACCCTCATGATCACCCACCCTCCCCTGGGATAATCATAGTTTTATAGGTACTTACACATCTTAAAAGACAGGAGGTGCTTTCAGGTGAAGCTCATTACCCAAATCAGTCATACACTAAGGACCTGAGATTAATTAAGCTTCAGGTGAACAAGGTATATTAAACGTATTAGGTACAGTTTTATTGGTATAAATACCCATAGCAACCCCTAGTAAGTAAGAACTTAAAGATCTAGACACAAACTTAAAACTAAGATGCAGACAGCAGTCCAGCAGCGGGATGGGGGCTTTCCAGTCTTTTGCATTGAGTGTCAAATGTATGATTTTCTCCCAGTTGGTGAGAGGTCTTATGTGTGCACTAGGTGCAAGGAGCTCTTTTCTCTCAGGGAACAAGTCCGTTCTCTAGAGGCTAAAGTAGCAGACTTGGAAAGCATAAGACAGACAGAGAGGTACATAGACGAGACCTACAGGGATATAGTCCTGAAGTCCCACCTCCAGTCTGGCAGCACCCCTGTTGCCATGGAGGAGAGAGGTCACGTGACAGGAGAGCATCACCCTGGTGTGGTAGGAAGTGATCCTGTAACTAGGACCTGTCCTCCAGGTGATGGAAAACCCTCTCGCACCAAGGAAGTTTCTCCAGGGCCATGTGCCCATGAGGGAAGGGTTAGGACAGCCGTTATAGTTGGTGATTCAATCATTAGGCATGTAGATAGCTGGGTGGCTGGTGGACGTGAGGATCGCCTGGTAACATGCCTGCCTGGTGCAAAGGTAGCGGACCTCACGCGCCACCTAGATAAGGTCTTAGATAGTGCTGGGGAGGAGTCTGCTGTCTTGGTACATGTTGGTACCAATGACATAGGAAAATGTGGTAGGGAGGTTCTGGAGGCAAAATTTAGGCTTTTAGATAGGAAGTTGAAATCCAGAACTTCCAGGGTAGCGTTCTCCGAAATGCTTCCTGTTCCACGTGCAGGACCCAAAAGGCAGGCAGAGCTCCGGAGTCTCAATGCGTGGATGAGACAATGGTGCAGAGATGAGGGTTTTGGATTTGTTAGGAACTGGGGAACATTCTGGGGAAAGGAGGGGCTCTTCCGAAGGGATGGGCTTCACCTTAACCGGGATGGAACCAGGCTGCTGGCATTAACCTTTAAAAAGGAGATAGAGCAGCTTTTAAACTAGATATTAGGGGAAAGCCGACAGTCGCGCAAGAGCGGATGGTTCGGAAGAATGTATCCTTGAAGGATACTACCAAAAGCAGAGAGGTTCCACAAAAGAGTAAAGTAGCCCAAATGCCCTCAAGTATGGAGCAGACAGAGCTTAAAGATCCCAATTTACCCATGTCTAACAATAGCCAAATTAACATGAATAAAATACATTCTCTAAAATGCTTGTATGCAAATGCTAGAAGTCTAAAGAATAAGATGGGAGAGTTAGAATATATAGCACTAAATGAAAGGTTAGATATGATTGGAATATCAGAGACATGGTGGAAGGAGGACAACCAGTGGGACACTGTGATACCTGGGTACAAACTATATCGTAATGATAGAGCTGATCAAATTGGTGGAGGGGTTGCGCTCTATGTTAGAGAGGGCATTGACTCAGAAAGGATTAAAGTTTTGCAGGAAACAAAATCTGCTGTAGTATCTATATGGATTGAAATTCCATATAAAAGGGGGAAGGCGATGGCAGTGGGGGTGTACTATCGAGCACCTGGCCAGAATGACCAAATGGATGATGAAATGCTCAAAGAAATCAAGGAAGCTAACAAAAGTTACAGCGCAGTAATAATAATGGGTGATTTCAATTACCCCGGTATCGACTGGGTCAGTGTCACATCAGGACATGCTAGGGAGATAAAGTTCCTAGATGGAATAAATGACTGCTTCTTGGAGCAGCTGGTTCATGAACCGACCAGAGGGGAAGCCATATTAGACCTAGTCCTTAGTGGAACACCAGATCTAGTGCAAGAGATAAGGGTGTTGGGGCCACTTGGCAATAGTGATCATAGCATGATCGCCTTTGATTTAATTAGTGGAGAAGGGATAGTAAGGAAATCCACAGTACTACCTTTTAACTTTCGAAAGGGAGACTATGATAAAATGAGGAAAACAGTTAAGAAAAAACTAAAAGGAGCAGTTGCGAAGGTTAAAGACGTACAACAAGCTTGGGTGTTGTTGAAAAATACTATCTTGGAAGCCCAGACCAGCTGTATTCCACGCTTTAAGAAAAGTGGAAGGAAGTCCAAAAAACTGCCAGCATGGTTTAAAGGTGAGGTCAGAGAGGCTGTTGTTGCCAAAAAAGCATCTTTCAGGAAATGGAAAAAAGAGCCAAACGACGAAACCTGGAAACAGCACAAGCACTGGCAAGTCAAATGCAAGGCATTGATAAGGCAGACAAAGAGAGAATTTGAGAAGAAGCTTGCTGCGGAAGCAAAAACGTGAAATAAAGACCTTTTCAAGTACATTCGTAGCAAAAAACCTGTGAGAGAGTCAGTTGGTCCATTAGATGATAAAGGGGTTAAAGGAACACTAAGAGGTGACAAGGCGATAGCGGAGAGACTGAATGAATTCTTTGCTTCAATCTTTACTGAGGAAGATGTAGGGATGTTACCCATGACTGAAGTGGTATTTAAAGGTGCGGAAGAATTGAAGGAAATATCGATACATCGGGAAGATGTCTTACAACTATTAGATAAACTGAAGAGTAGCAAATCACCTGGGCTGGATGGTATACATCCAAGGGTATTGAAAGAACTGAAATATGAGATTGCAGAACTGCTATCAGTAATCTGTGAACTATCATTGAAATCATCTCTAATACCTGAAGATTGGAGGATCGCCAATGTAACACCAATTTTTAAAAAGGGTTCCAGGGGTGATCCGGGAAACTACAGACCGGTGAGCCTGACGTCAGTACCGGGAAAAATGGTAGAAACCATCATAAAGAATAAAATTACTCAGCATGTAGATAGTGTCACCACCAGGGGGCAGACTGCTTCCAGTCCAGCAAGCCTGCGCCGGATGGCGAAGAAATAGTTGTGCAACTCGAATGGTAAAGCAAAAGTGAGGATTTATTCCCCTCCCGGGGTTGGATTATTCAAACAGATAAACAGAACACAAGCACTTAAACAAAAGTATCCATATCTTTTGGCAAAACACAAAAGAACATAAGGGCAATATCTTCTTGCTTCAAAGTAGGAATAATTGTAGCACACAGCCTTTCTGTGTGAACCCAACACGTAGTGTTTTCCTGTAACACTAGGTTTAGCTCTGGTTAGCATAAAGACATTTTCTCAGATGAAATTAATGTACAGTCCATCGGGTCACAGGTGGATGAACATTCACTGAGGGTGTCCACTAACATTGGTTCTTCTTTACATTCAAAACCCTCTTTGTTAAAGTATGCCTGGATATTTCCCCGTGGCGTGCCCTCACGGTAAGTCTCCTTATTTCTATCCTCTGGTTGGGATAGATGGTATCTTTGTTCCCTCTTGCTACCAAGCTTTAGCCTGCAGGGTTTTCTTTGGGGTTTAGAGATTCCTACCAGGTCCTCATCTGACATGCATACGTCCTCTGGTAAATCTCTATGCTTCTCTGAAGGCAGTGAATGCTCTCTGCTTAAACGACTAGGTTGGGAGTTGCTGCCCTGCCCCCACCTTAAGCTTCCTGTATAAGGCTGCTCTGCATTCACACGATAAGAACTTTTGTTCTTCTTAACTTTTAACTGCCCACATTCATTCCCCAAGTCCCAGCTTCTTGGTACATACTGTTTTGACACTGGCTTGCACTCACTCCGGCTAGAACGTAGCCTCCATGCTCCAACGTCTCTGTAATCAGCAGGGCATGCACACCTGGCTTCTGCACGAGTAAGCTGCTCCCTCCTAGTGGATTCTGGGTAGCTATGTGGGTGAATGCTTCCTGGTTCTGACTCTGAGTCACTTCCTAGGTTGAAGTGAGAGACTCTTCCTGGTTCCTCCCAAGCAGCTGCTGTAGGTAAGACAGGCTGTCTTCTCTGCCTACAGTGCTCACGCTGTTCCAGGTCTCTTACTCTCAGGTCTAGTTCCAAGTCTGACTGCTCTAGCAACTCCTCTCCTCGTGGCAGCTCCCTGGAGGTGTTGCTCTTGTAATGAACCCCTCCTGTGTTCCCTGCACTATCCTTATAAGGGCTGTAAGTACTTCTCCTTCCCAGGTGTGTGCTATCAGGAACTAGGGCGTTTCTCTTTGCTAAATGTTTCTCCAGACCTCGTGGCTGCCTTTGTTGTCGTTGCCCCTGACAACAGCGGTCCACATGATCTGTTCTCTTGTCAGTTTTAGAACTGAAATGCTGTGCGTTTTGCATTTTTAAAGTAGAAATTGGGGCTTCTTCATCACAATAGTCACAACCTAATGGGAGACAGCCAACATGGCTTTAGACAAGGAAGATCTTGTCTTACTAATCTGTTATGTTTTTTTGAAGGAGTGAATAAACAGGTGGACAAAGGTGAGTCGGTTGATATTGTGTATCTGGACTTTCAGAAAGCCTTTGACAAGGTCCCTCATCAGAGACTTTTGGCAAAACTAAAGAGTCATGGGATAGGAGGCAGTGTACTATTGTGGATCAGGAACTGGTTAAAAGATAGAAAGCAGAGGGTAGGGCTAAATGGCCAATTTTCCCAATGGAGAAAGGTGAATAGTGGTGTACCCCAGGGATCTGTGCTGGGTCTGCTGCTTTTTGACATATTCATAAATGACCTGGAAAGTGGAATAACGAGTGAGGTTATCAAATTTGCAGATGACACAAAACTATTTAAAGTTGTTAAAACCCAAGAGGATTGTGAAAAATTGCAAGAGGATCTTAATAAATTGGAAGACTGGGCATCAAAATGGCAGATGAAATTTAATGTGGACAAGTGCAAGGTTATGCACCTAGGGAAGAACAACCCAAACTATGGTTACACGATGCAAGGTTCCACATTAGGAACCACCACCCAGGAAAAAGATTTAGGCATCATAGTGGATACCATGTTAAAACCCTCGGCCCAGTGTGCAGAGGCGGCCAAGAGAGCAAATAGAATGCTAGGTATGATAAGGAAAGGAATGGAAAAAAAAACAAAAGATATTATAATGCCTCTATATCGTTCCATGGTGAGACCGCACCTTGAATATTGTGTGCAATTCTGGTCGCCATATCTTAAAAAGGATATAGCGATTTTAGAAAAGGTTCAGAGAAGAGCCACCAAAATGGTAAAAGGGATGGAAGGATACTCCTATGAAGAAAGGCTAAAAAGGTTAGGGCTCTTTAACCTGGAAAAGAGACGGCTGAGGGGAGATATGATAGAAGTCTATAAATTAATGAACGGAGTGGAACGGGTAAACGTAGATCGCTTGTTTACGTTATCAGAATATAGAAAGACTAGGGGACATGCAATGAAGCTACAGGGTAAACTATTTAAGACTAATAAAAGAAAATATTTTTTCACTCAACGTGTAATCAAACTCTGGAATTTGTTACCGGAGGATGTAGTAAAGGCTGTTAGTGTAGCTGGGTTTAAAAAAGGTTTGGACAAGTTCCTGGAGGAAAGGTCCATAAACCATTATTAAGAAGTGACCAAAGATATCAATGCTTGACCCAGTACAAGCATTGTGGAACTTGTGTCTCTTGGGGAAACTGCTAGGTACATATGACCTAGATTGGCCACTGTTGGAAACAGAATACTGGGCTTGATGGACCTTGGTCTGACCCAGTATGGCATATCTTATGTTCTTATCTTATGTTCTTATGTTCTTATCATGTGAACATTCTGTGCACAACTCCAAAATGAGCCAATACACTCTTCATAGACATGCTGACATTTACCACAGGCTATAAACAGTGGTGATAGGATCTGGGACGTTGATAGATGAGGTTTAGGCACACCTTTATGTATCATAGCCACAGGATCCAGACATTGTGTCCAATATTGCATGCATGACATGCATCAATATAATGCATACCTTCTGGTTACAAGATGTGTTGTCTGTCCAGTTGGATACTATTGTAGACTAGCAGTTTAGGGTGCTATATAGCTTTGCCATGCAGGAAGCTTAGTTGCCTTACATAGGAGTTCTAGCACTTCTACCTTTGTAGTACACTGTTCTACACCTGCCATGCTACTTTGTTCATGCCACTTGGCATTGCACACCTGTCTCACCTAAGAAGAACTGGCTTTCTCGAAAAGTACTCCTGTAACAGCACCCCAGTATCACTTTGCCCATCCTGATCAACTCACGAGAAGTCTTCCGCCATTATTAGCATGATCCAGATACTTTTTTCCTCCCGTATCATCCATTCCATTGGTAGTGTCCATTATGTGAGGTATACACCCAAAGATGTAGTTCAATAGGGACAGAGCAGCAGGTGAAAGTGACAGGGATGGCAGGGACTGGAAGATCAATAGCTTGATTACTGTACGCCGCACAAGCCCAACCAACAGAGATGGTGGTCAAATCCAACACTCATTCCATCCTTAAATATACAGCTTCTATACTTTAACAGTCTTCTTCAGCATCTGCCAGCGAGGACCATAGTCACCACCTTATCTTTTGCCTTCATTTAATTGAAGATGCATCAATGCATACCAAGGAGTAAAAAGCAACAAGTCTTATTGCTTTTGGTCATGCAACCTGGCATATTTCTGGCTTTGACCTCTGCCTTGTCACATTGTTATGCCATCTTGAGATCCTCTGGCACTATCACCCCAAAGTCTCTCCCCTGGTCTGTGAACATCAACCTCTCCCCTCCTATTGCATATAGCACCTTTTGGTTTCTGCACTCCAGATGCATCACTCTGTACATCTTTGCATTAAAGAATAGCATTCCAGCATTCAACCAGTCTTCTAGATTTTGTAGATCACTTCTTATTTTGCCTTCTTCCTCTGGGGTGTCCACTCTGCTGCAGGTCTTTGTGACATGTGCAAGAAGGCAAATTTCCCTTTCTAACTCTTCAGCTCTATTGCTCATGAAGATACTGAACAGCATCAACCCCAGGACTGATCCCAGTACTCACCATTTTTTACTCCCAATGATCCCTCCACTGCCTCAGGTCCATACTTACGGGCTGATGCAGAAAGAGTAATGCACCCTTTGTGTGCAGATAATGAAACTTACAAGCACAAGTTCCACCATGCCAAATGCAGAAAAGAGATTGACGCGCACATAAACAGCAAAGGAAAAGTATGCAGACACAGTAACGCCAAGCATATTTAAATAATATGCAAATGAGCTGTGCATATTAAAATGGAATACTAATAAGGTCGGCGCTATTAGCGTTATTAGAAAAGGTTCAGAGAAGAGCCACCAAAATGGTAAAGGGGACGGAAGGATACTCTTATTAAGAAAGGCTAAAAAGGTTAGGGCTCTTTAATCTGGAAAAGAGACGGCTGAGGGGAGATATGATAGAAGTCTATAAATGAATGAATGGAGTGGAACGGGTAAACGTAGATCAATTGTTTACATTATCAGAATATAGAAAGACTAGAGGACATGCAATGAAACTACAGGGTTTAAAAAAGGTTTGGATAAGTTCCTGGAGGAAAGGTCCATAAACCAATATTAAGAAGGGACCCGGGATATCAATGCTTGACCCAGTACAAGCATTGTGGAACCTGTGTCTTTTGGGGAAACTACTAGGTACTTGTGACCTAGATTGGCCACTTATGGAAACAGGATACTGGGCTTGATGGACCTTGGTCTGACCCAGTATGCAATATCTTATGTTCTTATGTCTGATGCAGAGAGACGTGTGGATAACCAGCAGGAGTGCCAATATCTTTAAGCCTGGTCTGAGGTGGCCTAAATGTCTTGCACGTGTAAGGAAAGACTATTTCAGGATATGTACCAATGAGCAGTTACCTTTGACATGAACATTTTCTGCGTGTATCTTTTCAGCATATAAGCAAATGTTTGGCATTCAAGAAGAAATGTTTTTTGCTTCTTATTCTTGAGTGTTTTTGGACTCATTTAATTTGTATTTTTGGGTGAAATAGTATTGATTATTATGGGGTGCGTGCCAAAAGAATCTGCACATCCTGTACATATAACGCGAGTGTTTGACATTTACGCACATGCATATATGTCCACTTGTAGCATGTCGGTTGTTTGCACATGCGTTGGCTCCTCTCCTTACAACTTTATGCTGAAGTTTTGTGCATAGCTCATTTGCATACACACCCTTTGCTGTATACCGGCACTTAGGTCACGCGCTATCAGCATGCAACAAAAACGCATACACAGCTAATAGCGTGTGACTTCAGCGCTGGCTGCATTAGCCTGTTAGATTGTAAACCCTCCGGGGACAGGAAAATACCACAGTACCTGAATGTAACTCACCTTGAACTACTACTGGAAAGGTGAGAGCTAAATACGAATTAAATAAATAAATCTCATTTACCACTAGTCTCTGCCATCTCTCAGTTGGCCAATTTTTTGCCCAGTTCACCATTCTGGGATCCGCCTCCAAGCTGCTCAGTTTATTAATAAGTTTCTTATGAGGAACTATAATAAAGAATTAGCTGAAATCCAAGTACAGCACATCCAGTGCCCTCTATATAGTTTGCTTGTCACTCCACTGAATCAGAATTGTATGGTATGATCTGCCTCTGGTCAAACCATGTTGCTTTGGATCTTACAGCTAAATGACCCGTAGAACGTTTACTATCCTTTCCTTCAGTAGTGTCTGTTACTTTTCCCATCACTGAGATGAGGCTCACTGACCTACAGTTTCTAATCTCTACTTTGTTTAAACTTTTGTGAGAAGGGACTGCATCACATGCAAGCTCTTCTGTCTTCATGGATCTATTAAACATGTTCTTTAGTGGACCCGCCAGAACCTATCTGAGCTCCCTTAATATGTTGGGATGTATCCTAGCTGGTCCTTTGGCTTTCATCCCTGCAAGTTCTTTACACCCTCTTCCGGGATCTCATCTATACTTTTGCTAGGTATCCTTGATCTCTCTCCAGGGCTTGTTTCCGTGAACACAAGTATTTGTTTAGCATTTCTGCTTTTATTTTGTAATTCTTCACATATTGTTCCTTCAATTTTAGAATGTCACATCTGGCCCTTCCTTCTTTCCTAGACGAACCTGAAGAAAATCTTTCACCTCAGTTGTGTGGTTCTTACTTGCAGTTCAGGAAACATCTGTAACCTCTTTTTATCTCTTCTGCAATCTTTGCTTCCACTCACACTTTTGCCTTCTTGGTTTTCTCCATCTCATTTAGCTTGGCCTTATATTATTTATTTGGCTGCTTAATTCAGATCTCCTGAATAGTTTGAATGCTAATATTTTGCCCTTAATTTTTTAGCCAGTTTAACTAAAATCATTTTACTTGTATCTCCTCATTAATATCTATGTTTATAAGAAAGAAAGTTTGTATGTTTGTTTGTTCTTCATGCATTTTAACGTGGTACGAGCAGATGCAGCTAAACATTTTAGGGCGATCCTCTCATCCAGGAGGTCAGTGGCTATTTTTGGGGGGAGAAAACATCCTTTGCCTTTCTGAATAATGAAATTGTGGTATTCCAAGCTAGTCAAAAACTATTGAGCGGTGCACTTCAAACAAACAAATGTGCAAACATCAGTCTTCTTCCTGCAACAAGCCCACCTATCTATCTGACCAATGAGACTGCTGCATTTGATGTTAGCGGAGAACTACTGAGCATCATACGTCAACCAAATTCACAGACAAATGTTCTGCTTTGTATGTATAAGAAGACAATGTAAAATGCCACCTAAACAAAGAGCTCTTCTGACTATCTGTGAATGGATGGCAGCTTCCCAAGTAGCAGAGACTAGTCCCACTACTGTTTATCTTTTGTGTAGCGTTACAAGGTGTATGCCACACTGTACATCTGATGTAGGAGACCGTCCCTGCTCTTCAGAGCTTACAATCTAATCAAGACGAACAACATCACAAAACCGGGGCTAGAATATGGTAAGATACATATAAGTGGTGACCTGACCACACTCGACAATCAGTGTACAAGACAAGCGGCTTAACAATCAATCATGACTCCAGATCACAGACACATCTGACTCAATGATCAGCATACAAGGCAGTTTTCAAACCAGTGGAGATGGCAAATCATAGACTGCCATATTCAATGATCACTGTACAAGACAAATACCTTTCACAATAAAGGAGAAGTCAAACCATCATACATATCGATCAATCCAGTTGTGGATAGTGACCGGGCGACTCAATATCCCACCACCAGATCTCTTAATGCTCCTCAGTCTACTATATCTAGGCTGCAATATCGAATTTTCCGGGTAATGCTGCATACCTCCGCTAGTTAAACATAAAGATGTGTTGCTTTTTTATGCCTTCTCTCCTAACCCACTGTCTCTCCATTCGACTTAGACCTTCCAAACATGCTAGTGCCTCCTTTCCATTGTAAGATGATGGAACTGTTTTTTGGACTTTGCAACAACAATTTCCACTCAGTAAACACCAGTGTTATATGAAGCCCCATTTTATATAGCACAACTATGGATGAATTAAGATGTCCAAGTTTTGGGATGCTCACAGGACCCTTTTGTAAAATACATACAGTATATGGGCACGCGTGAATTTGCTAGCATGTGCAACAGCCATTTCATAAAGAAACACCTTAAAAACAAGAGTGGTATCATGTGTAAGTACAGGTCTTGCATACACAAAAGCATGTGCAGAATTAAGGAGCCAAATGAAATGATCTTTTTTTTTTTTTTTTTTTTTTTAAATTTTGAGGTGGTATTAGAATTTACCGAGGTAAATACACTTGCACCCTCAATCACTGCTGGAGACCCCAGCTGGGAATGAACAAGGTAGCTGACGTTTACATTTTCCTCCGAGCAGATACAAATGCCGACAGGGAAATTGTTTTTTAAATATGTAAATTCCTGTTGTAAAATGGGAAATATGGGGGTATTTTGTATGGAGGTGCTTATTTTTAGGCGACAAAAACACACAGAAATGTTGGTGTTTTAGTTATTTATGCGCATAAGTGGCCACTTCCATGCATAAATGACTTCTTATAACATACAAACTAGTGTGAAAGTACAGTACATGGGGGGGGGGGGGGGGGTTGGACGAAGCATGGGTGGTATGAACAAGCACTACGTTGAAGAATTAGAATAGAATAGTAGACATGCAAACAAAATACATTGTTACAGTAGAAATATGTGGCTGAAATGATAACTGTGGGTCAATGTCATGCCCAGAATTTCCATGGTATCTTTTAAGGGAACAGGCACAAGATTGGAAGACACGCTTCTCTGAGTAATCCACATGGACTCATACTTAGTGAGATTTAACTTTAACTTGTTAGAACTCAATCAGGTGACATTGTCATTGAATATTTAATCTAAAAAGACCAGGTGACAAAAGATCTACATAATATGCCAGTTGTGTATCATCAGCGTAATAATATGTGCTGACCTCATATGCTTGAACTAAAGTTGCTAGTGGTGCCATGAAATCATTAAATAGTATGGGTGACAGTATACATCCCTGAGAGACTCTGATTTTGAGCAGGCATAATTGGCAGATGAATGATGGTTACCGAACAGCAAATAACCGATCTAACAAAAAGCAATAGAACTGATTGAGGGCAACTCCCCAGATCCCCAAATTAAAGAAACACTTTGAGCGGCATTCCGTCCGGAACATCCATGCCCCTGTGCGCCTGATCGGAATAGGACACATAGGGGCAGATATGATTCTGATCCTGTGGGGCACATCTAGCCCCACGGGATCAGAATCGTGACTAGACCTGTACGTGCAGGCCTGGGACCTGATCCTGGTCGGCTTGCACGTACAGGCCTCCACCCAGCTAACTCAGTCAGTGCTCCTGAATGGAGCCGCGACGCCATGGTGTCTGGTTGCCATGGCACCGCGGCTCCATTCGAGAGCCGTGATCCCCGGCCACCAATGATTTGGTGCTTTCTCTGCAGCTTGACCCCCGATCTGGCTTCCCACAGCCAGGATCGGGCTGTGTGGAATCTCCTGCGCCCCCTCCACCCTTCAATGCGCCCCGGGCCTGCTGTCTCCCCCCATCTAGTGGAACTTATTCCACCTCAGAGGTGGAATGAGTTCCCTCTTCTGTCTGCTTGCCCCAGATGTACAGGGCCAATAGCTGAATCGGCCCTGTATGTCTGGGGCTGCAGACCACTCACAATCTGCCCTGTCTCTGCCTCTGCCTCTATGCCACCCTTTTCCCGCCCCTGTCTAGCCTCCCCATACAAACTCCCTGTTCATATGGGGAGGTTAGTTGGGAACGGCAAGTAGGCCGAATAGCGGGGATGGACCCCGTTTAGGAGCATTTAATTGTCCACCAGGTCAAATGCCATACTTAGGTCTGATGCGACTAATACGACGTGCATTCCATTATCCAGATTAATAGCTGATATGATTTTTTTTACTAAACCTTATTTATCTTTGATGAAAGGAATAAACATTATCCATTTAGGGGATTAATTGAAGGGAGACTGCTTTTTCCAAGATTTTAGATAAAAATGGCAAGTATGAAACACGAGGAAAATGAGTAGTGATAGATGGGTCCAGCTATGGTTTCTTTAGTAAAGGTCTTACATGTGCCTCCTTTCATGAGTGCAGAATTCCTGTAGTAAAGCTATTGATCACCATGGAGTGCAAGCATGAGCATAAGAACATAAGATATGTCATACGGAGTCAGACCAAAGGTCCATCAAGCCCAGCATCCTGTTTCTAACAGTGGCCAATTCAGGTCAAAAGTACCTGTCAGGTTCCCAAAATGTAGACAGATACCATGCTGCTTATCCTAGGGGTAAGCAGTGGATTTCCCCAGTCCACTTTAATAATGGGTATGGACTTTTCCTCCAGGAATATGCCCAAACATGCAAATCCTTAATGAAGGAAGCTGGGATGGGGTCTTGGGGGCAGAGGAGGAGTTTAAGTCATAGACAAAAGGATGGGTGAAAAGCTCTCAGGTGATGAGAGCTGCGCCTGAGTCCAGCTGGAATGAACTGGAGCAGGAGGAAGTGATTTGTGTCCCTCAGAACAACTGAACTAAGCTCCTCTAATGCATGGGTGAAGTCAGTACGTTCACAGTGGATCAGTGTAGGAAAATAAGTCCATTTTTCTTTAGTAAACCGATAGCCCATGTCTGTAATGCAAGCTCCTATAGTCTTTTAGAGTTTCAAACACAGCAGAACCTTTCTGGATGAAAGAAGATTACCGCATTGATCTACTGACGAGAAAAATACTATTACTGTAATGCTGAAGCAGAGCCTAGAGTTTTAGAGGTTTGAAACACGACCGTCATGTTGGTATTTTTCAGTATTAATTTTAAATATAAAAAAAAGAGTCATTATATGCATGGTCACTTTCAGTAAGAATAAAATGGACTTAAATGGAGGTAGCTGAACATAGCCACCTTGTTAACTGGTCCAACAAAAAACATTCTTTTATAATAGAGCCGTTTATTGTGTCATGGTGAAGTCAGTGGCATGACTTGAAGGAAGCCCTTTAAAAAGATGTGTGTGTCATGATACACAGCCTGTGGTTGCATGCCTGAAGGGGCATGAACAAAGAGGAATATCCCTTTGGAACCCCTTCAGAGCCTTTAGAAGAGCTGGATGAAGAGCAAGAGAATCTCCTGTCAGAATTATCCAGTTAAAGTACCTTTTTTTCTCCCTAGGAAGTAGATGAATTGGTGGCAAATATGGTAGGAAAAAAGCAGGGTAAAGAAATGGTGAAGGACAAGTATAGTTCAAGAGATATACATGGGCCTATGGGTTTGTTTGTTGCATCATGTGGAAAGGTACCACAGGGTGATGTGTGATCTAATCTCCAGGTCAACCAGTGGAGGAGGTTTCCCTCAGTCACATCTTACACTTTCTGTTCCTTCCACCTACTAAGGGATTGGATCAGAGCTCCTCTTTGTCAACCCCAGGGAATCTGGAAGGGGCTGGAGGAAGATGTGCTCAGTCCCAGAGGACAGATATCAAAGGAAATCAAGAAGAGATGCTAGTGCCCAAGAAGTCCTTTCAGGGGGACCAGTTGAAAGAGATAAATCATTTATAGAGGCCAAAGATGGACCTGGTGTTTTAAATAATAATACTTTACAACATGTAGTTTTTACGAGCTGTTCAGATTTCAAGGCTCCTTTGTCTTTGATTCCACTGTAAGAAGTAACAAATTTGGATATTTGCCAAGTAGAAGCTAAATAGAAAAAGCTCTTTCAACTTTCTCAGTTATGTAAATTTTCTAGTGATACTGTTTTGAAAATTTTTGACTTGGATAATATGTTTCATCAACGAGAGAAAATTGGAAAATCATGCAAAAAGGCTTGAGACAGTGGAAGCCACCGATATTGCCTTGGTTAAAGGCACTGTGGAACCTGTGTGCCTATCTGATACTTGTAACTTGGATTGACCACTGTTGGAAACAGGATTCTGGGTGTGATGGACCCTTGGTCTGACGCAGTATCACATTTCTTATGTTCTCATGTTCTCTTACTGGATTACATCCTGAAACTCAAAAATTGCTTCTCCAGGAACCTGTTTCAAAACAGCTCAGTCCCAGTCCCAGTCAGGTGACTGAGCTGTGAGGGTGCGGTTTGACTCCCTGAAGCAGCTTCGGTGAAACACCCGGCATTGGAGTCTGACTTGACGTTGCTTTGCTCTTGAAGCTAAGTAATTTTGTTGCCGATATTGCCCGTTTGGGAGTTTGTGAAGTATGCCTTGTTTGGTTGGTTAAATAGTCATTTATGTTGGAGGTTTGTTATGACCTATGTTATTAAAGGTTCGTAATAGGCTACCGTTAAGCTGGGGACAGCTATTGCAGAGTGGCAATTTAAATATCTGCATGTTTGAGCCATTGCGTTGGCTTTTGTTAGACTCTGAGGTCTTTTTTCCTCCAGTATTTGAAAAACATATTTATTTATTTATTTATTTATTTATATTCTCTTATATACCGCGCTATTCTGCATCAGTGTGGTTTACATTGAACAAACTGAAATTACATTGAACAGGGCATTATAACTTGGAGATAACTATTTTACAGGGAACATGGGCTATGGAGGGTTAAGTGGCTTGCCCAAGACCACAAGGAGCACCTGTGGGACTAGAAACCCCAGTCCTTCCGGCCCAAGGTTGCTGTCTTCTAGTGGGATTTGAACCCCCGACCTTCCGGCCTGAAGTACCTTGCCCCAACCACTATTTCTCTGGTTTTCCATTTGCAGCTGGCATTTTATTGTTATGTATGCTGAACCTGTGTTTTTTTGGGACTGAGCTTTTCTTGGATTAGAGAGAATATATTATATAATGGGTTCTATAAAGAAGTTGTCTTATGAGAGTCAACCCTGGAGTAGAGGGGATTTAGCAGAGACCTTAGAGACTTTTTATGAGGAGACAACCAACATGGTGGTGGCCTCCTTTAAATGTGTTGCAGATAGAGAATTGCTCCTTGCTTCTTTCTATAAAAAATGTTCTGCAATTTTTATTCACATAGTTTTATGTTTTTTTCCCTGATTTTTGCCTTAGTATTCAGAAGGTTAGGAGGGAGTTTTTGAGGTTGCATCCCAGGGCACTGGCCCTTAGCATGGTCTCCCTTTAAAAATATTCTAGAAGATGTTTGATAAGATTTCCCATTAAGGATTATGTTTTCTTTACATCATTGTACAGCTTTCCTCCATTTTCTTTTAATGTGTAATGCTTTTCCTTTTCTCTCTCTGTCCCTGAATATTTTGCTTACCTGCTTCTTGAGAAGTGATATGGATTGCACTGCTCTTGCTTTGGTTATTATACTTGCTATTTTTTATTTTTATGATAAAAAGTTCTTTAATAAATATAAAGCAAAACCAAAAGTTTTCAAGTGACTATCCATGGAAGAAATTCCACCCTCTTGTGCAGGATCATGCATTTCATTACTGGCTGATTGTAGGAAGCCGAGGACATCCTCTGGGTTCCCTTCCACCTGTGTAACATTGGAGTTGCTTTTTATAGGGTTAATTGAGTCCCTAGTTCTTTTTATTGTCTCTGAGAAATCAGCTAAGGTTAATGCAGTTATGCCTATACTGAGGTTCTCTTCTGGATGACTTGAAGTTATAGGCAGATCATTAATTAATCTGAATAGATGTCTAGCATGTGGCCTTCCCAGTTAATCATTTTGGAATAATAAGCCTTTTTTTGCTGACTGTATTGCCAGCTTGTATTCTGCATGTGCTATTTTGCAAATATTCTGATCTGCGTATGAATGGTTTGGCATCACTGCCTTTCTGCTCTCCCATCTTTTTTTTTTCTGCGGGCCCATATGATACCAAGATGTGGTAGGTTGAAGGGAGGTCACAATTATCTGCTGCAATGGATATACTGTTTGTTAAGTGGAATTTTAGAAAGGGCATCCAGAGGAAAATGTGCAGAAAAATGCCAGAGTTGTCTATGTATCAGCCTTATTATGGAAACATAGATGTCCCCAACGTGGATGTCCATGCCGGTGTCCACAAAGACGTCCATACTACAAAAAAATAGGTTAGGAACACCTATCACATGCTACTTTGCATTCGAGGACATCCATTGGCATAGTCAAACCCTCATTACCCATCAGTCTTCAATGTCAACATGGAAGATATAGGGGAGATGAGTGTACCTCCTTCTCCACACCCTCCAAATGTTTGGCTGGCAAAACGAGCACTTTTCTGATGCCTATTCATTCCTGGAGCAGGTATAAACTTTGATTTGGCTCATGCAGTGAGTTTCTGAAATCAGGCAAGGATGTCCAAGTTCCTGTGAAGGTTCGCCCAGATCTGCCATGTGCCCATCATAGCTCAGATGTTCTTGTGCTGGGGACACCTCTGGACATGTCTCTGTGATTTGGACATCTGTGTGTCCAAAGCATGTTGTTGTTGTTAAGTGCCGTCGAGTCGGAGTCGACTCATGGCGACCCTCTGGATAGCTATCCTAAATTGTGTTCGGTCTTCAATCAGACGGCTCATTGTTGACAGACTGGTACCCGTAGCTGCTGTTATTGTATCGATCCATCTCATTGCTGGCCTTCCTCTTTTGCGTTGACCTTCTATCTTGCCAAGCATGATGTCTTTCTCTAATGATCTCTCTCTTCGCATGATGTGTCCAAAGTATGAAAGTCGAAGTCTTGTCATCTGAGCTTCTAAAGAAAGCTTAGGTTTGATCTCCTCTAGTGCCGACTGGTTTGTTCTTTGGGCAGTCCATGGTATACACAGTATTCGCCGCCAGCACCATAATTCAAAGGCATCAACTTTCTTTCTGTCTGTCTTTTTCACTGTCCAGCTTTCACATCCATATGATGTTATTGAAAATACCATGGCTTGAACAAGTCGAATCTTTGTATGGAGAGAGACATCTCTGCTCTTGAGAATCTTATATAGGTCTTTCATAGCCATTCTGCCAAGAGCAATGCGTCGTCTGAATAATGCTTTTATAATAACCCCCATAATGTTTTAGACCAGAACTTATTCCAGTGGTCTGCCTGCTCTTCTAACGACATTGGGCCCGATATTCGAAAGGCATTTACATGGTTTACAGCCCAGTAAACTGTGCAAATGCCTTAAATCAGGATATTCAATGGCACTTACATGGTTAGTGCCTTTGAATATCCCCTTCTAACTCCCCTAGGTGCCTCAGTGCTATCCAGTTAGCATCGGAGTGTGTCAGGGGCATTCTGAGGTGGAGTGGAGGTGGCGACAAATGATAACCGGGCAGCAGCAATATTGCATGCTGCCTGGAAACCCCTCGCCTATCTTTCGGCGCAGGAGCAAACAGGGCAGCATGCAGTATCACTGCTGCCTGGTTACCTAATGCAGCTTTGGCATGTGTGGCAATCCTTGGATATTCAATGCCCGGCCCCATATGACCCTGACATTGAATATCCAGGGTTAAGGGTCGGTGGGCAGGGCTATGCGCCATAGCGGCGCATAGCCTGCTCGGAAGAATATCAGGCCCATTGACGAAAGTGATTCCATGTCCTGATGAAGCATACTAGCTAAATAGGCCAAATCAGTTTATGTAATCTATGAATGCTTTTAATTTGCAGAATTTTTGGAAAGAGACATCTTTTCCCACACAGTAGAGCTTACATGTCCATAGAAAAGATAATGGTCTGTCCAGGAAATGCCTTAGGGACAGGGTTGCCAACTTTTTGAACGAGAAAAACCTGCCACCTGTGGTTAGTCACACTCCGCCCATGCCCACCCCTACCCTGCCCTTTCTCTGCCCCTGCCCCGCCCCTTCCCTGCCTCCACTCCACCCTTACTCCACCTCCTGTCCCCCAAAAAACTGCAGAGGGCAATGTGCAAACTGAACAAGCAAGACTTCTACACATTTTTAAACAGAAATTCTATACTGACAGAATATGCAGCATTGGATGTACACACACACACACACACACACACACACAAACAATACAGACAAATCTTCATCAATAAATGAGCACAAAACAAAAAGAGAAATATATAGACAAAAATTAAACTGAAACCCCAAGAAGACAGACCCTGCATGCAGTGCAATATCAGATAAATAAGAGATGCAGTTCTCCATACTGTGTAAAATATAAAGGTAGTACAAAGTCCAATCATTAAATTGAAAATAAAATTATTTTTTTCTACCTTTGTTGCCTGACCATTTTATTCTCTGATCATGCTGGTTCCGATCTGAGGCTTCCATTTTCCCATCTTCTCTTAGCTCATTTTCTATGGTCGATAGTCCATCTGCCATTTCTTGTCTCTTCTTTTCTTTTCTTCACTTCCTTCCATCAGCCTATTTCCAGTCCCAGTGCCCCCTCCCCATTACCCAGTCACTTACCAGTACCATTCCCAGGTGTCAGCTCCCTTTGAGCCCCCTCCTTACCTCCTCTATCAGCTCCTTTCCAGCCACCTCCTTCCCCCTCTTTCAACTCTCTTCCAGCCCTCACCTTCCACCTGGCAGTTCCTTCTGCCACCTCTTTCCCCTTGCAGCCATTGCTCCTGCTTCTTACAGAGCAGCAGCTGCAATAAAGATAAGTTAAAAAGAAAATTAAACCTGTGCAGAGCCTTCCGCCACCCCCTTGTGCAGCTTCACTCCCCCCCCCCCAGTGCAGCTTCACCTCCCCCCCAGTGCAGCTTCATCCCCTCCTTTGCAGCCGCTGCTCCTGCTTCTTACAGAGTAGCTGCTGCAATAAAGTTAAGTTAAAAAGAAAAGAAAACCTGTGAGGAGCCTTCCGCCCCCCCCCC
The DNA here is from genome assembly GCA_033557465.1 of Ichthyophis bannanicus. Lineage (NCBI taxonomy): Eukaryota > Metazoa > Chordata > Amphibia > Gymnophiona > Ichthyophiidae > Ichthyophis > Ichthyophis bannanicus. The sequence continues at coordinate 1,709,396,151 of CM066032.1, forward strand.
CCAGTGAAGCTTCACTCCCTCCCCCTTAGTACAGCTTCACCCCCCCCCCTTAGTACAGCTTCACCCCCTTGCAGCCACTGCTTCTGCTTTTTACAGAGCAGCGGCTGCAATAAAGTTAATTTAAAAAGATTAGACAACCTGTGAGGAGCCCTCTGGCCCTATGAAATTCCTTCTGCAGCACCCTGGCACTATGAAACTCCTTCTGCAGCACCTGGGCTGAAAAGGAAATGATATTGGAGGGGATGGGTGCTGCAGAAGGAGTTTCATGGGACCGGAGGGCTCCTCACAGGTTGTCTTTTCTTTTCAAATTAACTTTATTGCAGCCGCTGCTCTGTAAGAAGCAGGAGCATCGGCTGCAAGAGGGGGCCGTGGACCACGGAAGAAAAGCTGGTTTTCTTCTCTGGCCACTCCCGATCTCGTGGCCAGAGCAAAAAAATGGCTTTTCAAGGGCCGGTTTCTGTTCTCTGCCGACAGCTGGCCTGGCCACGGAAAATCCACTTAGGCCAGCTGAAAACCAGCTGGTTGGCAACCCTATTTAGGGAAGAGGCTATTCTGCTATATGGAAAGATTCTCATTTTCAAAAATCAGATCTAATGTTTGACTGTCTACATGGAAAGCGGCAGTAACATGTTGATGAAAACCTAACTCTTCCATTAAATAAAGAAAGGATTTATGTTTAGTCCTAGCCTGAGTGTCAACATGCAAGTTAATATCCTCCAAGATGATCAGATTCCAATATATAAAGGAGGTCTCCACACCTGGAAAAAAAACCCTTGTAACTTAGCCTGAGAAATGGAAAAGCTTGGGAGCAAAGAGAATGAAGAGAGTGCACGTTTGTTACTGAATACTTTTTGTTTTTTTAACTTTAATATGTTTAAATAATTGCATATCTGCCATCATCAATCAGACTCAAAGCATGTAATTGGAAGATATATAGGATAGCCATTAATTGAGCAACCTTTGTAATGATTAATCATATCTGTCATCTTTTCTTATCTCTCTGTTCATTGTCTCAGGTCAAGCCCAAAACTTGCATTTTTTCTATCCTGCACTCACATTCTATATAGATTTTATTGTGCTTCCTATGTTTTCAAACTAAAATTTAGCATTATTTTTCATTTTTTGTTTGACTCTAAATTATAGAGTATATTTCTAGAGGCTGCAAGGTCTAAAGTACTGTGCCTTTGAAAAGTGATTCTGATCACAAGGCTGCTTAACTCACATCTCAGGGCCAATTGATTTCCATGAGGTCAATGAGAAAATCAGCCATAGTTGGGGCTGGTGCAAGGATATGAGGTATCCTAGGCAGACTTCATTCCTTAAACCTCCCTGCTCCCTCCCTGCTCCCTCTGCAGCCTCCATGTCTGCCACCACCATCCCTCTCTGGCAATGGCTTCAAATAGCCCCACAGCACTTATCTTAAACCCCCAGTGCTGTGAGTCTGTTTGGCTTCTGCTCCCTCTGATGCCCAATACCGGCTTCCTTTGGCATGGAAGTGGAAGCAACTGAGTGTCTACTTCAACTAATAGTCATGCCGACTCTTGCCATAGTAAGCGGGAGATAAACTTCACTGTGTGTACTTTCTCCTATCATGTATGTGTGGATGGGGGCGGGGTGCGGGGGGAGGGGGGGGGAGAGAGGCAGCAGAACATCTGGCTTTATTCTTTTTCTTTTGAATGGCAGCAACCAGACAGCTCAAGTGAAAACCAACAGCTGCAGCCAGCTTCTCTTTCATCAGAGTGGCGATCCAGAGCAGAGCACAATAAGGTCTCGCTGCATGTGAACTTGAGACTTGTCCTAGGTTCTTGAGATATGGTATGTCTGTGTTACCATATTTATAATAAGCGATCTCTCCAGATTTGCTCCATTCAGCGGAATGCTCTTTTTGTTTTAATGAAGGAACGTAACAAAAGGCCTTGGTGTCGTCCTTCAGCGTATTATAGGAAAATGTCTAAGAAAATGCTTTTTCATGATAGAGACAATTTTTCTAGTAGTTCTAGACAAGCCGACGGACACTAAGCAAAGGATCCAGCAAGTTGTGTTCTGCACAGGGGATGGATCCTTGGCTTAGTGCCTGTTGGTTTGAATGTGAGGATGATTCATGAATCTACAGTAGGTGTGTGGAGCTCGTCAAGCCAGTTGTGAGTTATGAATGAGTAGGTGCCTTGGAATCGATTGCTTAATTGAAGGTGTCAGCTGTGTGGTTGTGGTTGGTTAAGGTTTGTTGGATATATAATGCAGGCATGCTGGGTGTTTGAGTTGGACACAAGTAAGAACTGGGGCAAGTGGGTGACTGGCTGTTTGGTGGTCAGCTCTTTCTTTATGTTTGGTTGATGGACTTTTTTAGAATGGTTAAATAGTAAGCAATGGTTTTTGGTGTGGTTTAGGCTATATATTAACAGTGACCTTGTTTTTTTAAGATGACATTTTGTGGATGCATTCTACCACCTTGATTAAGCTAAAGTGAAATGCCGTGGCATTGGGGAGAATGAAAGATAAGTAATGGTTGTTGATTAGTATACACTGTTGCTATTATGCTGAACTTTTGATAAAGCTGTGGATACAGAATATATGAACAAGGTGTGAACAAGGTCTACACTAATAGATTCTGTAGAATTACATTGTTTTAATGAATGGAATATTGATCATTTTTGTGATTTTTTTTAATGAGTATTTTCCAAAAGCCTGATGAGACAGTTTTTTTGGGTCCTTGATGTACTTGAGCTTGGTCCGAGGCTAATATTTTAGACCTGGATCCAAAATGCTCATTGGTTCTGAGATCCTTTTTCTCCCTGTGGAAGTAGGCAAACAGCACCTAATGGGCCCGATTCTGTGTCACAAATAGCAGGGTTGGACGTCCCAATGGGACATCCATCCCCGCTATTCGTGCCTTCCCCCGCCAGCATCTAACCCCCCCAATGGTCGTGCGGGGAAGCTAGACGGGGGTGGGGAAGGGGCGGCTCGGGGGTGGAGTTTGGTTGGGTGGTGGGGGGTTGCTGGCCCTGGACATACAGGGCCGATTCTAATGTTGGCCCTGTACATCCAGGGATGGCGGCTTGTGCGGGGAGGTTATTCCACCTCCGAAGTGGAATAACTTCCCTGGACATTTTTTTTCGTGCCCAGGGCGCAGATGGGGCAGGGAAGGCTAGAGGACATTCCCTGCAGCCCAACCCGGGCCTTAGGAGGCTAGATCAGGGGTTGGGCTGCGGGGAAATCAACTTTGTAGTCTGGCGGCTGGCATCGTGGCCAGATGCCATGGCACCGCAGCTCCATTTAAAAGCCCTGACTGAGTTAGTTGGGCATGTCATGTACATGCAGGCCAGGCTGAATTGCAGCCCCAGCCTGCATGTACAAGACTGATCGCGATTCTGATCCCGTGGGGCTAGACGTGCCCCGTGGGATCAGAATCACGACCCCCTCTGTATGTCCGGTCAAACCAGACATACAGAGGGGGTGTGCATCCGGGATGGAATGAGCCTGAATGTGTTCAGTTGAAGGATGACGTTTTTGATTTGGATGATTTTCCATTCATCATTCTGATATTGGGATAATTATTTTTTTTCTGGATTTACTTAAAGACTCAGGCTTCCCATGTAGTCTACAGATATTCATGAAAGGAAACTGGCTATATACCACAGTCAACTGCATTCTTGAACAGCTCTACTTTTGAAAATAAGATATAGCAGGCACTCACCAATGATACCACAGTGCAATCAAAAATATCAAGTAAATTGAACCATAACATAATTAGGGCTTGAATGTCCTTTGAATTTTGTAGGAACCAAAGACATATCATAACATTCAAATTAGCATATTAATTCTTTTCTTTCAAATTCTGCTCAAAGCCAATTCTTTGGCTTGTAGTACTTTGTAGTAGGGAAAGAGACCTTATAATTATCCATGCATTTTCTTTCTCCTGTAATCTCCTGAAATGAGTGCAATGTGATCTCTTTCATTAAAGGACGAAATTTGCTTCAGTATGGAGGATTTTTATTGTAATGACTACCATTTATCTTTAGGTGTCTGCTTTGTTTATTGTGGTGCATTTTGGTTCGCAGAGGCTTTCCCATGTTCCAGCAATTATCTCTGCAAACAGTATGTCTCATTTCTATGATGTTTGCAAATTCCTTCAGTTATTTGAGAGCTGGGGAGTGTCAGAATGCCCTTATGACAGGCTTATTTCCCAATAATTCTTATTTGAATTGTTTTTTTGTGATGTTATTTTGATGTCATAATAATACAAAGAGACACTGTTATTGCCACTGTTTGTGGCTGTAGTAACATTGACATTTCATTGTTTTGCTCAGTTACTGTCTGTTTAGACCCAAATATTACACTTACAGTTTGTAGGCCAATAAATATTTTTGTGTTACGCACACTACTTGGGAATAATCGAAGCTAGGATTTCAAGATCTTTACAAAAAGGCAAATGATTATTTTTTTAAAATATTAACAGTGGTTGTAATTATACAGCCAATTAGAGTGAAATGTAATGAACGAGGCAATAGAATTTTTATGCCAGGGAAATTAAACTACACAGGCAACGAACTTGCTCGTTCTCCACTCACATTCTGTTGTCATGCAATAATATTAAAGAGGCCTCTGGGAATTCCCAGAATCCTCCAGGAGTCCCGCTCTGCACACTGCTGCCCGTGCATGACATGGTTTTATCAAGGGTTAAAGCGATAATTGTTACAATTTTGAACTAACATTAAGGGATATGAGCTTTTGAATGAACTACCAAGAATTTTTACTAGAATCACTATAAAAGTAAAGCAATCTTGTTTTCCCCAATTAACAGAACACTTCATGTACAGTACATGAAAGCATAGCAAAAGGGAATAATGGGATTGCATAAAATCCTATCCCTTGAGCAAATAAAATAAAAGGAAACATGATATACCAGCAGCATTAACATTGTATGTACAGCTGTTGGGGCTGTCCACATAAAGAAAAGTTCCTGGACACAAAGATCAAAGGTATTGCCACAGAGTGACACAGTAGATTGAAGTACATAATAACGATTCCATTAGTGATTTTGCAGATTGTTTCAGATACATTACTGGTGGAAGAAACTGCAGGTGTTCACAGAAACAAAGGAATAAAAAATGTAAAGGTATCTGTTCTGTGTTCTTCCAAATATTTTTTGGGATTTTAATAAAATGTAGCATCTATCTTAAACTCAGATTGTAAGCACTCCAGAGATAGGGAATTATCTGTTATACCTGAATGTACCTTGCATTGAACTACTATTGGAAAAGCATAAGCTATAGTAAATGCAAATTAAAGAATATATGTTTGGATGCAGTAACGTTTATGATCTTTACTTGTCTTAAATAAGAGTTGGTAATGCTCAGCTAGTTATATACATTTTTTTTAGTAATAAGCTAATTATGGGGGTTCTTTTAGAAGCCCTAGTTGTGCTTTTTTGACATCTGAAAACCGGCATAGAGATGTCCAAAGCACATAGACCTTCCCAGAGCCATTTTAGAAGCTGGTTCGGTGGACATCCCCAGCACGAGGATGTCCAAGTCAGAATGGGGCATGGTGTAGGCATGACCGGAGCATTCCCAAGAACTTGGAATCATCGCCCAATCTCAGAAATCTTTTGTATATTTCGAGCTGCATTCAAGGCTTGAACAGGTACAAAAAAAGTGCTTGTTTTCCCAGGCAGCATCCGGAAGGTGTTGAGAAGAAGGTGCACTTATAACGTAGCTCCTTTATTTTACAAGTGAAGAATGAACACTGAGAGGGGCCCCTTCTTCCAGTTTGCCTGAGATGGAAGTCCCCACCCTCCACTTTTCTAAGAGGGGATGTCTATGTGGCCGTAAATGTGAACATCCACGTCTGGGATGTCTGTTACGAAAATTGGATGGTAACATAGATGTCCTGGCATTTCTCAGCACATTCTGCCCTGGACGTCTCTGATTTGACTTGGATGTCCTTTCTAAAATGCCACTTTATATAAATTCCAAAAAAACCCCAAACTAGATCCAAAATATCTTATAAGAAAAGGGACCTCAAAACCATACGAGCTTATAATGAGCCAACTGGTCCTCCAGTATAGTAGCCTAAAAGGCGATCACTAGATATTTATTTATTTATTTATATTTCTTATATACCGCACTATTTGCAATCAGCACGGTTCACATGGAACAGAAACATCCGACAACTTAAATATGTCTGGTCATTACATTAAACAGGAAATGCAACTTGGAAAAAGGGTACACTATATACATATGAGGTGTACTGAGAAAGGATAATGTTTGGTGTTTACATTGTAGGGGACGCCTGTTGCGAGGGCTTGCCTAGTTGACTACTATTATTGTTGAGGTGCTCGTTATTCGAGTGGGACTGAGGATCGGAGATATGCTCTAGCAATCATCATAGGTCCATTAAGTAGTATAATTTTTATAAATATACATTTCTAATTATTCCCTAAAAAAAGAGAGTAAACCCCTACAAAAATAATTTAAAAATAACTGACACAATAATGTGTTTTGATAACATAAACAGAATACTTATCTGCATCAGGGATAAGCTCAAAAAACAAACAGAGCACTACTCCAGCCGGCTGTAGGCTCTTAATAATTTGAAAACCAATCATGAGCTTTAAAGCAACTGGCACATTAGCAACACGTGACTGGATAGACCAATCAGAGCAATGAAATCCACAATGCTCTGATTCAACCCATCTGGCTCAATAGAATTCAAGCGGTGAATCCAAAGGTGTTCACAAATGTGTTTGTTAAGTGCCGTCGAGTTGGTGTCAACTCATGGCGACCCTCTGGATAGTTGTCCTAAATTGTGTTCGGTCTTCAGTCAGGTGGCTCATTCTTGACAGATGGTACCCATAGCAGCTGTTATTGTATCAGTCCATCTCATTGCTGGCCTTCCTCTTTTGCGTTGACCATCTATCTTGCCAAACTTGATGTCTTTCTTTAATGATCTATCTCTTTGCATGATGTGTCCGAAGTATGAAAGTCAAAGTCTTGTCATCTGAGCTTCTAAAAAAGCTTAGGTTTGATCTCCTCTAGAACTGACTGGTTTGTTCTTCAGGCAGTCCATGGTATACACAGTATTCGCCGCCAGCATCATAATTCAAAGACATCAATTTTCTTCCTGCCTATCTTTTTCACTGTCCAGCTTTCACATTCATATGATGTCATTGAAAATACCATGACTTGAACAAGTCAAATCTTTGTATGGAGAGAGACATCTCTGCTCTTGAGAATCTTGTCTAGGTCTTTCATAGCCATTCTGCCAAGAGCAATGCGTTGTCAGATTTCTTGACTGCTTGTTGCTTCTTTATTGATAGTTTATCCAAGTAGGTTAAAGTTGTCCACAATTTCAATATCTTTGCCTTCAATGATGCACGTGTTGATTTTGCCAGTTGTCATGATCTTTGTCTTCTTTACATTAAGGTGCAGGCCCATTTTGAGACTATGTTCTTTGATAGTGAGAAGCAAATGTTTCAGATCATCTTCACTTTCAGTCAGTAATGTGGTATCATCAGCATAGCGAAGGTTGTTGATGAGTCTTCCACCGATCTCACAAATATTCAATCGCTTAAGACAATCACCTCTCCTCCATGCAAGTAGAACACAATCAAGGATGCGTCAGTGAATATCTGAGTGAGAATTGGAAGCTGGAGTCAATGCACTACCAACAGAGCTGTTTTGGCCCATGTATTGGTATGGCACTTATGCTCATTCAGACATACTTGAATCTTGCATTTTGTGTGCCCAATGTAGATCAAAGAACAAGGGCAAAAAATCATGTAGATGACCCAGTCAGAATTGAAACTTGAGGTAAATCGAGAGGGATACACCTTTCCATCCGGGTGAATCCAACTGCTATCACTGAGGGAAAATGGCATCAATTACAGTATCCACAAGAGTCATGTCCAACAAAGGATACCTCCTTATCCAATGAGAAACCATCAAATTGAGAAAGCAACTCTCCTAGATTTCTGCCATGCTTGAAGGCTATACGGGGAAAGTCACTCAGAGCAGGATGTAAACTCAACACCCACTCAATATTTACACATCCATCTTTTCATGTGACGTGAGCTGGTAGTATAAGGAAGGACACACAAAAGCACATCATCTAGTTGTGGTTGCTTGTATTGTAACAATAAATTTCTTTGTGCATATTTGGCTCAGTGATACGCCTGTTTCACTGTAGACATGGGATACCCCCGGGACAAAAACCTAGATTTCAATAACTTAGATTCTTCTTTAAACTGCTGGTCATCAGAGCATATCCAGCGGGCCCATAGATATTAACTAATAGGTAGACTGAACTTCAATTTAAATGGATGACAGCTGTCAAACTACAAATAGGCATTGTGATCAACCGGCTTCTGGTAAATAGATGTAGAAAAAGCAGTCACAGTTTTCTTCACCCATACATCTAGAAAGTCAATCTCTGTATCATGATAACATAGTGCAAATTGCAAATTAATGTCCATAGTGGTCAACCGGGAGTGAAAAAGTAAAAGATCTTTTCCAGAGCCAGACCAAAGGAAAAACACATCATCCAAGTAGTGCTTCCAGAGGCACACCTTAGAGGCATAAGGAGATGTAAGCAAATAACGATCCTCAAAATCTGCCACATATAAAAATGCTATAGAAAGGGCTGTCATAACTTCCATCGCCACCCCAAGTTATTGGTAATATACGTTATCATACCAGAAAGTACATAAAGACTTGGCCTATCCTCTGGGGTGCTCCATTGTCTCCACCAGGGGCTCTATTTTAGAACCATTGTCTTTGTTTTTGGACACTTTTTTGCATCCTCTCTGTGCTATTCTGACATACATCCAAGACACTGCACATTTTTTACGTCTACTACAAGATTATTTAGTGTGGTCAAATGTGAATTACGTGGTGACTATGGATATAACCAGTATCCATATTAACATTCCCCACCAGGGGGCTTTGGAGATTGTGATGCATACTCCTTACTCTATTTGATCAGCCACACTTATACCAAGTAGTTTTTTTTTCAAGGATTGGCACAGTTGGTACTATTTGACAACTATTTCTTGTATGATAAAGTATATTACCAGCAACTACATGGGGTGGTATTAGGAGCTACCATAGCCCCTTCTGTAGAATTTTTACATGTGGCAGATTTTGAGACTTTATATTTATATTGACATACTGAACACAACGAGGCTCATTCTGATCAGGGCAGATCTGACCTGTCTGGAAGTCTAAAATCTGAACGGGCTGGATTTGGCTCTGATTCTGCACCCACGGGAGGTAGATGTCCTTGCGGGAGCAGAATTGGGATACTTGGATGGGCTGGATGTGCCCCGATTCAGTGGGCCGGGATGTGCAGTGTTCCTTCCAGCTAATCCTCCTCATGCTCCTGCTGGAGCCCCAGTGCCATGGCGTTCCAACGCCATGGCCCAGGATGCCATGCAGGAGCTCCCATTCCCCACAGCATCTTAAAATTGCTTTTTCCTGCCACCCAACTCCCAGAGGAGCCTGCCAGGCCCGGGATCAGGCAGTGGGGAACATCCTGCTGCAGCTTATCTCTTCAAGGGGGGGGAGGGGTCCTCTATCACTGCTTGCCATTCTTGGGGGAACTTATTCCATCTCTGAGCTGGAATAAGTTCCCCATCCATCCTGCCCTCACTGAACATACAGGGCCATGATCTTTATGTCTGTGTTGTATGGCCCACCCCCACTCCACCCAGACTCCTCCTCCAGCTCTCCCTCTCCTGCCCCTGTCCAGAGCTCCCCGCACAAAGCTGATGTATGTGCAGGAAGCTCTCTCTATGTAATAGGCCCCCAGCGAATAAGGGGGTTGTACATCCAAACCAGATGTACATCCCTGCTATTCGCACATTGGAATGACCCCCATTTTGTTTAATATTTGGCCACGGCCGGCTCATCAATAGGTGGGCTAAGTGGCTGCCTAGGGTGGCAGACCTCTGTGGGTGCCACCCTGCCCATGGCAGGCCATGTGCTTTGGAACACATGGCCTGCCATCCCCCCATTCTGAGCCACAAACCCCCTCTGCTGCTGCTGATTCAGGTGGTGGGTTTGGGTGAGGTGGCTAGACTTGCTGGCGGCAGCCCGTGGCAGACCATGTGCTTTATAACACATGGCCTGCCACTTCTGGCCCCTCAAAGTTGTGTCAGAAGGGGGTCAGAAGCAGCAAGCCATATGTGCCAAAAACACATGGCCTGCTGCTCCCGCCAAGCCAAGTCACCCCTCCCCCCGCCACCAGAATGCACAGCAGCAGGGGGGTGACACTGCAGCTTAGCATGGGGGCTGGAGGGTGGCATGACTTGGTGCCCGGTGGGTTGGCAATGCCGGGGCTTCTGCTTGGGGTGCAGATATCCTTGGGCCAGCCCTGCACATGGCTTACACTATCCCTCCATCCCTCACTTAGCCTACTCTCATTTAACATAGTATGGGTAGTTACTAGCTCGTGTTAAGGGAATAATGCACAATTTTTGCCTTAACACATCTTAAATGTAAAATCATGTATTTTTTTTTACCGTCCCCCTCTGGTGAAGATTCTCTAACCCTGAGTGAAGACCCCCCCCCCCCCCTTACCCAAAAGTCACCTTATGAACAATCTCCCTCACTCCTTGAATAAGTCCTCTGATAGTCTAAAGAGAGGCAAAAAACCCCCACTTGAATGGCAGTCTGACCCCTAGTGCTAGTTCCACGAAACTACTGCTAGGGAGTGACTTGGAATCACTTCTGTAACCTTATCCTAGAACCCTAGGAATATCTACAGGTAGGTCCAAGAGGATCCTACACTGCATGGAACATCTTTCTTTTGGGGGTGCGTGAGAGGTTTTCTTTGGGGGCAGAGGAGATGATCTGAAGGATGTCTTCATTCAGGGTCTGAAGGGAGTCATTTCGGGGGTTGGGGAGTCTGGACAGGAGGGGTAAGGGTGTCTGAAGTTGATGGCCCCTTTAAGAGGTTCCCCAAGAGCATCGGGTCATGTGTTAGTGGCCCACTGCTCACATGGAGCAAAATAACACAGCTTGCAAGATTGATCGCAAATGGCTTTAATTATTTACTAAGGGAGTCACAAACCAGAAGCACTGAGTTACTACAGGTTAGTCAGTTAGCCCCCATGGACCACAAAATTCTCACTTATGAAATCCTATTATGATCCAAAGATTATCTTCCTAGGATAGGTTGACCAAAATAAGACAAAATATTTATAATAAGATCCCTGGGAATTGGTAAAAAAAGTAGTACAGTTCTTATTTTCCCCAATTTCCTGGAATTATATTTTATGATATGTGATCATGTTCCAAATAACTCTATACAAAGGAAAATTTCCTGGTTATGGGAAAAGTTCAAATATTACTATATTATCCTAATGTTATTTGGGCCAACCCATACTTTTCACAAAATCAATAGGCAATCAAGTACTCACTGATTTTCACTGAAAAGTCAGAATTGATCAATTAGGGTGCTTAGCTCAGTCATCACTGGTGAACAGGCACTCTTTATGTGAAGGCACATTTGAGACAGAATGTGGGGATCCCTCTTCAAGGGACTGGCACATCCGATAATGTATGCTGAAATTCCCAATATCAACTCTGAAGACTAACAAAAGCATCTGAAATAAATGAAACCAAATACTCTGAAACTGCTGAACTTAACTTGAGGCCCAATAGACAAGGGGGATCCATGTTGGTAAAATAAGGCTCCCTGCAGTCAACCCCTCAAGTCCAGTGATACTGAACTCCCCTCCTAATTCCAACACTAAATATTGGTGAAATAGTAACCCGAATTCCCCTGCCCACTTAACTTTCTTTAGCACCTGCAGAAATCTGAACCCCCAAAGGCAAGCCTGGCTCATGGAACACACAAAGCTTGGTAATGCAAAATCCATGTAGACCTTCTGGTTCAAAAATTGATCACATATTTAACAGCCTTACCATCAACCTCCTGAAAGTAGCACCCGTTTGATCCTGCAACGGAATAATCGTGAACTCCTGTGTCCACCTGCATAATAAGTGAGAAACCCTTTCAAACAATTTGTCTCTTGCAGACCGCTCCTTCTCTATATAAACCCCAATATATTCCCCACCCCTTTCCATCCCTCATGCAAAAACACCCCAGTCCTCAAATCACAAAATCAACTCACACAAAAATATAAAATATACACACTCCAATAATACACAGATGATGCACAAAATACACAAATGACACACAGAGAGATGCACAAATAAGCACCTCTTTGTTACATGCCTGGGGCAGTATACCACAGCCCACATTGATCTTAAATCCTAAAACAAGCAGTCCCAGGATGCAGAGCTCCCCATCCCCCAAGAGAATAAGCCACAGTCCAGCAGATGAGCACAAGCTCAGAAATGACTAGAATGTAAAATCTTGTACTGCCCAGCAAGCGAACTCTTACAGCCCACACTGCTTTTATATTCCAGAGTCACATGATGCTAAGACAGGCAGATCTGGGGCATGGAACTCAGCATTCCCGAAGAGTAAAACACAAGCAAGCAGACCAGCACTAGCACAGAAATGACTGCCCAGCTACAGTATGCACAAAAACCTGTGCTTGAGGACAGGCTGCCAGGTTCTGCGTGTGCTTTGACCTCAGGAAAGTAATCACGAGTTATTATTGTGAGCTCAGAGCCACTATAGCATCTACTAGTGAAAGAACCCTAGTAGTTGTCTAAGGATTCAGTATCCTCGGCATTTTTGAAAAATATGAGTTTTTGTAGAGATGGGCAAATGTTTATTTTGTGAGAAGTGCAGTCTCAGGGCATAGTCTGATGGAGGCATTATTTTGTATTCCTTATACTGCAAGGAAACAAAGAACTGTTTCTCTTTTATGAAGAAAGTTCAACCCTGATGTAAGCAGAAATTTGTAATGATAATTTATTCATTGGTATTCAGTTTGAAGATTTGGTTAACACAAATTTGAGCTTACTAGAACCTACCTGCTGGTGTTAACATTTAAAATGGAGATAGAGCAATCTTTAAACTAGATGATGGGGGGTGGGGGGGGGGTGAGGGATGCAACAGTCCTTCAGAAGCGCATGGTTTGGAGTAAGACATCTTGAAAGGATATTGGTATAATGGGAAACTGAAAATATCACAGTAGAGAGGCTGTGTTAAAGACAGAAGGAAATCCTTCTGAAGCGATGTGAAGAGCAGACAGAGTTAAATGTTTCCATTCTACCTATTTCAGTTGCTAGATAGGTTGTGGATACAATTAAAACATAACCTTGAATTGTCTGCATGCAAATGTGAGGTCTAAAAGATAAGACTGGAGAGTTAGAATGTATTGCACTCTGTAAAGATGGAGATATTCTTTTTAACATCTTTGTTAGTGATATAGCGGAAGGGCTGTCTGGTAAGGTTTGCCTCTTTGCGGATGATACCAAAATCTGCAATAAAGTAGACACCCAGGAAGGTGTAGATAACATGAGGAGGGATCTAGCTAAGCTTGAAGAATGGTCTAGAATTTGGCAGCTGGGATTTAATGTTAAAAAATGTAAGGTCATGCATTTGGGCTGCAGCAATCCAAGGGAGCAATACAGCATAGGAGGTGAAGTACTTTTGTCCACTAAAGAAGAGCGGGACCTAGGCGTAGTTGTGTCCGATGATCTTAAAGTAGCTAAACAGGTAGAAAAGGCGACGGCAAAAGCTAGAAGGATGCTTGGGTGCATACGGAGAGGAATGGCTAGCAGAAAAAAGGAGGTGATAATGCCTCTGTATAAGTCTTTGGTGCGACCTCATTTGGAGTATGGTGTGCAATTCTGGAGACCGCACCTTCAAAAGGATCTGAACAGGATGGAGTCGGTGCAGAGGGTGGCTACTAAGATGATTAGTGGGCTTCATTATAAAGCATATGAGGACAGACTTAAGGATCTTAATATGTACACCTTAGAGGAAAGGCGGGATAGAGGTGATATGATTGAGATGTTTAAATACCTCCGTGGCATAAATGTTCAGGGAGAGAGCCTCTTTCAATTGAAAGCAAGTTCTGCGACGAGGGGACATGGGATGAGGGTGAAGGGAGATAGATTCAGGAGTGATATGCGGAAATATTTCTTTACGGAAAGAGTAGTGGATCCGTGGAATAGTCTCCCAGTGGAGGTGGTAGAGATGAGGACAGTAACTGAATTCAAAAAAGCATGGGACCAACACAGAGGATCTCTAAAGGTAAAAAGTGGACTGTTGTAGTTGTTGTTATGGAAGGACAGACTAGATGGGCCTTGTGGTCTTTTTCTGTCATCATGTTTCTATGTTTCTATGTTTCTATGATATAATAGGCATTTCATAGATCTGGTGAAAGGAATATAAACAAATCAGAACTGGCAGCAAGTATTTTTTTTTAAATACTTCTTGAAGAGTTAAAAAAAATGTATGTTCAGTACTAGTGCCAATATCCTAATAGGCAGTAGTGTCGAATATACATAGAAAGTACTCACCATCAGTAGTTGTACATATAGCAGTGATATTCAGCCCCTATCCGTATAGCTAATTGGTTTAATTTAGGACTGCTTTTTTGCACACCTCAATTAAATTGCTTAACTATACAGATACGGGGTCATTCTGAACCACGAATAAGCTGGTTAGACGAGCCGGTAGACATCTATCCCACGGAAATGGGTAAAACTGTATACCAAACCCACCTCATTCCACACGTCTAAGTCAATTCCATGGGGATCTCTGAACGTGGATGGGGATGAGCGGATCGTGGGCGTGGCCAGCCATGGAGACGTGTAAAGCATATTCCGAAGACAAATGTGTACATCCCTGCAGATGCCAATGTTATTCCTGCAGAAACATGGAATAAGGGCTGGACTTAGTAAATATTCTGCTCACCACTGCACTGCATTCCATATAGATGATTGGCCGTGACACATATGTTCTGCACCGGTGTGTCTGCAGTCCGGAAGGCCATATGATGTACTGATAAAGGACATGGAGCAGAGGGGAGGGATGGAGGTAAGGTAGGGAAACTGAATTAAACACCTCTAATGTAATACAATGTAATAACAAGGGCAGCGATGGCATATATTCTGGCTATGCTGACAGGTGCTGATTGCGATAAAGGAGCAATGCTTGGGTTCCCAACAAGTCCCATGTCCTGAAAAAGGGGATTGCTGATGTAGCTGCAGACCCCATGCTATAATGGTGTACCAACTGCTATCAACAGGTGCAGGGCAGTGTGTTGGCAGAGAAATGTGTCACTACCCATAGGGGAGAGTGAGTGTGTGTGTGTGTGTGTGGGAGGGGGGGGGGTCGGGTCTGTGCATTGCACAGGAGGATCTGGTGTACCCATCTGCATATCTGGGAGCAATGGATTTCCTGGCCATACCTTGGCCATAGAGATGACCACAGCATTGCCAGGTGCCAATTTGTATGGGCAGGGGACATCAGAACAGGCTCACTCCATCCCCATGCTAGAATGCACACCTGCACTACTAAGGGACCCTCAGGATAGGGGGATGCAACACCCACTACTGCTAATTTGTATGGTGCCATGAGGCTCACGCAGTGCTGCATATACAGAACAGCTGGTCCCTGCTTGGCTGAGTGTACTATCTAACCTAGACAGACAACACAGTGGCCATGAACCAGGTACTTCCAGGGGGAATGGGCAGGGACTACAGGAGTGCTTTGGCAGATCCGACCCAACAGCAGTACCGATGGGGTGCATGCTCTGCCTCGCTTAGAGTGCAGCCAGGGCAATGCATGATGTAGGGATTCAGTTAGTTTGCAATGAACTGACAGAGCATCAATATGTAGGGAGTGACGTTGGTGGAAAGGGTTTTATGGATAGCATCCATCCGACGGAGAAGTGGTATGTGTGGGGGTGCTGTGGATGGGTAGGAGGGGACTGGAAGTGCAGAGCGGCAAAATTTGTGCCCCCCCCCTAGGTCAGAGGCATGGACGGGGCATACACTCATTGCCGAGCAGTAGTTTGCATCATTTGGGGTACTGCAGGGTTAGTTTGGGGTTCTTTGGACCTAGTAGGGGGTTCATACCTAATAGTGTCAGGCATATTGGCAGTGATGACAAGATATGGCTCACTGGGGCAGGTTCCTAATGCTATGTACCATTTGCTGCACAGTATGACCCGACATACATGTTCATCTGTTCAGTCTTGTACATCTTCTTGGGGTGCACTTGGTTTGCCATGTGTGGTTCTGGGCATAGGAGGGCTGGTCTATGGTCTGTTTTGCAGCAGCTGCCATTTTCCATTGGTTTTCATGTCTGGGGGGCCTCAGGGAGGCAAGTTTTTCTCAGGAGTGTGGCATTCACAGGTATATTGTGGAGACGGGTAATATCCTAGACATGCAGCGGCACAGAATACAGTGCACTCGGGAACATCTAAACAGCCTCCCACGTCCATGGAACAAAGCCGATTGCACGAGATTTGTACATACACACTACACACATCTATATTGGGTATTCTGTCCCCGTGGGGCATGTGACAGCTTGTGCATTCAGAAACGTGTTTCAAGTGTGCCCATTTTGATTTTAGATGTGTACATTGGCCCTGCACATCTGACAGAATGATCCCCATAGTGAATGAATATCACAACTATAGGTATAGTTGGGCAGAATACCCTTACTCTGCCTTTACTCCTCTCTGGTACTATCTGGACAGTACCAGAGCATTCAAATGGATTTGTTGGACCCCCAACTATATATCATCTCCCACCCAACCCTGCCCAACACTCCAACCATAATTTATTTCTACCTCCGACCTCCCAAACATACATTTTCTCCCACCCCCGTCCCTTCTCCAGCACCTCTAGGGCCTTCTCTAGTGGCTAGTGGGTGGACAAGAGTGATTTCCAATTGCTCCTCCCCACTGGGCACCTTGGTTCAAAATGGCACTAATTGATCCTTAGCGATAATCTTGTGATGGTAGCACTAGTGGTCAAAACTGCCAAATAAGGGCCATGTGTTACTAAGGTAGAAATTATATTGAAATGATATGCTAATCATCATATTGGTGGAAGGATAGTGCTGTATGTTAAGGATGACTTAAAACCAAAAAGGATAAACGTTCTGCAAGGAAAAAATCCAATGTGGCGTCTTTATAGATAGAAATTCAATGTGTGATGAGGAAAATTAAAGCAGTGAGGGTATCCTACCATCTGACTTGAAGTTTGAAGAAACAGGCAGTGAAATGCTAACAGAAATTGGTAACACAATATTGATGGGATTCTTCAATTACCCCAGACCATGCTAGAGAGGTAAAGTTTCTAAATACCATAAATGACTGCTTCATGGAGCAGTTGGTCCTGGAGGGGGGCTACTTTAGATCTAATTCTCACTATGACACAGGATCTTTTGTGAGAAGTAATGGTGCTGGGTCATTTAGCTTTAGTGGTCGTAACGTAATCAAATATGGCATAATCACTGGAAGGAGGACATTAAGGAAAACTACTGTAGTGGCCTTTAACTTCAAAAAGGGAGACTATGAAAAAATAAGAAAATTAGAAAAACCTCAAAGAAGCGATTGTAATGATTAAGGAGGGTAGTTACTGAAGTGTTAAGGGAATAGTGCATGATTTTTGCCCACTCATGTATGTTGAATGGCAACATTGTGCATATGTGTAAATAAGGAGATGCAGAACACCTTATTATAATGCAAATCAAATGACGCAGCTTGTGATAAACTTTGCAAGCTGCATTATTCATGAAAAATGATGCCATCTTTGAACTGGCATTATTTTAACTCTCTGGAGCATCAGGCCACTAATCTATGTGGCCTGATGATTCTGAGTGCCATTTAAAGGAGCTGGTACCATGTGGACCCCCTCCTTCATAGCCCAAGCCCCCTATCTCTTCTGAAGACACCTCACAGATCTCTAGCCAAGATCCCATCCCCCCCAAGATACTTCCTAGACCCCCAGCCAAGACTCCCGCCCTCCTGAAGACAATCCCCAATACCTTACAGAAACACCCACTCCTAAGACTTTCCCAGGCCTTATCGGGTTTTTTTGCTAGTGTTTAGCTGGTGGGGCAGGAATGAACCCCCATCATTCCTGCCCTGTTGAGTGCTGGGTTGAAAATGGCACTGGTCAATTCCTAGTAGTAGTCTCATGTTCCTTTTTTGTCAGCTTGACTCATAAACTGGAAACATTTTTCAGGGTGAACAATCAGAGGAACTGAAACAAATCTTGATTAACTGGGGTATGAAAGAGCAAAGGAACAAACTAAAGAGTAACAAATCATCAGGATCAGACAGTATATATCCTGGAGTTCTATATACACCTGGAGTTCTAACTTCTCATTCAAATCAGCTACAGTACCTGAGGATTGGAGGCAGGCCAAGACCCATTTGTATAAAGGGCTCCAGTGGTGCCTGGCAAATTATAGACTTGGTAAGCTTGATGCTGGTGTCCTGCAAAATAGTAGAAGGTAGTCTGAAGAACAAAATTACTGTACATCTGGATAAACACAGATAATTCATGGAATAGAGTAAACATGGATTTGCCTTACAAATCTGTTCATTTCTGAAGGGGTTAATATGCATGTTGTATAGTATATCTGCATTTTCAGAAGGTGTTTGACAAAGTCCTCAATAAGAGACTCATTATGAAATTAAAAATCATGGAAAAAGAGGCATGATAACTGGGCAAAGACAAGAAACAGAAAGTAAGACAGAATGGTCCCCAGAGCTTTTTATTATTTACAGTTTGGCCCTTCAACTGAAAACGTTTGGAGGCCACTTAATATTAACCCTGATTTTTTTAGGTTCAAAAGCAGAGCAAGTTGAGAGTAGGAGTATGCAGGCAAAAACAATGTTTTGTTTAGTTTCTTGTGTTGTTTGAAAGTTTGTTTTATTTTGTTTGGTTTTATCAAGCCTAATCCAGATCATGTTGTCCAATTAGTAATGGACTTTGTATTTTTCAATGTTTTTTTTTTTTTTTTAAATTAAAAACAAATGTCTGATATTTCTCATGTTGTTTCAAACAAACACACATCCTTTGTTGATAGTAAAGTATCAGTGGTGCATAAAGATACAGAAGGAATGAACTAGAAACTCTTGCATAATTCACCGGCGTAATAGCAAGAAAATTTATACTGCTAAAATAGAAAGTCTTGTAAGGATATACTCTATGGGTGCAAGATGATGGCCGATAGCTTTTCCCTTCAACCTGCTTAATATTGCAGGCAAAACTAGATTGTTTTTGACTCAAAATATAAAAAAATTGTCCTGTTTGGCACCAAACTTGATGAAGACCATTGGGTTCTTGTTTTTTTTTTGTCAATCTAATAGGTCAACTTTTATGCAAATACAATGTGTGCCTTTGAGTCAATGCTGACTCGTGGCACTGTTCGGAATCGGACCCGAGCCGGGACTGGTGGGACAGGACTTATTTATCTAGGCCTGTGAGGCAGGCCTTGATAAAGGCCACAGGCCTGCCTGAGGCCCTTGACCACTGTTAGGCCAACAGAAGAATCAGGGGAAAAAAATGAATTGCTGACAGCATGAGAGAATCCTGAGAGTGAAACAAAATATTGCTGATCTAGTATGCTTTGCTAAGGAAACAAGATAACACAAAATGAAACAAGAAAGAGACATGAAGGGGAACTGGTGAGTAAGATCTGACTAGGCACTGGCCTTGGGAAGGTGACATGATGTTTTCATGCTAACTTGAACCTTGGAAAAGGTGAAATTGTGCCAATCCTATGTAGAACAAAGTATCACTAAGAAACCCAGCTGTAGAAAAAGAACTAATCATTGTTATTCTGCCAGCCTTTCAGAAAAATTGTATTAAAAACAGGCCAGGACAGAACAGAAACCGGGGAGTTTATTGAGCCCTGTCACGGAGGTGACAGTGTGCTGAATTGCCCCATTAACCTTTTTCTCTTCTGTCTATCCCTATACAGTAGCTACCTTGTACCTGTATGTCGAATTTGTGTGTGAGAGTTTATGCTGAGAAAAGAATCCCGTACAATAAAGATTTTGTGAGTATTTCTGAGAAATTGGTCTCTGTGTACTTCCTCCATGTAAGGTGAGATAGTGGCCCTTGCAGCTCAGTAGGCCCCTTACACAGCCCAGCAGCTCCTGGGTTTTCTTGGCAGAGTGACCAGAAGCAGATTGCTAGGCCTTTCTTCTGAGGCAATGGAGGGTTAAATGACTTGCTCAGGGACACAAGGAATGCTAGTGGGAATCAAACCCTGCTTGTTATGCCGGTGCTCTAACCACTAGGCAACTCCTCCACTTGAAAATGTAAAAAGCTGTCTTGTGTATAGAAAGAGAAGAAGTCTTAATAGCTATTTTCTTTCTGTACTCATTGGATTTGCACGGAACATATTTGAATGATTTTTTCATAATCTTTACGACAACAAAGGCATGTAAATTCTTTTGAACAAATATCTGTTAATGGAAAAAGAAATAAACAATAGTGCATGAAACCAAAACAATATCCTGTAATAATATAATGCTGCCAATGCCAGTGTATACCGATTAAAGATGAATCAGGCTCTATGAGCATGGGGGTAATGTACTGACAACTGTCATTGACTATAAACCAATCATGCAGACATAAATGAAGCTTTCAAAATGTGAAATGATACATTCATAAATTTAAAGAAATCCCTTCCTAATGTATTACAGAACACAGTAAGGACTTCAAAGATGGCCAATGAGTGCTTTACTTAAGGAGAAAGTTAAAGGCTTATTAGCTTTTTCCTGATCTGAGGAGAATGTGGGTTAATGGTAGCTTTTTGGATAGAATGTTTTAAATACTATGTTTTTTGCTTTAAACCACATTCATTTATTTGATTATTTCAATATTTAATGGGATTTCTAAACTGGAGTCTATTGCCTATGGGGGCCGTTCTGGAACAGGAATAAGCCCTTAGACGTACAGCGTGGGCGTTTTTCTAGCGAAAATGTCTATGATCGTATTCTCATACACCCATGGCCCTCCATGTACATGGAGCTAGCACTGGGATCTCAGAACATGGGTGGGAGAGGATGGAAGAGAGGCATGGTCAGCAGCGGAGACATGCAATGCATATTCAGGAAAGGCTCTGGTACATTCTGCTTGTTTCCCATAGACATCCACATTATATCAGCAGAAACATGGAAGAAGGCCAGGATTTAGAAACCTTTCTGCTCTGCTCTGGAATATGTCCCATAGAGATGAATGGCTGTAGCAAAGATGTGTGAATCGGTGTGTCTGCAGTCTGGAAGACCACAAGATGCAGTTGTAAAGAACAGAATGCAGAGGTGGGGGAAGATTGTATGGTTAAGACACATTACTAAACACTCCTACAAAAATACTCAGAGATGCAGTGGTGATTATTCTGGCTATGCTGACAATTGCTGTGTGAACTAGAAGGGGTGATCTAGAGCACCATAACAATTTCTGTTATCCGAGAAGAGGGACTGTTGCAAACGGTCTGGAGGCAGAGCTGAGACAGAGCTAGCCTTTATCCAGATAGCAATAATTTTCAGCATCCCTACCTGGATAAAAATCTGCATCCCTTAGGAGAGCCAAGAAGCTGTGCTAAGTGATATTGTGGGCTGTCTGTCTGGATTGTAGTTGAATATTGTCGCTATGTGGATACTGCTGGCATTGACTGCTATGTCTGGATATGCAGTGGTAGCCATTAGCTGGATACTGCTGCTGGACATCTGGACTTTTTTAACCATGGCAACCGGTGTTTAAAAAAAACATTGACCTCTGTGGGCTTCTTTTTCCGCTTTCTTAGGAAGGAATACGATCTCTCTATTTGATAACTCTCCCTAGGGGATTATACTAAGTGATAATGGTTTTTATGGATTTGTCTTTTAAAGTTCAGGACACTTGACACCCGCAGTATTTAAATTAAGTACTGATCCATGAATTGTGACGTTAAGCGGAACATTCTTTGAGCATATGTTTATATTTATTTATATTTGCTATACAGCTCATCATTTTTTCACTTCAGAGTGGTTTCCAGTCCATAAAATTATACATAAAATAGGCACAAACTTAGAAAGAACGTTACTATTTCAGTTGGGAATAGAGTCCCAAAAACAAAGGATAGTATTTGTATTTACAGTCTGACATCAGATCATGAATTACAGTATTGAACTTTAAAAGGGAAAATTAAGAGTTCAAAAATACCTTACAGAGTCCACTGAAAGGAGTCTTGGCTGCCCAGCCTGGGAACCTGTATGGCAGAACTCAAGAGGAACAAAAGTTGGCCTAGATGAAAGCCTACCCACATTTTATGGAAACAAGGACTTTTTGTTTTCTTCCATACTAATTTACTAATATATACTAATTTTTGAGGGAGTCACCGGTAATAGGAATATATTAAATGAAATGAAATATCTGAAATAGTTTAAAACAGAGCTTGAATGTAGGAGAGTAAACAAACATTATGAAATGAAAACATCAGCATATCTTTTGGTTTGAGGTCTAATAGACATTAGTCCTAATTGAGAAAAATTGTCCATTCATCCATCATGTATATTTTTGCACTGACAAATTGCTTGTTCTAACATTTTATTTTGTAAAAGTCTTTTGGCAATATGATGTCTTTGTAAAAACAATAGGCTTGATATTCAAAAACAATTATCCATATAGCAGCTGATGATACACAGATAGGGGGTTATTTTGCAAGAGATAGCGATGGCATGGTTTGGATGTCCAAAATGAATGAATACGGCTGGGACATAACAAATGTGATTACAGAACCAGGCAAATCTGAATGTCCCCATAGCCAGCATGACTAAGTGTCCCAAAATGGGCATGTCCGAGGGCATTCCGGAACATGGCCAGGCCGGATTGTGGACACAGATGTCCAAAGCATATTTTATATAGTGTTCCAGATGTGCCGCATGCATCAGCCAGACGTTCTGGCCTAGACCTACTATAAAGCACAAACATGTAGGGGACTTTGCTGTCCATGTTGATCTCGAAAGCGCTCATGCCAGGAAAAGATTGAAAGAGAGAGAGAGAGAGAAGAGCCTCTTCAATCTTCTCAAAACCAGGCTGCATGTCACCCCTCTTCTCAAGTCACTTCATTGCCTATGGGTCTATTCTGCGCCACATTTAGTGGGGATATATGTCCGGTTTGGACGTATATCCCCCATTAAACGCCTGAGCCCGATTCAGTGCCCAAAGCTCCCCGCATGTACACCAAAGATGTTTCTATATTTTATTTAACAGGTTTTTTTGTGGGGAGCTCTAGATGGGGGAGGGAGGGGTAGGGCTGGGGGAGGGGTCAAATCAGAGCATAGGCGTGGCTCTGAACCCGGACATACAAGGACGATTCCGGTTGTGGCCCTGTACGTCTGAAGAACCTGAGATGGCCGGGGAGCTTATTCCATTTTGGAGGAGGAATAAGTCATCCCCATCAGGGTGATTGGCCCCAATCAGCCTCTACAAAGAAGATGAGGAGCAGCAGAGGGTTCCCCGCAGGCCAATCCCGGCCTCGGCAGGCCCAATTGGGGGTCAGGTGGCAGGGAAATCAGTTTTGAAATCTCTGCGGGTGATTGTGACTTATGCATGGCATCCCGGTGCCATGGTGACGGGACACCATGCCACTGGCTGCCATGCAGAAGCATTGGGGGAGTTAGGTGGGGGGTAGTCTGGGCATGCAGCAGGCTTGAATTGGGGCACGTCCTGCCCATCGAGGCTGGTTGCACCTGATTCTGCTCCCACGGGAACATATAGCTCTAAGGGCACAGAATTGAGTGCAAATCCAGCCTGTCCAGATTTTGGAGGTCCGGGCAGGCTGGATGTGCCCCGTTCAGAATTGGCCTCTATCTGTTTCCGCATCCCATTCAAACCTCTACTTCTTATTTTCAAGTGCCTTCATTCAGCTGTTCCTCAATACGCTTCCTCTCTTATCGCTCCCTACACCCCTCCTCAGGAACTCCGCTCTTTCAGCAGATCCCTTCTATCTATGCCCTATTCCCCGTAGCATGGGGAATAAGGTCCCTGATGTTGAAGCTTTGGTAGGAGTGGCCGACTTGGAATTAGTGGCAGTTACAGAAACATGGTTCACGGAAAACCATGACTGGGATGTAACTATACCTGGCTATACTTTATTCAGAAAGGACAGGGTAGGAAGAAGGGGAGGAGGAGTGGCACTATATGTAAAATATACTATTAAAGCTTTGGAATTGCAGAGCTTAAAAGGGAGAGAGGAGGCATTGTGGGTTAAACTAGAAAGAGGGAAAGAGAAATCTATTTGCATTGGCGTGATATACAGACCTCCCTCACAAGAGGAAGAGGTGGACAGAGAGTTGATTGAAGACATACGCAGCATTGCTAGGAAAGGGGAAATGCTACTGATAGGGGATTTCAATATGCCAGATGTTGATTGGCACATTCCTGCTGCAGTATCATCTAGAAGTAAAAACATCCTGGATTCTCTACAGGGAGAACTATTCAAGCAGTTGGTAACAGACCCCACAAGTGAAGGGGCAATACTGGACTTGGTGCTTACCAGTGGTGAAAGTGTTTCTGATGTTATAGTAGGAGATCATTTTGCATCCAGTGATCACCAGTTGGTGTGGTTCAGTATTAGGACTACAGCTGTTAGAATCCATTTAAAGGTGAGGGTCTTAGACTTTAGGAAGACCGGGAGTTGTGGCTGTCGGAGTGTGAGGGAGGAGTGCATGCCCTGTTGAGGGCTCTACAGTGAGCTGGGACTATCTGCCGCGGCTGCGGGTTTACTGCAGGCACTCCTGGGACAGCCGGATACCGGCTGGGACCTCCGGTACCTTAAATTCCCCTCTTTGACCATCTGAAGTGGAGTTGTGGCTGTCGGAGTGTGAGGGAGGAGTGCGTGCCCTGTTGAGGGCTCTACAGTGAGCTGGGACTATCTGCCGCGGCTGCGGGTTTACTGCAGGCACTCCTGGGACAGCCGGATACCGGCTGGGACCTCCGGTACCTTAAATTCCCCTCTTTGACCATCTGAAGTGGAGTTGTGGCTGTCGGAGTGTGAGGGAGGAGTGCGTGCCCTGTTGAGGGCTCTACAGTGAGCTGGGACTATCTGCCGCGGCTGCGGGTTTACTGCAGGCACTCCTGGGACAGCCGGATACCGGCTGGGACCTCCGGTACCTTAAATTCCCCTCTTTGACCATCTGAAGTGGAGTTGTGGCTGTCGGAGTGTGAGGGAGGAGTGCGTGCCCTGTTGAGGGCTCTACAGTGAGCTGGGACTATCTGCCGCGGCTGCGGGTTTACTGCAGGCACTCCTGGGACAGCCGGATACCGGCTGGGACCTCCAGTACCTTAAACTCCCCTCTTTGACCATCTGAAGTGGAGTTGTGGCTGTCGGAGTGTGAGGGAGGAGTGCGTGCCCTGTTGAGGGCTCTACAGTGAGCTGGGACTATCTGCCGCGGCTGCGGGTTTACTGCAGGCACTCCTGGGACAGCCGGATACCGGTGGGGACTTTGCTTGGTATAAAGTGCAACTTTGTTTTCCTCCGCGTCCGTGGAGCGCGTCCGTGGGGCGTGTTTGAAGGGGCGTGTCTAAAGGGGCAGGTCCTGCCCCTTGGGCGCCCCTTCGACGCTCCATCGACGGAGGTATTGTGTTATGTTGATAGTCGCTGGGCTTAGCTCTGTGATTTATGTTGTACCTTAATACATTTTCCTTTATATTGCTGGGTTTATTATGGGGAAAAGGAAGGCTAAACTGCAGGGCAAGTCCCAGGCGGCCGCCCTTGATGGGGCGAAACCAGCTGGCCCTTTAGATAAACATTTTGCTCCTGTGCCTGTTGCTCAATCTTCCCCGGAGGGGGTGTCCCTGAGCCCGGGGGGAAGATCTTCTTCTCCCCCCTGTCCTGGTGTGGATGGTTTGTGTATGTTAGGGAGTTCGCCTCTGTCGGTTAGTAGGGATAAAGCCGTGATTAAATTGCCTTCTCCTGTTTTGTTGACTGCACTGGATGGCTCCGTAGAGCTACCAGTCCTGGCTTCTGAAACGGAAGTTACCCTGAAAGATTTATGGGGGGCTTTGAAATCTATTGATGCCAAAGTGTCAACAACTTTTGGCTCCTTAACTTCCTTTTCTCAAGATACTGCTTTAGCTATACAGCAACTCGATAAGAAAGTTTCTTCACTTGATAAGGCTGTCGATAAACTGGAGTCTCAAGTGCTCCCACTCCGGTCTATAAATGTAATGGGCATTAAAGATTCTTTGATTTTGCATTCCAAACTGGAGTCACTTGAAAATTCCATGAGGTCATGTAATCTGAGAATTTTAAATTTTCCCTATACTTCTCTGTTGTCATCAAAAATCGTATTTGATAAATATGTGAAAGAAGTGCTTGCCTTTCCAGATATAATAGAGGTTAATCAGATTTATTATATTCCTTCTGGTATCAAAAAGCTAAATGTTGTTGACGGAGAACTTGATGAGATTGTCCCCCGTATCGCTAACCTTACTGCCTTCTTAGAGGACTCCTCTGATAACATTACTATGCGATCTACTTTATTGGTCACGTTACCTTCTGTCCAGGTAAAACAACGTATTTTGAAAGCTTTCTTTAAAGTGAAGTCTGTTTTATTTTGCGGACAGAAAGTTAACATCTTTCCAGATGTTTCCCGTAGCACCCAGTTGAGGCGAAGGCAATTCTTGTCTCTTAAGCCTCAGGTTCTAGCTCTGGGTGCTACGTTTTTCTTACGTTTTCCTTGTAAGTGCCTAATTGATTTTAAAGGTGCTTCATTTGTATTTCTTGACGCATCTCATCTGGAACGTTTTTTGACTGATCATCAGGGCTCAGCAGGATTAGATGGCGCTGATAATTGTTCCTCCTGATAAGTGGCATTTTTGCCTGTTTTCTTGCTTCTAAATAGATTATTATTATTTAGATAACAGCTAGCTCCCTTGATGAGGTCTGCTTTGCTATGTATGTGATGTTGATGCTTTATTTTGTATCCTGTGGTTATTTTTTCCTTTACATATAATGGCAAATTGTCCTGTATTTTATTTGGTTATTGTATATGACTGAAAATCTAATAAAAAAAAAAAAAAAAAAAAAAAGACTTTAGGAAGACCAACTTTGCCAAGATGGTCCAATACCTCAGGGAGTTGTTAGCGGGATGGGAACAGCTGGGGGATGTAGAAAAACAGCGGGCAAAACTGAAAGGAGATATTTTAAGGGCAACCAACCTTTTTGTTTGAAATGGTAAATAAAGATAAAAGGAAAAGGAGACCGCTATGGCTTTCAAAAGAGGTAGCTGAAAAAGTGAAGAAAAAGAGGGAGGCCTTCATTAAATGCAAAAGATCACAGAGAGAAGAAAACAGGCATCTATATTTGGAAAAACTTAGAGAAGCTAGCAAAGTAGTCAGGAAAGCAAAGATTCAAAAAGTGGAGGAAATAGCCAATGCAATAAAATGGGGGGGGGGGGGGGGATAAAACATTTTTCAGATATGTTAGTGAGAAGAGGAAGGGCAAACGTGGTATTGTCAGACTCAAGGGAGAAGCGGAGGAATATGTAGAAGCTGATGAGGATAAAGCGGAATTGCTTAACAAATATTTCTGTTCTGTGTTCACAGATGAAGAACTAGCAGCAGGACCTCAGAAAACACCCACAACAGGAACAGAAGCGAGGGACATCTTGAACAATTTTCAGAAGACTGTGTTTGTGAAAAACTAGCTCAACTTAAAGTAGACAAAGCAATGGGACCGGATGGGATACTTGGGGACGTTCTAGCAGCTCCACTGACTGACCTATTCAATGCCTCGTTGGAGTCGGGAGTGGTGCCAAAGGACTTGAGAGAAGCTCATGTGGTACCTTTACACAAAAGCTGAAGTAAGGATGTGGTTGAAAACTACAGGCTCTTTAGTTTAACTTTGGTGGTGAGTAAATTATTGGAAACGCTGCTGAAAGAGAAAATAGTGAGGTTTCTGGAGTCCAGCAGATTACAGGATCTGAGGCAGCATGGATTCACCAGAGGCAGGTCTTGTCAGACAAATCTGATTGATTTCTTTGATTGGGTGACCAGGGAGTTGGACTGAGGGAGAGCCCTAGATGTGGTGTATTTAGATTTCAGTAAAACCTTTGACACTGTTCCTCACAGGCGACTTATAAACAAACTGAGCACCCTAGGGATGGACCCTAAAGTTACTGCTTGGGTTAGAAATTGGTTGGGTGGGAGACGACAAAGAGTACAGGTAAATGGAGCTCACTCTGAGGAGAAGGATGTTACCAGTCGTGTGCCCCAGGGACCTGTCCTTGGTCCGATCCTTTTTAACATCTTTGTTAGTGATATAGCGGAAGGGCTGTCAGGTAAGGTTTGCCTCTTTGCGGATGATACCAAAATCTGCAATAGAGTAGACACCCAGGAAGGTGTAGGTAACATGAGGAGGGTCCTAGCTAAGCTTGAAGAATGGTCTAGAATCTGGCAGCTGGGATTTAATGTTAAAAAATGTAAGGTCATGCATTTGGGCTGCAGCAATCCAAGGGAGCAATATTGTATAGGGGTGAAGTACTTTTGTCCACTAAAGAAGAGCAGGACCTGGGTGTGGTTGCGTCTGATGATCTTAAAGTAGCTAAAGAGGTTGAAAAGGCGACGACAAAAGCTAGAAGGATGCTTGGGTGCATATGTACAGGAATGGCTAGCAGAAAAAGGAGGTGATAGTGCCTCTGTATAAGTCTTTGGTGCAACCTCATTTGGGGTATAGTGTGCAATTCTGGAGACTGCACCTTCAAAAGGATGTGAACAGGATAGAGTCGCTGCAGAGGGTGACTACTAAAATGGTTAGTGGTCTTCATTATAAAGGATATCAGGACATACTTAAGGATCTTAATATGTATACCTTAGAGGAAAGGCGGGATAGAGGTGATATGATTGCTAAGCTTAAATACCTCCGTGGCATAAATGTTCAGGGGAAGAGCCTCTTTCAATTGAAAGCAAGTTCTGCTATGAGGGGACATGGGATGAGGGTGAAGGGGGATAGATTCAGAAGTGATTTGCAGAAATATTTCTTTACGGAAAGAGTGGTGGATCCGTGGAATAGTCTCCCAGTGGAGGTGGTAGAGATGAGGACAGTAACTGAATTCAAAAAAGCATGGGACAAACACAGAGGATCTCTAAAGGAAAAAAAGGGGACTGTTACATAGTAACATAGTAAGTGATGGCAGATAAAGACCAGCATGGTCCATCTAGTCTGCCCAGCAAGATGGCAAGAGTAGATGCACCTGTCGCTCTGTGCAGGCCACCCCTCCCCATGTCTTTGTTTAGGGGTGAACCCACCACTCCATGTAGGACACTCCTATTTGTTGAGACGTTAGATGGTTCAGAAGTTAGATGGTACCGTTTATTTTGTTTTTTATCCTGTTGCTGTAAAGGGATCCACTGTGTTTGTCCCATGCCGTTTTGAATTCTGTCACTGTGTTTGCCCCCCAGCACTTCCATCGGGAGGGCATTCCAAGCATCCACCACCCTTTCAGTGAAGAAATATTTCCTGGCATTGCCTTTCAATTTAGTTGTAGTTGTTGATATGGAAGGACAGACCAGATAGGCCATGTGGTCTTTTTCTGTCGTTATATTTCTATGTTTCTCTTTCACTATCAATTCCAGACTTTGATCTTTCCACCTTGCTGCTCCTTATACCTGGAACAAACTACCCGAGTCAATACGTCATGCTCCATCTGTGGCCCTATTCAAATCCTAGCTAAGAACTCATCTCTTTAAGACTGCTTTCAGATCATAATCCCCTTAGTCTGCCGTTTACATCCTATGTGTTTCCTTTTCATTTCCCTCAACATCCTAATCCCCAGTTGTTGTGTTATCTGTCTTGACTAGATTTTAAGCTCTGATGAGCAGGGACTATCTCTTTGCCGCATGCGCTATGTAGCAGTACACAAATGATAAGTAGTATTACTGACGATCCCATCTGCTGCATGCCATGCCCAGGGAACCCCTGTGTCTGAAACCTGCATCCTGCTGACCCAGCCCCCATAGGCACCCCCACGATGCTGCAACTCCTTCCCCGGCCACAGGCATCCTTCCCACCCCTCTCCCACTGCCAATTTCAGACCCCAAGCCCTGCATCTGCACAAATCCGTCTCATCAGTCCTAGTGCGAAGTGGTAGAGGGCATTTTTCCATGTGCAGGAGTGAAAGCGTTGAGGAGGGTGTGTGATTGTCTGCACTGGTACAGGTGCCGTTGCCCATGCGTCTGTATGCATCTGCCCATATCCGTTTGTGCTCGCATCTTGCAATACACACAACATGGCGTGTTGGCGATGACACTTGAGACTCACACACATATGCGTGTTGAATGCACCCCTGACACTTCAGATGAGACACATATATGTACCTCCTACATGCCCGATTCTGCAAATGGGGGAAATGCATTGTGTCAAACTGCAAGTGTACACTTCAACTTGTAATGAAGATAAAATCAATAGAGTACTCGTGTCTAAAATTTATTGTCCAGCCAGGCACAGACTTTCCTCTGCTTAAAGAACATAACTCTCCTTTATTCTGCAGTTATAGTTGCCCTCTAATTGCTAATGTGTGCACTTTTTTGTGTTTGCATAAATTGACTCTTGGAGAGATTATATGGTTTTCTAATCCTACCACAGATTTTGCAGAACTAGAAGCCATTAATATGATTATCCAGCCCAGACTGTAATGGAATAAAGATTGCTATGTTTTTCATCATTGGATTCAGTAGGGATGGAACAATTATTTCAGAACAGTGAAGAAAGAACCTGAGACTGACAATTACAGGGTAGTTCAGCATTAGAGTACACAGACACCATCTGGACCATGCTGGCTCCTTTACTGTGACGAAAGGGGTAAATGAAACATAATTCCTATTTGCTGATGTCATGGGGATTCCTTCAGTATATGAGCAGCTGGAGCTCCCTATAATAAGGCATTAAGGGATTTTGTTACTTATTATATATGCTCTGCTTACAGACCACTGTATCTTCCATGAATATTGTTACAGTGGCTGAAAAGGATCAGTTGATTTACCTGTCATATCTTTCTTAAAACCACCACAGAAAATGCAATTACCTTTTAGCTAAAGGAAAATACGACATTCACATTTGAGTTCATTCTGGTTTTAATGCTTTCCCGAGTATATTTTAAATTCGAATATAATTAAGAGAAGGCATTTTTTTTCAGTAGGGGTTTTTCATAGTTCGTGTTTTAAAGCATTAAGAATTTTTGCTAATCGAATTGTGGTCATGCTTTAATTCCCAGTTCACTTGAATGTTTCTGGTCTACAGTCTTCTTTAGCATTTTTGTCAAAGAGGTTTAATTTGTGCTTAAACTCCCAAAGATGACCATCTGCATTAACTAGGATTACTTGCTCCATTTGTGCTTTC
This sequence comes from Ichthyophis bannanicus, assembly GCA_033557465.1. Lineage (NCBI taxonomy): Eukaryota > Metazoa > Chordata > Amphibia > Gymnophiona > Ichthyophiidae > Ichthyophis > Ichthyophis bannanicus. The sequence goes on from CM066032.1 coordinate 1,709,427,438, forward strand.
ACATGAGCAATTTTTCCCTCTGCTAACAGCACTTTTCAATAGAAGGGATTTTCTTGGGACTCTCACTAGCCCAGTAAGGTCTTAGCAGCATGACCACACCATCTTAATCTAGTAGGAATCTGTAAACAATTCTGTTCGAGCATTCCCATCAGAACTTGCTGCAAGTGGTTCAACCTAAATATATTTAAACCAATGACCCCTAGGTGGCAGTATAGATTTACTTGTAGTTCCTGTGAGGCAGTATGTATTTCATTTTGCTCTGCTTGGGCCCATATATTTTGGCTTGGGTAGGGGAGGAGTTTGGCTGGAGCATGAGTGGAGTTGTAAGTTATGTGTATATTTTATAAAATACACATGGACCCATAAATGTCCATGCCTTCATGGAGGTACAATTTCTGCAGAATTTGTGCTAGTATTTTATAAAGGCACTGTTAACCTAGGCCAGCGATGGCGAACCTATGGCACGCGTGCCAGCTGTGGCACGCGAAGGCCTTGCAGCTGGCACGCGTGAAGGTCCGCAAAAAAAGAAAAAGCGGGCTCTGGCTGCTGCCGCGGACGCGGCAGCATGCAGTGTCCCGCGGGGCCCCCTCCGCCCGCTAAGCCCCTCTGCAAGGGCTTTCAGATTCGCGAGGGAGACAGCATCTCCCTCGCGTCTCTGTTAAGCCCGTAGGGGTTAATGGGAAATTTCCCATCAGCCCCTTTAGACGCGAGGGACTGATGGGAAATTTCCCATTAGCCCCTGCGGGCTTAACAAGAGACGCGAGGGAGACGCTGTCTCCCTCGCGAATCTGAAAGCCCTTGCAGAGGGGCTTAGCGGGCGGAGGGGGCCCCGCGGGACACTGCATGCTGCCGCGTCCGCGGCAGCAGCCAGAGCCCGCTTTTTCTGTTTTTAAATTTGCCGGGGGGGGGGGGGGTGTTAGGACTGATAATTGGCTAGGAGGGGGGGGTTAGGACTGCTAATGGGCTAGGAGGGGGGGGGTTAGGACTGCTAATGGGCTAGGGGGGGGTTAGGACTGCTAATGGGCTGGGGGGGGGGTTTGGACTGCTAATGGGCTAGGAGGGGGGGGGGTTAGGACTGCTAATGGGCTAGGGGGGGTTAGGACTGCTAATGGGCTGTGGGCTGATGGGGGCTGTCTGGAAATGGGGTGATGGGGGGTTAGGACTGCTAATGGGCAGGGGGGGGGGTTAGGACTGCTAATGGGCTAGAGAGGGGGGTTAGGACTGCTAATGGGCTAGGAGGGGGGGGGTTAGGACTGCTAATGGGCTGGGGGGGGGGGGTTAGGACTGCTAATGGGCTAGGGGGGGTTAGGACTGCTAATGGGCTAGGAGGGGGGGGTAGGACTGCTAATGGGCTGGGGGGGGTTAGGACTGCTAATGGGCTAGGAGGGGGGGTTAGGACTGCTAATGGGCTAGGGGGGGTTAGGACTGCTAATGGGCTAGGAGGGGGGGTTGGGACTGCTAATGGGCTAGGGGGGGTTAGGACTGCTAATGGGCTGTGGGCTGATGGGGGCTGTCTGGAAATGGGGTGATGGGGGTTAGGACTGGTAATGGGCTATGGGGGGGGGTTAGGACTGCTAATGGGCTAGAGAGGGGGTGTTAGGACTGCTAATGGGCTGGGGGGGGGGTTAGGACTGCTAATGGGCTTATGGGGAGGGGTTAGGACTTGAGGTGGGCTGTTGGGTGGGGTTAGGACTGGAAATGGGCTGATGGGGGGTTAACACTGTAGGTGGTCTGATGGGGTTAGGACTGGTAATGGGCTATGGGGGGGTTTAGGACTGATAATGGGCTATGGGGGGGCTGGGACAAGAAATGGGCTGATGGGGAGGGGTTAGGACTTGAGGTGGGCTGATGGGGTTAGGACTGGTAATGGACTGTGGGCTGATGGGGGGGGTTAGGACTGGCAATGGGCTATGGGGGGCTGACTGGAAGTGGGGGGTTAGGACTGGTAATGGGTTATAGGGGGGGGGCTTAAACTGAAAATGGGGTGATGGGGGGTTAGGACTGGAAGTGGGTTGATGAGGGGGGGATAGGACTGGTATTGGGTTGGGGGGCTGCTAGGACTGGAAATGGGCTGATGCAGGGACTAGAAGGTAATGGATGCTGGGTGAGGCTGGAACTAGAAGGGAGCTGGTGTTGGGGGAGGATTAGAATGGGATGGGGCTGGGAGAGTAAAATGGAGAGGGGAAAAATATTTTGTGTGGGAGGGATAAAAAATCTACAATTGGCCGGGTATTGGGAGAGTAAGTGGGGATTGAGGATGGAGGGGTAAATTTTGAGTAGATGAAATAGGAATGAGGAAAGAGCCAAAGGAGAAAGATTAGTATGTTAAAGCAGATGTAGAGAGAGAATGGAAAAAAAAAAAACAAGAAGACAGAAGAAAGGACAAATGGACAGCAGATGGAGAGTTAGCAGAAGACACGAAGAAACCAGAAGAAAGTGGCTGGAACAATTGCAACTGAAAAAAAATGCACAAAAGGTAGAAAAATATCTCTTTATTTTGAATTTATTAACTGGAATATGTCAGCTCTGGGAAATGTGCATCATTAATTTTTGCGCTTTGTTTAGTACAAGAGGAAATTAATATATAGTTTTATTTCTACAGTGTTGTTGTATTCCAAGTTTGGCTTTTGGGGTTCCCAGTTTAATTATTGTCTTCCTGTTTCTAAATTGTGATTCCTTGTTTGGTGATGGTCTGTTCTGCATGTGTAACTGAGCTGAGGTATTCTGTTTATATAATTCCTATTTGACATTGCCACTTGTTCTTTCCCAGTAGGTCATGTATTGTTGTTCTCTGAGATGTATTGGTTTAATATTTGCAGTGTTGCCTTTTGATCGGTAGAGTATGGTGCTTTGTGAGTCCTGGTAGTGCTGTTAGGATACGGCGGGTTTGCTATGGGTTCTAAATGGGCAGCGTTTGTAGTAGTTCCTAATGTGCCTGGCGGTTGGTACTGGATTATAGTAATGTAGAAACCTTTTAGTCTTTCTTTATCCATATACTCATTAAGAGGCATGTTTACTAAAAGTTAGTGTATGGTAACATTATGCAAATATTTATGCAAATGAAGCACCTTATGCAAATGGGGCTTTAATTGACGTGCTGGCACTTTGAGGAAATTCTTTGGTTTTGTGCGGCAGTTTGGGCACTCGGGCTCAAAAAGGTTAGCCATCACTGACCTAGGCAATCTGTAATAAGATTACCCTCCACATGATGTCCCCCAACATCATATGCACGCTTTCTTGTTCAAGTTTAAATGCAAAACCATGCTAATTGGTTACCCTATTGCAAAGTTATGCAAAACAATGCTAACTTAATGTGCAATTACAGCTTCACAAATTCACTTTTACAAACTGCTTCACTACTACACAGTGAGATATTAATGATTTTGCAGTAAAGATTGTAGGTAAAGTATTATATTTACTGGGCTAACTTATGCATAGACGTTATGTGCAGAGAGGCCAGTTTCACTGCTCTTGTGATAGGGCTGAAGCCACTGAAAGCAAGAACTTAGAAAGAAACGCTGTTCCTTACAAAGCAGCTAACGTGCAGAAGATGCAGTTCCCTTGCAGAGCAGCTAGAGAGAGCAGGCATGAACCTACAGAGGCTGAGCTAACACACCCGGGTACTGATTGTGCAGGAGCTAATCAGCTCCACCTGAGGGGTAGCCCGGGAAACTCAAAAGTAAAAGGCCTTTATAAGCAGAGGGCCAACTCAGAAGAAGGGAGAGAGGAAGGAACCTCGGAAGGGAGCTCAGAAGGGAGCTCAGAGGAGAGCTCAGAAAGAGAGAGAGAAAGGAGCAGACCAAAAAGAGCCAGAGTGAGAGGGAGACCTGGGAGAGACAGACTGGAAAGAGAGCCACTTGGAAGAAATCCCAAAGGCAGAGAGCTCAGAAGGAGAGAGCCCAGCCGGGAGAGAGGCCTCTGCTCACCAGGAAGGTCTGAAACAGGATTAAAAGGTACTGGGAGAAAAAGTCCTGACAGGAGATTGACTTATTCTAAGAAGCCAAGAAGCCTGGATTCTTTACAGGGTCTTCCCAAGCTGCAGAGAGGACAGACAGTATCCAGGAGGCTTCCAGAGGGAGTCTGAAAAGGAGACCGTGGCCAGAGAGCGGTGCCTGAGTGGGCAAGTAAAAGACGCCCTGACTTCACAAAGCCAAGGTACGGTGACTATTTTTTCCCAAAGAAAGGCCCAGCTCCTAGAACGTCTTTAAAGCCAGATAACCGGTCTGAGAGAAAAGGAAGTGGGCAGGAGTTCTTTAAGCCATCACGTAGGGGCATAGGGACAAACCCTGCTATTTACCTGAAAACCCTAGAACAGCCTAGCTGGAAGCTAGGGAGAAGAAGTACGGACTTTCAAACCACAGCAGCCAGGGAAGGATCAAGTACAGAGGGAGGCACAAATGAACCAGAGCCCATGCAGGTAGAGCCTGTGGACTCAGTTACATTGTCCCAGGAAGAAGTAATGGACTGCTCGGTTTGTGTCGCAGGGAGTTTTGAGTCACTCCCCGAGCTGTAACTTATTTAGATAAGCTCTGATATTGTTTTTGTTCATGTTGAGCGAAAGGGAAAAAGCTCACTAATTTTACTTTGCTCCGAAGTTTGGAAAATCCTGTGTTGTTTTTGTAAGAAGCTGTGAAGTATGTAACAGTTCACTTGTTTAACTATGCTTTGGTAAAAACCCTGACAAAGAAGGAAAACACCTTATTTTCTGTTACCTAGCGAACCTCAGTGCTTGAAAGGGGAAATAAAAGCCTTATTTACCCTCCATTCTGGTCTACACAACTTATTCCTATAAGGAGGAGGACTGCCAAGACCAGGGTGCACCTGGCCTCCAAAAGTCTTTTACCTCCACAAATAATAAATATGCTCAACCTGCCCTTGCAGCCACTGGCCACCAGGGGGGATTGATGACACTCTATGGCTAACCTTTGGCATGCCCCTGACCTGCCCCTCACCCTGCTTCCTGATATACATCTAAGGTGTAAGCATATATACTGCAAAGGTGCCGTTCGTGCATAAAATACATGACATTGTGCATACATTATCTTATTTCCGTCCATCATTTCCTCCTCCTCCCCCCACCGTTTAAACTCTGTTGTATAAGGGTTAATTGTACTTGTTCTATAATGGTTTTGCGTTCCCTGTATACTGTTGAGTTCTAATGTAAACCGCTTTGATTGAAGGATAAAGCAGTATAAAAAAAAGAAAGGTTAAATAAATAAATAAAATAAAATAAAATTAGGTATGTAACCAGAAGCATTTTAATAAAAAACGTATGCAGTTTGACCCAGTATGGCAAATCTTATGTACTTATATTAGGCCCCCTAAATATTAGGTAAGTTTTCAAGAACTAAAACTGAAGAAGATAGGTATATTGTCTTCAGAGATCATGTTCTACTTTAATGGGTGGTATTTTAGAAGCTCTATTCCTGATTTGGACGTCTGAAAATGGGCATGCAGATGCACAAATAAAAAAAAAAACATCCCCAGAGCCATTTTAGAAAGCCAGGTATAGAGATGTCCCCAGGGCGATCACAGCCAAGTCACAAGGAGTGTGTTGGAGGTGTGACTTAGGCAGTGCTACAGAGATGCACACTGCTGGGCAATTTCAGAATAGCCCAAAACACATCTGGTCTCAGCTGTTGATGCATCCATACTTCTACCTTCCCCTGACCACGAATGTTGCACAAAACTGCTTTTTTCAGGGCAGCAACACTTGCTGTCACCATAAATTTCACTGGGTCAAAAACAGTGTATTCATTTTACTTCTCCGCCACCACATTTCTTCAGATCTGAAATATCCGGCAGGGACTTGCATATATCATGTTTTGAAATACCTTGGGCATCAGGTCTATGTACCTGTTTCTGCAGCCGTATGTTTTGGAGATGATCAAATTTCTAAAATGGCCTGCAAATATGCTCATACCTGGCCTTGCTATATATAGGGGCCCGTGTCCAGACCTGGTTACAAGGAAGTGCATTATCCAGGGTGGAGACAGCGCAATTTCAGAAGGAACTTACTCTTTCCTTCCTTCACTGCCACCACTCCATCAAAATTTTGGACATCTCAGATTCTTCCTAGACAGCCCTTCTAAAATGCTGCTTCATGTATCACAACCTAAAAAGTATCTAAAAATAAAGGGCCTTATATTCAGCACCAGCGACTAGCACTGCTAAAGTGCCTAGCCACCGGCACTGAACTTAAAATGTTGATATTCAATACTGGGGCCATATCTGGGCTTTAGCATTGAATGTCCAAGCTGCCTGGATCACCGTGAAGCTGAACGAGCAGTGGCAATATTCAGCCGCTGCCCAATTAGCTTCTACAGTGAAAGTAGGCCAGGGCTTCCTGTGCTTGACTTTCATCACGTATCTCTAACTGGGCAGCAGATGAATATCACCACTGCCCAGTTAGCAATGGGTGCCGCCCCAGCACACCTTGATGCTAACCGGATAGCACTGGGGCATGTAGTGGCAGCACCTGTGGATATTCAGCGGTACTGCCTTAAGTCCCCTATTCGCAACTCTGAACCTAGCAGCAGTGTCCTGCTTCCCACCAACATAGAAACATAGAAACACAGAAATATGATGACAGAAAAGACCACGGCCTTTCTAGTCTATCCTTCCATATCAACAACTATAACAATCCCCTTTTTTCCTTTAGAGATCCTCTGTGTTTGTCCCATGCTTTTTTGAATTCAGTTACTGTCCTTATCTCTACCACCTCCAATGGGAGACTATTCCACGGATCCACTACTCTTTCCGTAAAGAAATATTTCCGCATATCACTCCTGAATCTATCTCCCTTCACCCTCATTCCATGTCCCTTCATAGCAGAACTTGCTTTCAATTGAAAGAGGCTCTCCCCCTGAACATTTATGCCACGGAGGTATTTAAACATCTCAATCATATCACCTCTATCCCGCCTTTCCTCTAAGGTGTACATATTAAGATCCTTCAGTCTGTCCTCATATGCTTTATAATGAAGACCACAAATCATTTTTAGTAGCCACCCTCTGCACCGACTCCATCCTGTTCACATCCTTTTGAAGGTGCGGTCTCCAGAATTGCACACTATACTCCAAATGAGGTCGCACCAAAGACTTATACAGAGGCATTATCACCTCCTTTTTTCTGCTAGCTATTCCTCTCCATATGCACCCAAGCAACCTTCTACCCGTTTGACTACTTTAAGATCATCAGACACAACAATGCCTAGGTCCTGCTCTTCTTTAGAGGGACAAAAGTACTTTACCCCCTATACTATATTGCTCCCTTGGATTGCTGCAGCCCAAATGCATGGCCTTACATTTTTTAACATTAAATCCCAGCTACCAAATTCTACACCATTCTTCAAGTTTAGCTAGATCCCTCCTTATGTTATCTACACCTTCCTGGGTGTCTACTCTATTGAAGATTTTGGTATCATCCGCAAAGAGGCAAACCTTACCCAACAACCCTTCCGCTATATCACTAAAAAGGATGTTAAAAAGAATCAGACCAAGGACAGATCCCTGGGGCACACCACTGGTAACATCCTTCTCCTCAGAGTGAGCTCCATTTACCTGTACTCTTTGTCGCCTCCCACCCAACCAATTTCTAACCCAAGCAATAACTTTAGGGTCCATCCCTAGGGTGTTCAATTTGTTTATAAGTCTCCTGTGAGGAACAGTGTCAAAGGCTTTACTGAAATCTAAATAAAGCACATCTAGGGCTCTCCCTCGGTCCAACTCCCTGGTCACCCACTCAACGAAATCAATCAGATTTGTCTGACAAGACCTGTCTCTGGTGAATCCATTCTGCCTCGAATCCTGTAATCCGCTGGACTCCAGAAACCTCACTATTTTCTCTTTCAGCAGCGTTTCCAATAATTTACTCACCACTGAAGTTAAACTAACCGGCCTGTAGTTTTCAACCACATCCTTACTTCTGCTTTTGTGTAAAGGCACCACATGAGCCTCTCTCCAGTCCTTTGGCACCACTCCCGACTCCAATGAGGCATTGAAAAGGTCAGTCAGTGGAGCTGCTAGAATGTCCGCAAGTTCCCTCAGTATTCTAGGGTGTATCCCATCTGGTCCCATCGCTTTGTCTACTTTAAGTTGAGCTAGTTTCTCACAAACACAGTCTTCTGAAAATTGTTCAAGATGTCCCTCACTTCTGTTCCTGTTTGTGGGTGTTTGCTGAGGTCCTGCTTCTGGTTCTTCATCTGTGAACACAGAACAGAAATATTTGTTAAGCAATTCCGCTTTATCCTTATCAGCTTCTACATATTCCTCCCCTGAACCCTTGAGTCTGACAATACAACTTTTGCCCTTCCTCTTCTCACTAACATATCTGAAAAATGTCTTGTTGTTGTTAAGTGCCGTCGAGTCGGAGTCGACTCATGGCGACCCTCTGGATAGCTATCCTAAATTGTGTTCGGTCTTCAGTCAGGCGGCTCATTGACGACAGACCGGTACCCGTAGCTGCTGTTATTGTAGTGATCCATCTCATTGCTGGCCTTCCTCTTTTGCGTTGACCTTCTATCTTGCCAAGCATGATGTCTTTCTCTAATGATCTCTCTCTTCGCATGATGTGTCCGAAGTATGAAAGCCGAAGTCTTGTCATCTGAGCTTCTAAAGAAAGCTTAGGTTTGATCTCCTCTAGTACCGACTGGTTTGTTCTTCGGGCAGTCCATGGTATACACAGTATTCGCCGCCAGCACCATAATTCAAAGGCATCAATTTTCTTCCTGTCTGTCTTTTTCACTGTCCAGCTTTCACATCCATATGATGTTATTGAAAATACCATGGCTTGAAACAAGTCGAATCTTTGTATGGAGAGACACATCTCTGCTCTTGAGAATCTTATCTAGGTCTTCATAGCCATTCTGCCAAGAGCAATGCGTCGTCTGATTTCTTGACTGCTTGTTGCTTCTTTATTGATAGTTGATCCAAGTAGGTTAAAGTTGTTCACAATTTCAATTTCTTCTCCTTCAACGATGAACCTGTTGATTATGCCAGTTGTCATGATCTTTGTCTTCTTTACATTAAGGTGCAGGCCCATTTGAGGACTATGTTCTTTGATTGTGAGAAGCAAATGTTTCAGATCATCTTCGCTTTCAGCCAGTAATGTGGTATCATCAGCATAGCGAAGGTTGTTGATGAGTCTTCCACCAATCTTCACACCTCTGTTGTCTTCATACAGTCCTGCTTCTCTGATGATTTGTTCTGCATATAAATTAAACAGGTAGGGGGAAAGTATGCAGCCTTGTCTTACACCTTTGCTTATTTTAAACCATTCTGTTTCTCCTTGTTCCGTTCGAACTGTTGCTTCTTGATCAATGTACAGATTACGCAAGAGAACGATCAGGTGTTCTGGTATACCCATGCTTCTTAATGTGGCCCAGAGTTTCTCATGGTTTACACAGTCAAAAGCCTTGCTATAGTCGATAAAGCACAAATAGATATCCTTTTGGTATTCTTTAGTCTTTTCAAGGATCCATCTCACATCCGCAATGATGTCTCTCGTTCCTCGCCCTTTCCTGAACCCTGCTTGCACTTCAGGTAGTTCTTGTTCTAGGTATGGCTGTAGTCTCTTTTGAATAATCTTCAGTAGAATCTTGCTGGCATGTGGGATCAGAGCGATTGTGCGATAATTTCCACAGTCAGTTGGATCACCTTTCTTTAGTATTGGTATAAACACAGATCTTTTCCAGTCAGTTGGCCATGATGTTGTCTTCCATATTTCTTGGCAGAGCCTTGTAAGTACGGTAACAGCTGCATCAGATTGCTGCAATACTTCTATGGGAATGCTATCAATGCCTGGTGCTTTGTTCTTTGATAAGGCTTTCAATGCTGCTTCAACTTCTTCTTTCATCACCAATGGTTCCTGATCATAAGGTATAGGTTGAAACGGCTGTTGGTCCACTTGATCTTTATCATATAAAAACTCTGTATATTCCTTCCACCTTTTCTTGATCTTCTCAGCATCATTCAACATAGAACCTTGAGCATCTTGTAACATTCCAATTCGGGGCTGGAACTTTTTCTTTAACTCTCGCAGCTTTAGGAAAGCCGATCTTGTTCTTCCTCTAATAGTTTCTGCTTCTATTTCCTTGCAAGTGTCATTGTAGTACTTTTCCTTGTCCTGTCTTGCCGCACGTTGGAAATCTCTGTTGAGTTCTGCGATTGTCTTTCTTTCTCCTTTGGCTTTAGCTTCTCTGCATTTCTGGGCAATTTTCAGAGTTTCTTCCGTCATCCATTTTGGCCGTTTTTGCTTTTTCACCTTTTGTAGAGACTTCTCGCTTTCTTCCAGCACAACCTTCTTGATGTCATTCCATAACTCTTCCGGAGCTCTGTCATTTGTATCTAAAGCAGCAAATCGATTTTGCAGGCAGTCTTTAAATTCCAGTGGTATATTCTCAAGGTCATATTTTGGTGCATTCATGAGTGGTTTGCTCTTTTTCAACTTTAGCTTGAGTTTGCATACTAGTAGTTGATGATCTGTACCACAGTCAGCTCCAGGTTTTGTCTTTGTTGATGTTACAGAGCTTTTCCATCGTTGACTTCCACAGATGTAGTCAATTTGATTTTTATACAATCCATTGGGTGAAGTCCATGTGTACAGTCGTCGCTTGTGTTGCTGGAAGAAGGTGTTTGAGATGAATAGATCATTGGTCTTGCAGAATTCTATCAATCTTTCTCCAGCTTCATTTCTGTTGCCAAGTCCATATTTTCCAACTACTTTGCCTTCTTCTTTGTTGCCAACTTTTGCGTTCCAGTCACCCATGACTATCAGGATATCCTGTTTGCATGTTCTGTCAATTTCAGCTTGTACTTGTTCATAGAACTCTTCAATTTCATTCTCTTCTGCAGCTGTTGTTGGGGCATATACTTGAATTATAGTTGTGTTGATAGGCAATCCTCATAGACGAATAGAGATTAAGCGTTCGCTGACTGCATTGTATTTCATTACAGTTCTTGCAAGTTTCTTCTTTATTATAAATGCAAACACCATTTCTTCTTTGTCTTTCATTTCCAGCATAGTAGACCATGTGATCATCTGATGCAAAGTGCCCGATGCCAGTCCATTTCAGTTCGCTGACACCCAACAGATCAAGTTGTACACGTTCCATTTCATTCTTGACCACCTCCAACTTCCCTTGGTTCATGCTTCGTACGTTCCATGTTCCAATGTGTAAGACATCTTTACAGCTTCTGACTCTCATTTCATGCGCAGCTACATCAGCAGTCAGACTTCCCGAGGGCTTTGATCCAACCACATCATAAATGCTGGCTTTACTCTGAAAAGTCTTCAGCTCTTCCCCAGTAGCTAGTTGAGTGCCTTCCGACCTGGGAGTCTCATCTTCCAGCACCATAGCACAATTTGTTTTGTTGTAACTATCCATTGGGTTTTCATGGCAAGATACAGAAGTAGATTGCCGGGCCTTCCTTCCGCGCAGTTTAAGTTTGGTGTTGTTGCCGTTGTCACAGAAATGTGATCCTCCGCCGTCAACACTATCCCATTCTGCTGCTGCCCAGATGGGTGGTTTGTCTTCGTCTGGCACCTCAGCTGAGACCTGTCCATCTTGGGAGACCCTGCCAGTAGTTAAACTACCGATAGTTTAGCTCTCAGCATCACTGATGCACGCAAGCCCTCACAGCACGACAAGCTGCAAACCAAGTGAGAGGAAAAATGTCTTATCCCCCCATTTTATTGCATTGGCTATTTCCTCCTCCTTTTGAATCTTTGCCTTCCTGACTACTTTGCTAGCTTCTCTAAGTTTTTCCAAATATAGATGCCTATCTTCCTCTCTCTGTGGTCTCTTGTATTTCATGAAGGCCTCCCTCTTTTTCTTCACCTTTTCAGCTACTTCTTTTGAAAGCCATAGCGGTCTCCTTTTCCTTTTACCTTTGTTTACCATTTTAACAAAAAGGTTGGTTGCCCTTAAAATATCCCCTTTCAGTTTTGCCCACTGTTTTTCTACATCCCCATCATCAATCATTCTATCTCTCAGTGCCCACTCCTACCAGTCTTTGTTCTCTGCAAAATGTGCCCACAGTCTCTCTTTATCTCCCTCCACCCATAGCCCAGTCTCTCTTTTTCTCCCTCCATCCATAGCCCAGTGTCCTCTTCCCTAGCTTCAAACCCTTTCCCAAGGCTTGATATCCTCTCAGATGTTTTCCCCAACCCACGCTCAAACTCGATCTCTCACTTTTCTTTCCCAATCTCTACTCCCCTCCCCCCATGTGCCACTGCCAGTTCATTCTCTCTCTACCTCTCCCCCTGGCCTGAACTTTACTGCCCCCATACTATTTGTAGCCCTACTGCTCATACTCACTTTCTTCTCCCTTCCCTAAGCTCCATACCACTGTACTCAATCACTCCCTTCCCGAAGTTAATGGATTAAGGATGTGTAAACATACTATAAAAAATAGGCTATAATAGATCTGGATAATGCTCAGTGCTAAACTGATTTTTGGTGTACAAACTGCCTTGGACATATTTGCAAATAAAGATGAATTCTTCGGATGAGATTTCTAGTCCTAAGGCTTATCACATTAAGATTTTCAGAAAACTGAGATAATTACTCAGTCGCCTATGGCCTCCTTCTTCTTCTTCCATTAACTCATTACAGAACATTTCCTTATGTAGCTCCTGTTTCATTCACTGGTTGAACACAGGAGCTCTTTGAGGAGAGATCAGAGTCATTCAGCAACCACGCTCCTGGATCTTTATCTAGCGGGGGGTTGAAAGTTAATCTTCCAATACCGTTAGGCATGTGGAAAATCTTCTTGCCAAGTTACAGAGAAACAAAAACCACACCAAGTTTGGGGTTGTTCAGAGAATAGTTGATACTAATGAATAACTTGGAAAATAGCTCACTGAGATTTGCTGGAATCCACATATAAAATCAAAAGTTAGAACAATTCTAGTCCACATAAAGGGTAGTTTTACAAGGGTTGCCCACAGTAAGACACGTGGCCACATATGAAAATGATGTTATATAAGTGACCACTTATGCATGTAATGTAGTCGCTTGTTGTTTTGGAAGTGTGAGCATCAGATGGATGGCACATATTTTCACTGTGGGCGTGCACATAGCTGAGGTTTGGGCAGAGCACAAATTTCGCACGTAAGTTATAAAAATCTAGAATTTATTTATTTATTATTTATTTATTTAGCAGGTTTTTATACTGCCTTATCGAAAATTCAAAGCGGGTTACATTACAACATGAACCAGGAAATGTACATTGAGCAGGGGCAGTAAACTTGGAAGGTTATATAGGGGATGCCATAACCGCGCATCAGGACTTTGTCTCTATAGAAAGATTTCAACGAATATCATTATGATGCAACTAGATACGCAGGCAGCATCGATTATGCAGCCAAAATTGGATGATTCCCTGAGGAAACTTCTCATGTGAAACGCTTGGGGTGCCTTGCTGTGAACGTTGGAATTGCCCTTTACGATCATTTGGCAGAAGCTAAGTTTACATTATTTTTGTATTTCCTCATATAAGTAATAGCGATAATTCACTGGAGTATTTTTTATTGGAGGAATACAAAATATTTATGAAGTAAGAAAGACTTTGGAATAAATTTCAAAATAAATGAAAAAAGACTATAAATGGCATAGGGTCATTGATGTGAAACTGGCACCATCAAAGAGCTATCAGCTCCTGGTTTAAGTGCCGCTAGTTTTTCTGAGACCAAATGCCAGTGTGAAATTGTGAAGCTGTCAAGTTACAGAGTGAGTTATTAAACGGCGTGAGTTTTATTTTACCTAGCGTTAACCATTTAAAGAGTAACAGACTACAACCTAGAGGGTTATTATATGGTGTGGCTAATAACAAAATCATCTGTTAGGTTCCATATTTTTAGGGTGCCAAAATAATGCTCCCTTTTTTTCTGCTTTAATTCCCTCTTACTTATGATCTAGACAAACATGGGCTCATGCTGAACTCTGTTTAGTGGGTCTGGATGTCTGATCAGGACATCCAAACCCACTAAACGGCCTGACAGCCTGCTGGGGACAGAACTCCCTGTACAAACAGGCAATTTGTATGGGGAGTTCTGTTCATGGGAGGGAGGGGGCAGGACAGAGGTGGAGTGAGGGCAAGCAGTGAGTGGAGAGTGACCCTGGAGGTCAGTGCTGATTCTGAGGTCAGCCCTGTATGTCCAGGGCCTCAAATCTAGATAGAGGACTTATTCCACCTGGAAGGATGGAGGGAGATCGTGGCGCGGGACCCTGGGACGCAGGTGAGGGGGGGGGCAGGGGGTTCCCTGCAGCCCGAACCTGGCCATGGAAGACCAGATCGGGGGTCGGGCTGCAGGGAACAAAGATTGTTTCCTGTGGCAGAGGATCACAGCTCCTGAATAGAGCCATGGTGCCATGGCGATGGGATGCCATGGCACTGCGGCTTCATTCAGGAGCCTGGTTGAGTTAGCGGGTATGTGGGTTAGACATGCGGCCGATCAGAATCGGGCCACAGCTTGCACATCCAGACCATAGACCCGATTCTGATCCTGCGGGCACATCTAGCTCCCATATGATCAGAATCGGGTCTGCCTCTGTACAGCCCGATTCTGATCAGCTATACAAGAGGGAAACAGCCAGTACAGAATGCCCCTCACTGTATTCCACGCTTTTGCATTAATTACCCTTCCAATGATTTAGAATCAACTGGATCTCCAGAGCCAGCAGCAGGTCTTTTAACTTCCCCTATTCTTTACCCACTACTGACCCCAGTTTCAGCTCCGAAGACTCCAACTCTTACAAAATACTGCCGCCCATCTTGTCACTCATGCATCCCGCACTGGCCATATCACTCTCCTTCTCATCCACTTTCACTGGCTTTCCATTACTTACCGTATTCAATATAAGGTCCTCCTTGTTCGCAAGGCTATTCACTCTGGTTCCCCCCAGTACCTTGCCATTTTGGTCCGTCTCCATACTCCCCACCATACGCTTTGTCACATCCATGTCAATCGCATGTTCCTTCCTCCTCCCTCTGTTGGACACCTGGAGTCTACCCGGAATTCTGCCTTTTTCTACCTAGGCCCTAAACTCTGGAATTCTCTCCCCCCAGATCTCTAGCTGGAACTCTCCTTTAACAGGTTTAAATTTCTTCTCAAGACACACCTCTTTTGCTCCGCCTTCAACCTCCCTGTTCCTGCTGCTCCTAGCTGAGGTTCTTTTCCCTTCTTTCTCCCCTTAGTCCCTCTTCCTTCTGTTCCTCTCTTTCCTACCTCCTCTTTCCTGTTGACTATGGCGTTCTTTTCTTTTTCTGGCATTTTAGTCTACTGTAAACCGCTTTGGTGTTTTTTTTCGTAAAGCGGTGTACCAAGTATTAAATAAAACTAAAGATAAAGATAAAGGGATTTATAAGTTACAATCCTGTAGTATAGGTCTTCCTGAATAGAAAGCACTGAACAGATCCATCCCCAAGCTTGGGACCAATAGTGAGTTAATTTTAGGCAGCTGAATAGCATATGGAAAACATACCTTTGGCTGACCCATAATATCAGTATCCAAGTCAGTACCCAGCTTTGCCGGCATCCTCACTGCCCTGTATGTCACAGAAAAAAAGAGGTTTGGTTAAGCACCGTTGACAAAAAGGCCTGAATGGTTTTATCTCAGAATCTTTCCCATGCCTTATCAGATAGCCCTCTGTCTAGCTGAAATTCCCAAATGCTCTCAGTTCCTATAATCTTATTATTTTCCCCTTATGAAGGATTGCTATATAACTGAGGCAGTCTTAAAGGATGCTGTAGCTTTCAAGCAGTAGTCCTCCAGCCACCAGCTATCAGGAACATCTATGTGTTACTTTAACTTTTTCTATTTAAATACAATGAGAAAGTTGTAAGCATTTGCAGTGTTGCCTGCCAACAAAAAGAAATTAGCTTAGAGCTCCAGAAAATATATAGGACCCAATATTCCAAGGCATTTACATGGTTCACGGAACTGTAAATCGTGTAAATGCTGCTGAATGGGATGTTCAATGGCACTAACATGGCTAGTGCTGTGGAATATCCCCAACTAACGCCACTATGCGTCCTGATGCTAACCAGGGTGTGTCATGGGTGTTTTGGGATATGTTGTGGCCAACAACAGTTACTAACCGGGTAGCAGCGATATTGCACCACTATCAGGAGGTAAAACTAGGCGCAACAAAAGCTGGCCTAGTTTTACCCACAGGAGCTAACCAGCATTCTTTTCTTGCAGATCTTTCTCTGTTATATCTGGCACCACTTCATCGGACCATGTCCCCCCACACTGTGGCGTACCCCAAGGCTCGTACTCACCCTTCTACTGTTCAATGTTTACTTAACACCCTTGGTTTTATTGGTACAGCAGTTTGGGCTCTCTGCATACTATTTTGCTGATGAAATTCTCATTGTCTATCACACTATTCCTCATGCCCCTGACTTGAGTGCTCTGAGCACCTGCTTAGACTACGTTTCCAATTGGTTCACTTCAAACTTTCTTCATCTCAACCTTCAGAAAACTTCTGCCATCTGGTTTTCCCTTGGTCCCTCTTGTCCCTCCACTGTGCTCTCTATTTTGGGTGTGCCTATTCCATTGGCCTCCTCGATGTGTTATCTTGAGGTAACGCTCGACTCTGCTCTGACTTTTCAAGAATACCTATCTACCACTATACGCAGTTGCTTCTTCTACCTATAACAGATAAGATCAGTCCGTCCATTCCTAACACCCTCAGCGCTCACTACTCTTCTTCTGGCTCTAGGGGAGGATGAAGAGGCGGTGCAGGATACTGACATCTAGCTTCCACTGCAATCTTCCTTTTCTGATGGGCAGACGTCTGTTAAGGGAGCAGCAGCAGTCATGGACCCTGAAGAACCACTCTATTACTACTACTACTTCTACTGATCATTTGTACAGTGCTACAATCAAAGCTTATAATCACTCACTGGTTGGCAGAACCATCAGGTGCTATGGTGTGGGGAGCAGCTGCTGCATTATAATTAACTCCAAGGCTCACATGCTGAAGAAACAGGAAGCATTCAATCTGCAGTCCAGTTGACTCGAGTTTCACCAATATATTCAAGGCTGCTTAGAAAAACCAAACGTCCCCCATGGGGGGCCGTTTCACTTTTCTGCCTTGTGTCCTGAAGCAGCCTTGAATATATTGGAATAGGAATAGAGTAGCCTCATAAGCAGACTCTGCGATTTCCGACAGCGCATTACACAACCGCAACAGCATGCCATGAGTAATTGGATGTCTAGAGTCGCGAGGAATCGGCAAGGACCATTCCCAGCCTTGCAACAACCAAAGGGTTGCCCCAGCCATCTGCTCTGGAGAAAAAAGGCAAAACCGGCCAAATGAGAATGCACTGCCAATTTAGAGACCCTATTATCCTTGGCAAAAACTACATATTGTCCCAGTAGCTGGTCAGATACTTTTCTTGCTATCAGCCTTGCAACAATAAGAAAGAAGCCACCTTGTCGTAACCTGTGCAATAAGCGGACCACGTCGCTGGCACCAATGATCTCTTCAGAAGACTCAGCATTCCAGTTGGCCAATCTGCCAAAGGTGATCCAGGACCGTGCACCCATCCGCATCCACTTCTGGCACCAAAACCCAGAGCTGGGTCCACTTGAAACGGGAAAGAGTCAGCAATTTTGTTAACAAAGCGAGGAATGTGCCGAGCCTTGGCAGACACATTCAGATGTAAACAAGAGGAAACAAAAGCATGCATTAAGCTGCAATGTACACACATTGTGGTGCATAGTGACTAATTACATCAACCACTGCGGCATTATCACACCAGAATACCACCTTACGGTTGCGGAACCTGTTCGGCCATAACTCCAACTACTATAGGAAAAAGCTCCAAAAAAGTAATGTTGCGGGTAAGACCAGAATCATGCTACACCTGTGGCCAATGATCAGCACACCAGGAACCCTGAAAGTAGATTCCAAAGCCCAAGTCACCCGCGGCATTGGTGAACTACTGTAAGTCTGCATTGGAAACCTCAGCATCCTGAAAAAACTCACCCCATTGAAATATGCCAAAAATGTATCCCAGACCTGCAAATCCTCACGCATACTCTTAGTTACCCTAATACGGTAGTGAAGTTTAACAATACCCACTATGACTGCTGACAACCGCCATGAAAATACCCAGCCCATCGGGTTGACCCTACAAGCAAAATTCAATGATCCCACTAACGACTGCATCTCCCGCAATGTTATCTTGTGGGTGGCCTCTATGGCTGCCATTAGTGCCCGGAGTTTAGACATCTTTTCAGAAGGAAGATGTGCAAACATCTCCACCGAATCCAGCTTTACACCCAGAAATGTGATCTTCGCCGATGGGTCCTCTGTCTTCTCAGCTGCCAGGGGGATGCCGAACTCTTGGGACGGATCAGTAGGCAGAGAATATCTATGAAATGCCGCTTCCAAACCTTTCAGCATAGAGCACACGGAACGCCCATCCACAATTTCAAGAATGCAGCTAAAGTCAGAGCTCCCCCGCAGTCCCCACGATGGTAGCTGTGTTAGTGCTGGCTAACCCCTATGCCTATGCGGAAAGAGAAGAAGATGAAGAGGAATCAGAAGACCGTCTACTCCGACACGTGTGCTTGCACTTCCGAAACATCTTACCCACCCCATGCTCCCGCATGCCATGCCCTCAGTCTGCCACGAAGCCCTCCCTTGACGCAGCTGACTCTCACCTAATGCAGCAGGCACCGCAACTGGCACTGAAGCAGAAGCCTGCAAATCTGGTCCGTGATGCGGAATGGTGCCGCCACTCGAGCTGCACTCCATATTCATCTGCTGCTGCCCAGGTTGTCCAGTAGTTCCGCTGCAAGACAACCTCCGTCTTCATGGTCTGGGCCATGCTGCGGCACCAGTGGTACCTGCAAAGAGACAAACAAAGAAAAAGAAATGGGTGTAACAGTGGGTGGCCATGCAGAAGATAAAGCCCCTGGCCATGAAGACCAAGATGGGCCCAGATCCCCCAACCAGTGATCCCATGCTGCACCTCCCCCATATGGAGGTAGCCACAATGTGAACCCAGCCAGCCAGCTGAATAGGCTTGGGGTCTTGCCAAACCCCATCCCCTCCAAAAGGGGGGCCCCCAGCAAGAGTAAACAGGTCATTGCCCCCCCCCCCCAAAAAAAACCTTCAGCAGAGCCGGAGGCCAACGATAAGCCCGAATAATGTAGTAAGTCCACTGGGCTGCCTACTGCCAAAAGCCCTGAAGAAAACACACCAGAGGCCCCAGTCCCCTCCTCTTGGGTCACCCAATGTACCCACACCCTCAAGTTACGGAACCTCAGCACGCTATATGCCCCTCCCAACCCCCCTGCCCCTTGCCTCTACAGTCCCAAAATCCCCTACCCCAGACCCCAAATCATCCTCAACCGATGGCTCAAGGGAAGGCAAACCTCTATCCCTGCCTCTGCATTTTTCACTTGAAGACTTGCCTGTGGACATCCCCTTTCCTCTCCTATGCCCACCTGTTCCAGGGACACTAAGTACAAACCCCCTAGCTGGCACTTCTGCTGCCCTGGGCTGTTCTACATTTACCCCTGCACCATCCATATCCACTGTCACCAGAGAAGGCCCCTCTATATATTGCCCAACTTCTGCATGGAGTCTTCATGAGGGAGAGCATGAGGCAGTCTGGGAAGCAGCCGCCGAAGCCCCCCATGCCTCTAAAAATCTGCTCCACTCTACTGGCATGCTCAAAGGACCAAAGAAATCGCCTGGAGCCTGCTTCTCTTTCTGTCCCTATTTTTCTTAAACTTCCATCTAACAGCGAGTGAAGCAGCCCCCCCCCTCAGGTAACGGCACCACGAAACGCCAACGGCACACACACCCCACAAGGACAAAGGCAGACTATTCAAATGCAGCAACCTCCCCCAACTCATGCAGCCAGGCACTCAACACAGCAGGCACCTCCCTGCTTCAGCTAGGACCGGAGAGAAAGGAGGCAGTTGACACAAAAGATAAAAAGAAAAAACTCACTCGGTCCCTCCCTCCCTTCCCAGCAGCCCAGCCCATGAATTCATTGGCTCTCTCCTCAAAATGAGAAGGGAGCCAATGAATTCAAAGGATGCCGGCTAGCCCACTCTACCAATGCTGTCCCACCCCTGGCCAGCCACCATGATTTCAGGCCAAAGCGGCCCCCCCCCTCCTGCCGCAACAAGCTATTCCGTGTCCTCAGGACAAGGGACCCCACACTGGCCATGCACCCGATTAAGGGCTGCCGCCCATGGACCATGCCCCACGGCTTGAAACTTTCTTGACAACTTAAATGGCTTATGATGACCAGTATTCTCAAGTGAAGATACTTCCTTGTTCCTTCAATACAAATCTTTTTTATTATTATTTTATATTTATCATTTTAACAAAAATACATTCCAGAAAATTGGAACAGCAAATTAGGGATAAAGTAACAAGCGAAAAACAAGAAAAAATAAAATATCCCTAATATTCACATGAGACCTGAAATAACAGGGGACCGATACAGAATCTCTAGAAGCTACAAAAAAAGTTTAAGAAAAAACAGGAAAAATCAGGAACAAAAGGAAAAGTCTGGCTGAACTAAGGGAAATATACAGTAGAAGCGCACATTTTAAGAGCGCAATCCATTCAGCATCTTGCCTCCATCTCTTCCCCTTTCCCTTCCCCTTAGCAGAGTCACCTACCAAACTTCTACCATCCAGAAAAGGTTTAAGTAGCTAAAGTTCACAGAATACATGCCATGATATTTGACAAGACATTTACAAGGAAAACATAAAAGAAAAGAGGCATCAAGATCAAGAACCCTTTTTGTCTCCTTCCTCAAAATAAATTTATGATGTTTCTGAGTTGCCTTACAAAGATTTAGAACTATCCATATCCTATGCCCCAAAAACAAAACATTTCTATGCTAAAATAAAAATGTAAAGATTTAGTTCTTATCAAACTTCAGGGCAAACTCAACAATCAAGATGTTCTGGTCATTATGGACCTTCTGATAATTCTCAAAAAAAATCCATCAGACTTAGATTTCTGTTTAATAAAGTGCTTTTGCACCTATTGCATGCAATATGCTAAAATGCCATGTGGTAGGTGCAAAACCTGTGTGGTATTTGCAGGGGGAGTGGTTAGCTTCTGCCCTGCAGATACTGTGCAGAGCAAGCAAGTACCCCATGAGGCCACATTCCATGTATCCCACCCTGCCTGCCGATGCAGGGAACATAGGCTAAAGGGAGGGAACAGGGAAGGACAGAACAAGTAGTCACTCTGTCCTCGATCTACAGCGGTTGGAGGTCTGGGTGGCCCGGTTGGCTAGCCAGAATGGTTACTGCTAGGGTTGGGGGTGGGCTATAAGGGTTGGGAGTGAGACTACCAAAAGAGACTGTTACAATTGGAAATAGATCTGCACTTGTATTTATCTTCTGGAATATACTTTAAATCTTGGGGAAAAAGGGAATTCTTTGGGTTAAAATTGGGTTAAAATTGATAAATCTATGTATTTTAGAATTCAGTGTTAGTGCTGAGTCAGTCAGGTCTTAGTACCACCAGAGAGCTTTTCATTTAAATCAAATCAGAGAGGCTAAAAAGGTTAGGGCTCTTCAACCTGGAAAAGAGACGGCTGAGGGGAGATATGATAGAGGTCTATAAATTAATGAATGGAGTAGAACGGGTAAATGTAGAACGATTGTTTACGCCATCAAAATAATGAAAGACTAGGGGCATGCAATGAAGCTAAAGGGTAACCTATTTAAGAATAATAAGAGAAAATATTTTTTCACTGAACGTGTAATCAGACTCTGGAATTTGTTATCGGAGGATGTAGTAAAAGCTGTTCGTGTAGCCTGGTTTAAAAAGGTTTGAACAAGTTCCTGGAGAAAAGGTCCATAAACCATTATTAAAGTGGACCCAGAATATCCACTGCTTGCTCCAATACAAGTATTGTGGAACCTGTGTCTTTTGAGGAAACTGCTAGGTACTTGTGACCTAGATTGGCCACTGTTGGAAACAGGATACTGGGCTTGATGGACCTTGGTCTGAACCAGTATGGCATATCTTAGCTTAGCATAGAAAGTAAAATAGAGTAAATATTTACTGAAATAAATTTCTTTCTAGAGAGCTTTTTTATTTAAATCAGATCAGAGTATAGCTGAGCATACAAGTAGAATAAATAATCTCTGAGTAGGAAGAAAGAAACTTCTTTCTATTGAGCTTTTACAAAGAGGCCTTCTAGTTAGGAGGCAAAAGATCTGTGAAGTTATCTTAAATAGGTGTTAAAGGCAAGTGACAGATCAAAGGGGCAATTTGAAAATCTCCTTTATCAAACCAAGGGGCTGTGTGAATCACCCAGGAAATTGGTAAGACTTTACCTTAGAAGCACATGTCAAAGCACTGTGTAGCAAGCCAACTTTTATTCAGTCTTCTTGCCCTTCTACCTGGCCTGACTTCCACCTAACCCTGGGATAATCTTAGCTTTATAAGCTCTATTAAAGGGAAGGAGGTGCCCATATTCACTTTCAGGTACAGCTGGTTATTCTCATCAGGAATACATTAATTAAGGATCTGAGATTAATCAATCTTGAGGTAAACAAATTCCATTAAACATATTGGGCCCGATTCCATCTGGCTCCATTGGAAAAGCCGTGATCCCCGTCTGCCAGCTCCTGAACTGCTTTCCCCACAGCCTGACCCCTGATTTGGCCTTCAAGGCCAGGGTTGGGCTGTGGGGAATGCATTCTTCCCCCTCCTATCACTTTGCAGTCCCAGGCCTGCCGTCCGCTGCATGATCGGAGAACTTATTTCACCTCAGAATAAGTTCCCCATCCAAGCCGTCGGCCCTGGACATACAGGGCTGACATTGGAAACAGGTCCTGTACATTCGGGGCAGACAACCACCCACTGCCCTCCCTAAAGCTGCCCCCAATCCACCCCTTCCCCGCCCGCATCTATCTTCCCCATACGATGAGCGGGGAAGTTAGATGTGATCGGGTGGGGGTATGAATAGCGGGAATACCAGCAATCCTAAGTAAGTAAACAACTTAAATGCCTAAACAAAATATTAAAAACTAAGATGGAGACTGCAGTCCAGCAGCGAGATGGATGCTTTCTAGTCTTTTGCATTCAGTGTCACATATATGATTTTCTCCCAGTTGGTGAGGGGTCTTACTTGTGAATTAGGTGCAAGGAGCTCTTTGCTCTCAGAGAATGAGTTCAATTTCTGGAGGCTAGAGTAGGAGACTTGGAGGACATAAGGAAGACAGAAAGGTATATAGATGAGACCTACAAAGATGTAATACTGAAGTCCCACCTCCAGTCTGGCAGCCTCCCTGTTGCCACAGAGGACAGAGGTCATGTAACAGGAGAGCATTACCATGGTGTGGCAGGAAGTGATCCTGTAGCTAGGACCTGTCCTCCAGGTAATGTAAAGCTCTCTCGCACTCAGGAGGTTTCTTCAGGGCCATGTGGAAAGGGTTAAGATAGCCTTTATAGTTGGTGATTCGTTCATTAGGCATGTAGATAGTTGGGTGACTGGTGGACGTGAGGATCGCCTAGTAACATGCATCCTTGGTTCAAAGGTAGCAGTCCTCACACGCCATCTAAACAAGGTTTTAGATAGCACTGGGGAGGAATCTGCTGTCTTGGTACATGTTGGTACCAATGACATAGGAAAGTGTGGTAGGGTGGTTCTGGAAGCCAAATTTAGGATTTTAGGTAGGAAGTTGAAATACAGAACTTCCAGAAATGCTTCCTGTTCAACACTTAGAACCCAAACGACAGGCAGAGTTCCTTGTGTGGATGAGACAGTGGTACAAGGAAGAGTGGTTTGGATTTCTTAGGAACTAGGCAACATTCTAGGTAAAGGAGGGGCTTTTCCAAAGGGATGGGCTCCGCCTTAACCAGGATGGAACCCAGCTGCTGGCATTAACCATTAAAAAGGAGATAAAGCGGCTTTTATACTAGATAATAGGGGAAAGCTGACAGTCGCTCAAGAGTACATGGTTCGGAACGATATATCCTTGAAGGATACTAACAAAAGACTGAAGTTAGGACATATCATCAGAGAAGTTCCAATAAAGACAAAAGTAACCCAAATGCCCTACAGAGCAGACAGAGCTTAAAGATTCCAAATTACCCTGCCTACCAATAACCAGATTAATGTGAATAAAATACCACCTCTAAAATGCTTGTATGCAAATGCTAGAAGTCTAAAAAATAAGATAGGAGAGTCAGAATATATAGCACTAAATGAGGGGTTAGATATGGTTGGTACTTCAGAGTCCTGGTGGAAGGAGGACAATCAGCGGGACACTGTGATACCTGGGTACAAATTATATCACAATGATAGAGTAGTTCAAATTGGTTGAGGGGTTGCCCTCTATGTTAGAGAGGGCATTGAGTCACAAAGAATTAAAGTTTTGCAGGAAACAAAATACACTGTAAAATCTCTATGGATTGAAATTCCATGTAAAAAGGGGAAGGTGATGGCAGTGCGGGTGTACTACCTACCGCCTGGCAAGAATGAACAAATGTATGACGAAATGCTCAAAGAAATCAGGGACGCTAACAAAAGTTACAACACAGTAATAATAATGGGTGATTTCAATTAACCCGGTATCGACTTGGTCAGTGTCACAGCAGGACATGCTAGGGAGATAGGTTTCTAGATGAAAAAATGAAGGATTCTTGGAGCAGCTGGTTCATGGGCCAACAAGAGACAAAGTCATTTTGGACCTAATCCTTAGTGGAACACAAGATCTGGTGCAAGAGATAAGGGCCACTTGGCAATAGTGATCATAGCATGATCACATTTGATTTAATACATGGAGGAAGAACGGCAAGGAAATCCACAGTATTACCTTTTAACTTTCAAAAAGGAGACTATGATAAAATAAGGAAAATAGTTAATAAAAAACTAAAAGGAGCAGGTTAAAGATTTATATCAAGCATGGGTGTTGTTTAAAATACTATCTTGGAAACCCAGACCAGCTGTAGTCCACACTTTAAGAAAGTGGAGGGAAGTCCAAAAAATTGCCAGCATGGTTTAAAGGTGATGTCAGAGAGGCTGTTGTAAACAAAAAAAGCATCTTTCAGAAAATAGAAAAAGGAGCCAAATGACGAAAACTGGAAGCAACATAAGCACTGGCAAGTTAGATGCAAGGCATTTATAAGGCAGGCAAAGAGAAAATTTGAGAAGAAGTTTGCTGTGGAAGCAAAAACATATAATAAAAACTTTTTCAAGTATATTCATAGCAAAAAACCTGTGAGAGAGTCAGTTGGACCATTGGATGATAGAGGGGTAAAGGGGGCACTAAGAGGGGACAAGGCCATAGCGAA
This sequence comes from Ichthyophis bannanicus, assembly GCA_033557465.1. Taxonomy (NCBI): domain Eukaryota; kingdom Metazoa; phylum Chordata; class Amphibia; order Gymnophiona; family Ichthyophiidae; genus Ichthyophis; species Ichthyophis bannanicus. Next base: position 1,709,452,748 of record CM066032.1, read on the forward strand.
GATACTGAATGAATTCTTTACTTTGGTCTTTACTGACGAAGATGTAGGGAAATTACCCATGACTGAAATGGTATTTAAAGGTGATGCATCAGAAGAATTGAAAGGAATATTAATAAACCAGTCACTATAGTGTATGTGGATTTTCAGAAAGCCTTTGACAAGATCCTCATGAGAGACTCTTGGCAAAATTAAAAAGTCATGGGATAGGAGGTAGTGTACTATTATGGATAAGGAATTGGTTAAAAGGTAGAAAGCAGATGATAGAACTAAATGGCCAATTTTCCCAATTGAGAAAGGTGAATAGTGGTGTACCCCAGAGATCTGTGCTGGATCCGCTGCTTTTTAACATATCCATAAATGACCTGGAAATGGTAAAAATGAGTGAGGTAATCAAATTTGCAGATGACACAAAATTATTCAAAGCTGTTAAAACTCAAGAGGATTGTGAAAAATTGCAAGAGGGCCTTGATAAACTGAAAGACTGGAGGTTCAAATGGCAGATGAAATTTGATGTGGACAAGTGCAAATTTATACACCTAGGAAAGAACAACTCAAACTATGGTTACACAATGCAGGGTTCCACATTATAAACCACCAGCAGGAAAAGGATTTAGGCAGCATCGTGGATAACATGGAGAAACCCTTCGCCCAGTGTGCAGCAGCAGCCAAAAAGTCAAATAGAATGCTAGGAATCATAAGGAAAGGAATGGAGAATAAAACAAAGGGTATTATAATGCCTCTGTATCGTTCCATGGTGCGACTGCACCACACCTTGAATATTGTGTGCCATTCTAGTCGCCGTATCTTAAAAAGGATATAAAGCATAATTAGAAAAGATAGAGAGAAGAGCCACCAAAATGGTAAAAGGGGTGGAAGGATACCCCTATGAGGAGCGGTTTAAAAGGTTAGGGTTCTTCAACCTGGAAAAGAGATGGCTGAGTAGAGATTTGAAAGAGGTCTATAAATTAATGAATGGAGTGGAACGGGTTCATGTAAATCAATTGTTTATGCCATCAAAAAATAGAAAGTCTAGGGGACATGCAATGAAGCTACAATGTAACCCGTTTAAGACTAAAAAGAGAAAATATTTTTTTACTTAATGCGTAATCAAACTCTGGAATTCGTTACTGGAGGATGTAGTAAAAGCTGTTAGTGTAGCTGGGTTTAGAGAAGGTTTGGATAAATTCTTGGAGGAAAGATCCATAAACTAAACAGGACCCAGGAAATGCACTGCTTGCCCCAATACAAGCATTGTGATGCCTGTGTGTCTTTTTGGGAGGTACTTCTGACCTGGATTGGCAACTGTTGGAAACAGGATAGTGGGCTTGATGGACCCTGGTCTGACTCAGTATGGCATTTCTTATGTTCTTATGATTCAAGAGGATGGGTACTCTCTGGGGGAGTGGGTACTGAGGGGGGAGGCTTGAGGGGACATGTGTTTATGCCATGGATCTTCCGATTCATGGCACTGGCAGCGCTTGGCCATTGGGGGTGGGCTATGCGGGAATCACATGCCACCATTGCTGATCATCTCTGATAGTTTGGCTGCAGTTAACATCGTCTCTTTGCTATTGACGGCTTGTGTGCTGGCTGTCTCTCGTCTCTACACCTTCTTCCCACCCTGATCCCACCTCTACTCTCTTCTAACATGTGAAATGCATTTCTCCTGCATTAGCTGTCAACATAGCATGATAGCACAGGCTGTCTGCAGCGTTGACAGCTAATGCGGTTTTGTAAACATGCTCCTTAAACTGTCTGATGACAGTTGTGGCTCCTCTTTTTCCATTTCTCTCCCAGTCTTTTCTATATTCCCAGATTACAAAAGGCTCTTGTGATAGGTGGCATATTTTCTGATGAAATCTTGAGAACTTCACAAAAATATTTTTTAACCATAATGTCCTTGGGACGGACATTCAAAAATTGTATACTTCCTTTCATGAATCTCTGTCACTTCAAGCTTTGTATATTTATACAACTGATTACTCACTAATACAGCCTTACAGTCCTACTTATTCTACACCTGAGAAGACACTTCCTCTATCTTGGTCCCCTGAATACTGTTCTTTTGATTATGAGTGCACCAGGGAATTGATTGTAGAGGGGGAAAAAAGGACAGAGCCCTGGGGTACAAACTGAGAGTGTGATAGCAGTAGAGGAGGATCCACCAGAATACTAAAACTGTGGTGGGAGAGATAAGAAGAAAACCAGGAGAGAACAGAACCCCTAAATGCAAACGAGGACAGAGTATCAAGGAGAAAATGGTGATCAACAATGTCAAAAGCAGCAGAAGGGTCAAAAAGGATGAGGATCAAGTACAGGCCCTTGAATTTGGTGAGAGACAAGTCATTGGAGACTTTGGCCAGAGCTGTCTCAGTAGATGGCTTAAGAGGAGAGAAAATCAAGACAATGATGGTAAACGCACATTCAAATAGTTTAGAAATAAAAGGGAGGTGAAGATGGGTCAAAAATTAGAAGGACAAGTAGGTTCTAGTGAGGATTTCTTGAGAAGATAATTTGATGTTGCATTGGTTCTCTACAGTTAACTTTTTTTCTAAGGTGTAATACATATTTTTTTAAATGTGCAGTGGTGATGAGGACAGTATCTGAATTCAAAAAAGTATGGGACAAACACAGAGGATCTCTAAAGGTAAAAAGGGGATTATTGTAGTTGATATGGAAGGGCAGACTAGAGAGGCCATGTGGTCTTTTTCTGCCCTCATGTAACAAAACATTTTAGAAAAATACACATGTTTAAAAAAGAGTATGATCATTCTGTGCTATATATATGTATGCGCTGGCACTTATACATGTACATGGCAATTTTCAATACCTATACATCTAAGTACTGGCACTTTTAGGTATAAGCACTGTATTTTACAAAATTCCACTTATAAGAGCCATCATTGAAGGAACCAAGCTTCTAAAGGCAATTTTCTACAAGGTGGATATTCAGCGGTGGCAGATAGCTGATCTAACAGAGCTAGCTGCCACTGCTGAACTCTTAACCTGGATATTCAATGCCAAGCCCATATCTGGGTTCTGGCAATGTCCAGGTTGGCTGGATTTCTAAGAAGCTAATAAGGCAGTGGTAATATTCAGTAGCTGCCCGGTTAGCTTCTATGGCAAATGTTAGGCCAGCCTTTACTACCCTTGGCTTTCACCACATGTCAGTAACTGGGCAGTGGCTCAATATTGCCACTGTCAGATTATTGATGGGTGCCTCCCCGATGCTAACCAGTTAGCATTGGGGCATGCAGCTGTGGCACCTTTGGTTATTCAGCAACACTAAGGGGTATGTTTACAAAACCGTGGTAATGTCACCCGCGCTAGGTTCCGTGGTAAAGGTACAGATGCCCATATAAAGGCATGGGCGGTGCATTGTTACAGCAAGCCGTATCAGCTAACGCGCGTTACAAGGCGCCTAATAAGGCACCTTACAAGGCACATTACAAGGCGCCTTATAAGGCAGCCTGTAAGGTGCCTTGTAAGGTGCCTTATAAGGTGCCTTATAAGTAAGGTGCCTTATAAGGTGCCTCATAAGGCACCTTGTAAGGCACCCTATAGGGCTCCTTAGGCTAAGCGCCGTATTAGGCACCCCTGGACAAGGCACTGTAGAAGGCACCCTGGTCTATGGAACCATAGGTTAAGGTGGCCTAACAAGGTTACGGTGCCCTAGGTTAGTGTGCCCTAAGGGCTGCAAGGTGCTTCAGGATGACATGCATGACCTGTGAGGCACAGAGACAGATGTAGACCTAACACTAGACAGAGCACTGAGGAAAGGCAATGAACAGGTGAGTGAAGGAGGGAGAGCTGGGAGCTGCTGGACCTGCCATATCTGCGGGCATCTCATGTGGCTGCCAGTATTGTTGACAAACATGGTGGGGGCAACTGTACCACAGCACAGGGTGTTGGTAATGTAAAGTACTGGAAAGACAGTTGGTGGCAGACAATGGGAATACGTGTCCCCCAGTAGAGGCGGAGGTTGCAGGATAGTTACAATGATGGGTGGTCAGAGGAGTGGTGGTGCCATGCAGATCAGGCACAGGCGAGGCCAGCATGAAGAGGTGCAATGCAGGAAAGGGTACCAGCGCAGGACATGGGGTGGAAGACTGCACAGGAAGAAAGGACGCTACATAGCTGACAGATGCAGAAAGATGGACCGAAGGATTGTTGGCAACAGTGGTGAGGGTAATATGGGCTGGCAGCACGGATCTGCAAAGATATGACTGTTACAGGCATGCAAAATATCTGAGTTGGACAGGCATGAAAAGAGGGAACAATGAGGAATCAAACCCATGACCACTGTTTAGAATGCCATTGTACTAACCAGTAGGCTATATCTCTATGACTTGCTGCACAGCAATGGCTGGGTACAGAAGGACTGCAGGTCACCGCACAAACCGTCTGCTCTGTGTGCCAGGATAGGGTAACCCCACCAACACCCATGATGCAATGCACATGCAGAACAGCGGTCTACAGCTGATCACCAGCTGGGGTCTGCACCTCTCTGATACTCCAGCATGGTAAGACGGACTGACAGTGCATGATACTGGCACAGAGTAGCTACAGACCATACCATTGTGCAGGTTCTATGTTCACCCTGAAGATTAGAATGGGCACCCAGCACTAGGTCTGCAGTACATGTGGTGCTAGAGATAGGTCCTGCTGCACATCCACAGCACTGCCAGGTTTTCCTAGCAGTGCAACTGAAAGTACTTCTGTGTCCTGCAGTCACATGTGGCCCTGTGGGGCCAGACACCACCCCAATTAGTGCATACCCAGTGTTAGGGTCTGGTTGCCATGGGTACCTGTTATCAGGGCAGAGGGGTGTCTAGACTCGCATGAGGTGGATGTAGCACTGTCTCTACTGGTCAAAGTGGTATACACTATATACCCCAAAGGACCCACAATCACCCATTTTGTAGGTGAGGGAGTGGAGTGACAGGTGCCTGAGCCCTGGCTGTAGGACAAGCAAACGCAGTCCTGCTGGCAGAGGACAGCCCTCCAGAGCTGGTGGGCCAGAGCCATACCTGTGACTGTGGCAGTGGCCCAGCAGCCCTCCAGTACTGGTGGGCTAGGGCCATACCTGTGGCAGTGGAAGACCAGCAGAAATGATTGGGATAAGCCAGGGAAACCTCAACTGCCTCACACCACAGTCTGCCACTCACCTGCAGCACCCTACAAGGTGTTCCAACCATGCACAGACTAACTGCAGATAGTCCACTAGCCAGTCCATAGTGCATTCTCACAGGGGAACCCTGTGCACCCAGAGATGGGGTGTACAGCACAGACACCAAGCAAGTAGCTCAGTGAACAAGCTCCAGAAATGGGAACACACAGGTATAACTGAAAACAAATAGTGTGGAGCACTATGTGGGAGCATAGACATGCCATGGTCACTACTCAGTCAGGGTGAGAGTGACCTCACAGCATGCCATGCTGTGGTCACCCTGTCCATGCAGGTGGTGGTTGGGCACTACAGTGTCCCAGCCATTTCCCTACAACCTGTGCAGATGCATCCTGCCAACCCACCCTGTCCAGGCCATACCCACAATACCTTGCTCCTTATTATGCAGATTTGCAGGCTAACGCTGGTAACAGTGGGACATTGTGGGCCCAGAGCGGTGTAGGCAGCCACAAAACAACTGATAGACATACACACATACACCCTCCTATTGCAGCATTGTGCAATGATAGGGGTGGTTGGAAATCCTGTTTGCCACATTGGTCCTAATCACAGTGCCGACATTGCTAAACTGTGCAGGAGTAGTAGTAGTGCTCTGCTGATAACTGCAGCTCCATGCTGGGGCCAACAGCCTGACTCTCCATGAAGCTTTGGATAGTGGTGCCTGTGTGAGTGGGTGTTTTGACCCCTGTTCAACACGACTTTGGGATTTGCACATGTTGATGTTGTATCTGCATTGTAGGGTAAAATGTGGGGAGATGCTCTGTAAGATCCACAGCTGGAACTTGAACTTGTGACTTTCTGCATCTGGACACACTGGCTGTGTGTACTGCACCATACTATTGCCACAGAGGAGTAGTGGTCCTTGGGGCTACCCTTACTTTCCTCAGGCAGACTATTTCTGTTGCACTGCACACTACGTACTGGTACAGGGCATGGTCTAGATCCACTGCAGGCGGGTGGCACTGCTCCCTCTAGCACAAACACCCCCCCCCCCCGCCATGCCGACATGACCATATGCTGTCATTGCTGGTCGTGCGCGGTCCCAAGCCATTCACTGTGCAGGTAGGCGGGTGCCTAGGGTGCAGGGTCTGGGGTGGCGAGACATACATGGACATCCACACACCCCCCCATCATTGCCTATCAATATTATGTCCCTTCCACACGGGGGAGTGATGACTGGGGGGATGTCAGGCTGGTGCTCTAGCAACTATTGGCTAGGGTGGACCGGGTAGATGTAGGTGGAGTGTGTTGTTACTGCCAACTGTGGACAGGCTAGGATATGCACCTCAGGTACGGTGTACCCAGTTTGGCCTACTGGGTGTATATATGTTTCCAACAATGTATGGGCACACCCTGCAATGCCTTACTAGGGGCTGCCGTAAAGTGTGTTAGGTTAGCTGGGTCTACAAACCTTTTGGGACCCATCCTGGGTGTGGTCTATGGACCCTTGTTAGTGTGCTCCCCAGATGTGCACTGCTTGCCCTATTACAGGCACAGTGATACCTGTGTGACTTTTGGGGTGCTTGCTGGGTAATGTCCCCTGGATGGGACACTGTGGAACACGGACTACTGGGCATGTTTGGCCCTGGTCAGCTGCTGTCCTGCTGATTGCCAGTTTCTGTGTTCCTATGTGCTACCTGGGCAATGGCCTAGTTCACCCTGTGCCCCAACTGCCCCCTCTGCATATTCCACCTGCAGTCCCCCTATGCCCCATTTGCACCATCACCATAGTGGCCTTTCATACTTGGCCACTATACTGTTGCTGCAGTTGGAGCACTACTATCACCTTTCTCGGGCTCCCTGCCTAGGCTGTACATTGCTGACACTCAAATGGTTTCTCTCTCCTGCAAATGTGCATCTAATGGTAGGTTTTCATTCGAGGTAGGATTCAGCCCTTCAGTTCACCGCGTTAGTGTGCAGGGAGCCTCTCCCCACCCACTCCCTGCCCATTGACCCGTGCCCTCCGCCCTCTCTCCTCCTTCAGCGGTGTGTACCGTGCCCGGAACGCTTCCGCACGGGTTGTGACGTTACTGTGCGGTAATGTTACGCACTGCACGGTAACATTACCTAACACGTGGTAACGTTACCTAATGGGCGGTCTGTAATGTTACCGCAGTTTAGTAAACATACCCCTAAGAGGTATGTTTACTAAGCTCCGGTAGTGGCTTCCGTGCGATATCGGAGCCGCGGTTCCATTGATTTCAATGGGGCCGCGACTCCGATATTGCAAGGAAGCCGCTGCCGCAGCTTAGTAAACATACCTCTAAGTGTATTAGTGCCACTCAATATCCCACTGAGCAGCTTTTACAAGTTTACAGGTCTACAAACTGTGTAAATGCCTTGGAATACCCTCCTGCCCCTGCCTCCTACATTTTTAATGACATTTTAAATACAAAAGGTTTTGGCGCAATTGCCCATCAGTCACTTCTTGACCAAAATGAGCAGTTTGTATGCCTTGGAGGAGATGCAAAGCCTGATGAGGAATATTTTAAATATACATGTACTACAGCACTTTACCCGGGTAGCACAGGGTTAGTGTGTTTTTGGCACCATGCTAAAAAGTAGCATGGGACGGGGTGTTCATGCCAAAGTGCTTCTTAAGCAGGCCTTGAAAACTCACGATGCCTCTGCTTGCTGCAGGTTACACCGGCACAAATGGCCGCCAACACAAAGGGTGGCAGTACTTCCTCTCTGTTGCAGTTTTACCGCGCTGGCCTGCGCTGTCCCCACCCCACTGCATTTAGCGTATTTCCCCAAACTAGTAATGGAGTCCAAACCCACCTTACTAGTAAACATGCCCCTTATATTTTTTGGGCCATTGAGCCACTCCCAGAACATGAACCCTTAGATTCTGCATCCCACGACATTCACATATGTAAATTGCTAATATTTACTCATGCAAGGTGCCACACAACCCTTCTAGAAGAACCTCCCAAGAACATCTATGGTTAAACTTGTACAAGATGAATACTTGTAAGGACTTGTAGGAATTTTGCAGTGGCATGAGGCATCACAGGGTCAGATGATAAGCCAACAAAATTAATTTGGCACATGGACAGTATCTGTGATGAGACTTAATTAATTACCAGTAATGACTGTCACACACTTTTCACAGAGAGAGAGAGTTTGAAGAGCATTTGGATAATTGTGATTAGAATATGGTATTCAAGCACTGCATGGTCTGATTGACATGAAGAAGGAGGAAAGCAGCAAAGTGGCAGACAGTGAAGAGAAGAGCTTCCTGAACACAATGACTAATCATCCGTTTTACACAGCCTTCTAGGTTTTGTACGTAAAATATAAGAAGGGATTTGCATCAGTTTTTGAAGTGAATAGTTTACTGAGAGATTTATATTCCACAAAATGCTGTATATACAAATGTTTTGCAAAAGATTGTACTTTTGTGGAGAGACTGAAATATTTAAATACATCTTCAACAAAAATGGAAAAAGTAACAATACCCCTCCCCCTCCCGTGTCCAGTGATTTGTATTTCTAATGCTTTGGGGATTGTTTTCTTCCAATTCTGGCAATATAACAAGAGGAAATAAAGTATTTTAGATGTACTTGTCATTTTATAAGGTCATTTTAGCACCTATGTGGCAATATAAGCATGTAAAATTGCTTTGATTAAATTGTAGCAGGCATGAAAATATGTATAATGGCATGAGCACGCATTCCTTTACTGTAGGCATTGCTGGGAGTGTGGTCTGGGAGGGGCATGGATGGAGTTGCAAAGACACGTTAGGCATGTGCAGAGCCCAAAAAAGCTTTGCTTTGACTGAAAACGAACTGAAGAATTTTCTTTTTTGTATTAATCATACACAGTGCCTTGCAAAAGTATTCACCCCCTCGGTTTCTGTCCTGTTTTGTCACATGACAACCTGGAGGTTCATTTGGATGTTAGGTAATGGACCCAACAATATAGTCCAAATTGGTGAAGTGGAATGACAATAAAATACCTTCTATATATAAAAAACAAGTAAAAACTGAAAAGTTATATGTATTCATCCCTTTTGCTATGAAATCCCTAAATAAGATCTGGGCCAATCAATTAACCTTGGAAATCACATAATTAGTTGATTAGGGTCCACCTGTGTGCAATCAGTGTCACATGATCTGTCACATGAGCTACCGCCTGTCCCAGCCCCTGTGGAATAGTCTCCCAGTGGAGGTGGTAGAGATGAGGACAGTAACTGAATTCAAAAAAGCATGGGACAAACACAGAGGATCTCTAAAGGAAAAAAGGGGACTGTTGTATTTGTTATGGAAGGACAGACTAGATAGGCCATGTGGTCTTTTTCTATCATCATATTTCTATGTTTCTATATAAATATACCTGTTCTGAAAGGCCCCTGATTCTGCAACACCACTAAGCAAGCAACATGAAGATCAAGGAGCACTCCAAACAGGTCAGAGACAAACTTGTGGAGAAGTATAGATCAGAGTTGGGTTATAAAAAAATATCCCAAATTCTGAATATCCCACGGGGCACCATTAAATCCATTATAACAAAATGGAAAGAATGTGGCACCACTAAAACCTGACAAGAGAAGGCCGTCCACCAAAACTCATAGACCAGGCAAGGAGGGCATTAATCAGAGAAGCTACAAAGACACCAAGGATAACACTGAAGGAGCTGCAAGATCCACAGTGGAGATGGGAGTATCTGTCCACAGAACCACTTTAAGCCATACACTCCACAGAGCGGGACTTTATGGAAGAGTGACCAGAAAAAAGCCATTGCTTAAAGAAATAAATAAGAAAATACATTTGGAGTTTGCACATCAGCATGTGGCAGACCCCTCAAACACATGGAAGAAGGTTCTCTGGTCAGATGAGATGAAAATTGAACTTTTTGGCCGTCATGGGAAATGCCATGTGTGATGCAAACCCAACACTTCCCATCATCCCAAGAACACCATTCCCACAGTGAAACATGGTGGTGGCAGCATCATGCTGTGGGGATGTTTTTCATTGGCAGAGACAGGAAAAATGGTCAGGGCTGAAGGAACGATAGATGGCACTAAATACAGGACAATTCTTAAGGAAAACCTGTTTCAGTCTGCCAGAGATTTGAAACTGGGACGAAGGTTCACCTTCCAGCAGGACAATGACCCTAAACATACTGCTAAATCTACTCTGGAATGGTTTAATGAGAAACATTTAAATGTCTTGGAATGGCCTAGTCAAAGACCAGACCTCAATCCAATTGAGAATCTGTGGCATGACTTTAAGATTGCTGTATACTAATGCAACCCATCTAACGTGAAGGAGTTGGAGCAGTTTTGCCTTGAGGATGGATGAAAATCACAATGGCTAGATGTACTAAGCTAATAGAGACATACTCCAAGAGACTTGCAGATGTAATTGCAGCAAAAGGTGGCTCTACAACATATTGACTTGGAGGGGAATACCCTTCTCAGCCGGCTCTGTGCTCCCCGATCGGGGTAGAGCACACCTGAGCAGGGCGCATCCATCTTGCCTGCTCAGGAGGCCTCCAGCCCAGTCGGGGCTGTGGGAGGCGGAGCCTTACAAAGGAAAAGCAGCCGCCGTTAGGAAACAGCCTCTCTTCCCCTTCTCAGCCGGCTCTGTGCTCCCCGATCGGGGTAGAGCACACCTGAGCAGGGCGCAGCCATCTTGCCTGCTCAGGAGGCCTCCAGCCCAATCGGGGCTGTGGGAGGCGGAGCCTTACAAAGGAAAAGCAGCCGCCGTCAGGAAACAGCCTCTCTTCCCCTTCTCAGCCGGCTCTGTGCTCCCCGATCGGGGTAGAGCACACCTGAGCAGGGTGCAGCCATCTTGCCTGCTCAAGAGGCCTCCAGCCCAATTGGGGCTGTGGGAGGCGGAGCCTTACAAAGGAAAAGCAGCCGCCGTCAGAAAACAGCCTCTCTTCCCCTTCTCAGCCGGCTCTGTGCTCCCCGATCTGGGTAGAGCACACCTGAGCAGGGCGCAGCCATCTTGCCTGCTCAGGAGGCCTCCAGCCCAATCGGGGCTGTGGGAGGCGGAGCCTTACAAAGGAAAAGCAGCCGCCGTCAGGAAACAGCCTCTCTTCCCCTTCTCAGCCGGCTCTGTGCTCCCCGATCGGGGTAGAGCACACCTGAGCAGGGCGCAGCCATCTTGCCTGCTCAGGAGGCCTCCAGCCCAATCGGGGCTGTGGGAGGCGGAGCCTTACAAAGGAAAAGCAGCCGCCGTCAGGAAACAGCCTCTCTTCCCCTTCTCAGCCGGCTCTGTGCTCCCCGATCGGGGTAGAGCACACCTGAGCAGGGCGCAGCCATCTTGCCTGCTCAGGAGGCCTCCAGCCCAATCGGGGCTGTGGGAGGCGGAGCCTTACAAAGGAAAAGCAGCCGCCGTCAGGCGGGCCCGCGCCTGTCGGGCCCGCGCCTGAGGGCCTCGCCAGAGGGCCCTTAGGCAAAGGCCCTCCCAGAAGACCCCGAGTAACAGCCAAGCCAAGAAGTCTGCAACCACACCCACCTTTCCAACGTGAACTCTCAGTCGTCTCCAGCAAGTTGTCCGACCTCACAGCAAGTATACTCCAACTGTCTAACCAAGAAATTCACTCAGCAGTTCAAAGTAATCCCACATATTGCTATCTATAGCATGTCTTGACTGTCCCTTGAATATACACCCTTAAGATCCAAATAACTGCCTATACTCCTGCCTAGTCCCATACTGTTGTCAGTAACCACCCACGTCAATATAAACATCAAGATTCTGTTGTCTTATGTTATCATATACTGTCTTATACTGTCGTCAGTAATCACTCTCAACTGGTCACCCACATCACCCTCACCAATCAACACGACTCACAAACACCAACTGTCTTCATCAGCCTGACCCTTACAGTTGACTGTATAGCATTCACACTCCCACACACCTGACTCTCTTCACCAGCCTGACTCTTACAGTTGACTGTATAGCATTCACACACCCACACACCTGACTCTCTTCACCAGCCTGACTCTTACAGTTGACTGTATAGCATTCACACACCCACACACCTGACTCTCTTCACCAGCCTGACTCTTACAGTTGTCTGTATAGCATTCACACACTCACACACCTGACCCCTGTTATATTTACTGTAGTCATTGCTAGCTCTGTAACTTACACCTTAATCAGTGATATCTTTGTTACTACTTCATAGCCTGTATACTGTACTGTGAAATTACCTGTATACTGTATTGTGTATTCTCACCACTCAAAACTCAATTACCCTCTCACACTACATCCCAGAAACCAAAATGTCTCTCCACCTCATTACCTTCCTCAGTTTTTACCTTCTCACAGATTGGCTCGGAACCACCATTGCTTACTCCCCCACCTCCAGTCATATCCCCATCCTCAAAAACCACGGAAAACATTGGGCAGGCAACCCTTATCTTTATCCAACTAGGGAAGCTCGTATCCGACACTCGCACTTGATCCACATTGCAATACAGCAATCCAGTAATTTGAAGCAACACAAACCCTCACCCTCACAAAACTTAAAATGTGCCCTTATAAATGCCCGATCAATTCGAAAAAAATGGCCTGTAATCCTAGATATAGTTACCCATTATGATCTTGATGCTCTCATGATCACCGAAACTTGGTTATCTAAAGAGGACAATGTCCTTATCAACCAACTCATTCCACCAAACTTCACTATACACACAACCCACAGAGAAAACAAGAAGGGAGAAGGAGCACTCATACTCACCAAGTCTGAACTCCTCTTCATCATGACTAACTCCTATAGCACAAACAATCTAGACATAATTACCATAGCCAATAAACAATGCTCCATGAACCTGGTCTACAGAGCCCCCTCGAGCTCCCCAGATGACCTGCCCACCATATTGGATCTGGCCGCCAATACCTGCAGCCCCAACACTCCCAACTGGATAATGGGAGACCTGAACCTCCCATCTCTACAACAAAACCAGTCCTCTTCACTCCTCAATGCCATTGAAAACCTTGGTTACAAACAAATGATCACTGAGCCCACTCATTCCAAAGGAAACATTTTTGACATGGTATCCGCCCCCCACCATGTCTCTGAGCAAAACAGCAACATTGTAAAATCGATCACCGATGTCCCATGGTCTGACCATAAACTTATAAACCTACAAATTCCCCTGAACAACAACAGTCTGAACACCAGTAAACTCACCAATCCATCTAGAGTAACACGGGGCTTTCGACCTTTCAACAAAGAACTTATTCTGTCGAGTACCCAACCAGTCCTCAACAACACAACTCTCAACCTTGACGAGTCTATTGCTGCCTGGAACAATAGCCTCAACGCTGTTGCTCAACTACCACACAAAAAGTCCATATCAGGGAAAAGAACCTCTGCTCCATGGTTTTCCCCCGAGCTATGGTCCTCTCTTACGCACCTACGAAGGCTCGAAAAACGCTGGCGCCGCTCACTGGCTATCGATGACCACGAAGCCTACATTCTCCACCTCTCAACTCACCGAGAGACAATCACAACCAGAAAGAAGCAATACCACTCAGATATGCTCAAGAGATCTTTGAACAAACCTTGTGACCTTTTCAACTTGGTTAAGTCACTATCAAAGGAACCATCCTCTGAACAAAATAATGATATCCACCCGCAAGAATTCGCTGATTACTTGCAATCAAAACTCCTACAGACAGATGAACTCTCAAAAAACAATATACAAGAAACAACCTGCCCAACATCCCTATCCGCACTTACCACGCCTTCTTCTAAACACATTGAAGACACAATCACCTCACTCAACACGACCACCGCGCAGACCGATCCCTGCCCAGCCTTTTGGATTAAGGATCTTCGGTGTGCATTTAGCCCCTTCATTGCAAGAATCATAAACCTCTCCTTCACTACTGGCTCCTTCCCATCTGCATTAAAGCTCACATCCATCAGGCCACTTCTAAAAAACGCTAAACTAGACCCAAAGAGGCCAGACTCCTACAGGCCTATAGCCAGTATCCCCCTCTTAGCAAAGATCTTTGAGAAAGAGGCACAGCGCCAAATCCAAGACCACATTGACTCCGCAGCCCCTCTAGACCATTCTCAACACGGCTTCAGAGAATTCCATGGCGTTGAGACACTGCTTACCACTCTCTTCAATGATGTTCTCAATACCATAGACAACATCCGACAAGGCGTTGTGCTAATCTTCTTGGATATAGCAGCAGCGTTTGACTCGGTAAATCACGAGATTCTCCTCGGTCGACTGAAAGAAAAAGGCATCTGCAACTCAGCACTTGAATGGTGTCAATCATACCTCGATACCAGAATGCAATACGTTAAATCTGCAACAGGAGAATCAAAACTCTTCCATCAAAGACAAGGCGTTCCGCAAGGGTCCTCACTCTCATCCCTCATGTTCAACATCTATATGCAGCCTATCTGCGATATCATCAGGTCTTTCAATGTGAAATGTATGATATACGCCGACGATATCCTACTCTACATGCCATTTTCCACAATGCAAATGGATTTATTGCCTATAACAAACTGCTTCGACGCAGTCTCACAATGGCTCCTGTCACAGAACCTCCGCATTCAGCATAAGAAAACTGAGGTTCTCTTTATCACAAGAGACCCCAACTTCACTCCACCACCACATATAAGTGTCAAGGGAGCTGACCTAGGCACCAAGGAAACAATAAAATACCTCGGAGTCACACTAGACCATAGGATCGATATGAAATCACACATAAACAATATCGTGAAATCTGTGTACTTCAAAATACGCACGCTCAGACACCTACGTCCCCTACTAGACCACGAAGACTTCAGAACCATCTACCAAGCTCTGATACTACCGCATTTCGACTTCGCCAACTCCATTCTACAAGGACTCCCACAATCCACCGTAAGCGCCTTACAGCTTGCCATGAACACCGCTGCCAGGGTTCTTCTAGGAGCGCCCAAAAATGAACACATCACACCTATCCTCAAACAGCTCCATTGGCTCCCTATACACGGAAGACTTACATTCAAAACCCTTATTCTCACTTTTAAGGCCATAAATGGTTTATCGTCCACATCACTTTCTAAACTCATCCAAACCGTCCCATCAAACAGAAATAGGAGACAGGCAGCATTAAACTCACTAACAACCCCAAAGGCTATAACAACGTGCAGCCTATCAACGTCAAACAGAGCTTTCATGTTTAGCGCACCAAAATGCTGGAATTCTCTCCCACCTGATCTCCGCGCCATAACCAACCTAACCCAGTTCAGAAAGGCCCTTAAACTGCACCTTTTCATCAAATACTACCCCACATGAAGCGTAACATAATAGCCCCACCCTAATACAATCCACATGAAGCGTAACATAATAGCCCCTCCCTAATACAATCCACAGTCTCTCTCCTTGTTCCAAGCATTCCTGCTAATTTTATGTAAATAGTTTGAGCATGTTATCTAGTTAATAGATTATATACTCCATGTAAATAGTTCTCCCATGTTATCCAAGTTGATACTCCTGTTATATGTAATACCAAACAGCCTGTTGTTCTGGTTTCTTCATGTTATCTGTAAACCGCGCTGATGTCAAAGAGTGCGGTATATAAGAAGTTGAAATAAATAAAATAAATAAACAATGCACACTCCTGATTTCTGTTTTTTCTGTTTTAATTAGTGTTTGTGTCATAATAAAGGATGTTTTGCACCTTCAAAGTGGTAGGCATGTTGTGTAAATCACATAGTGCTAACACCCAAATCTCCATTTTAATTCCAGGTTGTAATGCGACAAAACAGGACAAACACCGAGGGGATGAATACTTTCACAAGGCCCTGTACCTACCATTAGAGTGCACAATCGATATATGCATCATAAAATGCTGTAATCTACATGCGTACTCGCAAAGTCTATATGTGCATATATACACCTACTCTTGAACAGGCATAATGTCCTTATCTTCAGCCTAGGTGTGATTGCTGCAAGAGTTGCACTAGTATTCTATGATATCACATAGATGCCTATGTGTCTTTATAAAACAGTGCCAAAATAGACCCTTTCCCGTTTGTTAACCTAAGTGCCCTGTTATAAAATTACCATCGATGTCAATTTTTAGTCACGACTTGCAATCTAGCCATCAGCAGCCCCTTCATGGAAGACCTTGAAATGAAAAACACCCTTTACTCTGCTCCATTAAAGTCAACGAAGCTGCAGCTGGAAACTACACAGTTAGCATAATGTACCAGCTATCACTGTTATCTTTTTCATATTTTCAAACAATGCGAGAGAAATAAATTTAGGAATGAGTGACCTGTGTAGAGCTAGTATACCTTTTTGGCTTGATTCCACAACCCTGAAGACCTAGAACTGACCCTACCATCAGGCAAACTAAGAGGTCACCTAAAGTGTTGGCCCTTTTCTCTGAACCACTTCAAGTCTTTTCATATTCTTAGTGTGGTTCGGCCAGGGCTTAATTTTTAGGCGACAAGGAAGTGGAACTGTGGGTGGAGGATGGGCCACGACTGGAAAACACCCCAGAATTTCAGGCTTTCATGTCATGTTCAGATTAAAAATGAATGATAATGAAAGAAAACAATCAAACGGCTCACATCAACCTTTTCTTCAGGCAATATTTCAGTGGGAGGTAGGCAGATGCATCAACAGCGGGCTCCACCCCTGGGGATGGACTCTGAGTGATGCCACTTCCTAAGCTGGAGAAATGCCCGAACTCTGTTCCACCCCATTCCAGCACAAATTAAATCCTGGGTACGGACCCGAAAACTGAACACAGTACTACTCTAAGGGGTATGTATACTAAACCGTCTTAACGTCGCAGTGGTGGTATTATCGCGCGATAAGTGACGTTATCGTGTGATAATGTAACATTATCGTGTGATAACGTCACTTATCACGCGATTACGCAACGGCGGTGTTAAGGCATACTAACGCTGTGAAATCCGGGTCTGAAGGGTGGAGTAAGGCTTCCCAGAGGGCGGAGAGAAGAGGTCAATGGGCGGAGAGTGGGAGGGGAGAGGCTCCAGGCACACTAACGCTGTGAAATCCGGGTCTGAACACTAACGCCAGTGAAACCCTCACGTTAAGGCACATTTGCTGGAAAGAGAAACCATTTCAGTCAGCAATGTGCAGCAAAGGCAGGGGAACCCAGAAAAATGAGAGTTGTGATACATGTGCAGGGACCAAAAAGGCAAATAAACATATAAAAGGACCAGAACTACATCTAAAATCCCAATAACCAAGCAGGCCAATAGTAATATTAAAGAGAAACATAAAGCAACATGACTGTCAAAGCGTATAAATTAAGATATCATGTTTGGAAGGGTCTATGCTCTGTCCCCCTACAAAGTGAATGATCCCACATTGAAATAACGCTGATCAGGGTTTCTGTCGTTTAGATTAGGCAGGTTTGTTATGGCATGCACATGTGCAGCAACAGCAGAGTGGGCACGTAGGAAACGGCAACTGTACTGATGCTGTAAATGGGATACAGGGGGCTGCAGGCGGCACATGCTGTGGTCCAGCTGGGGCACAGTGCAGGCTAGGCAGATGCCTAGGTGGCACATAGGAATGCCAAAACTGTAAATCAGCAAGACAGCAACTGATGAGGGTCCAACATGGGCATGAGTGTGTGTCCCACAGCATGGTGGCGGAGGGGTGCTGGTGGTGGAGGGGGCAGTGGCATCTGCCCACAGCAGACCATGGCCTAGCTCCGTTTAGGTGGGTGTCGTGGAATGCAACAGACAGGGTCTGTCTGACGAACAGTCATGGTATCCCCAGGGAATGAACTGTCCCTGTGGCAACAGTGTGGTGCAGTACACACAGCCAGTGTGTTCAGGAGCAGAAGGTCACAAGTTCAAGTCCCAGCTGTGGCTCCTGCCAACCCTTTCCCCATATTTTACCCAGTACTAAACCATGGTAATAAAGATGGAACCTTTATTGCAAATAAGATAAACATGCCTGAAACGCCTATATTTTACCCTACAGAGCACAGACACCATAAACATGTGCAATCCCTAGAGCAGAATTTCCCAACTGCAGTCCTGGAGGGCCAAACACCATTCAGGTTTCATGCTGACCCCAATAAATATGCCTGTGCTGCACTAGTATGCACCACCCCCATTGTATGCAAATATATCTCATGCATATTCATTAGGGACAGCATGAAAACCTGAACAGTGTTTGGCCCACCAGGACCGGAGTTGGGAACCTCTGCCCTAGAGCAGCGGCTAACAGGGGCATAAACACCCACACCCACAGGCTCCACTATCCAAAGCCTCATGGAGAGTCAGGCTGTTGGGCCCTGCACGCAGCAGCATCTCCCAATACTAGCAATTGCATACCTTAGCAATGCCGCCTGTTTGCTTAATACAATCAGAACAAAATCCAAACATGGTTAACATTTTATTCATTCAGGATTTAAATCATTCTCAAGTTGCAATCTGCTCAGAATACCACATAATCCTGCAGGGATCTTAATCTCTACTTTGAAGGTCAAATGGAAAAAGGAAACAGTTTTTCTTCTGTTGCACCAGTAGCAAAGAATTCTAAGCAGTTCAATTTCAGAGATCATAAAATCTAATTAAGAAAGCGTTGATTGCGTGAGTGTTATACAGAACTTCCAGAAGGGAAACGGCTGCACTGGTAATTTTTGCTTCAAAAGCAAAGTAACTTTTGAATCACACTCTGCAGATATCATAGCTGTTATTGTTCCTCTATTACTAATTTTGTTTCCAGAATATACCACAAAACAATAATCATATATCAAAGCATGGAAGATCTTCCCATTCATTCACAACAATTATAACTATCACACATAGAACAGAATCAGGTCCCTAAGTTTTTCTAAAAACAGTTGGGGTTTTTTTTCAGTGTCATTTCCGTACCTAGAAAGCTAGCAAGCTAATTACAGAGGAAAAAAATACTTCACCGAGTTCTGAACTTCAACTCCTGTCACACTGAATAAATCCTTTATTTAAACAAACAAGAAAGACTGCTCAATCGAGAGTTTCCTCTAGGTAATGCGTCCATCACCAGAAGAAAATCCCCCAGCAGTCCCCCTCCCTCTTTCTAGCTAAAAACAGGCAACCATCTTATCCTGCTGCAGGCAATTAGCTATCTTTCATCAGACGACATATAGGAGCAATTATTCAATAAACACAACCAAGCACTGGCCAGGTACTGGCAATGTTCAAAGAATAAACCTCAAAGTTCAGAACTCCATAATTACAATTGATGTGTATCTTGTTTACATTGTTATGTAACTAAACTGATTCTTTCAATTGATCTAATTGTCACCCTCTCTGGTCTGATCCCAGATAAGGAGATTTCTTCCATTGTTTTCTTTTAGAACAATATTTTATTCTCCTTCACTGTCCCTCAGCCTATAAATCAGTAAACCTGTTGTTTTCACTGTGTGGGGGTGAAAATAGACAAAAACTTTCTCTATTTCCTTTCCTAATAAGGGATTATCTCTCATCATCCGTTCGACCGGAGTCATTGGGGAAACCTGATTTATCATTATTCCCTGATTGTCATCTTTCTCTCTCCTAAACAGACATGATTCCTACGTGCAACCTTTTATTTAAGGGTCTCAATACCCACCCTCTTTATTTACAGAGGAAGGAAGTGCACGAAATGTCCAGGACACCTTTCAAACAAGAATTCGCTTCGTTCAAGCCCAGCCAATCTCCTCACGGAGGTATGGAACCGTGAGCAAGAACACACACACGCTTCGTGTCAGACGACACGTACTGTCTCAATCACTTATCATTCAGTCCCAGTTTATAACAGCAAATTATTCTTACACTTTATGCATATAACAACAACAAAAATTAAACAACACATACCAAGCTTGGTTAAAAATATACTCACGACGCCATCATTACAGGCCGCCGTCATCCTAGGGAATCAATCACTCACTTCTTCTCCGGTCTTCACTCAGCACCGGGAACACACCTCCCTCAACCTTTTGAGGGGAATCCAAATCTTTACGTACCTCCCTCTTTTTCTTGAGGGGAATCCAAATCTTTAAATTTATATCTTGGCCATAAAGACCCACCCGTAGGCCAATCCCGGGTTTTGGCACAAATTTTGTACGGCCCTGTTTCGTACAAAAATAGACCACCACCTAATTAGTATAATTATTATTATTACCTGAAATGATCAGATCCGAAAAGTCAGTACAGGTGCAATCAGAGTCTCTGTTTATTAGATAACTGATGACCAAATACAGGCAGCGAAGTGGGGAAGAGAGTTCTATCGGGCACTAGGCACCTCAAGAATGCAACTCTCCCCCATTAGAATATAGAAAGCATATTACAATTTATACCTTTTTCTCTTCCGCATTTTTACATACAGTCCAGTCCCCAGAGCTATTCCTTTGTGTTCTCTCCCCCTCCCCTACCTTATTTCCTATTATTACCCTTTACTCCCCTTAGTTCCTGTTGCAAAATCCCCCTGGCCCCACTCTTCCCATACTCACCATGATCCAGCTAATCTGCTTTCTTCAGAGCCGGGCCCAGCATATATGTTGGTAGCTTTGTGGTTTCCTGTGTATGCATTTCTTGACACATAGACCTTACAGGCCTATATCTGATATCCCCTTGCAGGTCCTAGTCTAGACTCTCCAGCCCAAACTGGCACCTCACAAGGCTCATGATATCTCCTTATATGGTTCTTTCCGGTGCTGGATCTCTTCTTGCTAAGGCCTGTATTCTTGGCTCACATGTTATAGCAGAATGACTGTGCTTTAACTATTTTGTGAGATTCAGGGCAGCCAGTAAGTGATTATGAATCAGGAACATTATTAATCCTTAGCACTTAAAAATTAAAAGCAAATCTATCATACTAAATCCCAAATGTATCATACTTAACCTCTACCTCTACAAGCACTTAAACCCTACACGCCCTAAACTTGGGAATACGTTACACATATATCAAAAGGTTGCTATGATTAATGGCAGATAACAATTCCTAAGTTAAGCACAATTTGCTGATAGAGCTGCATCATAGCAACCTTTCTGATATCTGTGGAGTGTGTTTCAGTTTTGGTTTCTGACAGTATTGCGTACCATAGCCATGCCTGCACTGTGCCCAGGACTGGTGTTGTGGCCAGGGCTGCCAAAAGCCTCTATATTTGCACAATGCTGGCATAGGTGTGGGAGTGTGTGTCTGTCTATCCAGTGTGTTGTGGCTGCCTACAGCTTACTCAGCCCACACTGCTTGCACTGTTTCCAGTGTTAGCCTGCCAATGTGCATAATGAGGAGCAAGGTACTGTGGGTATGGCCCGGACAGGGTGGCCTGGGCAGGATGCATCTGAACAGGGCATAGGGTAATGGCTGGAACATTGTAGTGCCCGGCCACCACCTGCACAGACAGGGTGGCCTCAGCATATCCTGCTGGGAGGTCACTCTCACCCTGACTGAGCAGTGACCACGGCATGGCTAGTGCTATTTAGCGTTTTTTCCAAGATATATTTATGGGTTTTATTTTCTGGGCCCAATCTGACTTATCTGCGTGGTGTGTGTGTGCTCACATCTCCTCCAGGAACATGCACTATGGACTAGCTAGCAGACTGTTTGCAGTTAGTATGTGTATTGCTGGAACACCTTGCAGGGTGCAGTGGCTGGAGATTCACTGTGCTTGTTGCTGGAGAATGTCAGATAGTGGTGGGGGGCAGCTGAGCATTTCCAGGCCTACTGTCTGTCTGCCATTGCCTTATGGATGTGTACCGATCTGCATTGACTGCCTTGTAGGGTGCCTGTTCCCCAGCAGGACTGGGGTTGATGGTCTCTTCTAATGCCACCATTACAGGGATATAGAACATGGATCTGTTGGTGGGGGATCCTGGCCCCCACCCTGAGCCCCAGAGGGTGGGTTGGGTGGTACTACATAATCTGCCTGTGGGTCCAAACAACCCCTTCTTTTAAATCATGTGACCATGGCACCCACACAGGATATACACTATTCTGGGTGCATCATAGTCCACAAGGGCTAGATGTGACTGCGAAACACAGATGGACACAGGTGTATCCTAGGTGTGTCTGCAAGGATTACCTATCATATACTAGCACTGATGGCAACCTGCAGCATAGCCTATCTTAGCTAAGCCAGGTGGTGCGAATCTGGTGCTGGGCACCCCACCTCACCTTCAGGGTGAGAACAGTACCCCCACAATGTGTTGGTCTATAGCTACTCTGTGCCAGTAACACACATGGTCAGTTCCCCTTACCAGGCCGAGGTGCTGTGGGGGTGCATACCCCATCTTGTGATCATCTGTAGACTGCTGATCTGCATGTGCAGTGCATCATGTGTACGGGTGGGTTAACCCTATCCTGGTAACCACAGCAGACAGTTTGTGTGGTGACCTGCAGTCCTTCTGTAGCCAGCCAGGGGCCTGTTAGTAGTTATAGAGATATAGCCCACTGGTTACTTCACTGACTGTGGAGGCAGAGGTCATGGGTTTGATCCCAGAGTGGTGTTATTTGATGAGGCATTTCCTTTTTTAATTTAAATTAGTGCTGCCAGCAAAAACACCCTCACAGTGCTGTAACCTTAAGGTGACTCATTAGGCTCCATATAAAGCGCCCCATAAAGCTCCTTATAAGGCACCCTATAGGGAACATTATAAGGTGCCTTGGCGGACAGTGCACTTTATAATGTGCCCTCTGGAGTGCCTTATAGGGCGCCTTATGCAGCAGCTTAGATTACGGCACTGTGAGGGTGTGTTTGCTGGCAGCACTAATTTAAATTAAAAAAGAAAATGCCTCAGACAGCACTGATTTTAAAAAAAGGATAATGCCTCAGACAGCCTTACTCATTAAGCCCACTGAGAGATTGACCTCATGACACCTGGTTCATCAGTCAATGTATTAACCAGTGTGCTACACTTCTGTTGCTATGTTTGCAGGTCAACGTGCCTAATTAAGGCTAACACGCGTTAATGTGCCATGGCTCCCTCTATCGCGTGATAACCCGAAATGCTACCTTAAGACCAGAACGCCTACTACCTTATATGGCATTCATCACAGTAAGACTGCAACTAACGCCTGTAACATTAAGACGGTTTAGTAAACATACCCCTAAGTGAGAACTCACCAATGCCCTGAGATAAGGAAATTACTACTTACTCCTTTCACAACAACTATGCTTCATAATCACTTTGACGGCACTGCAATATCAAATACCCGGCCTGGATCTCCTTCAGCCTAGCAGCTTTTACATTTCTCTTTTCAAACATAGTAACAATGTTCCCATAAACAAATACTTTAACAGTATCTTCTTCAGTTTAAAATATTCAGATTCCCTGTACAGGCTGGTAGTCTTTGTATCCCCTTAATTGCTATTCAACAAGTCAGCTCAGAACACCCAGCCTGACTCCCCTTAGAGGCTGGCAACCATTGTTAAACAAACACCTGAGCTCTCACTCTTGCAGACTGAGAGCTCCTGCAAATTCTTGGCACATGTTCCTGCAGAGTGGAACCTCCTGCAACCTTGTGCCCTTGCTTCTGCAGCTTATAGGCTCCTGCACGCCCCCTCCCCCAAGCAACTGCTAACCACATTAGATACAGAAGGCCTGTCCTACCTTAAAGGCTAACCACATACAAATGGGCATGGCAGGTGCAAGAGTATGAGGCACCAAGGCAAACCACATCCTTCGCTCCCCACCCCTCACCGGGACCTTCAATGGCGTTAATGCTTTTAAAATGGCACCAAAGCACAGGAGTTACCTTCAGCTCCGGGGCTGCAAAGCTGTTCCTCTTTCCGCCCCCTTCCGATTACACTTCCTGTTTGCATAGGGGCGGAATATAAGCAATGCCATTCTGGCGTTTTTCTTCTTTACCACTATGTCTGATTTCCTTGCATCCAGCTTAATAATATGCCTAGTCTTGTCTGTGCTCATGGGCTGGTTTAGAGCGCGTACTCATTCCTCATTAAGCATGAGCAATTTTAGATTATGAAAAAAAATTAAACAAAAACATTTTCTTGGCAGCTCTGCCTTCCATTCAGGGCTTTATAATATTTGACAAATTCTGCTGCTATTTTGTCTGCGGTTTTATGCTATGCCCCATCTGCTCCCTTGACAAAGGGGCATATTTATTAAAGTGCGTTAGCCAGTAGTGCAGGTTTAGTGCATGGTTAGCAATAGCAAAGAACACGTGGCCCAAAGCTGACCATGCTAAAAATCCCATGCTATCCGAGCATCGTGTGTATAGGTGGGTTAAGGTGGAGATGGGGGAAAGAGAGGGTGGAGTCAAGGTGCACAGTGGGGCAGGTGCAGTAGTCACGTGCTAGCTGCACATATTGCTGACCAGGTGCCAGCTGTAGTAGCCATGCTCATATGCTCTTGCCATGCAGTTCGGATGCAAGTGTTAGGAAATATAAAGAGCAGAAGCATGAAAAACACATAAGGAGAAATAGGGGCAACAGGAAATGTGGAGGAGTAGCCTAGTGGTTAGAACACTGGCTTGGTAACCAAGCAACCATGGTTCAATTCCCACTAGTACTCCTTGTGGCCTTGGGCAAGTCACTTAACCCTCCATTGCCTTGGAAGAAAGGCCTGGCAATCTACTTCCGGTGACACTGCCAAGAAAACCCAGGAGCTTCTGGGTCACCAGGAGTCAGGACTGACTTGAAGGCATACCTTGCATTGCAGGAGATGTGAGCTGAATACCAAGGCGCCTGTTTGGAGGGGGCAGCATGGTGCAGCTGACATGGCAGTGGACCACAACAGCCTGATAGCCACAAAACCAAGGCCTACAGGCCAGGAGTGACCCTGCTGGGGCAATGGGCAAACAGACACATCAACAGCTGGCCTGATGGACTGCTGTTCACGTCTGCATATGCAAGGAATAGAGGTTAGGTGGCTCCTGATGTTGTGTGCTGTGGAGGTGTCAGGTGCTAGGGCCTGTGCTCTGTGCTACAGTCAGTACTGGCCTCATAACCAGAGTTGGAGCCAGCAGAGTACAGTGTGGGGAGGAGCATGCAAATTAGGTGATTCACTTGCTAGCAACATGACGGTGTGGCATTAAAAGAGCCGCCCACCCCTGCATGGAGGGGCATGTTGCATATATACACCAGGGGGGGGGGGCTTGGGGGGTCCATGCTGCCGCCAGGAGCCATTGTAAATAGCGCACGCTGTAAACAACACCACAAGAATCAACATCCAGACACACTCACACGCATACACTGCTCATTGCATGTGCACACTAGACACTGTATCTTATTGATTGTTTGCTATTCAGACCACCTTGATTGCAGGATAAGGCGGTATAGAAATATGTTTAAATAAATAAATAAATCTTTCTCTGGGCAGATGACCCCCTCACCCTGACCAGGGAGGATGTGACGTGGCCTACTTGTTCTGAGCAGTTGCATAACATTTCTATTGCTGATTAGTGTCTCCTTTTTGTTCTCTTTGGCAAGGGGGTGAGGCAATTCATAGACCAAAAAGAATACAGCAGAATTAGAAAAGGTACAGAGAAGAGCCACCAAAATTGTAAACTTGGAAAGGAGACGGCTGAGGGGAGATATGATAGAGGTCTATAAGTTAATGAACGGAGTGGAACGGGTAAATGTAGATTGGTTGTTTACACTATCAAGAAAGTAGAAAGACTAGGGGACATGCAATGAAGCTACAATGTAACCCATTTAAGACTAAAAAGAGAAAATATTTTTTCATTCAATGCATAATGAAACTCTGGAATTTGTTACCGGAGGATATAATAAAAGCTGTTAGTGTAGTTGGGTTTAAAAAAGGTTTAGACAAGTTCCTGGAGGACAGGCCCACAGACCATTATTAAAGAATGGGTAAATGTAGATCGATTGTTTACGTTATCAGAATATAGAAAGACTAGGGGACATGCAATGAAGCTACAGGGTAAACTATTTAAGACTAATAAGAGAAAATATTTTTTCACACAACGTGTAATCAAACTCTGGAATTTGTTACCGGAGGATGTAGTAAAGGCTGTTAGTGTAGCTGGGTTTAAAAAAGGTTTGGACAAGTTCCTGGAGGAAAGGTCCATAAACCATTATTAAGAAGGGACCCAGGATATCAATGTTTGACCCAGTACAAGCATTGTGGAACCTGTGTCTTTTTGGGAAACTGCTAGGTACGTATGACCTAGATTGGCGACTGTTGGAAACAGGATACTGGGCTTGATGGACCTTGGTCTGACCCAGTATGGCATGTCTTATGTTCTTATGTTCTTATAACGCCTGGGATATACATCCCATGATAAGCATTGTGGAACCTGTATACCTTTTTGGGAATCTGCCAGGTACTTGTGCTCTGGATTAGCCATTGTTTGAAACAGGATACTGGACTTGATGGACCTTGGTCTGACCCAGTTTGGTAGCTCTTATGATCTTCCCAGATGTGGTATGTTTTTATTGCCTGAGCAGCTGAGGCACTCAGGCTGGTGGCTGTTTTTGGAGTCATTACCTCCATGATGTATTCTCCCAGACCCTCTCTGGGTAGAAGGGAACATAGGGGACCTTGGTGACTGAAAGGCTGTGCAATCCCCCCATAGTTAAGGATAGATTACAGCAGGGTTGTTTAATAGGGTGGGCCATGAGGCATGCTGCCTGACCCTATTGCCCCCATCTGCAGGCTCCCCTGAGCATGTGTGCAAGTTATGCTTGGTGTGTTCTGGCACCCCCTTTCCCCCAACATGGAGGAACACACTCTGCAATGGCTATAGCGTTTTCTGAGCCACACTCAGAGAAGGGAATAAGAGGTAGAAGCTGCCCCACACCAAAGGCCTTGTACTCTGCTCCCTGCAGCCTAGGTGAAGAAGCAGCCTAGGTGAAGAAGGGTGAGGGGATTCGTATCCCTGTCCCCATGATTGACACCGTGGAAACTGCCTTATCCCATACAAGGCCGCCTGCATCTCCATATGTCACATTTGCACCCTATCTCCTACAGTTAGAGACACAGCACATACTCTCTGCATGTCGTTGATTTGCATGCCCCATCCTCTTGTACTTAGCCCCTATGCTTTCAGCTGTGCAGGCAGTTGGCCCATTCCTGGTCAACTTTCTATATTTTGAACTGGTCAGTTGATGCCATCCTGTATGTGTATTTGGGACACAGTTCTTACTTTTCCTTGCCTCCCCTGCCACCTTGTTATTGCTTTCCCCAACATGCATTGTGCACATGCGCTACGACCATCCCTTTGCTACTACTGTGCTAGTCACAATAGTAGCATAGCACTGCCATGCCTTTTGTGTCTACCATGGCTGCTGGGCTCCAGATCATTAGGGACCACTGATTTTTACATGTTAACCCCATGCTCCCTGCCTCATTTTAGTAAACATTGTCCCGGAATGAGCTTCTCACCTTTACAGGATGCTACTAAATGGGCTAGCAAGTGGCCTGTCTATAAATGTGCACACTATTTTCTGCACGCGTTTGTAAAAGGTCATCTATCTGTTATCTTAAGTCAATGTATTGTTTCCTAGTATACTCTAATAGATATCTGGCATGATTATGCTGATCCTGCTGTAATTAGGCATCAAGACTCTGCAGTTCTTGTCTCTATTTCTGAGCCATGTAAGCTATAATTTTACCGTACAATACAGTCTTTGCTTCCCAATAAATGCCTATACTTACTTCCCCATTGCCATTATCTCTCCTGTAATTCTTCCATGCCTTTCTTAAGATCATTCAAATAGACTTAAGCTCTGCATTTGATGTCATAGACCACTCTCTCTTACTTGACTGGGTAAAAGATAGTGGTATAACCCACTTCACTCTAAATTGGCTTCGTTCATATTTTTCCAATCATACCTTTCAGATCTGCATTAATGACCAGTTATGCACATCTTATCCTCAATCTTTCCGTGTCCCATGGGAATCTATTCTCACCCTACCCTCTCTAATCTCTTCATATCCCCATTAGCTCTCCTCATCCAGGAGCTCATATTTCTATGCAGCTGACATACAGTACAGCTGATTATTGCCCTTGAGTCCTGGAATCCTTCTTTTCAAGTAGAATTAGACTATAAACATCTGGCTCAAATCCCTCAAAATGATGCTGAACTCAGACAAAACAGAGGCCCTCTGGATCTCCCATAACAGCAGTTCACATCCTTATCAACTCAATATATCTGGTTCTCTGGTTTCATTTAAGAGTTCCATCCGATCTCTTAAGAGTTGTAATCAATCAGTACCTTACCTTCTCCCTTCATATCTCAAATACTGTGAGAAGCTGTTTTTCTCTCTAAGAAGAATAAGGGCAGTAAAGTCATTTCTTGATAACCAGGTCCTCAAAACCTTACTCTACTCGCTTGTGTTAAAGAAACATGGCTATTGTAACTCATTACTATTAGGCACTTCCCAATTCCAACTAAAGAGACTACAAACAATAAATACTGCTGTTAAACTGATATACAAAGCCAAACATTTTGATCATGCTACGCCTCTTTTACGTGAATAACACTGGCTCCCCATTTCCTTTCATGTCAAGCTTAAGATACTATTACTAATGCATCATGCCTTCTCCACTTGCATGTCATCTCCTACTTCCCATCACGTGCCCTCCGATGCTCAAATAAAAACTATCTGATCATTCCAACAAAGACTGTATTATGCCTAAAGACTTACAGATCCATCACCTTCATGTTTCAAGCCCTTTCCCTATGAAATTCTAGGTCCAGTCAGCTCCATTTAGAAACGTCATACACAACATTTCAGACAGGTTTCAAAATTTGTTTTTTCACCTAGGCCTTTAAAGGTTATTTGTGCTACTTTTTAGTATTTGTGATCCTCCTTCCTATTGTGTTGGCAATATAAAACCTTGCAGTCCACATGTGAATTTGTTGTGCTAACCCATCCCCCCTCCTGGTTTCTCTACTCTTTTTAGTCCTCTCTATTATTTTTTGCCTTTTATGTTTCTGGCACTTAAACTATTGGGCTCTGTAAACTGCTGTACCGTATATGCCATTTTAGCAGTATATCAATCCTACAAATAAATAAATAAATAATTTTTTAAAATGTGGGATCTTGGTACAGTGTCAGGTTCATTTTCTAGATTCTATCTAAAGTAAAATCTGTGAGTTTCAGCTCCTCATTTACCAAAGCATGTTCAGAGACTGCCACTTTTGAATGTCAGCCCCAAGTACTCTAGAGAACATTGTATCTTCAGTAAACAATCTAATTTAGCAAAGGGATTATGAGGTGCCGAGAAATGCATAAACTGCATTTCTTCAGGGTGCAGAGTGTGCTAGATATTAATACATTCTAATTCAGATGAAAGGAACCCTAATACTCACCAATTATATCCTTGCCCCCCTTTTCTAGGTGGTTTCAAATCAAGAATAGGATTGTGCACCATTTTAAAATCTCCCCCAACCAGAAGCTGATGACCTGCATAGCTTCCAATTTGCCAAGTGAGGAGATGAAAAACTTATGAGAATAAACATTAGGGACCTGATATTGCATTGGGCAGGGCTAAGCGCCGTAGCCGCGTAGCCCTGCCCGCTGACCCCTTAACCCCAGATTTTCACTTCCAAGGCAACGGAAGTGAAAATCTGGGGTTTGCTGTATAGCTGGAAAGCTGCCGAGCCTAACCGGGCAGCAGCAATCAATCTCCTCATTTAAACCCCTTTAGGACAATGTCTGTAAATGGAATACCCAATATTCTTCTTTATAATCTTCTGATGCAATTATTAAACATGGTATTTAATGATTATTCTCCAGGAACAAGCAGGAAGTCAGTCCTCACATATGGGTGACGCTGGCACTGATGAAGTCCATGCGGAGCATTTCCCCAGTTTTCAAAGAAAATCTTTGGGACATGCTACCACACATGCATGGTCTACTTCCCACCCCAGGGTGCCATCTTGCTCAGTTTTCTTTTTTCCGTGGAGCCCAACGGATGCACGTCTAGTTTCCCTGGAAAAAGTCCTTGCTATATCCTTAAAAAATTAGCTGTTACCAGTTTGTATACTGGTTCCTCTTCCTGCCTTGAGCTGGTGCTGGGCCCGGCACTGTTCTTGGCTGTTTCCCTCTTTTTTGATCAAGATTTGTCGCTACCGACATTCGCACCCTTTTTCGCCCAGTGGTCCTCGACACTGGCTGGGTGTCCCCCACAATGTCTCCTGGTGGGTTCAAAAAATGTGACGGCTGCAATCAAACCATGTCTGTCACTGACACCCATGACTGCTGCTTACGCTTCCTGGGACCCAACCATGATAGCATCTCTTGTGACCTGTGCCAGGCCATGATGCCTAAAACTAATAAAAAGAGGTTGGAATTGCAGGAGAAACTGTTCCCAAGGTCCAACAGCACCTGCCTCCCCGATGCCAAGTTCCAGGCCCAGCACTTCTCGTGAAGCCAAAGCATCCTCAGAGTCCCACAGCAGCGGTTTCTCTGAGAAGACCTCGGACTCAAAGCGAAAGAAGAAAAAGTCCTTGAAGTCCATCGAGGTTCCACCGGGGAAACCTGGTAAGACCAGTCGGAGTGACTTGGGCAACTCCAAGAAGCATCCCACCAAGATCCTCAAGAAGGATTCCTCAGCTGGCAGAGACCATGTGAGGTTCCTTGAGAATGTAGTCCTCGTCGAGGATGCACTCACCAGGCCCGAAATGCTAGGTGCCCACGCCAAAAGCAACGGAGCCTTCTGGCTTGGAAACCAGAATGGCAGCCATGGAGCAAAACATCACTGTTATCCTGGCCATGCAGCAGGCAATGATGTCCAGTTGATCCGCATCATCTGCCCCGACAACTGGGCCCCCGACTGCAGGGAAGTCCCCGGTCATCGAGCTGAGCTCTGAGCGCCACTGACCTTGGGTAAGACCTCGGCCCCAGTCGAGATCTCTATCTCATTCCTTGGGCATCTGGTCCTCCCTGACAAGGTTCTGAGACTCAGACCTCAGGTCCTTGGGGGGCCACCGGCCCTTCATTCCAGGCCTCAAGGCAAGGAGCAGCAAGGCCTCGGACTTGTTGTCTCCCCTTGACTCCGATTGGGAAACCAACGGCGCCCTGGCACCATTCTCCTCCAGAGGATGTGGCCTTCAATGAATTTGCCAGGGATATGGCCCAAGCCCTCTCAGTGCAAACCGAAGTGGAGGAGGGCCCCTGCACCAAGGAACTGGAGATCCTCCATTTTGAGTCTCCACCCAAGTAAACTCTCACTGTGCCGGTGCAAGT
Organism: Ichthyophis bannanicus; assembly: GCA_033557465.1. Classification (NCBI taxonomy): domain Eukaryota; kingdom Metazoa; phylum Chordata; class Amphibia; order Gymnophiona; family Ichthyophiidae; genus Ichthyophis; species Ichthyophis bannanicus. The sequence continues at coordinate 1,709,484,051 of CM066032.1, forward strand.
GATCCTTGAGTGGCTACTTTTGAGAATATGGAAGACCCCGGCATCAGTACCGGTGGTCAGTCGACACCTCAACATCATGTACTGCGTCAGGAAGGGGTCAGGGTTCCACAAGCCCCAACTCCCACATAACTCCATGGTTGTCGAGTCAACCATGCAAAAGCTCAAGAGCCAGAAAAATTACTCTTCTGTCCCCTTGGAAGTGATGCTAGAGCCCTCGACACCCTTGGGCGCAAGTGCTATCAGGACTTGATGCTGGGATGTCGAATCCAGGCCTATGAGTTATACATAGGCATGTATCTGAAGGCCTTAACCCAGGAGTTGTCCAGGTTCTCAGCGGGGCTGGTCGGGGAATCTCTTCAATGGTTCCAAGCCCTGGCCTCTGGGATCAAGGGTTGTTCAAAGTTCCTCTCCCAAGCAGTCAATGATGAATTTGAGTCAGCTGCTTGATTAGCAGCAGCAGGCATTGGGGTTCAATGCCAAGCTTGGCTACAGTCATCGGACCTTGAGCAATGGGTCCAGGACAAGCTACTTGACATCCCCTGCACCAGGGAGAACCTGTTCAGCAAACCCTTGACCGACAAGGCAGCTGAAATAGAAGCCAAAGTGGTGGCCTGACAGATGCTCTCAAAAAAGACCTCTTTCTTTCACAGCAAGAAAACCTTGGGGAAAAGCCCCCTGTTTCAAGGGAAAAATGGGCACTCCCAGCAGAGTCACCACTACCAGTCCTTCTCGGGCCAACAACAGGGTTCTCACCCCAAGAGAGGGACAGGGAGCTCAGAAGCCCAAGGCTCAGAAGCGCCATGCTCCGTCTCCAGCCCAACCAGGGGGGAGCTTTTGACTCCAAGAGCAGGGCCTCCCCTTTCCCGGGAGACCTTTACCAGCCCACAGGAGGCCACCTGGTACTCTTTGACCACAGATGGGCTGAGGTCACCTCAGACCAGTGGGTGCTGCATGTGGTAAAGGAGGGATACCTCCTCTGCTTACAACAGTTACCACCCAAGTTCTTCCCAGGAGAGCGACCTCTCCTTCACCAGACTCTTCTACTCTCAGAGCTTGCAGGTCTGCTCAGGGACAATGCAGTGGAGCCTGTACCCAAACATCTATGGGAAAAAGGCTTCTACTCAAGATACTTCCTTGTCCCAAGGAGAAATGGGGCTTCAGGCCCATATTAGACTGAGAAACTTAAACAAGTTTCTGGTGAGGGAGAATTTCAAGATGCTCTCCCTTGGAACACTTCTGCCCTACCTCCACTAGGGAGATTGGCTGTTCTCCTTGGATCTAAAGGATGCATATACACACATCTTAATCCATCCTTCCCACAGGCAGTACCTACGGTTCATTGTAGGAGGAGGGCACTGCCAGTACAGAGTGCTGCCCTTCAGCTTGGCCTCCTCACCAAGGGACTTTACCAAGTGCTTGGCAGTGGTAGCTGCCCACCTGTGCCTACAAGGGACTTTTGTATTCCCCTACCTGGATGACTGACTAATCAGAGGAGGTCTGGCCTCAGAGGTCAGTCAGGCCACAGAGCGACCAACCCTCCTACTGCATTACCTGGGTTTGTCATCAACTATCCGAAATCCCATTTCTCTCTAGTCCAAAATCTGGAGTTCCAAGGGGCTCAGTTGGACTTGTTGCAAGTCAAGGGCATCCTCTCAAAAGAAAGGGCAGACCACCTCATATAACTGGCAGGAGAGGTACAACACCGCCGGTCGGTACTGGCTTGCTTCCTCCATCGCCTGTTGGGCCACATGGCCTCAATGGTCCATGTCACACCATTAGCCCACCTGCACATGAGCACAACCCAATAGTGCCTCCACTCGCAGTGGACTCAAGCCATTGGCAGGCTACAGGACAGAGTCACCCACCACTTGGCAGAGTCCATCATCTAGTGGCAAAACTTCCATCACCTCCAGGCAGGAATGCCTTTCCAGGCACCTGCACCGCAGAGGACCCTGAAAACAGATGCCTCTCTCCTGGGTTGGGGGGAGCATTGTGGGGACCGCCGCACGCAAGGCAGCTGGTCCCAGGAGGAGTCACTCTTGCAGATCAAACTTCTAGAACTCAGGTCAATCTTCCTGGCCTTGCAAATTTTCTGCCACCGCCTTCAGCACCGACCTGTGCTGAGCCAGACGGACAACCAGGTTGACGTGTTTTATATCAACAAGCAGGGTGGCATGGGCTCATACTCCATCTGCCAGGAGGTAGTGGCCCTCCTCTCCTTTGCAGTGTGCAACAGCATGATCCTATGAGTGGTGTATCTGCCAGGCCAGGACAACTACTTAGTAGATAGACTGAGCAGTCTTCACCAAAAGATTGGCGCTTGAACCCCAGGGTAACAAAGCAACTCTTCCATCACTGGGGCAGGCCTGTGATAGACCTATTTGCCTCCCTGGACAAAAAGGAGCTACTTTGCTTTTGTTTGTGCCAACTGCATCTGGGGAGAGTGGTGACAGATGCCTTCCTGATCCCGTGGTCAGAGGGCCTACTCTATGCATTTCTACTAACCCCCTCTGGTCGCCAAGACCCTCTTCAAGGTCCAGAGCGAGAGGGCATCAGTTATACTGATTGCCCTCAGGTGGCCCAGGCAACCTTGGTTTCCTCTCCTGCTTTTCCTGTCGGAGGCACTCCCAGTTCCACTCAGCCAGGAACCGGACCTCCTCTCCCAGAAGGAGGACTCGCTCCTGCACCCCAACCTGGGATCGCTAACACTAACAGTGTGGCTGCTGAAAGGGTAGCATTGGCCCCTTTCAATCTTCCTGGGGAAGTCGAGGAGATCCTACAGGCCTCCTGAAAGCCCTCCACCAGATGGGCTTACGCCTTTAAGTGGAGAAAGTTCTCCAACTGATGTGCAGAGAAGGTGAAGAATCCCTTCTCCTGCCATGTGCAACGGGTTCTTCAGTACCTACTATGCTTCTCGCACACTGGGCTGAAATCCAACTCGGTGAGGGTGCATCTGAATGCTTTAGCCGCACACCACCACCCTATAGAGTTAAAACCCCCCTCAAGCCAGCCCCTGGTCTCCAGTTTCCTCCAGGGCCTCCTCTTATCCAAGCCCCCTCTCCACCCTCCAGCGGCAGAGTGGGATCTCAACATGGTGCTCTCTCAGCTCATCAAACCACCATTTGAGTCCCTGGCCACTTGTCACCTTCAGTACCTGTCATGGAACGTGTTTTTTCTGGTGGCCCTCACATCTGCTTGTAGAGTGAGCAAACTCCAGACTCTGGTGGCAGATTCACTATATACAAGGTTCTACAAGAACAGGGTAGTGCTTTTCACACATCCCAAATTCCTCCCGAAGGTGGTATCTCCTTTTCACCTCAACCAAGGTGAGGTTGTCCCCACCTTCTTCCTATGGCCTCACGCTGGCAGGGAGGAATTAGTGCTTCATACACTGGATTATAAACAGGTCCTGACCTACTTACAGCAGACTCAGGCCCATCGCAAAGCTCCTCAGCTTTTCATATCATATGACTCCAGTAGACCAGGGCTCCCTGTAACTAAGCGAACTCTGTCCACTTGAGTGGCGGATTGTATTATCTTCGCCTATGAGTGAGCTAGCCTCTCCCTTGAGCACTGGATCATAGCGCATCGCGTGAGAGCGATGGCTGCATTGTGGCCAACCTCCGCTCAAAGCTAGTGATGGAGATCTGCAAGGTCACCACATGGTCTTCAATTCATATGTTCACAGCTCACTACTGCTTAGAGAGCGAGTCCCGCAGGGACAGTGCCTTTAGTCAGGCAGTACTCCATAGTATTCTCGGTGTGTAGGTAACTCCTGCCCTCCTACCCTTCTGTGTTCAGGCTACTGGAGTGATAGTGTTGCTGGATGCTAGGGTTGTGCAGAATCTCTGATTGGGGACTCACTTTCTGCAACTCACAGCTAACCAATCGGTCGCCATTGGTGCTATCGTGATTTGGTCCTTGGCAGCCTGGAGCTAGGGAGTCCCATATGTGAGGACTCAGGGGCGGCCCAAGGGGGGTGCGGGGCCATGTGCGGAGACTCGGTGCGGGGCCTCATTTGCATAAGGTGCCTCATTTGCATAAATATTTGCATAATGTTACCATACACTAACTTTTAGTAAACATGCCTCTTAATGAGTATATGGATAAAGAAAGACTAAAAGGTTTCTACATTACTATAATCCAGTACCAACCGCCAGGCACATTAGGAACTACTACAAACACTGCCCATTTAGAACCCATAGCAAACCCGCCATATCCTAACACCACTACCAGGACTCACAAAGCACCATACCCTAACTATCAAAAGGCAACACTGCAAATATTAAACCAATACATTTCAGAGAACAACAATACATGACCTACTGGGGAAAGAACAAGTGGCAATGTCAAATAGGAATTATATAAACAGAATACCTCAGCTCAGTTACACATGCAGAACATAGACCATCACCAAACAAGGAATCACAATTTAGAAACAGGAAGACAATAATTAAACTGGGAACCCCAAAAGCCAAACTTGGAATATACAACAACACTGTAGAAATAAAACTATAAATTAATTTCCTCTTGTACTAAACAAAGCGCAAAAATTAATGATGCACATTTCCCAGAGATGACATATTCCAGTTAATAAATTCAAAATAAAGAGATATTTTTCTACCTTTTGTGCATTTTTTTTCAGTTGCAATTGTTCCAGCCACTTTCTTCTGGTTTCTTCGTGTCTTCTGCTAACTCTCCATCTGCTGTCCATTTGTCCTTTCTTCTGTCTTTTTGTTTTTTTTCCATTCTCTCTCTACATCTGCTTTAACCTACTAATCTTTCTCCTTTTGCTCTTTCCTCATTCCTATTTCATCCACTCAAATTTTACCCCTCCATCCTCAATCCCCACTTACTCTCCCAATATCTGGCCAATTGTAGATTTGTCTTCCCTCCCACGCAAAATATTTTTCCCTCTCCATTTCACTCTCCCAGCTCCATCCCATTCTAATCCTCCCCCAACATCAGCTCCTTTCTAGTTCCAGCCCCACCCAGCATCTGCTCCCTTCTTGTCCCTGCATCAGCCCATTTCCAGTCCTAGTCCCCCATCAGCCCATTTCCAATCCTATCCTAGCCCCACCATCAGCCCATTTCCAGTCCTAGCTCCCCCATCCATTTCCAGTCCTATCAGTTCCTCCATCAGCTCATTTCCAATCCCAGCCCCCCATCAGCTCATTTCTATTCCTTTCCTAGCCCCACCATCAGCCCATGTCAAATCTTAGCTCCCCTCCACTCAGCCCATTTCCAATCCAAGCCCCCCATGAGCCTACTTCCAGTTCTAGCCCCTTCATGAGTCCATTTCAATTCAAGCCCCCACCACAGCCCATTTCCAACCTTAGCACCCCCAACAGCCCATTTCCAGTCCTATACTGGCCCCTCCATCAGCCCATTTCCTGTCCTATCCCACCCCCCCACTCAGCCCATTTCCAGTCCCAGCTCCCTCTCCTCACAGCCCATTTCCATTCCAAGCCCCCCTCCCCATCAGCTATTTGCAGTTCAAGCCCCCTTTCCACTCAGCCCATTTCCATTCCAAGCCCCTGTCCCCATCAGCTATTTGCCATTCAAGCCCCCCTTCCACTCAGCCCATTTCCAGTCCTAGCAACCCCCCATCCCATTACCAGTCCTAGCTCCCCCATCAGCCCACTTCCAGTCTGAACCCCCTATAACCCATTACCTGTCCTAACCCCCCCATCAGCCCACTTCCAGTCTGAACCCCCTATAGCCCATTACCAGTCCTAACCCCCCCATCAGCCCACTTCCAGTCCTTACCCTCCCATCAGCCCATTTTCAGTCTTACCCCCGGTCCACCCATTACCAGTCCTAACCCCCCATCAGCCCATTACCAGTCCTAACCCCCCATCAGCCCAATTGTAGTCTTAGCCCCCCCATAGCCCATTACCTGTTATAACCCCCCATCAGCCCATTACCTGTCCTAACCCCCCCATAGCCCATTTCCAGTCCTAATCCCCCCATCAGCCCACTTGTAGTCGTAGCTCCCCATAGCCCATTACCTATTGTAACCCCCCCATAGCCCAGTACCAGTCCTAACCCCCCCCAGCCCATTACGTCCTAACGCCCCCCTGTTCCCAGTTCCAGTACTAACCCCCTCTGATCCTACTTGTAGTCTTAGCCCCCCCATAGCCCATTACCTGTTGTAACCCCCCATCAGCCCATTAGCTGTCCTAAGCCGACAATAGCCCATTTCCTATCATAATCGCCCCATCAGCCCACTTGTAGTCGTAGCTCCCCATAGCCCATTACCTGTTGTAACCCCCCCTTAGCCCATTACCAGTCCTAATGCCCCCCACAGCCCATTACCAGTCCTAACACCCCCCATCAGCCCATTTCCAGTCTTAGCCCACCGCCCCATAGCCCGTTTCCAGTCCTAATCCCCCCATCAGCCCACTTGTAGTCATAGCCCCATAGCCCATTACCTGTCATAACTTCCCCATCAGCCCATTTCCAGTCTTAGCCCCTCCATAGTCTATTACCTGTCCTAACCCCCCATAGCCCAGTCCCAGTCTTAACCCCCCCCATCAGCCCACTTCCAGTCAGAACCCCCTTTAGCCCATTACCAGTCCTAACCCCCCCATCAGCCCAGTTCCAGTCCGAACCCCCCTCCCTCCCCATCAGCCCATTTACAGTCCTTACCCCCCCCATCAGCCCAGCTAAGTTTAAAAAAAAAACCCAGAAACCGGCTGCTGCTGCCGCTGCCGCTGACCCCGTGGCAGCGGCAGAATCGAGAATCCCGCGGGGCCCCCCTGTCCTGCAGTCTTCTATGCGACCTCAGCGCAGGCTTTTCAGAGCCGCGCGAAGGGAGAGTTTCCCTTTCTCGCGGCTCTGTTAATCCCGCCGCGGGGCTGATGGAATCTCTCTCTTCGCGCAGCTCTGACAGCCGACGCTGAGGCCGCATAGAAGACTGCAGGACAGGGGGGCCCCGTGGGATTCTCGATTCTGCCGCTGCCACGGCGGAATGTGCAGAAGAACTCTGGGATGTCTATGTCGCTGACTGATTTTTGTAACATGGATGTCCCTGACATGGATGTCAATGACAGCGGCCACATAGGCAACCCCCTTAGGAAAGCAAGGGGTGGGGATGTCCATATCATGCAAGCTATGATATGGGGACATCCAGCAGCATAGCAAAATGAAAATATGAGCCTCCATTCCCCATCAGTATTCATTGTCATACTGTAAAATAAAGAGGGCTCCTTCTGCACACCCTCCAGATGTTTGTGACAAAGCAGTCACTTTTAGGATGCCTGTTCATGCCTGAAGCAGGTATAGCCTTAAACGCAACACTGGACATCCAGGACATTTCTGAGATCAGGCAGCGATGTTCAAGTTCTTGGGAATGCTCCAATCATACCTCCACCAGGTCCCCATTCAGACTTGGATGTCCTCACACTGGGGATGTCCATAGACCCAGCTTCTGAAATTGCTTTAGAGACATCTCCATGCTTTGGACATCTCTATGCCTATTTTCAGATATTCAGAGCATGACTACTACTATTATTTAGCACTTGTAGAGCGCCACGCACGCAGCATGAATAGAACTCTCAATATATCCCCCTATATGTTGCATAATTTGAAGAACACAATATTTATGGATCATTGTGGACAAAATATATCAAACTATGGAAGCATATTCTGGATGACATAATATGTATAGGGACGGGGAAAGAAGTGTTATTAAAATAATTTTTTACAATAGATAAATACCTGTATGATGAGTTTGAAGCTTCAAAGTCATTAACTTAAGGAACTTTTTTTCCAATTTTAAATTAAACTTTATTTAACAATAAAGAAATGAAAATACAAAAATCCATGTCAAAAGGATAATCAGCACATTACTGTAAAAAGCCAATCAACTCCGGGCCCCCAAAATTAAGAATAATAGCCCACATAAATTAAACCAGAAGTAAGTAATTAATTAAGGAAAAAAAACACGTAAACAGTTTGCTCCCAGAAATGAAAGCCTCTAGTGGGATCAGATCATAAAACACATACTTATCACCATGAAAAATTATAATACATTTACAAAAATACTTCAAAAAGAAAGATGCCCTTAGGGCCAAGACTTGAGGCTTCAACATTAAGAAAGCCTTCCTATGCTTTTAAGTGGCCTTACAGACATCCAGGAAGATATGAATTGTGTTCACACAAAAAACTGCATTCTTTTTAGCAAAATATAACATCATAACCATATTTTTATCAGTCAGCTATATTTTACAATCAATCTAGCTCTTGTTGAAATAACATTCATTGATGATTCCAAAAACGCAGAAAGATCTGTTTCAGATGGAGAAAGATGAGAAACCCCCTCCCCTGTCGAAGCCTCAGTCCTGACCCCCATTAATCAGTAAAACCTCTTTTAAGTACTTTTGAAAAATAATAAAGGGGGACAAATAATGAGTATGAAGGAAATTGATTAAATGAAGATTTTTAGCTTGAGTTGAGTTCTCCAACGTTTCAAGCTGGTGATGTACCACCAAGCTATTCCGAACATTGGACGAAAATGCAGATTGAGCTATTGCCAATTGTCCCTCCAATTTAGATATAGAAGAATTACTTATAGAAATTTTAACATCATGCTCAGAAATCGTATCAACCCCATCAGATGAGAATTGCACAACCTGGGAAAGAGACAACTGCAGCGAAGCCTCAGTGCGTGTCACTATTTCCCAGATATCGCGTAACGATAGGGCGTGACAATTTTAAGGTTAGATTTTTATTTTTACAAACTTTATAAACTACTAGTGACCAAATTATGCAGTTTTGCATGCTTAATCTAAAGCTATCTTCAGAAACTGCTTAAAGTGAGTCTTACAACAAATCACAGTTGAAATATGTGGAAATTAAGTAATATTTATTTGAATATACAAATAGTCTGAGGAATACCTGTAGCTACATAATTGCCTTTAAAATGTCATTTATGCAATTAATTTAATGTTATTTAACAAAATCCAGCAAAGAAGCCGTATCTTGTTTGCTTCTGTTTTGGCTCATGGGCTCCCTGCTGACCATCTGACCCCTAATATAATTTTCCCTCCTCTCCTGATTGTACACATGAACAGCAGCCTCAGTAATCATTTTTATACACCTTTCTATAGACTGGGTGTATGATGGTCACTCTGGAACCATCATGGGCTTGCTCAGAAATGCCTTGATCTCTGCTGTTGTCATGGTACAGGTAAGAGGAGGCTCAGCGACTCCGGAGCTCCAGTCAAGTAATTACTTGATTAATTAATTAATTAATCAAGTAATTATAATTGGGTGAGTGTAGTAGCCTCAGTGTTGATGGATGGTGTTTTCCTGGGTCTCACAACTGTCTCCAAGCTGAGTCTTCTCATCTTTCACCTCTGATCTTCAGTATCTTCTCCACTGCATCTCCTCTCTCCTCTTCCTCTTCACTGCACAACATAGCTTGCAGAACAGACTCGCTGTAACCATACCAAGCTGACCTTCTCACTTAGGCATGACTATCTTCCTTACCTCTTCACACTGTTCTTTCAACAGTTGCAGCTGGAAAAAGAGATGCCTGGGACCTTGTGTCCAATTGCTATATATTTTTATATTGAACCAGTTCACCATCTAAACCCCAACACAGAATTCTACAGTCATTCTTAAGTTTTTCAGATTCTTTCCTTTCAGATTATGCTTGGAAATCCATATTCTCATGAACCTTAGAGCTGTTGTAAGCCATCTGCTATGTGACACAGGTTCTATTTCCAAAAGTAATTTGTGTATTTTTGCTGTAATTTGCACACAGGTAGGTAAATAACATATTACACAAAATTTAAAGCTAGTTGTTGATTTGCCATATGGAATCGTACCATTTTTTCACTAGTGTTTTTTTTAAATTATGAAATCTCGAAAACTGACACACCCTAGCATAATGATATGTCCTTAGGTGCAGTCACTGTCTCAACAGATCCAGAACAATGGTGATCGCATCTTAACTATGGTAGATGAAAGAGAACACAAATCCACACCAGCTGGTTCCAAACGGGAAGCTGAGGACAAAGAGTCTACTCCTACAGAAACAGGGGGGACACCTGCCCCAAAAAGAACATCCTCCTGACTGGGTGGGGCAAAACCCAGGTTTATAAAGGGAGACATATCGGAGAGTGTACTCGTGGAACCAGAAGACTAATCCAAACCAGGAGTGGAAGTGTCTGGAGGAACCACTTGAAAATGTCGATCCATCGGACCTAAGACCTTAATGGATTTTGCCGAGGTTACAGGAAAAATATTCTTCTTATGCTTCCCATAGAGCTCCCTTGTCAGATGTTTGCTCCTCTGGGCTCCTCTGGGCACCAAAGGGGCAGGATGTGCCCCTTTGGACTTGACCCTTTGGACAAGCCCACAGTGTGCCAAAATTTTTTTGTTTTTTTTAAATAAGATTTTAACAATGTATATAATAAAAGCATAACCTGCTACCATTAGAAATTAGGAAAATATGCAACCCCCTCCCAACCCCCCCCCCAACAACAAGAGGTGCAAAACAGGACAAGAATCAAGAGTATAAACAAATCCTCAGGTATCCATTCTAACCCACTGATTTGTCCCAAAGAAAATTTTCCAAATTGAAAACATCTGTGAAAACAAACTTATTTCCAGCATGGGTAACCACACACTTACAGAGGAAATTGAGATAGAATGTGGCTCTGATAGCTAAGACTTTAGACCACAATTGCATTTGCATAGGCCTGGCAACATCAGGAAAAATGTTTATCGGCTGGCCACATAAGGGAAGAGACTTTAAAAAAGTATTAGTCAAGACAGTAATTTTATCAGCCTCTGATCCAAAAGTGACCAGCAGAGTAGCCCTCTCAGAGACAATGTCCTGAAAGGTCTCAAGAAAAGTAGTCAAATCAAGGCTGTCCGGAGAGGTGATGGAATCCAACCCCTCTCCTTCGGCCACTTCTACCCGAGTCCTCTTGCAAACATAAAATAACTTAGAAAAAACTAGCGCATAGACATTACTAAACAACAAAATTTCTTTCAAAGACTTTTTAAGCAGTTTGAGGGTGGACAGAAGCTGCATCACAGGAAAATTGAGGAATCACAAATTCCTTGCCCTTAATTGATTCTCCATTGCCTCTACTTTGGTACGAATAACTAAACTATCCTTAACTACTGCCCCCACTAGAGACTGCAATGAGGGCTAAGAGCCCTAAAGTTTCATTACACAAGACTCTAAAGAGGAAATTAAAGAGTCCTGCTGTTTAAATTTGTCCACAGATTCCTCGGAAAACTTGCCTAATTGATCCATAGTCCCAGTCAATATCGATTCCACTCTCAACAGCTTACCCCAAACATCCCTCAAGGAAATCTCAGTGGAGGGGTCATAAGAACATAAGATATGCCATACTGGGTCTGACCAAGGTCTATCAAGCCCAGTATCCTGTTTCCAACAGTGGCCAATCTAGGTCATACATACCTAGCAGTATCCCCAAAAGACACAGGTTCCACAATGCTTGTATTGGGTCAAGCATTGGTGTCCTGGGTCCCTTTTTAATAATGGTTTATGGACCTTTCCTCCAGGAACTTGTCCAAACCTTTTTTAAACCCAGCTACACTAACAGCTCTTACTACATCCTCCGGTAACAAATTCCAGAGTTTGATTACACGTTGAGTGAAAAAATATTTTCTCTTATTTGTCTTAAATAGTTTACCCTGTAGCTTCATTACATGTTCCCTAGTCTTTCTATATTCTGATAGCATAAACAATCGATCTACGTTTACCTGTTCCACTCCATTCATTAATTTATAGACCTCTATCATATCTCCCCTCAGCCGTCTCTTTTCCAGGTTGAAGAGCCCTATCCTTTGTAGCCTCTCTTCATAGGAGTAGCCTTAACCATTTTGGTGGCTCTTCTCTGTACCTTTTCTAATAACGCTATATCCTTTTTAAGATATGGCAATCAGAAATGCACACAATATTCAAGGTGCGGTCGTACCATGGAACGATACAGAGGCATTATAATATCCTTTGTTTTATTTTCCATTCCTTTCCTTATGATACCTAGCATTCTATTTGCTTTCTTGGCCGCCGCAGCACACTGGGCGGAGGGTTTTAACATGTTATTCATGATGACTCCTAAATCTTTTTCCTGGGTGGTGGTTCCCAATGTGGAACCTTGCATCGTGTAACCATAGTGTGGGTTGTTCTTTCCTAGGTGCATAACTTTGCACTTGTCCACATTAAATTTCATCTGCCATTTGGATGCCCAGTCTTCCAATTTATCCAGATCCTCCTGCAATTTTCCACAGTCCTCTTGGGTTTTAACAACTTTAAACAGTTTTATGTCGTCTGCAAATTTGATAACCTCACTAGTTATTCCCTTTTCCAGGTCATTTATGAATATGTCAAAAAGTAGCGGACCCAGTACAGATCCCTGGGGTACTCCACTATTCACCTTTTTCCATTGGGAAAATTGGCCATTTAGCCCTACCCTCTGCTTTCTATCTTTTATTTATTTTATTTATTTACATTCTCTTATATACCGCGCTATTCTGCATCAGTGCGGTTTACATTGAACAAACTGAAATTACATTGAACAGGGCATTTTAACTTGGAGATAACTATTTTACAGGGAACATGGGCTATGGAGGGGTAAGTGGCTTGCCCAAGACCACAAGGAGTGGTCTTCGGCAAGCCACTTAACCAGTTCCCGATCCACAATAGTACACTGCCTCCTATCACATGACTTTTTAGTTTTGCCAAAAGTCTCTGATGAGGGACCTTGTCAAAGGCTTTCTCAAAGTCCAGATACAATATATACACTGACTCACCTTTGTCTACCTGTTTATTCACACCTTCAAAAAAACATAACAATTAGTAAGACAAAATCTTCCTTGTCTAAAGCCATGTTGGCTGTCTCCCATTAGGCCATGACTATCTACATGCTGTGTAATTTTGTTCTTTATGATGGTTTCTACCATCTTCCCCGGAACTGACGTCAGGCTCACTGGTCTTTAATTTCCTGGATCACCCCTGGAACCCTTTATAAAAATTGGTGTTACATTGGCGACCCTCCAATCTTCAGGAATTACAGATGATTTTAATGAAAGTTCACAGATTACTAATAGCAGGTCTGCAATCTCATATTTCAGTTCTTTCAACACTCTTGGATGTATACCGTCTGGTCCAGGTGATTTGCTACTATTCAGTTTATCAAATAGTTGTAATACATCTTCCCGGTGTAGCGATATTTCTCTCAATTCCTCTGCAGTATCACCTTTAAATACCACTTCAGTCTTGGGTAACATCCCTACATCTTTCTCAGTAAAGACCGAAGCAAAGAATTCATTCAGTCTCTCTGCTATAGCTTTGTCTCCTCTTACTGCCCCTTTTACTCCTCTGTCATCTAATGGTCCAATTGACTCTCTCACAGGCCTTTTGCTATGAATGTACTTGAAAAAGTCTTTATTTCGTGTTTTTGCTTCCGTAGCAAGTTCCTTCTCAAATTCTCGCTTTGCTTGCCTTATCAATGCTTTGCATTTAACTTGCCAGTGCTTGTGCTGTTTCCAGGTTTCGTCGTTTGGCTCTTTTTTCCATTTCCTGAAAGATGCTTTTTTGGCAGCAACAGCCTCTCTGACCTCACCTTTAAACCATGCTGGCAGTTTTTTGGACTTTCTTCCACTTTTCTTAATGCATGGAATACAACTGGTCTGGGCTTCCAGGATAGTATTTTTAAACAACACCCAAGCTTGATGTAAGTTTTTAACCTTTGCAGCTGCTGCTTTTAGTTTTTTCTTAACTATATTCCTCATTTTATCATAGTCTCCCTTTCAAAAGTTAAAAGGTAGTACTGTGGATTTCTTTACTATCCCTCCTCCACTAATTAAATCAAACACGATCATGCTATGATCACTATTGCTAAGTGGTCCCAACACCCTTGGGTCCAATGGCACAACAAAACTGAAGATGGTGACACAAGAGAAACTGCCTTGGGATACAAAACACCAGCTGGGGGGCTCAAGAGGGAGGGGGATCGTGGAGAGTGCTCGCTTGCACACAGAGAAGAAGTGGCTCTCTGAGAACTACTATTAGTGTCTGAAGCAGACAAGCCTACCATAGAAGGCTGGGGTGGAGGTGTAGGGCAACCAGAACTCAAGGAAGTTTCAATATCCAAAGTATTGCTCATGATTGTAGAAAGAGGCAATGCAACAGGTTGCACATGGAGGCCCATAAGTCCCTTGACAGGGCCTGCCTCCTCCAGCACATTCTGATGCCTTGTTCTTCACCCTCTGCTTCCCATAACAATTCAGAGCTGCTTCCACTGATCTTTTGTACTCTGAAGGGGCTCCTAATGGGCAGAACGTGCCCTTTGGATCACACCCCTTCAGAAACGTGCCAGCAGTCACATGCCCGCGGCCACATTCTATGAGAAAACTGAGCTCTAACCTCTGAGGCTGATCACAGCAGGGAGGAGCAGTCTTATAGTTGGTCTCTACAGGGGTGCAATCCTTAGAGATGGTAAAGCAACAAAAGCACAGTCTCTCTCCAAACAACTCTCAAACACACTGCAGGAGAACTGAGCTTTTACCTCTGATGCCGATCACATTGGGGAGGAGCAATCTTACAACATTTCTCTGCAGGGGTGCAAAGATCGCACCCTGTGCGACTTGCACATCGGGCGCCCCCCCCCCCCCCCAGAGCGGGAGAGAAGAGACGTGCCCGATGTGCAAATCGTCGGCATGCTAAGCAGATCTTTCCCTCCCTGCTCTTGCTTAAGGGACGCATTTTATCTTTCTTCCGTTGCCTGCTGCTGCTGAGAGAAGAAAAAGTGGCGGCGGCAGGCAACAGAAGAAAGATAAAATGTGCCCCTTAAGCCTTTGCGCCCTGTGCGGCTGCACCGCTCGCACAGGGCTAGGTACGGGTCTGAGCACAAGTCTCTCTCCAAACAACTCTCCCATGCCAAAGATTTTAAAGTGGTGGAGGGTGACATCAGCACTACTGCTGCTCCTCTTCCCATGGCGAAGAAACAGCACCAAGTAATTGCGGCAGTAAGGCAGTACTTCCCTGCATTAAGGAATTTATATCATTTTTGGATATACAAATACAAATTAAAGATGAACAAATGGTGACAACTTTGCATAAAAATCTTGTAGAAAGGAATAACATTTTGAAATGTCAGCATCATCAAATTGGGAAAGCACACAATTGGGAAAGCACACTCTACCATGTGCTGAAATGAGCCAATGCAGTAAAGGTCCAGTGCTAAATGCTTAGTGTGTGGCAGGGAGGGGGCTGGATGGGGTATGGATGGAAAGTGGGTTTGTCAGCTGCTGATACCATCTGCTGGTGCCATGCAAATATACGGTATCCCAACAACATGCCAAGAAAGATACTCTAACCCTTAGTGGTGCATATGTTTCCATGAAATTCATGTTCATATGACTCTATGTAGCGAGATTTGTAAATAGTTTACCCCTGTTATCCAAGTTATTTGCTCTGTTATCTGTAAACTCATACGTGTTAATTGTACTGAGCATTTTTGTTCCATGTAAATCGCGCTGATGCTGAATAGTGCGGTATATAAGAGACTGCAAATAAATAAATAAATAAATGACAACCAATAGCATAGCTGCACTTATCTACACTTTAAGAGGTGGCTTTAAGTGCAGCCACTTTACCAGCAGTCCTGGTAGTGTGGCCACTGCCCATACAAAATAAGATGCTGTGACTCTAATGATCCTTACCACCTTCTGCTCCAGCATTGCCCCCCAGGCTGTGATGCCCCACAGCACACCGCTCATTCCAATGACCCTCCACATAGAATCCCCCACACTTTAACACTACTGCCCCTTGTGAAGCTCTCCCTAGTTTAACCCCCCTTCAGCATACCAAAGGGCAGCATTCCAAAAGACAAAGACCCCATGCCAGCTCCCCACCTTCCACTGACCCCCCACAAGTATCCAACCCCAACCTCCCCTTCCACTGACCTCCCCTTGGCTTCTCTGATATCAAGTGGCTCCCTGATCTTCCTGTAGAAGGGGCAGGAACAGTCCCCATCTGCTCCTGTCCTGGCTGTGCAGGTCTACAAAACAGTGGCAGTAACCCTTAGAAGTATTCTAATGGTACTTTTGCTGAGGTTCAAACCTTAGAAGCCATACCACAAGACTACCAGTAGGCATTACCAGCATTATTTGTAAGCTTCCACAGCTGGTGCAGAAGCAGAGGGGGAGGTTGGGGATGGGGGTTGGGTCATTGTGAGGTGGTTGGGGGTGAGGGGTTCCCATAGGATCTTTAGTTTGTTTTCCTCTCTTAGGGTGCTGGAGAGGGTATGCAGGAGGAGGTTTCACGAGGGGGCATTGGAGCAGAGTGGGTAATGTGTGTGTGGGGGGGGGGAGATAATCAGAGCAGGAGAATCATAGTAGCCACCACCAAAGATTTCTTCCCTACCTTTTTTGTGCCAGCACCACATTCAATGCCTTTGTGCTCCCACACTACTTGCTGAGGCAGGGAATGAGGTTCCCATGTGATCAGTGGCTGCTCTGCAGGGCCAGTCCATCCACTAGTGTGTGGGCAGCACAGCATGGTACCTGTGGCAGACCATGCGCTTTGGCAGGATGTTGTGTTGGAATTGGGGGGGGGGGGGGGGTTAGAAGTGGCAGGCCATGTGTGCCAAAGCACATGACCTGCAGCACCAAGCTAAGTTGAGCCATTCCCCCACTGACAGAATCTGCAGCAGTGGTGTGGCTCAGAGGAGCGGAATGGAGGGCAGCACCATCGGGTCCTCTGCCTGGGGTGACAGAAATCCTTGGGCTGGCCCTGCAGCTCAATGCATGGCAGATGCAGAATTGCCAAATTCAAGGAGTGAGATTTTAAGCCAGTTCTGCTTTTAAATTAGCAATGAAATTTGGTATTTGTAGTCTCTGATTTTATCCACTGGAATAAGATCAGCACGTCTTGTAGCACTATACAAATGCTCAGTAGTAGATTCTCAGAAAGCTTGTATTTCTGTAGTGTCACCAAGTCAGTGTTGATTCACAGTGGCCCAGCTGCCTCTGTTTTCTTGGGAAGTAGATTGCCAGGCCTTTTTTTTCTGAGGCAATGGAGGGTAAAGTGACTTGCCCAAGGTCACAAGGAGTGCTAGTGGGAATTGAACTTTTGATCTGCTGGGTACTAGGAAGATGCTCTAACCACTAGGCTACTCCTCCAGGCCTCACAAAAAGCTAGGACTGGCTTAAAATCTCACTCCTGGACTGGGTAACTTGGCATCCCTGCAGTTGTTGGGCACGCGCCTTGCATTTACCACACAGGATTTGCACTTACCGCACCTTAACATTTGCATTTTAGTAAAAATGTGCATTATTACCTGAATGCAATTTGCCTTGAGCTGATCTTGAAAAAAGCATGAACTAAACCCAAAATCGCTTCCTTTCCTTTTCTTCTCAAGTTGTACCTCAAGAGAATATTTCCTCCATATTTCCCAGTTCCGACATTGAGATGTTCTGCTTTCCTTTTCTATATCACTATATTATGCAAATGATTGCCATCACAAAAAAGATCAACTGTTTAAAACATATTCATCATCTTTATTGAGCGCAAAGAACGTGCATTATTTGAATTATAAACCTTTTTAAGAAGGCTAAAGAATCACAGTATATACAATGCCATGCAAACTCTTTATTATTCCAGCATGAGATACATTGAAATGAATTATGCATTCTGACTAACGTCATTACAAACCTCTACATGCGGAAAACAGAGGCAAGGAAAAACGTTCAATATAATGGATGAAAAGGGTTATCTAAATACTTAATTTTAATTCATCATAATTTTTTGTATGGTATTATTGATGTTAAACTGTTATAATCTTTCATAAGATTATACCATAAACATCTGGTAAATGTTTTAAGTAAACATGCTTCATTGGCATATATTGAATCAACTGATATTGTGCTTTTGAATTAGAATTATAAGAGACAGAATCAGCGGCAGCAGCTATCACTGATAAAGTGGCTAGGGGCTATCATTGATAAAGTGGCTAGTGGCTATCACTGATAAAGTGGCTAGTGGCTATCACTGATAAAGGGGCTAGCCGTTACCACTGACCCTTGAACCCAGATGTTTGATGGTGGGGCCATATCCGGCCACCAGCACTGAATAGCCACATTGGCTGGATAGCACGTTAGCGACCTGGCTAGCTGAGATATTCAGCCGATGGCCAGTTGGGTAAAGCAACTAAAGTTAGGCAAGCTTTTCAAGTGCCTTTAGGGTAATCAGCGAGTGGCTGAATAGCTAGCATCAGGATGCTTAGGAGCTGAAACTGGGGATATTCAGAGGCACTAACCACATTAATTCCGCTGGATATCCCGCTGAGCGCCATTTATGGGGCTTGCAAACTGCCCAAATAGCTTTGGATATCCCTCCATAAATTATTTAAAAAGTATATCATTTTTAGCATTTATAGAAAATCGAACTTAAGATTCTTTATATATCACAAAATGATACATTGAACCGTTCTACGGACTCTATTAAGGTAGATTTTGAACAAACATAATAGGATATGTTCAAGGAATATAACAATTTTGTACAACACTGCTTCAGGGGAAATTATTCTACTACCTATAGGTACTTTTTACCTGTGGAGTTTGCATTGATTTTCAAAGGAAAAGTATGCATATATTTCCACTTTGAATATTGCTGACAGAAAACGTAGCTACAGACATTTGCATTCCCTTCTTCTTTATTTATATTTTCCAACCAAATAACAAGCATGATTTTGAAAATACAGTAGTAGACGCATTGTTGTAATTCCTTTCCTAATCTCTCCCAAAGAAAGCCTATAATAAATATGGGTAAAAATATGCACATTGTAGAGCAACACTTATTTTTTCACACCTAAAAAGTGGGTGAGTTTCAAACAATTCCTTTCCATGGCAAAATTAGCTATTTTACCCCTTGGGACAGGCTTTGAAAATTGCCCTCCCTACATTCAAATTTGGGAGAATTCCAGCATGGGATAATATTATGGTAAGAATAGCATTGTTTCTCACCTAGAAAAAGTATCTTCCATAGACGTTATCGCCTTTCTCATGACCACTTCAACTACAGCTGAGGACTGGATCTTGTCGTGGGACATTTCTAGATTTACTTCATACTTTACATCCATCTTTTTAGAGACAGATTAAATGGAGTCTGCAAAATATGAAGCTGCTGTTCTTTTAGGAGGCCATAAATTGCTATAGCTAATGTAGCTTTTGCCGATTTTATGCACTGCAAGAGGTTTTTCCTTCCTGGGGAAGAGTGACGCAATCCTCTCTTGCCATATGTTGCATGAATCTTGGGAAGGAGATGTCTTCATAAGGTAATTCATTTCAAGCAGGAGGAAGAGAATGGTCAGAGGGAATCTCTGTAGAGAAATGAAATCCTGATCCAGGTACTTCTTAGAGCACTTTTAGAGCTATCTGAGTGCACCCATAGGCAGAACCAGAATGCAGTGGAGAGAAGGTTTCTCCCCCCAGAGATAATAAAGCATGGCCCTAAGGTAAGTGGAATCAGGCGCCTTCAAAATTTGGTTCCCTGGGGAGTTGCATCTGTTGCCTATGTTTAAACCTGGGCCTATCTGAATGTGTAGACAAGGAGATAGTTAATGGCCTCCTTGAGGCTTGAAGTCGCAAGGACATAGAAGTGAGACTATTGGATCAAGGGTCTCTCTGAGCAGGAGTAGCATCTGTGGACTGAGGCAATGTTGCATTAGGTTTGCCATACAGAATATCTGGCAGGCATGGAGTAGTAATCTAGTGCTTAGAGAATATAAGAACATAACATGCCATACTGGGTCAGACCAAAGCTCTATCAAGTCTAGTATCCTTTTTCCTACAGTGGCCAATCCAAGTCACAAGTACCTGTTATGTTCCCAAAAAGTAGACAGACTTCATGCTGCTTACCCCAGAGGAAAGCAATGGATTTTCCCAGTCCACTTTAATAATTTAATAATAAAAAAACACCTACAGCAGCAGAAAAAAGTTCTTAGACAAAAAGCTTTTTTCTGCTACTATCATTTATTTTTCTCTTGTGGTTTTGGGCAAGTCAGGTACAAATTTAGAGGTCTGTGTAATTATTATTATTTATTATTTAGCACGGAAGTTTAATTCTGATTTTCCCATGCTTCTCTTATTCCGTTTATTAAGATCTTTTTAGTGCAGACAAATCAAAAGTAAAACTATAACATAAAAGGATAGTGCAGCAGGACATGTGGAGAATGGATTGCAAGCACTAATGCAGTTTTGAGGTAAATAAAAAAATGGTGATCTTAGGGTGATCCCAGAGTGAGACCTCTTAAAGAAAGGAGTTTTATCTCTCATGGTCTTTCTGTCAAGTTGCCCTGAGGGTGCAGAGCCTTTCCTATTAAGTGAGATCCTGGATGCTGACATCCTTTTCTTATCTCCTTACACTAAGGCTGGGATTTAATAAGAGAAAGCATCAACTCCTGTTGAGTATGGAAACCTATAACACCAACCTGATAGAGAGGCAAAGAGAATATATGAATGCATGGCTGCGTGGATGGTGTCATTGAGAGCGTTTTAGTTTCCTAGACCATGGAATGCTGTTCCAAGGGTTGCAGAGCAGAGATGGCATCCATCTGTCCAAGAAAGCTTATTTATTTATTTAATTAACAGTTTTTATATACCGACTTTCTACAATTCAAGTCGGTTTACAGGGAACATAACAGCATATTTCAACTGAGTACATTGTAACAATAATATTTCAACTAAGTACATTGTAACAAGGACAAAGCTTGACACATCTTCAGTAGTAGACTGGCTAATCTACTGAAGAGGGCTTTAAAGTAGATTCATTGGAGATAGGTGAAGAAAGCCCCCAGGTAAGTGATACATTAAATACCTTTATGGAAATGGGTAACAGGGGTAACATATGGAAAGCAGTGTGTGTAAATGCCCGTAGCATGGGAAATAAGATCCCTGATGTTGAAGCTTTGGTGGGAGTGGCCGACTTGGATTTAGTGGCAGTTACAGAAACATGGTCACAGAAAACCATGACTGGGATGTAACTATACCTGGCTATACTTTATTCAGAAAGGACAGGGTAGGAAGAAGGAGAGGAGGAGTGGCACTATATGTAAAAAATACTATTAAAGCTTTGGAATTACAGAGCTTAAAAGGGAGAGAGGAGGCATTGTGGGTTAAACTAGAAAGAGAGAAAGAGAAATCTATTTGCATTGGCATGATATACAGACCTGCCTCACAAGAGGAAGAGGTGGACAGAGAGTTAATTGAAGATATACGCAGCATTGCTAGGAAAGAGGAAGTGCTACTGATAGGGGATTTCAATATGCCAGATGTTGATTGGCATATTCCTGCTGCAGTATCATCTAGAAGTAAAGAGATCCTGGATTCTCTACAGGGAGAACTATTCAGGCAATTGGTAACAGACCCCACACGTGAAGGGGCCATACTGGACTTGGTGCTTACCAATGGTGAAAGCGTTTCTGATGTTATAGTGGGAGATCATTTTGCATCCAGTGATCACCAGATGGTGTGGTTCAGTATTAGGACTAGGGCTGTTAGAATCCATTCAAAGGTGAGGGTCTTAGACTTTAGGAAGACTAATTTTGTCAAGATGGGCCAATACCTCAGGGAGTCTTTTGCGGGATGGGAACAGCTGGGGGATGTAGAAAAACAGTGGGCAAAACTGAAAGGGGATATTTTAAGGGCAACCAACCTTTTTGTTAAAATGATAAATAAAGGTAAAAGGAAAAGGAGACCACTATGGCTTTCGAAAGAAGTAGCTGAAAAGGTGAAGAAAAAGAGGGAGGCCTTCATGAAACACAAGAGATCACAGAGAGAAGACAGGCATCTATATTTGGAAAAACTTAGAGAAGCTAGCAAAGTAGTCAGGAAAGCAAAGATTGAAAAAGAGGAGGAAATAGCCAATACAATAAAATGGGGGGATAAGACATTTTTCAGATATGTTATTGAGAAGAGGAAAGGCAAAAGTGGTATTGTCAGACTCAAGGGTGAAGGGGAGGAATATGTAGAAGCTGATGAGGATAAAGCTGAATTGCTTAACAAATATTTCTGTTCTGTGTTCACTGATGAAGAACCAGCAGCAGGACCTCAGAACACACACACAAACAGGAACAGAAGCGAGGGACATCTTGAAGAATTTTCAGAAGACTGTGTTTGTTAGAAACTAGTTCAACTTAAAGTAGACAAAGTGATGGGAACGGATGGGATACACTCTAGAATACTGAGGGAACTTGGGGATGTTCTAGCAGCTCCTCTGACTGACCTTTTCAATGCCTCTTTGGAGTCGGGAGTGGTGCCAAAGGACTGGAGAGAGGCTCATGTGGTGCCTTTACACAAAAGCGGAAGTAAGGATATGGTTGAAAACTACAGGCCGGTTAGTTTAACTTTGGTGGTGAGTAAATTATTGGAAACGCTTCTGAAAGAGAAAATAGTGAGGTTTCTGGAGTCCAACGGATTATAGGATCCGAGGCAACATGGATTCACCAGAGGCAGGTCTTGTCAGACAAATCTGATTGATTTCTTTGACTGGGTGACCAGGGAGTTGGACTGAGGGAGAGCCCTAGATGTGGTGTATTTAGATTTCAGTAAAGCCTTTGACACTGTTCCTCACAGGCGACTTATAAACAAATTGAGCACCCTAGGGATGGACCCTAAAGTTACTGCTTGGGTTAGAAATTGGTTGGGTGGGAGGCGACAAAGAGTACAAGTAAATGGAGCTCACTCTGAGGAGAAGGTTGTTGCCAGTGGTGTGCCCCAGGGATCTGTCCTTGATCTGATTCTTTTTAACATCTTTGTTAGTGATATAGCGGAAGGGCTGTTGGGTAAGGTTTGCCTCTTTGCGGGTGATACCAAAATCTGCAATAGAGTAGACACCCAGGAAGGTGTAGATAACATGAGGAGGGATTTAACTAAGCTTGAAGAATGGTCTAGAATTTGGCAGCTGGGATTTAATGTTTAAAAATGTAAGATCATCTATTTGGGCTGCAGCAATCCAAGGGAGCAATATAGTATAGGGGGTGAAGTACTTTTGTCCACTAAAGAAGAGCGGGACCTAGGTGTGTTTGTGTTTGATGATCTTAAAGTAGCTCAACAGGTATAAAAGGTGATGGCAAAAGCTAGAAGGATGCTTGGGTGCATGCGGAGAGGAATGGCTAGCAGAAAAAAGTAGGTGATAGTGCCTCTGTATAAGTCTTTGGTGCGACCTCATTAGGAGTATAGTGCACAATTCTGGAGACCACACCTTCAAAAGGATATAAACAGGATGGAGTTAGTACAGAGTACAGAGGGTGGCTACTAAAATGGTACCACATACTGAAAAACATTAAAATACACATAGGGGTATGTTTACTAAACTGCGGTAACATTACAGACCGCGCGTTATGTAACGTTAACGATCGTTAGGTAACGTTAATGCGCGGTATGTAACGTTAATGCGCGTTAACGTCCCCGGCGCGGTAAACACCACAGAGGGTGGAGAGAGGGCAGGGGGAAGGGGTCAATGGGCGGGGAGTGGGCAGGGAGAGGCTCCCTGCACACTAAAGCGCTGAACTGAAGGGATGAATCCTACCGCAAATGAAAACCTGCCGTTAGATGCACATTTGCAGGAGAGAGAAACCATTTCAGAGTCAGCAATGTACAGCATAGGCAGGGAGCTCAAGAAACGTGATAGTAGTGCTCCATTTTCAGCAACAGCGTAGTGCCCAAGTATGAAAGGCCACTATATCGATGGTGCAAATGGGGCATAGGGGGCTGCAGGTGGGACATGTAGCGGGGGCAGCTGGGGCACAGGGTGAACTAGGCAGGCGCCTAGGGGGCACATAGAAACATAGAAACCGGAAATCAGCATGACAGCAGCTGACAAAGGCCAAACACAATCCATCTACATCTACCTGGTCCACCCGAGCTAACAGTTGCCAGGGCACTGACCTAACATCCTCCAGCCAACCCTCCCCCAAGTGGAAGGGACATACTATTGGTAGGTGGTGATGGGGGGGGGGGAATGTGAGGATGCTTATGTATGCCCCCTGCCCCAGACCCCGGTCCCTAGGCGACCACCTACCCACACAGTGGATGGCCTGGGACTGCGCACTACCAGTACCGACAGCATATGGTCATGTCAGCATGGCAGGGGGGGGGGGTGCCCGTGCTGGAGAGTGCAGTGGCACCTGCCTGCAGTGGACCTAGGCCATGCTCTGTACCAGTACGTGGTGTGCAGTGCAACATAAAAGGTCTGGCTGAGGAAACATACAGGCAGCCCCAGGGACCACCATGCATCTTTGGCAACAGTGTGGTGCAGTATACCCAGCCAGTGTGTCCAGAAGCAGAGGGTCACAGGTTCAAGTCCCAGCTGTGTTTCCTGCAGAGCATGTCCCTATATTTTACCCTACAATGCAGATACAACAGCAACAAGTGCAAAGCCCAAAGCAGCGGCAAACAGGGGTGCAAACACACACTCACACAGGCTCCAGAATCCGAAGATGCATGGAGAGTCAGACTGTTGGCCCCAGCATTGAGCTGCAGTTATCACCAGAGCATTACTACTACCTCCTGCACAGTTTAGCAATGTCTGCACTGTGATCAGGACCAGTGTGGCGGGCAGGGTTGCCAACCACCCCTATCTTTGCACAATGCTGCAATAAGAGTGTGTGTGTGTGTGTGTATGTCTATCCATTGTTCTGTGGCTGCCCACCCCTCTCTGGGCCCAAAATGTCCCACTGTTACCAGCGTTAGCCTGAATATGTGCATAATGAGGAGCAAGGTGTTGTGGGTATGGCCCGGACAGGGAGGATTGGCCAGGATGCATCTTCACAGGGTGTGGGGCAATGGCTGGGACACTGTAGTGCCCAACCACCGCCTGCATGGACAGGTTGGCCACAGCATGTCTGGAAACCCCTCTGCCCTGATAACAGGTGCCCATGTCAGCCAGACCCTAACATGGACTACACACTAATCTGGGTGGTGTCTGGTCCCAGAGGGCCACATGTGACTGCAGGATATAGATGGACACCAAATTACTTTCAGCAGCATTGCAAGGAACACCTGTCATACATTGGTAGTGATGGGGATGTACAGCAGGGCCTATTTCTAGCACTACATGTACTACAGACCTAGTGCTAGGCACCCATCCTATCCCTTCTATGGCGTCCAGGGGTGCCTAATACGGTGCTTAGCCTAAGGAGCCCTACAGGGGGAAAGCAGAAGAACTAAATATCATCTGCATAGATAAAAGATGTAATACCAAGGGAGGAGATCAAAGAAGCTAGAGGGATAAGATAAATATTAAAAAGAATGGGACTCAGAACCGAACCCTGAGGAATCCCATAGTGCAAGGAAAAAGAAGGGACAGAACTGAAGACCACACGAAATGAGTGACCAGAGAGATAAGACCGGAACCAAGATAGAGCAGAGCCAGAGATCCCAATAGAAGAAAGCTGGGAGAGGAGACGAGAATGGTCCACCAAATTGAAGGACACAGAGAGATGAAGGGAAACAAGAACAACGTGATGACAGGCATCCAGGAAATGGTGCAGATTCTACACATTTTCAAAAATTGTTTGCTTCAGAAATTAAATGTGCTATTTCTTAATGGATTTGATACGCTGAATTCAAATATGATAGTGAAATTGGTCAATTAGCTCCTGTTTCTATGATATGTTGAAGAATGTACATTTTACCACTATGTATGGTGAAATTCGAGCCTAAATTCTTAGATGTAAATGAAAATCTTATTACAAATAAAACTTTGCACAATAACAAGCATGTTTTTATAAAATAAAGTTCATAAACGTACTTAGAAGAGAGAAGTAATTATGTCTGCAATTTAGCTTTCATTAAGAACATTTGTAAGTACATTCTAACAATTTTTGTTCTCATTCAGTGGCTTCACGACTCTTCCTGATCTGTTTCTTGTTCTGAAGCAATGGAATATCCCTTGTCACTGTCCAGTAGTAGTCTGCAAACATTGATGGACTCCATTTACCCTGCTACCTCTTTTCCATGGCTGCAATGTCTTGGTGAAATCGTTCTCTATGTTCATCACTTACTGCTCCGCAATTTTGTGGGAAGAAATCTAGATGAGAGTGTAGAAAATGAATCTTTAAGGACATGTTGCAACCAAGGTTTTTGTATGCCTTGAGAAGATCTTGAACAATCTCTTGGTAATTATTTGCTTTGTTGTTTCCAAGAAAATTTTGTGTCGCTGATTCAAACGCTATCCATGCAGCCTTTTCCTTTCCATGCAATAAACAAAGAAATTCATCATCTTGAAGAAGTGCACGAATCTGAGGGCCAACAAAAACTCCTTCCTTAACTTTGGCATCACTCAGTCTAGGAAATTTACCACTAAGATACCTGAAAGCAGGTTTAGTTTTATCCATCACCTTGACAAAGTTTTTCATTAGTCCCAACTTGATGTGCAAGGAAGGCATCAAAATCTTGTTGCTGTCTACAAGTGCTAGAAACAGAACATTTTTGCTTCCAGGATCCAGTGACTGACGGAGTGGCCAGTCCCTTTTGATGAAATGAAAATCTCTAGCACGACTATCCCATTCACACAGGAAGCAGCAGTACTTGATATATCCACCCTGAAGATCAAGCAAGAGGGCGACCACTTTGAAGTCACCACAGATTGACCATAGATGTTGATCATAGTTTATACATTTCAAAAGTTGTTTCATATTGTCATGTGTCTTTCATAAAAGCTGCATGGCCAATAGGAATTGATGGTAGCAAGTTGCCATTATGCAACAATACAGCTTTAAGACTTACTTTGGATGAATCAATGAAGAGCCTACAATCATCTGCATTGTAATTGATATTGAGAGCTGCCATTAAACCTTTTACGTTGTTGCATGCAGCAAGATCACCTTCTTTGAAAAAGAATGACACCAAGGGGTATGTTTACTAAACCGTCTTAACGTAGCAGCGGCGATGTTATCGCGCGATAACATCACGTATCGCGTGATAATGTCTCCGGCGGCGGTGAGGTGCGCAGAGGGAGGAAAAAGGCACCCCAGAGGGTGGAGTAAAGCTCCCCAGGGGCGGAGAGAAGGGGTCAATGGGCGGAGAGTGGGCAGGGATTGGATCCATGCACACTAACACCGTGAAATAAAGCTCTGAAAATTAGTGCCAGTGAAAACCTCGCATTAGGCACATTTGCAGGACAGAGAAACCATTTCAGTCAGCAATGTACAGCAAAGGCAGGGAAACCCAGAAAAATGATAGTAGCGATACATGTGCAGGAACCAAAAAGGCAAATAAACATAGAAAATGACCATAACCACATTTGAAATCCCAATAACCAAGCTGGCCAATAGTGATATTAATGATAAACATAAAGCAACACTACTAACAAAGCGTAAAAAGGAAGATATCATGTTTGGGTCTATGCTCTGCCCCCCTACAAAGTGAATGATCCCGCATTGAAATAGCGCTGATCAGGGTTGTTGTCATTTATATTGGGCAGGTTTGTTATAGCATGCACATGTGCAACAACAGCAGAGTGGGCACGTAGGAAACGGCAACTGTACTGATGCTGTAAATGGGATACAGGGGGTTGCAGGCGGCACATGCTGTGGTCCAGCTGGGGCACAGTGCAGACTAGGCAGATGCCTAGGTGGCACATAGGAATGCTGAAACTGTAAAGCAGCAAGACAGCAACTGACAAGGGTCCAACATGGGCACGAGTGTGTGTCCCACAGTGTCACAGGGGATATTACCCATCAGGTACCACCAAGGGCACATAACATTGGCAGGCGGGGGGGGGGGGGGGAGTGAGTGGAAGGAGTTTTGCCCGTCTTTGCTCTGCGTGCTGTGTGGTCTCTCCAGGCACCTGTAGGGCTTGCATCCACGTGACACCTTCCCTGACGTCATCTACGGGGCATAAGATCTGTTCTGCTCCGCGGTCACGCAGTGGTGGTCGCGCTTTGAAGGGGCACGTTTAAAGGGGCGTATAATTGCTCCTTATGCGCTCCTTCAGCGCTCGAGGTGGTCTGGTGGTGGTGTTCTTGGCATGGGCAAGCGCAGGAAACGCCCCTTCAATGTAAGTACTGTCAATTCTTCTAAAGTGGTTAAAACTGTTGGCCCAATGGATAAGCATGTCGTATCGGTGAAAATGGAAGAGGCTGTTTCCAGTGTTGCCGTCGAGTACTCTCCCCCCCAGATGGTTCCTCTGGGGTTTTTTCAAGCTCTGCCCTGCTTACGGAATTGGATTCTATTGACCCAGTGACATCTTCTCCAATGGTAGAAGTTCAAGTACAGAATGGGGATCTTTTATCTCCCTCCTTTACCACAGGCTATCCAGTTACCAGTGGACAGTATTATGGCACGCTCTGAGGGAGCTTCTGCTAAAGTTGATACTCAAAATGTTTCTCTTGTTGATGTTTTGTCTGTTCTCTCACGTATTGAGGCTTCTATTACCTCATTAGCCTCTGTGGCTTCTCAATTTTCTGATTTCTCAAAAGCTTTTGTAGCTAAAATGGCTCAGCATGATTCGCAAATTGCGGTTTTGGATACTAAATGTCAGAATTTGAAAAATCATTATGCCTCTTTACAAAAAACTTCTTTGTCTTTTATGAAGGATAGCATTACCTTACATATGCAGCAGGAACTATTAGAGGATTCATTAAGGGCAATGAATATTCGTTGTTTAAATTTTCCCTATACTAGATTGTTATCTCCCCAGATATTATTTGATAAATATCTAACTGAAGTTTTGGGGTATGATAACGATGCTAAACGGCCCATAAATAAGCTTTATTATTTACCAGTGACTGGGGCACCTCCTGCTAGGGGCTCCCCGGAGGTGGTTCCAAAAACTTTAGTTGATTCTTTAAATGTATCTGAATTTATAGAATCCTCTCAAGATTTAATTTCCTCACGAGCTACACTTCTCGTATCTTTTGTGTCTGAGGCAGATAAGAATTCTGTTATGCGTTTGATTTTTGCAAATAAGAATGCTGTATTTTGTGGTGCTAAGATAAACATTTTTCCTGATGTCTCTAGACAAACGCAGCTTAGGTACAGGGCTTTTTTAACTTTAAAGCCTCGCGTCTTAGCTCTTGGTGCATCCTTTTTCCTCAAATTTCCTTGTAAATGTGTGGTAGTATTTGAGGGCACCAAATATGCTTTCTCTGAGACTTCATCTTCAAAATCTTTTATTGCCCATCAGGCTCCCTCGAAGCAGTAATTGTGTTTTCTAGATCTGTAAGCAAAGTAATTAGAGCTTTACATATTTTACAGGCAGTGCTCCTTTATTTTCTGTAATTGGTATATTGTGTATTTCCTGTTTTGGGTTTTTTTAATCACCTCCACTCCCCTAGATGTGGACTATGGTTTTTTTTCTCTATTTTCTATAATAGTATATTATTGTGTTTTACCTTGATTTAATTCAATAAAAAGTATTTTTCAAATTTAAAAAAAAAAACATTGGCAGGCGGTGCCGGGGGAAGCGCACATGTCCATGTAGGCACCCCTACCCGACAACCCACACCATCGGCAGCTGCCTACCGGCACACTGGATGGCCTGGGACTGCGCACCACCAGCACCACCGGCATAAGGGCATGTCAGCATGGTGCAGAGGGGTGCTGGTGGTGGAGGGGGCAGTGGCATCTGCCCACACCAAACCACGGCCTAGCCACGTTTAGGTGGGTGCCGTGCACTGCAGCAGACAAGGTCTGCCTGACGAACAGTTATGGTATCCCCAGGGAATGACCTGCCCCCATGGCAACTGTTTGGTGCAGTACACACAGCCAGCATGTTCAGGGGCAGAAGGTCACAGGTTCAAGTCCCAGCTGTAGCTCCTGCCAACCTTGTCCCCATATTTTACCCAGTACTAAACCATGGTAATAAAGACAGAAACTTTATTGCAGATAAAATAAACATGCCTGAAACGCCGATATTTTACCCTACAGAGCACAGACACCATAAACATGTGCAATCCCTAGAGCAGAGTTTCCCAACTCCAGTCCTTGAGAGCCAAACACCATTCAGGTTTCATGCTGTCCCTAATAAATATGCCTGTGCTGCATTTGTAAGCACCGCCCCCATTGTATGCAAATGTAGCTCATGTAAATTCATTAGGGACAGCATGAAAACCGGAACAGTGTTTGGCCCACTAGGACCGGAGTTGGGAACCTCTGCCCTAGAGCAGCAGGGGCAGAAACACCCACATCCACAGGCTCCACTATCCAAAGCCTCATGGAGTGTCAGGCTGTTGGGCCCTGCACAGAGCAGCATCTCCCAATACTGGCACCTGCATACCTTAGCAATGCCACCCTAAACTTGGGCCCACGTTCCACATATATCAAAAGGTTGCTATGATTAATGTCAGATAACAAATCCTAAGTTAAACACGATTTGTTGATAGAGATTCATCATAGCAACCTTTCTGATATCTGTGGAGTGTGTTTCAGTTTTGGTTTCTGACAGTGTTTACCACCCCGGGGAGTGACCTGAACAGTATTGCGTACCATAGCAATGCCCGCACTGTGCCCAGGACTAGTGAAGTGGCCAGGGCTGCCACAAACCTCCATATTTGCACAATGCTGGCATAGGTGTGGGAGTGTGTGTATGTCTATCCAGTGTGTTGTGGCTGCCCACACCTTACTCAGCCCACACTGCTTGCACTGTTTCCAGTGTTAGCCTGCCAATGTGCATAATGAGGAGCAAAGTACTGTGGGTATGGCCCGGACAGGATGCATCTGCACAGGGTATAGGGCAATGGCTGGGACATTGTACTGCCCGACCTCCACCTGCATGGAGAGGGTGGCCACAGCATGTCATACTGTGAGGTTACTCTCACCCTGTCTGAGCAGTGACCATGGCATGGCTAGGTTCCCCCATAGTGCTATGCAGCATTTCTCTCAAGTGATATTTATGGGTTTTTTTTCTGGAGCCTAATCGCTGACATATCTGCTCGGTGTGTATGCTCACATCTCATTTTTGGGTGCTGTCCCCCCACTCTGAGCCACAGAGGGCAGGTTGGGGGGTGATACATAATCTGCTTTTGGGTCCAAACACTCCCCCCTTCACCTATAACTTGTGACCATGGCACCCACATAGGATATACACAATTCTGGGTGCATCATAGTCCACAAGGGCTAGACGTGACTGGGAAATACAGATGGACACAGGTGTATCCTAGGTGTGTGAGCACAGGACCTGCACAATGTCACGGTCTGTACCTACTCTGTGTCAGTAACACACAGGGTCAGTTCCCCCTACCAGACCTAGGTGCTGTGGGGGTGCATACCCCATTATGTGATCAGCTGTAGACTGCTGATCTGCATGTGCAGTGCATCATGGGTAGGTACCAACCAAATTCACGATTTCACGGCTGTGACATTTTCCGTGAAATTGGCTGTCTTCCGTGAAAAATGCACACTTCCGTGAAATTCAGTGAAATTCAAGGAAATTGTCGATTATCTAAAAGTTCACTGCAGATCAGCAGTCCCGTGCTTCATGAATGGCAATAGAAGAAAACGCCACTAGTGCTGATTACCCTGGTGCTGCTCTTGCTGGAAACCTGGTGAGCCTCCTGCTAACACTGAGCCCCTGTAGGTCTTAGATACCCCGTGCCCTCATGTGCAGCATCTAAACCTGGCTCTTGTGATGTTGCTGCTACTCCGAGCCATTTAATAGCTTACAACCTGCCTTATAAGCTAGTCTAAGGTGAAGGAGAGAGCCAGTGATCTGTTGCAACTACCTGTGCGGCCTGGGTGTGCTGTGCTGCAATGATCATCTGTTCAGGTGGTGAGCTTGATGGTAGGAGAAGCGTGGGTGTGCTGGTGGTGCCCTTGCTTTTCTGTCAGGCTGCCTTACTGCAATTTCGGGGCCCCGTGCTGCTGCAGCCATTACCATGCGGCCCTGGAACGCAGAACTCCCTCTCATGAGTGGGAAGAGAATGTTTCGGGTGGCTGCAGAGCACTTCCGGTTGGTGTCTTGAAGGACATTTCTTTGCGGACTCTTTTGGACAGATAACTCCCTCAGTTGCTGCACAGGATTTCTCTATATGCTGCTGCCCGAATGAGGACCCTAAATAATGTCAAGTACTTCTGTGCCCGTGAATTCTCCGTGAAATATGACGAATTTTCAGAGACCACCCATGAAATATCACATTTTTTTCCGTGAATTTGGTTTGCCCCTAATCATGGGTGCGGGTGGGGTTTTCCCTATCCTGGTAACCACAGCAGACAGATATTTGGAATGTGTTTTCACAGTAAAAAATTTGCTGTAATTGGAATTTCCTTTTATCTATATTCTCTTATATACCGTGCTATTCTGCATCAGTGCGGTTTACATTGAACAAACTGAAATTACATTGAGTTGGGAACTTGGAGATAACTATTTTACAGGGAACATGGGCTATGGAGGGTTAAGTGACTTGCCCAAGACCTCGAGCAGCGGCCAACAGGGGCATAAACACCCACACCCATAGGCTCCACTATCCAAAGCCTCATGGAGAGTCAGGCTGTTGGGCTCTGCGTGCAGCAGCATCTTCCAATACTAGCACTTGCATACCTTAGCAATGCCGCCCTAAACTTGGGAA
The DNA here is from genome assembly GCA_033557465.1 of Ichthyophis bannanicus. Classification (NCBI taxonomy): domain Eukaryota; kingdom Metazoa; phylum Chordata; class Amphibia; order Gymnophiona; family Ichthyophiidae; genus Ichthyophis; species Ichthyophis bannanicus. The sequence continues at coordinate 1,709,516,612 of CM066032.1, forward strand.
TACGTTATACATATATCAAAAGGTTGCTATGATTAATGGCAGATAACAATTCCTAAGGGGTATGTTTACTAAATGGCGCACTTGTGCGGGGCGCACTTGAGCGCCCTAAAATGATGCATTTAAGTGCTCTTAAGTGCCCTGTACACGTGTGCATCACATTAACGGGCCCCGTATGCGTGCGCCGAAAACGCGCACGTTTGCGGGGCGCTCATGTGCGATAGAGGCGTGGGAAGGCGAAATGAGGGCAGAGGAAGGCCCCCGAGGGGCGGAGAGACGGGGTCAATGGGTGGAACGTGGGAGGGGAGAGACTCCCCGCACAGGAGCGTGCCCGAATTTACAAGGAAAAAATACCGCGAGTGTAACACTCGCGGTAGAGCGCATTTAAAGGTAAGAGAAACCATTTCTGTCAGCAATGTACAGCAAAATCGGGGAAACCTAACAAACGTGAGCAGTGTGATACATGTGCACAGAACAAAATAGCAAATATGATATGAAAATGACCACAACAAATTCTAAGAAAATTATAATCCAGCTGGGCAACAGTGATATTAATGGGCAACCATACAAAACACTCCCAGGAAAGCTCCAAAAAAAAGAAATGATTTTGGAAGGGTCTACGCTCATTCAAAAGCACTGCATTTTAATGGAGCTTTCCTGGGAGTGTTTTCCAGGTTGCCCATTGATATCACTGTTGCGCAGCTTGGTTATAGTTTTCTTCCCCTTTTTTGGAGGGCATTTGTGAGGTTTATTTGCACCTTTGTCCCCATACAAGGTCAACAAGCCCACAGTAAAATTGTGAAGAGCAGGGTGTCTGACTCGTGCGGCCAGGTATCACATCTCCAGAGACTGCACTGTTTCTGTGGCCACAGTGTAGTGCAGCAGACACAGCCAGTACCTGTAGGATCAGAGGGCCACAAGTTCAAAGCCCAGCTGGGGCTCCTGCCAACCCCATCCCCATCATGTTACCCACCACTAAACAGTGAGAATACAGACACTCTTTTATTGCAGAGAACATAAGCATGGTCCCAACACCTATATTTTACCCTACACCGCACACAAACCATAACAATGGACATTGCCTACAGCCGAGTCCCCCAAAGTCAGTCCTGGAGTGCTACAACTCACTCAGGTCATATGTTTTTCCCAGATAGGAACATGTCTGCATGTTTGTGGAAGGGTACAGGTGGCGGAGGGGGCAGTGGCTGCAAACCACAGCAGACAGTGGCCTAGGCCTGTGCAGGCTGGCACGTCCACCGCAACAAACAGGCTCTGTCGGATGTACAGTCATGTACTCCCCAGGGAACACAGCATATCTGTGGCAACACGGTGGTGCAGTGCACACAGACAGTGTGTGCAGGAACAGATGGTCACAGGTTCAAAACCCAGCTGGGGCTACTGCCAATCCAGTCCACATATTTTTCCTACAACTAAACCATGATAGTAAGGACAAAACTGTATAGCTAGGAACATATGCATGATTAATACGCCTATATTTTACCACAGCACTCACAGACACCATAAACAGGTGCATTACCTGGAGCAGAGTCTCCCAAATGCAGTCCTGGAGGGCCCCACACCATTCAGGTTCCATGCTGCCTCTAACAAAGATGCCTGTGCTGCATAGTTATGCACCACCCCCATGGTATGCAGATGTAGCTCATGCATATTTATGAGGGATAGCATGAATACCAGAACAGTGTGTGGAACACCAGGACTGGATTTGGGGAACTCTGCCGTAAAGCAGCAGCCAACAGGGCCAGACACCTCCCCACAGGCCCCATTGGCCAATGCCTCCTGGAGAGGCAGGACATTGGGCCCTGCCTGTATCTCCCAATACTAACAGTTGCATACCTCAGCACTGCCACCCTACACCTGGGTATACGGTACACAGCTATCAAGCGTTTCCCATTATAACTGGCAGATCTCCAGTCCTACGTAAAGCACAATTTGCTCATTCAGCTCCACCATAACACTCAAACAGATGTCTGCGGTGTGTGCTGCAGGTCTGGTCTCTGACAGTGTTTACCACCCTGGGATGTGACCCCCAACAGTAATGCGTACCATATCCATGCATGTACTGTGTCCAGGACTGGTGTGGTGGGTATGGCTGCTGAACCCCTCTATAGTAGCACAATGCTGGCATAGGTGTGGGGGTGGCTGTCTGTCTATCCAGTGTGTGATGGCTGCAAACACCTTCTACAGCCCACACTGCCAGCAATGTTGCCAGTATTGGGCTCAATATCAGATGTTGGGTTGTCACTTATCAGAACTAGATGCTATATAGCTGCAAAGTGATATAACTAGCTCTACTCTTTTACCATCTCGAGTATTCTATAACAAGAGTGTATTCTTTCTTATATAGCAAACAGATCTCAGAATCGATTCGGCTATAGACTGCTTTCACTTTCGTAATGCAGCCCGGTGCCTTCAATACATCAATGATCTGTTAATTTTGCTATTAACTTTTAATTTATTTATCTTTTTTAAATTAGTTTTTCTTTTATTTTCAATAAAAATCTTTTCAATAGAATTAAATTAAACTGCAGTTGAAGCTTGGTATATATTTTTTCGTGTTAAACCGCTTTAAATGGTGTTATAAATCTGCCTCAAGCCATCGAACATCTCTTAAATCAATGAATGCCATAAAGTTGACGGTGAATCTCTCTAGGCTCGTTATAGAGCAATAAAGTTACTTCCTCTTTAACTATAGCGATTCCATTGTCACCATGTTGCTTTCAAACGCCTCGTAATAAGGGATTGTCCAAAGCTTGTAACTTTGTGTCCTATAATAGACACTCTGTTGATCCAGAAGATTTTTCTTCAACGCTTCCCATATTTGAACTTCCCGGCCAAGCGTCTCACACTCAATATTCCAACTCGAAAGCTGCTGCTGCAGTGTTTTAAACCATTATGAACTGTTTTATTCCATTTTAAACTATTAGACATTGCTCCATTCCCGACGCATTAATTGGCGCCACAGCGTTTCACTATTAACGTTTCTTCAGGGGACTGCCTATAAAAAATGGAACATTTATCTTAAGTTATCCAGAAACACTTAAAACTGAAAAGGTCGGTCTTTGTGATTACGAAGAGATACTCACGGTCGCTCCCACGCTGAGCCTTGCATTGAAAAAACGCCGCGCATGCGGGATAAGATTGCTACTTCTTTTTAAATGCCTAGGAGCAGTCACATAAAGTAAACTTCTTTAGCACATCCCCCATTCAATGGCACTGTTTAAGCCTGCTGGATACAAAGTGCCTAATCTAAAAATCCATTCCTGTTCTCGTCTCAGCAATGTCTGCGCACGAGATTTACCTCCCGTTCCCTGAATGACATGGTCGATGCAGAGACAGTGTAATGTTGTAAATGAATGGTTGTGTTCTATACAATGTGATACTATAGGGGCTTGCATATATGCACAAGCCAATCGGCTCTTATGTTCTTTCATTCTAACTTGAAAAGCCCGAATAGTTTTACCTATATAGACTTGTGGACACGGGCAAACAATGGCGTACCCTACAAATGTGGAATTACAAGTAGTATGATGTCTTAATTTATAAATTTTCCCATTGTGTGCAAAATGATCCGTTTCTAAAGTAATCGAACAAATGGTGCAGGACCCACATCTATAATGACCCCGGATATTTGGTTCGTTGGAAGATGTTATTTTTAATACAGTGGGGCTAAGGATTTCTTTCAAGTTTCTGTGGTGCTGCCACACGCATCGGATGTGATGATCTTCCAATCCTGGAATACTTCGCAGGACGTTGCTGTGTTTTTTCAAGATTCGCTGCAATCGATGACTAAATGGAGAATATTTAGTTATAAAGTGTGATGTATTTTCATATGATTCCTCTTTTTTACTTGATCGCAATAATAAATCCCTATTAACATGCAATGCTCTTTTATATGCATTATTTATCACATGGTCAGGGTAACCTCTGGCTCTAAATTTTTGTTTCAATATGGTGGCTTGTGTTTTGTATTCTGCAACATCTGAACAATTTCTCCTATAACGAAAGAATTGAGAAATTGGAAGGCTGTTTTTTAGATTACTTGGATGGGCACTTTTATAATCCAATAGGCTGTTTCGATCAGTGGATTTTCTAAATACTGATGTTTGCCAAACTGAACTTGTCTTAGAAACCTTAACATCCAGATATGTAATAGTGTCTACAGCGTGTGCATAGGTGAATTGAATATTCTCATCGCAAGTATTCAGCCATTGTTCAAAGTATTGAAGCTCTTGATCATTACCTTCCCATAGCATAAACACGTCATCAATATACCGCACCCACAATTTTATATTGGTGGAATATTCCTTAGGGGGAATCCATGTCTGTTCGAATTTTGCCATATACATGCATTAGACATGCCAATGTCTAATAGTTTAAAATGGAATAAAACAGTTCATAATGGTTTAAAACACTGCAGCAGCAGCTTTCGAGTTGGAATATTGAGTGTGAGACGCTTGGCCGGGAAGTTCAAATGTGGGAAGCGTTGAAGAAAAATCTTCTGGATCAACAGAGTGTCTATTATAGGACACAAAGTTACAAGCTTTGGACAATCCCTTATTACGAGGCGTTTGAAAGCAACATGGTGACAATGGAATCGCTATAGTTAAAGAGGAAGTAACTTTATTGCTCTATAACGAGCCTAGAGAGATTCACCGTCAACTTTATGGCATTCATTGATTTAAGAGATGTTTGATGGCTTGAGGCAGATTTATAACACCATTTAAAGCGGTTTAACATGAAAAAATATATACCAAGCTTCAACTGCAGTTTAATTTAATTCTATTGAAAAGAATTTTATTGAAAATAAAAGAAAAACTAATTTAAAAAAGATAAATAAATTAAAAGTTAATAGCAAAATTAACAGATCATTGATGTATTGAAGGCACCGGGCTGCATTACGAAAGTGAAAGCAGTCTATAGCCGAATCGATTCTGAGATCTGTTTGCTATATAAGAAAGAATACACTCTTGTTATAGAATACTCGAGTTGGTTGATGGTAAAAGAGTAGAGCTAGTTATATCACTTTGCAGCCAGTATTGGGCTGGCAATGTGCATAATGAGGAGCAAGGTACCATGGGTATAGGCCGGACAGGGTGGCCTGGCCAGGGTGCATCTGCATAGGGCACTGACTGGGACATTGTAGTGCTCGGCCACCACCGACACAGACAGGGTGACCTCGGTATGTCCTCCTGAGAGATCACTCTCACCCTGACTGTGCAGTGACCACAGCATGGCTAGGCACCACCATAGTGCTATATAGTATTTCTCTCATGTGATAGATATGGGTTTCCATTTGGGGCCCAGTCACTGATTTATCTGCTTGCTGTGTATGCTGACAGCCCAGTTCTGGGTGCATGCATCTCCACTGGGAATATGGACTAACTAGCAGATTGTTTGTAGCTGGTATGTGTCTTGCTGGAGTGGCTTGCAGTGGCTGTTGGCTTGCTGCAGGGGAATAATCAGATGGTGGTGGGGTGCAGCTTACCATATCCTGGTTTTATGTCTCTGCTATTGTGGTATGGCTGTGTATAGAGCTGCACTGCCTGCCCTGTGGGGTGTGTGTTCCTCAGTAGGACTGAGGTTGATGTTGCCCTCTACTGCCACCTTTGCAGGGAGGTAGAGTGTGGATCTATTGATGGGAGACCATGATTTGCTGCGCCTGACTGAGGCAGACAGAGATATCCATGGTGTTATGTGCAGACACTACCTATCTTACACAAATAACACTGCTCTGGACCTCCCACATGGCTTCCATCAGCCATGGAAGGTGTTGTGGACCTGGTCCTGGGCGCCTCACTGCACACTCAGGGTGAGCACAGTACCCGCACGATGTGACGGTGTGTAGCTACTCTGTGCCAGTAAAACACCCGGTCAGTACCCCCTTACCAGGCCGAGGTGCTGTGTGGGTGCATTCCCCATCTTGTGTCCATCTGTGGACAGCTGATTTGCATGTGCAGTGCATCATGGGTATGGGTGGGCTAACCCTATCCTGGTGACCACAGCAGACTGTCTGTGTGGTGACGTGCAGGCTTTCTGCAGCCAGCCAGGGGCTTGCTAGCAGCTATAGAGCTGTAGCCTAATGGCTATGTCCCTGCCTGTGAAGCCAGAGGCTGTGGGTTCAAACCCACATTGGGGTTGTTTGTTAGGGTTGTCCAAAGCATTATTTGTCTTTAATGTACATATTTTGTTGCCAGCAAACAAACCCTCAGCGTACTGTACCCATAGGGTGCCGCTTTATATGGCGCCCTATCGGGCACCCTATGGTTTCCGTCCATATAAGTTGCACTATACATTATCCTGTGACACAACTTATAGGGTTCCCTATGGGGGACATATTAGGGTGCCGTGGCGGATAGTGCACTTTATAATGTGCCCTATGGAGTGCCGTATAGGGTGCCTTATACGGCACCTTCAATTACGGCACGTGAGGGCGTGTTTGCTGGCAGAAATTAATAAAATAAACATACGGTGCTGCAGGACAAAATATGTACATTGCAAACCTGCTGCCAAAGCCAGCCTTCCATATTAGGCACCATGGGGAGCAAACCCATGACCCCTGTATCAGCAGTCAGTGCCTTAACCATTGTGCTCCACTGCTGCTCTCCCTTGCATGTCAACGCACCTACCTATGCTTTTCATTCCTTAAACTACACAGTGCTGCCATCGAAAACAGTACTCTGACCTTGCGGTACCTCATACGACACCCTCTACAGCGCCCTGTGAGCAACATTCTAGGGTGCTGTGGCAGACAGTGCAATTTGCAATGTGCCTTATGGGGCGCATTATGTTCACACGCTTTAAGGGTGCGTTTGCTGGTACTGTAAATTAACATAAACATAAATTGACTCCTAAAGCAACCTTCCCCATAATACGTAATGCTTCAGCTAGCCCTGTTCATTGGGCACTGTGAGAAATTGAACCCTTGCTCCCTGCACCATTGGTCAGTGTCATAACCATTGTGCTGTGGTTCTATTCCTGTGTGTGCACATCAGCGCGCCGCCTTATGCCTCCTATTATTAAATAGCCTCCTTAAGCAATAGCCTAATGCCCATCTGCGCGCCGCCTTAAGCCGCCCATTATTTGTATGCCTCCTAAAATATCACCTCACCAAGCCCTGTTCATTGAGCACAGTGGGGGATCAAACCCCTGATCCCTGCACCATTGGTAAGTGCCTTAACCATTGTGCTGTGGCTCTGCTCGTCTGTTTGCAGATCAGCGCGACACATATGCCTCCCGTTCAGCTCTCAGTTGCGGTAAGATGCGGGGCGCACACGGGCGCCGCGCACCTTAGCGCATCTGTCAATCACGGCTTTTCTTCTTCAGGACGGAACACCCACTCCTTATATGGCACATGCACTCTACCGCGGCCCGCACTTTACCGGGCTTTTAGTAAACATACCCCTAAGTTAAGCACAATTTGCTGATAGAGCTGCATCATAGCAATCTTTCTGATAACTGTGGAGTGTGTTTCAGTTTTGCTTTCTGACAGTTTTTACCACCCCGGGGAGTGACCCCAACAGTATTGTGTACCATAGCCAGGCCTGCACTGTGCCCAGGACTGGTGTGGAGCCAGGGCTGCCAAAAGTCTCTATATTTGCACAATTCTGGCATAGGTGTGGGAGTGTGTGTCTGTCTATCCAGTGTGTTGTGGCTGCCTACACCTTACTCAGCCCACACTGCTTGCACTGTTTCTAGTGTTAGCCTGCTAATGTTCATAATGAGGAGCAAGGTACTGTGGGTATGGCCCGGACAGGGTGGCCTGGGCAGGATGCATCTGCACAGGGCATAGGACAATGGCTGGGACATTGTAGTGCCTAACCACCACCTACATGGACAGGGTGGCCACAGCATGTCCTGCTGAGAGGTCACTCTTACCCTGACTGAGCAGTGACCACGGCATGGCTAGGTTCCCCCATAGTGCTATGTAGTATTTTTCTCAAGTGATATTTATGTGTTCTTTTTTCTGGGGCCCAATCGCTGACTTATCTGCTTGGTGCATGTGCTCACATCCCAGTTTTAGGTGCACGCATCTCCTCCAGGAACGTGCACTATGGACTAGCTAGCAGACTGTCTGCAGTTAGTATGTGTATGGCTGGAACACCTTGCAGGGTGCAGTGGCTGGAGAATGTCAAATAGTGGTGGGGGCAGCTGAGCATTTCCAGGCCTACTGTCTGTCTGCCATTGCCTTATGGATGCATACAGATCTGCATTGACTGTAGCAGGACTGGGGTTGATGGTCTCCTCTACTGCCACCATTGCAGGGATGTAGAATGTTTATCAGTTGGTGGGAGATCCTGTCCCCCACCCTGAGCCCCAGAGGGTAGGTGGGGTGGTGCTACATAATCTGCTTATGGGTCCAAACACCCCCCTTCACTTAAATCATGTGACCATGGCACCCACACAGGATATGCACTATTCTGGGTGCATCATAGTCCACAAGGGCTAGACGTGACTGGGAAATGCAGATGGACACAGGTGTATCCTAGGTGTGTCTGCAAGGACTACCTATCACACACTGGCACTGATGGCAACCTGCAGCATATCCTATCTCAGCTAAGCCAGGTGCTGCGGACCTGGTGCTGGGTGCCCCACCTCACCCTCAGGGTGAGCACAGTACCCTCACAATGTTATGGTCTGTAGCTACTCTGTGCCAGTAACACACACGGTCAGTTCCCCCTACCAGGCCGAGGTGCTGTGGGAGGTGCATACTCCATCTTGAGATCATCTGTAGATTGCTGATCTGCATGTGCAGTTCATCATGGGTATGGGTGGATTAACCCTATCCTGGTAACCACAGCAGACAGTTTGTGTGGTGACTTGCAGTCCTTCTGTAGCCAGCCAGGGGCTTGTTAGCAGCTATAGAGGTGTAGCCCACTGGTTACTTCACTGTATGTGGAGGCAGAGGTCATGGGTTTGATCCCACAGTGGTGTTATTTGATAGGGCTGGCTGAGGCATTTCCCTTTTTAATTTAAATTAGTGCTGCCAGCAAAAACACCCTCACAGTGCTGTAACCTTAAGGTGCCTCATAAGTCGCCTTATAAGGCACCCTATAGGGAACATTATAAGGTGCCTTGGCGGACAGTGTACTTTATAATGTGCCCTCTGGAGTGCCTTATAGGGCACCTTATGCGGCACCTTAGGTTACGGCACTGTGAGGGTGTGTTTGCTGGCAGCACTAATTTAAATTAAAAAAGAAAACGCCTCAGACAGCACTGATTTAAAGTAAAGGGTAATGCCTCAGACAGCCTTACTCATTAAGCCCACTGGGGGATTGAACTCATGACCTCTGTTTCAGCAGTTAACATACTAACCATTGTGCTACACCTCTGTTGCTGTGCTTGTAGGTCAGTGCGCCTAATTAAGACTAACACGTGTTAACGTGCCACGGCTCCCTCTATCGCGCGATAATGGACTTTATCGCTCGATAACCTGAAATGCTACCTTAAGACCGAAACGCCCACTACCTTATATGGCATTTGTCACAGTAAGACTGCAACTAATGCCTGTAACATTAAGACGGTTTAGTAAACATACCCCTATGTATATCTTGTACTACCCTGCATTGCCCATGTTCCCCGTAAGTGTTAGTGCATGCGTCTCATATCCCCTCATGTTAAATGTAGCCCCCAATTGTTTTGTGACTACTTTGATTGAAGGATAAGGTGTATACAAAACTGTCTAAATAAATAAATAAAAATAAATACCCACACTGTGCCTTCTGATGGTTCAGGGAATCTTAAGATTCTAATATTGCATCTCATCTGCCAGTTCTCTATATCATTCTGTCATTCTCTGGTCTCTTTAGCCAGCTCCTTGATTTTTTTTCAGTTTTGTCTGAAAGCAGTGGCATTAATCTGCTCCCCAATATATATGTAATTCTGGTTAGACAACTTGGATAGCATAGGGAAGTATGAATGCAACTATTTACATATGTACAGTAAGCTTGTGCTACAGATTAGGTACTATCTAAATGGTAGGCTAGTATGGAGGAGATGCAATTATGTTGGAGTCTGGCTATCCTGGTAGTAATGGAGGAATAAGTGGTATTTGAGTGCCTTCTTGAATTGCGCTAGATCGGTAACAGCACGAATATCTGGTGGTAATGTGTTCCAGCATTTAGGGGCATAAAGGCTGAAGGCCCTGTTTGATGTTGCTAGTGTGCACTTTGTTGAGGCCCTTGGGATTACTATTTATTTATTTATTTTTTATTTATTTAACATTTCTTATATACCGCGCTATTTGTCATCAGCGCGGTTTACATCAAAACAATAGAACACTTGACCAGATACATTGGCCGTCGTTTACATAAAACGGGGAGTTAACATGGAGGAGAACTTGGGGAACTATTTACATTCAAGTTTATAGCAAACTTAGGAAACTATGTACAAATCGGTTGTATTACATATTAGGTATGATTACAGTGTTTTACATCATGTAGCGGCTGTATGATATAGTGAGGGTGTGTGGGAGGTAATGGGGTATCGGGATGGGTATAATGTAAGAGAAAAAGGTGGTGTTTGAGGGCTTTTCTAAATTGAATAAGGTCTCTAATAGCTCTAATGTGTGGGGGGAGTTTGTTCCAGCATACGGGGGCATAGTTCCTGAAAGCCCTATTGGTGGTGATCTGGTTTAGTTTTGCGGATTCAATTGGTATAAGTAGCATGTTGGCAGCCTGGGATCTCCTGTATCTGTTGTCTGGAGGACGCGTTATGAGGTCGGAAATGGATGGGGGAGCTATCATGTTGAAGGCCTTGAAGGTAATGAGGAGGGTTTTGTACAGGATTCTACTGCTTATGGGAAGCCAGTGTAGTTCCTTTAGAATGGGGGAGATGTGGTCGACCCTTGAGGTTCCGTAGAGCACACGGGCTGCCGCATTCATGGCTAGCTGTAATGGCTTGAGGGAGCTCTTTGGAAGGCCATGTAGAACTATGTTGGCATAGTCGAAGTGCGGTGTGACTAGTGCCTGGAAGATGGTGCGGAAATCCGCGGATTCCATCATGGGCCTAAGATGCCGTAGGGTTTTTATCTTGAAATAGATGGTCTTGACAGTGCGTTTGATATGTTCCTTGAAGTTGAGTTGTTGATCAAGAATTACCCCGAGATATCGTATGTTGGATTTGATTGGAAGTTCCGCGTCTCTGACTTTGAGTGTTGGTGGCGGAGAGAAGGCTTTATTCCTTGTGATCATTAGTACTTCCGTTTTCTTGAAGTTTATCCGGAGGTTCTGAGTGAGTAGCCAGTCAGTTATTGTGTTGAAGCAGTCAACTAGCACTGTATAGTCGGGACAATTGATGGCAATGGGTGTGAATAGCAGGACATCATCGGCATACATAAGACACGATATGCCAAATGAACGGGCGATGTCACAGATTGGTTGCATATAGATGTTAAAGAGCAACGCGGAGAGGGAGGATCCTTGGGGTACACCTTGGTGCTGTTGGAAAGGTTCGGAGGTGGTGCTTTGAATCCGGACTTGTTGATATCTGTCTTCGAGGTAGGATTTACACCAGTCCCACGCTTGATCTCGGATTCCCTTCTCATGTAGCCGGGTGAGAAGCTGCAGGTGGTCTACGGAGTCAAACGCTGCTGATATATCAAGGAAGATTAGTGCGAAGCCATTCTTTATACTGTCAATTCCATTGATCAGTGAACTGGTTAATGTTGTCAGTAGGGTTTCGATACCGTGTGCTTCTCTGAATCCATGTTGAGAGGGATCCAGTGGTGAGGAGGAGTCAACATGCTGCTGGATCTGTCTAAGGGTTATTTTCTCTAGGATCTTAGCCAGAAAAGGGATACTGGAGATTGGTCTGTAAGATTCCTCTTTCTTTGGATCAAGTTGATTGTTTTTTAGTAGTGGGCGGATGGATGTGTGCTTGAGCGCATCTGGGAAGACTCCTGTTTCGAATGACAACTTGGTGATGTTGGCTATGATAGGGCTGAACTCCGTGCGCATTGTCTTGATCCAGTGCGCTGGGCAGGGGTCGGTTGGTGCGGTCGTGGCGTTGATTGATGCAATTACTTCTTCAATGGTCTTTGTTGATGGCGGTGAGAGTTTGGTGAGTGTGGACTGGGAAAGAGTGGTTTTGGGATTTGTGGTATGGTTAAGATGAGGAGATGATGCCATTGTAGTTACCTTTATTGATTTTGATTGGATGTAATTCGCATATGCTTGTGGCTGAATACCTTCTTGTTGAGGAGGGGAAGGTTGGTTGGTAAGGGATTTCACCAGCTGGAAAAGGTCTCTTGGCTTATTTAGTGAGCGGCTGAGAATTTCTGCATGGAATTGTTTCCTTTTGGCCCACGTTGATTCGCGATGGGTCTTCAGATATTGTTGATAGATGGCTTGGTCTGAGGTATTTCTAGTAGCTCTCCATTTCCTTTCGAGTTTTCTGAGTCGGAGTAGGGACGCTCGTAGTTCCGGGGAAAACCATGGGGCGGCGTGTTTCTTGGTGTCTCTTCTGTCCGATGCGGTTTTTTTGTTGTTGGCAGGCTGTTGAGCGTAATGGGAGAGGGTCTCGTTCCAGTTGGACATCATGTCATTCAGGTTGGTTGCTGGTTGATCAAGTTTTGGGAGAACGTCACTAACGATTGTTTCCCTGTTGAGTTGCTTGAAGCGTGTGGTTCCTGATGTTTCCGTTGCACTTGGGCGGTGGCACGTAGAGTGTTGCGTTGGTAACTGGAATGTTATTAGATTGTGGTCTGACCAGGGGACTGGTGAGATAGTAAGGTCAAATTGGTTTGATGTACTCATGGCTGTATGTGGGATGAATATTAGGTCAAGGGGGTTTCCTCCTTGGTGGGTGGGATCAGTTATAGCCTGCTTGTAGTTGAGGTCAGCCATTGCTTCGAGGAAGGCTTTGGCTAGGGTGGGTTGAGTGGAAGCGAGATTAAGGTCTCCTAGTAGCCAGTTAGGTTTGGAGGGGTCTTCTGGATTACATGCTAGGTCAATGATGTCTGAGAGCTCATCTGATCCAATTCCTGGGGTTCTGTAAATGAGGTTAATAGTATTGTATTTGCTGGTGATGGTTAGTGTATTCAGGAGTTGCGTGCTCTTGGTAAGGCTAGTCCGGTATTGTAACAATGTTTTTGCAAGGATCAGTACACCTCCTCCTCTTTTGTTTTCCCTATTACAGGTATAGATCGAAAAGTTAGGTGGTGTAAGGTGATTCAATATGACATTGTCTGATTCAGAGATCCATGTTTCTGTGACCATTAGCATGTCTAGATTGTGCATAGTGATTAGGTCAGTGATTACCGGCCATTTATTACGGACCGAACGTGCGTTGATAAGGGCGCACCTTAGTTCTTGTTGATGCTTTGTGTTAGTTGATGTAGGTCTTCTAATTCTGTTAGGCGGGGTGGACTGAATGAGGTCAATTAATGAAGAGGCGGTGAGGCCATTGATGGCCTAGAATGTGAGTAATAAGGTTTTGAACAAAAGTCTTCCATGTGTGGGTAGCCAGTGGAGTTGCATTAAGATGGGCGTTACGTGGTCGCATCTCGATGCTCCAACTAGGACTCTGGCGGCGGTTTTCATGGCAAGTTGCAGAGGATTCAACGTAGACTGTGGGAGACCTTGAAGAATGGTATTAGCAAAGTCGAAGTGAGGTAAAATAAGGGCTTGGTATACAGTCCGATAGTCGTCTGGGTCTAATAAGGAGTGAAGGTGTCTGAGTGACTGGATTTTGAAGTATATGGCTCTAACTGTGTTGGATATGTGTAGCTTCATGTCCAGATGTTGATCCAAGGTGACCCCTAAGTATCAAATTGTGGATTTAGTTTGGAGCTCGGCTTCTTTCACTTTTATATGGGGTGGCGGGGTGAAACTCTGATCTCTCGTGATAAAGAGCACCTCCGTTTTCTTGTGTTGAATACGGAGGTTATGAGACAGAAACCATTCGAACACTGCATCAAAACATTCAATCAGTGGGGAGAGGTCCATTTGTATTGTGGAGTGTCACCACCAAGGTCCCCAGAGGCCAAAAGGCTTGGGTATTTCAGTGGACCAATCTTCTACTAGCTGTGGAATGTTCTTGGAAGGCTTTTGAAAGGCCTTCTGGGACCTGTAGTTTCTCAAACACCAGCCAAAGAAGTGTAGTTGTAGACCAAGTGTAAGGTTTATGTACAGGCTTTATTCCCCGTCCGGGTTAGGATTCATAACATTGGAACAAAAGGAATGCAGACCATTTGTCTGATAACAAAACTAAAGAAGTACTCAAACAAAAATAGGCTTACTTCGGCATAGGCACCAAAAACAACAGAGAAAAAAGGAAAACAGTCCTTTTACCTTGCAAATACTTTTCTTCCTGTTTTCCTCTATAAACAGTTCTTATTGCTCTCTAACAAAGAGAGGACATGCAATCAGCCTCAGTGTACGTACAGTCCATTTCACTATCTTCTAAAGATTCTTCGTATGGCTCACACTGCATTTCTTCACAATTAGAATGAACTTCTCCTGGAGTCAAACTCCTGTTATACTTGCAATGTGCTTGCTGGTGAGTCAGAGCATTCCCCTCCTCCCCTAAGCTAGAGGCCAGTGGGTGATTACCGTATTTAATGTAATCAGGCTCTTGAGAGCTACACAGCTCTTGGTAAGTGCAAGGTCTTTCTGGGTATCTTAAACCTCTTCTACTAGGGTTAATACGCCTACCTTCTGGTATTCCCCCTTCCGGGTATCTCAGCTGAGCAAAGCTCTGCTTGTAAAAATACTTTCCCCGGTTTTCCTCTCTTGACTTCCCTCCAGGTATAAAATTTCCATCAGGGTAAAAACTGTCCCTGGCTGAATCCCTGGACTTCGACCCTGGACGACCTCCTCTGCTTACTCCATAATAAGGTTCTTGGGGGATTTGGACGGCTGTGCACTGCTCCTCCCAAGGGACTCTCTCATAGTCACCAGCCTCGTATGCCCCTGGCAATCTCTCTTTCTCCATCCTCCCAGTCCTACTGGTCCTGCTTTCACTCCTTGCAGCTCTCCCAGTTCCTCCCTCTCGTGTCTCTTCCCTACCCTCAGGTAAGTGACTTTTAAATATGTTTGTCCTGGTGTTAATTTGGGCTCCACCCCTGCGCAGCTGCTTCTCCTTTCCTAATGGGTTTTGAGCTAGGCTTGGGTTTGGGCGTTCCCTTACACCCCGGGACTCTGTTTGTATCCGTTGCTTATGGCAACCTTTCTCCACGTGTGAGCCTAAGCTGTCAGTTTCAGCTGTGTTCTGCTCAAAGTTCCCTAGTTCCATGGGTTCTGACAGCGCTACCTCATGACAGGAGAATGGCATGAAGAGAAGAATGTCATCAGCGTATATTAGACATTGAACCTTGAAAGACCTGATGATATTGCAGATGGGTTGTATGTAAATGTTAAACATGAGGAATGATAAGGATGACCCTTGAGTAACACCTTGTCTTTGGTGGAAAGGCTCAGATGTTGCTGCTCCAGATTTTACATGCTGCCATCTTCCATCAAGGTAAGACCTGCACCAATCAAGAGCGATGTCATTGATGCCCTTTTCTTTTAGTAGTTCTAAGAGAAGACCGTGGTGTACCGAGTCGAAAGCTGCAGCGATGTCTATGAAAATAAGTATGAAACCTTGGCGAATGTTATCGATACCTGTGATGATATTGTTGAAAAGGGTGATAAGGAGGGTTTCAACACCATGGTACTCCCTGAAGCCATGTAGACAGTGGTCTAGTGGGGAGGCGGTGTCGATATGGTCTTGTATTTGTCTTTGTGCTTCTTTCTCAATTATCTTAGCTAGGAGGGGCATACTAGCTATGGGTCTGTAGGATTCTACTTTACTAGGGTCGAGCTTAGGGTTTTTTAGAAGAGGTCTGATGGATGTTTGTTTGAGTGCTGAGGGGAAGGATCCAGTTGTGAAAGATAGGTTCATCATTCTTGTGATTAAAGAGCTGAGTTCGCTGCGTAAATCTTTTATCCAAAAGGCAGGGCAGGGGTCAGTTTGTGCAGTGGTGGTATTGAGTGCCGCAATGGTATTTTCCACACATTTCTTGGACGGTGTGGAGAACATAGAAAGGTGGCTTAGACAGGTGGAGTCTTGTGCATTGATAGTAGCAATTTTGTTTGTTTGTAGTAGCTTAGATTGTAGATGGTCTGCGAAAGCTTGTGGGTGGATATCATCAGTTTGACATGGTGATGGTTCCTTCGATAAGGATTTGACTAAGTTGAAAAGATCACATGGTTTATTTAGTGATCTTTTGAGTGTGTCAGAGTGGAATTGTTTCATTTTTGTCAGGACAGCTTCTCTGTGAGCAGAAAGATGTATACTATAAGCTGTCTGGTCGTCTGTGGATCGAGTTCGACGCCATCGTTTTTCGAGTTTCCGTAGGTGTGAGAGGGAGGTCCGCAATTCAATTACCCTCATTATGTGTAAAAGTGGAACAATATGAGTAATTTTATGCACAAAGAGGGTGGGCAATTTTTGGACAGATATTTTCCCATGTACATAGTCTTTCAAACTTATACCCATGTAGGTTTCATTGAGCAGCTTTTCTTATAACAAAATATATGTATTTATTCAATCTGTTTTTCACTCACCAGCTTCCTTTCCACCTGAAACATGAAGAGAGTCTCTTGATCAATGCTGAAATACTATAAAGCAATATAGTTTTTTTTGTTCTGAACTTTATTTGTAGGTGTTGGGTTATGGAGCCATGAAATCTGATGTGCAGCTACTTGAGGTGTTTCTCATTATTGTATATCTCCTTACACCTACTGTAGCCCAGATGCTGCAATAGTGATCTTTGCCCAGAGGCCAAAATATGTGGCCCAGAATGGAAAGCAGGTATTACCGAAGAGTGATGACTGAAACTTCACTGTCTTTGAGGGCTGTGAACTCTTTCTTTGTGATATTCCAAGCCTTTGTCTATCCTAAGAAGTAAAGTCCTGTCCTAAGCATCAAACTCAGGTTGCCAATCATTAAGCAACAGGAATGTTGTAGTTAAGTGCTGTCGAGTTGGTGTCGACTCATGGCGACCCTCTGGATAGCTATCCTAAATTGTCTTCGGTCTTCAGTCAGGCAGCTCATTGTTGACAGACTGGCACCCATAGCTGCTGTTATTGTATCGATCCATCTCATTGTTGGACTTCCTCTTTTGCATTGACCTTCTACCTTGTGAAGCATGATGTCTTTCTCTAATGATCTCTCTCTTCGCATGATGTGTCCAAAATATGAAAGTCAAAGTCTTGTCATCTGAGCTTCTAAAGAAAGCTTAGCTTTGATCTCCTCTTGTAGCCCTAGTAGTACTGACTGGTTTGTTCTTTGGGAAGTCCATGGTATGCACAGTATTCATCACCAGCATCATAATTCAAAGGCATCAATTTTCTTCTTTTTCACTGTCCAACTTTCACATCCATATGACGTTACTGAAAAAGCCATGGCTTGAACAAGTCAACTCTTTGTATTGAGAGACATCTCTGCTCTTGAAAATCTTGTCTAGATCCTTCATAGCCATTCTGCCAAGAGCAATATGTCATCGTATTTCTTGACTGCTTGTTGCTTCTTTATTGATAGTTGATCCAAGTAAGTTACAGTTGTCCACTATTTCAATTTCTTCTCCATCAATGGTGACCTTATTGATTTTGCCAGTTATCATGATCTTTGTCTTCTTTACATTAAGGTGCAGGCTCATTTTAAGACTATGTTCCTTGATCTTGAGAAGCAAATGTTTCAGATCGTCTTCACTTTCATCCAGTAATGTGGTATCATCAGCATAGCGAAGGTTGTTGCGTTTTCCACCAATCTTCACACCTCTGTTGTCATCATGCAATTCTGATTCCCTGATGATTTGTTCAGCAAATAAATTAAACAGGTAGGGGGAAAGTATGCAGCCTTGTCAAACGCCTTTGCTGATTTTAAACCATTCTGTTTGTCCTTGTTCTGTTCAAACTGTTGCTTCTTGATCAATGTAAAGGTTGTGCAAGAAAATATCATGCTTCTTAATGTAACCCAAAGTTTCTCATGGTTTACATAGTCAAGAGCCTTGCTGTAGTCAATAAAGCACAAATAGATATCCTTTTGGTATTCTTTAGTCTTTTCAAGGATTCATCTCACATCCGCGATGATGTCTCTTGTTCCTCACCCTTTCCTGAACCCTGCTTGCACTTCAGGTAATTCTTGTTCCAGGTATGGTTGTAGTCTCTGTTGAATAATCTTCAGTAGAATATTGCTGGCATGTGGGCTCAGAGTGATTGTGCGATAATTTCCAGTCAGTTGGATCACCTTTCTTTAGTATTGGTATAAACACAGATCTTTTCCAGTCAGTTGGCCATGATGTCTTCCAAATTTCCTGGCAGAGCCTTGTAAGTATGGTAATAGCTGCATCAGACTGTTGTAGTATTTCTATGGGAATACCATCAATGCTTGGTTCTTTGTTCTTTGATAAGGCTTTCAATGCTGCTTCGACTTCTTCTTTCATCACCAATAGTTCTGGATCATAAGGTACAGGTTGAACTGGCTGTTGGTCCACTTGATCTTTATCATATAAAAACTCTGCATATTCTTTCCACCTTTTCTTGATCTTCTCAGCATCATTCAACATCGATCCTTGACCATCTTGTAACATTCCAATTCGATGCTGGAATTTTTTCTTTAACTCTTATAGCTTTAGGAAAGCAGATCTTGTTCTTCCTCTAATAGTTTCTGCTTCTATTTCCTTGCATGCGTCATTGTAGTACTTATCCTTGTCTTGTCTTGCTGCACATTGGAAATCTCTGTTGAATTCTGCGATTGTCTCTCTTTCTCCTTTGGCTTTAGTTTCTTTACATTTCTGGGCAATTTTCAGAGTTTCTTCTGTCATCCATTTTGGCTGTTTTTGCTTTTTCACCTTTTGAAGAGACTTCTCGTTTTCTTCTAACAGAACCATCTTGATGTCATCCCATAACTCTTCTGGAGCTCTGTCATTTGTATCTAAGGCTGCAAATCGATTTTGCAGGCAGTCTTTAAATTTTAATAGTATATTCTCAACATCATATTTTGCTACATTCATGAGTGGCTTGCTCTTTTTCAATTCTAGAAGTTGGTGATCTGTACCACAGTCAGCTCCAGGTTTTGTCTTTGATGTTATAGAGCTTTTCCATCATTTACTTCCACAGATGTAGTCAATTTGATTTTTATACAATCCATTGGGTGAAGTCCATGTGTACAGTTGCCGCTTGTGTTGCTGGAAGAAGGTGTTTGAGATTAATTGATTGTTGGTCTTGCAGAATTCTATCAGTCTTTCTCCAGCTTCATTTCTGTTGCCAAGTTCATATTTTCCAACCATTTTGCCTTCGTCTTTGTTGCCAGCTTTTGCGTTCCAGTCACCCATGACTATCAGCATATCCTGTTTGCATGTTCTGTCAATTTCAGTTTGTACTTGTTCATAGAATTCATCAATTTCATCCTCTTCTGCAGCTGTTATTGGGGGAATATACTTGAATTATAGTTGTGTGTTATAGGCATTCCTTGTAGATGAATATAAATTAAGCGTTCGCTGACTGCATTGTATTTCATTACAGTTCTTGCAAGTCTCTTCTTAATTATAAATACAACACTTTCTTCTTTGCAATGATTTCCAGCATAGTAGTCCATGTGATCATCAGATGCAAAGTGCCTGATGCCAGTACATTTCAGTTTGCTGACACCCAACAGATCAAGTTGTACACATTCCATTTCTTTCTTGACAATCTCCAACTTCCCTTGGTTTATGCTTCATTTGTTCCATGTCCTCAATATGTACAATATCCTTGCAGTTTCTGACTCTCATTTCATGCGCTGCTACATCCTCAGTCAGATGTCCCAAGGGCTTTGATCCAAACACATCATAAATGATGAATTTACTTTGAAAGGTCTTCAGCTCCTCCCCAGTAGCCAATTGAGTGCCTTCCGACCTGCGGTTCTCATCTTCCAGCACTATAGTGAAATTTGTTTTGTTGTCACTATCCATTGGGTTTTCGTGGCAAGATACGGAAGTAGGTCGCCAGGCCTTTCTTCCGTGCAGTTTAAGTTTAGTGTTGCCGTTTTCACAGAAATGTGATCCTCCACCGCCAACACCATCCCATTCTGCTGCTGCCAAGATGGGTGGTTTGTCTTGGTCTGGCACCTCAACTGAGATCTGTCCATCTTGGGAGACCCTGCCAGTAGTTAAACTACCGATAGCTTAGCCCTCAGCATCATTGATGCACACAAGCCCTCACATCATAACAAGCTGCAAACAAGTGAGGGAAGCAACAGGAATAGGAGCAGATATTTTTTAAATTTAATTTTGTGAAGGAAGGAAAGGCTATGGTCTTCCATTTATCTATCATTATGGGTTTTGACCCCAGTTTCAATCCTGTGCCCTCTGCCTTGATCCCCATTGCCTGTTTCATCCTTTCTGCCCTGATCCCAGGATCCTGATCCTGTCTCTTAGATATGAAGTGCTTCTGCTGCTGCTGCAGTCTGGGAAGGGGAGCTGCAGATCAGGGATGTGGTAAAAGAAAGGATAGAAGCAGGGAAGGTGAATCGAGAAGGAAAAGGTTTTGGAGTGCAAGACAAGGGGAAGAGAATTCCAGGGGGTGGGGGCAACTAAATGAAAGGAAGAGGAGTGGGAAACAGTTGAACGGACAGAGCGAACACCAGGACAGCGAGTAAGTGGGAGGAGGAGTGGAGAGCACGCAAATGAGTGTAAGGGGCCAAGAGAGAAGAGAGAAAGACAGGTAAGCCGGAAAGAAGGGCATGAAAGGTCAACGTGTTCCCCTTGTGTCTCCTCTCCCTTTGAACCCCTTATTTCTCTTGTATTGTGCTGTCTTAACTAGATCGTAAGCTCTGTGAGCGGGGACTGCCTTCTATATTTGTTTGTACGGTGCTGCATATGCCTTGTAGCACTATATAAATGATTATTATTAGTAGTAGTAGTAGAAAGGACCAAAGAAGGGGGAGTTGGGAGGGAAGGAAGGAAAAGGAAAGAAAGGGAGAAAGAGCCTAGGAAAAGAAAGAAGTGGGACCATCACAGGATAAAGGAATGGGAGAGGGAAGGGGGGGGGGGGGAGAGGATCTGTAAATGAAAGGGACTGAAGACAGTGTTTATATAGGGGGAGGGAGATGGAAGAATGAAGAGAGGAGGCTAAAATGGCCAGAGAAGAAGAGAGAAACAATGTGAGGTAGGAAGGTAAGAAGAGGACTGAAGGTTTTCAGTTCCTCCCTTATCAAATCATCATTTCAAGATTAACCCTTTCGTGGCTGTTGTTGCCATATGGCAACCTTCAAATTTTCCCCCCAATTTTTCACCGGATTCTGTATTTCCAAAAAATCCGCACACTGTATGCGAAATGTGATGTGTATCTGTGCTTGACATCTGAAAAAAACTATCACACCCAGCAGTAAATGAAACTGATGCCAAGACGGTTTTTAATTTTCAGCCATTCAGGACCGTAGTTGCCATATGGCAACAGTAAATATTGTTTCTTAGAAATAAACATTTTTCAAAAAACTTTATATTCTGCATCATTTAGCTCAAATCTTAATTAAAAAAACCCAGAAAAAAACATTTTCAGTTGCAAAACAATTATGTGGTCGCGAAAGGGTTAATCAAGAAATGGAAATTTTTGAAAACATTTTAAAAATGTACATCAGTAGCTCAAGAGATTTCCAGTGAGTAATGGCACATTGAAATCAGTCGTGATTGACTTAGCTGCATATTTTCCTGTAAAGTTCTGAACAGATACTGTCCTACATAATTCCTTAACTTACTTTCCTCATGGTTCTTGACTGACTGCGACATCAGGTCTGTGACAGAGAAAAAGGTGCCTTGTTCAATGTTTCTTTGCCTGCTCTAATTATGATTTGACTCCCACTCAGAGTCACCCACGTGCTCTCTCATCTTGCAAGCCCCAACGATTTCTTGCAATCTTTCATGCTTCATAGTCCTGGAATTAACTTCCTGCCTTTTTAGCTTAAAAACACAATCTTGATTTAAAGACAATTGAGAGAGAGATTTTATGATCTACTTACTTCCTGTCAGTATAAATAACCTGTCAGTGTCGAGAGGAGAATATGGTGCTGATGTTTGACTTTAAAGTCTAATTTATGGTGACCTTTCTGGGGTGTGATCATACCAGAACCTTGTAATAAAGGCCTCTGTTTAATTAAGGCTATCATCAGTTTTTTTCAAAAATGAAGTAAGTATACCTAAAAGAGTCTTTATGTTTGCATTAGTTTGATGAGCATTTCACATCTTTCGCTTAAATTACTGGGGCGGAAAGGAAATTTACTGCTGCTAACGTTAGAGAATGTAAAGGTAATGGAGCTCTCAATGGGATTGCCAAAACATGTGAATGTGAGGGGCATGGTAGGTAACCCAGCTGAAGTGAAAGAGGAGGGAAATCTAGAGCAGCACAGATTGTAAGAGATACTGCTTGCTGAAGTTTGTTTTCCAAAACCAGGCTAAAAGAACCTGTTATACTGTCACAGCAATCTTAGATGGCTATGATTGAAAGCCCATGCAGTTCGGTATCTTTGTCCAAAGTTATGTGTCTAATATTAGAAGTATTAAAAAATAGAATGCATTTCTAAAGTCACTGGATTCCCATGCTGGGTTTTGAAAACTCCTTCCTTTTTACAGTTAGCAGAAAGTTAATTTTTAAAATGTTAAGAGCTATGATCTTTGAATTAACTCCTGACTGATCTCTTTAATGAGCACATTTTGTGCATCTATGGAGATATTCTTTCAAAAGCAGGCCATCCCACTTTTGTTTTTGGAGTAACTTAGAAACATGACGACAGAAAAAGACCACATGCCCTATTTAGTCTGCCCTTCCATATCAACTACTACAACAGTCCCCTTTTTTCCTTTAGAGATCCTCTGTGTTTGTCCCCTGCTTCTTTGAATTCAGATACTGTCCTCGTCTCTACCACCTCCACTGGGAGACTATTCATGCATCTACCACTCTTTCTGTAAAGAACTATTTCTGCATATTACTCCTGAGTCTATCCCCTTTCACCCTCATCCTATGTCCCCTCGTAGCAGAGCTTGCTTTCAAACGAAAGAGACTCTCCTCCTGTGCATTTATGCCACAGAGGTATTTAAATGTCTTTATCATATCTCCTCCATCCCGCCTTTCCTCTAAAGTATACATATTAAGATCCTTAAGTCTGTCCTCATATGCTTTATAACGAAGACCATTAACCACTTTAGTAGCCAAACTCTGCACCGACTCCAACCTGTTTATATCCTTTTGAAGGTGCGGTCGCCAAAATTCCACGCAATACTCCAAATGAGGTTGCACCAAAGACTTTTACAGAAGCACTATCACCTCCTTTCTTCTGCTGGCCATTCCTCTCAATATTTACCCAAGCATCCTGCTAGCTTTCACCATTGCCTTTTCTACCAGTTTAGCTAATTTAAGATTGTCAGACACAATCAAGCCCAGGTCCCACTCTTCTTTTGTAGACAGAAGTACTTCACCCCCTACACTGTACCGCTCCCTTGGATTTTTGCAGCCCAAATGCATTACCATGCATTTTTTAGCATTAAATCTCAGCTGCCAAATTCTCAACCATTCTTCAAGCATAGCTAGATCCCTCCTCATTTTGTCTAGAGGAGTAGCCTAATGGTTAAGAGCACTGGCTTGAGAATCCAGAGACTAGAGTTCAATTCCCACTAGCACTTCTTGTGGCCTTGGGCAAGTCACTTAACCCTCCATTACCTCAGAAAAATCCAAGTTATCAATGTCCCTGTTTAATGCACATTACCAAGTTTAAGTTGTAAACCACTTTGATTGAAATGATAAAGCAGTACATAAAACGTGTTAAATAAATAAGGTTATTCTATTGCAGATTTTGTTATCATCCGCAAACAGGCAAACCTTACCCGACAACCCTTCTGCAATATCACTAACAAAGAAGTTAAAAAGAACTGGACCAAGGACATATCCCTGCGACACACCACTGCTATCCTCCTTCTCCTCAGCATGAGCTTTATTTACCTGCACCCTTTGTCGCCTTCCACTCAACCAGTTTTTAACCCAATCAGTAACTTTAGGGCCAATCCCTAGGGTGCTCAGTTTGTTTATAAGTTGCCTGTGCAGAACGTTGTCAAAGGCTTTATTGAAATCTAAGTACACCACATCTAGGGGTCTCCTTTGGTCCAACTCCCTGGTCAACCAGTCGAAGAAATTAGATTTGTCTGACAAGACCTGCTTCTGGTGAATCCATACTGCCTCGGATATGGTAATTGGAAATAATTAAATAATAGTAGAGGATTTCACAGAAAGGTTTACTGATATGTGACATTTGTATTCAGTTATCACCGATCCATACTGATATATAAAATATCGCAAACCACAGTTAAGAAAAGTAATGGGGCAATTGATATTAATCCTATAGATAAATATGTAAGTAGTATGGATTATGTAGAAAGAGCACAGAGAAACTATCCGTAGCAAAGAAAATGATAAATTAGAACCACTTTGTAAAGCTTGAGTGTGAGTTTTCTGCCATAGGAAGAGACTAAGCTTGAGAATCCAATATTATTTTTTTTTTTTTTTTTTTTTTTTTTTGAAACTTTTATTTTCATTTTGCAACAAACAAAAGAAACAACACACCAAAGGAGACAAAACAAGTATACAATAAAAAAAAGTAAACCCAATTACCCCCCACCCCCACGCTTCTTCTCTAGCTGATTATGTCAGCATGTGAGCGCTTCCAAACAACAGTGATTGTACATCAAAACAATCAAAAGAGTATCTGCGATACAGAATAATCATGAGACAAAGATATATATAAATTTAGACAGTCAGATGAGAGCATTGAGCAGAATGTACATAGTCATTGAGCATCTTCCATTTAGACCGATGATGAGGAGTCTGAATGGGGGAAGCAAACATACGAGGTATTTGTTCATATTTACTGTAGAGACAGACATGATTCCACCATTCATTGGGGCTCAATTGGGAGCTATCTTTCCAGTATTTCGTAATTAGGGAAATAGCAATGCCTAGCATAAAGTCCAAAAGGAAGTAAGCCGTCTTTGGAAGAGAGGGGATCCCCGCAGCTGAGCGAAGTCCCACTATCCTCCAAGAAAGGGGCTCTTGAAAGTGCAAAATAGACTGGATACGACCCCAGACCCGACTCCAGTAATACTGTAGTGCGGGACATTCATACATAACATGAGGTAGTGAACCAATGGCCGCATGACATGTCCAACAATTATTGCCCTGAGTAGTGTTCCATTTGGCTAGTCTGTCAGGAGTGTAAAAACACCGGTGGGCTAGAAAGAAGAGTGTCTGAGTGAGTGAGGCGGATCGGGAGACCCGTGTCACTCTACTCCAGACAAGGCTCCATTGCTCCGGGGTCAAGGTCACATGCAATTCTCTCTCCCATGCTTTCTGCGCTATAGGGGTATCCCTAGTTATAGCATTACATAAGGTTTTGTAAAAATTGGATGCTACACCCGGTGAACTATCGATAGATCGGATAGTCTCCAACCAACCTTGTGTAGGGGAGGCCGATGGCGGGAGCACCTTAGCACTCCTAAGGCAATGCTGAAGTTGCACCGACTGAAAGTAGTGTTTCGCTGGGAGACCAAATTCAATTTGCAATTCACTAAAAGTTTTCCAGCGACCTTCATGGAACAACTGACTAGGAATCCAAATGCCCCTAGTGTACCAGGGGCTCCACGCCATCGGCTTATTTTGTATTCGAAATCGAGGGTTGTACCAAAGTGGGAGCTTGTCTAACGGACAGAGTCGGGAGTCTAAAGATTGCATGAGATTATTAAAGGCACCTAAGGTGTCTAAAAGCATTGGTGGAAAGTGGGAGTCTGATGGGAGAGTCATACCAGGGAGAAAAGCAAGAGGAATCGGTTTGCAAAGGTCCTCTTCTATGTCTAGCCACACAGGTCTACTCGGTACTGGATCTTCCAGCCAACGAGCACCTTGTTTGAGAAGAAAAGATTGATGATACTTCAGGAAATCAGGGAATCTGACACCCCCATTTTCCTTATCTGCTTGCAGCTTATGTTTCGCTATCCTAGGTGTCTTGTTTTGCCACAAGTATCTAGTCAGAAGGCCCTCGATATCTTTATATATACGTCGAGGGAAGAGACAGGGCACCATTTCTAAGATATAATTCACTTTCGGAACAATCATCATTTTTATGGTTTCTAATCGACCCCACCAGGTAAGCGTTAAAGGAGTCCAGCGGTGAGTAAGCGCCCGGACTTTAGAGGTTAAGTCTTTGGCATTGAAGGAGATAGTGTCTTCCAAAGGAGAACAATAGTGAACCCCAAGGTATTTGACCATGCGAGGTTGCCATAAAAAGGGGAAGGATTGCATATCTGCCTGATGAAGCAGAGGATTTAATGGAAAGGCTACCGACTTGGTCCAATTTATCTTATAACCGGACAGTTGTGAGTATTTACCAATTTGCTCTAGGACAGCCGGTACTGAGTCTATTGAGACAAAAAGCATAAGATCATCAGCATACGCTGAAATTTTGATTTCCCTATGGGTGAAGGGGACTCCATGAATCTCCTCCGATTGCCGGATTAGTAAAGCCAAGGGTTCGAGTGCAAGATCGAAGAGGAGTGGAGACAGTGGGCATCCCTGGCGAGTGCCGCGTTGAAGGGGAAAAGGCTGAGACTTTAAAGCATTTGCGCATATACTGGCTGTAGGCTGAGCGTACATGGTGCGAAGACAACGGAGAAAACCTTCCCCGAATCCGTACCAGCGGAGGACTGCAAACAGGAAGGGCCACTCTAAGCGATCAAAGGCCTTCTCAGCATCAAGTGAGAGGCCAACAAATGGGCGATCAAGATTAACTGCGGTAGTCAATACATGGCATAGAGTCCGAGCATTGTCAGCAGTTGATCTACCAGGAATGAAACCGCATTGATCTTGGTGTATTAAGGTAGGCATCCTATCCGAGAGCCGGGTAGAGAGAATGGTGGCAAAGATTTTATAGTCCGCGTTTAGGAGGGAAATTGGACGATAATTAGCTGTTAGTTGCGGGTCTCTCCCCTCTTTCTCAAAAACTACTACATTTGCCATTGAAAAGGACCCAGAAGGAGAACCCTCCTCGGCCAGAGCAGAAAAATAAATTTTCAAAACTGGAGCTAAATCAGCGTGAAAGGTTTTGTAGAATTCAGCGGGGAGACCGTCTGGGCCTGCGGCTCGACCTGAGGCACATTTCTTAATAGCAGAATGAATTTCTGAGACAGTAAATGGTGTGTCCAAGGCCACTCTATCTTCGTCAGATAGGGTCGGTCTTTGTACTCCTGAAAGTAAGTGTTCAAATACATCTGGCTCAAAATCACATTCAGATTGATAAAGCCGAGTATAAAAGTCACGAAAGAGTTCTAAGATTTCGGTATCTTTAGTGACCAAGCCCCCCCCCGACGGATTACGGAGGGCGGTAACACGCTTGGCTTCTTTTCGACCTTTTAGGGCATTTGCTAATAATTTGCCAGCACGATTATTTTCCCGATAATATAGCCCTTGTTGTGATTCAATATTTTTAACAGCAGCAGTGTGCAAAAGCTGATTGTATTGAAAACGCAAGCGTTGTAAACGGAGTAAAATACATGGGTCAGTACGGGACGTGAGGAGCCGCTCCCCAGCTTGTATCTGCTGCTCTAGAGTCAGTAAATGCTGCGTTCTTTGTTTCCCCTGCCGAATTCGATAGCTAGTTATAGTGGCACGGATAGATGCTTTAAAACCCTCCCACCAAGCCCAGCCCGCTGTGTCATGGGGTGAGTTAAAATGAAAATAATCTTGGATAGCGGCCTTTATATCAACCTGAAAATCTTTTTGACCCAGTAGGGATCTATCAAAAAACCAAGCTCGGGGAGAATCGTCCCGCGCAGTGACACGTAATGATAAAGATATGGCAGCATGATCTGAAATATGGAGAGGATGAGTCCTAGTCGTGTCTACTTGAGAAATCAGTGCTTTGGAAATGAGAAAAAAATCTATTCTAGATTGGGAGTGATGGGGGGCAGAAAAGAAAGTGAACTCTAAGTCGGAGGGGTGAAGCAGCCTCCATATATCTACCAGCGCAAGATCTTGCATCAGAGCTGTAAGGGTAGCAAGACTCTTGGGTGGACTACTCGTTCTTGGCGGCTGTCTATCTATCAGAGGGTCTAACACTTGATTAAAGTCACCACCAAGTATTAATGGAGTATTGGCAGAGGCCTGTGCCAACTGCGCAATACTTGCATAGTAAGCAGGGTTGTCCACATTCGGGGCATAAATGCAAATACATGTAAATTCACTATCTCCAACCTTGAGATGTACTCGGGCCCATCTACCCTCCTTGTCAGCGCTAGTATCAATTACAGTAGCTTGCAGAGATTTCTTAACCAGAATGGCTACCCCGCACCGTTTGGAAACGGCGGGAGAATAGGCAGCCACCATGTAAGGCTTAACATTGAGTTTCAGTGTTTCAGCAGAGTTTAAGTGCGTTTCCTGAAGAAACGCTAAATCAGCATGCTCATGACTAAGATAGCTAAGGATTTTCTTTCTTTTGATTGGACTATTAATGCCCTTTACGTTGAGTGATAAAATTTTACATAAAGCCATTCAGACAAGTTAAAAATTCTGAGCATGATAGCGCACCTAATTCCACAATGTCCCTCATATTGACTGTAACAGGCTGTACATATGGCATAAAAGAAAATAAGCTTAGATAATACAATGAAGCGCCCCACATTAAAAAAGAAAAACCGCAGCGCGGTAGAGAAGAAGCAAAACCCCAAAAATTACTGGCGACCATGTGTCTGCGGGGAGAAGCCCCAGAGAAGGCCGAAATTGAAAAACACATAACCTGTAGGACTGTGCGTGCTCCGAATCCGACCGAGGCACACATCATGGAGGGAGAGGAGACCACAAAACAAGAGTCATAGAAAGAAAGAAAGAAAGTCCAGGAAGTCTCTGTGCTTGACTATGACCGCCGCATCGGGCCCTTCAAAATGGCGGACAGAGCCGGCGAATAAAAGTCCACGTCGTTGAATTAGCGCATCTGCTCTGCTTCTTTGGAGTCTAAAAATGTTGATAGTAGATCAGGATCTTCGAATGTCCTGGTTTGGTTGTGAAGAGTCACTCGGAGCTTCGCGGGATACAACAGGCCAAAGCGAGCCTGTAGCTGTTGAAGGCGAGGGCGAAAAGCAAGGAGTTTCTTCCGTCGGTCAACGGTAGGCTTTGCCAAATCAGGGAAGAAGGAGACTTTGTGACCTTCAAATTCCAAATGATGGTTCGCCCGGGCAGCATTTAAAATTTGTTCCACTTGTTGATATCGTAGCAAGCGAAAGATAATAGGCCGGGGGGTCGTTCGGTTGAGCGCCATGTGGGTAGGAACACGGTGTGCACGATCGATTTCCAATTCTTTATGAAAGGTGATCTTCAGCAAGGAGGGAAGAGTTTTGAGCAGGAATTCTCTCATATCTCCCGCTTCCGCCCCCTCCGGTATTCCAATGAGCCTCACATTGTTGCGACGGGCTCGATTATTGCTATCTTCTAACTCCTTTTGCAGATTCTGTATCTGGCGCTCGGCCTTGTCCAGTGCGCCCAAGCGCACCGCGTGCGAGTCGAGGACCCCCGCCATATTGTCCTGCCGTAATGAGAGACTTTCAAGTCGGTCCTGGAGCACTCCAAAGTCTTCTCGCAGGGCTCTAAGCGCTTCTCCATTGGACTGCACCAATTCCTTCACGCCGCGTAGTTCCTCCAAAATCTCCAGGTGCATTTCGGGGTTTTCACGAAATGGAACCATCTTCTGTGGGGAGGACACCTCTGTTTTGGAGCGTTTTCCGTGAGAAGAAGAAGGAGACCCGAAGTCCAAGCGCGCTGGTTTATGGGCCGCCATCCCCCCCGAGGTACCCCGGTCAGCCCGGAGCGAAATAGTAAGTTTGTATAGGTATTAAGTCAGGATTCTAAGTAGGCCTCTCGGGAGCTTCAGCGCGAAGCGTCTTACCCGCTGGACATCAGGCTCCGCCCCCTCATCCAATATTCTTAAGAGTCTGGGAATTCAGACTGCACATGGAAAGCAGCAGCACTACAGAAGAACTATTGTATATTGCCTGAAGTTGCGTGGTTGCCATGTTAGTACACTTGAGTGTACGAAAACAAAAGCTAACCATTTATTTAAATGAAAAGAAACAGAAAGAGTATGTATGGTGATAGCCATTTATTGGGCTAATATATGTTTTGACTAGCTTTTGGGAACTAACACTCTTTCACAGGTTAGAGTGAATCATAGACAACGTCCCCATGATAGGATGCAGGGAGATGCTGAGAAGGGGAAATGTTGCTTGGTGATCAGAAGTTCATAGGCAGTAGAATTTTAAGCCTCATGATGAGTTATAACCTTGCTGAAGCTCAATTGCTCTGTATTATCCCTCTGTTGTTAGTTCCCAAGTATCCGATTCTTTTCATTACAAAAATCGTATATTCCTAGATTGCTTTAAATTTACCTTTCAGAATCCTGACTATAATGTCACTGATTCAGTGGCCTGGTAGTAGAAACTGCTTCCTTATGAAGATGTCTGTGTGAACAGATTGTTGGCTTAAACAATTGGACTGTCTTACCAATTTGGCATCTTTCACATTTTTGGGTTAAATAATACCTACTGTATGACATCAGGCGAGAAGCATGATTGTAAATACAGTATGTTAGATAATGTAAATCCAACGTGATTCTAGTGTTTCAACCCCCCCCCCCTTCCCCCGGTGGGCTCTCCCCCCGAAACAAAATGATGTCACACCTTATTATTTGTTGTAAATTACTTTGTTGAATTGTAAACCACTTTGACCAGGTGAAAAGCGGTATATAAGCACAGCTAAATAAATAAAATAATAAATAATTGTTTTTTATTTATTTATTTATTTATTTGTATTTCTTCTATACCGCACTCTTTTTCATCAGTGCGGTTTACATTAAACAGGAATACTCATTTCAATCAACAGACTGTGGTGAGCTTACATATAACAGGAAATATACAACTGGGATTATAACTTAGGGAAACTATGTACATATTTGTAGCATGTATAGGACCTATATACACGGGATAGAGTTTCTTTTCATCATCTTAAATAGGGCGGTTACACTTTATCTGAAAGTGTTAGAGGGTTGATGATGTGCTTTGGAAATGTAGAATGAAGAGGTGATGCTTTATGGCTTTTCTAAATTGTTTGAGGTCAGTAATAGCTCTAATGTTGGGAGGTAGGTTGTTCCAACATCTGGGTGCGTAGTACGCGAAAGCCCTGTCTGTTGTTGATCGTTTGTATTTTGTGGCCTCATGTGGTGTAGTTAGGGTATTTGCCGCTGCTGACCTCCTAGATCTGGTGTTGGGAGTGTGATGGAGGAGTTTCGAAATTGATGATGGAGCTATAGAATTTATTGCTTTAAAGGTCAAGATAAGGGCTTTATATGTTATTCTGCAGTATATAGGGAGCCAGTGGAGCTCCATTAGGATGGGTGTTATGTGATCGCTCTTTGAAGCACCGTATAATACCCGGGCTGCGGCATTCATGGCTTTTTCTCTCATACATTTTGATGATATTTCAAGAAAAATGATCTTCAGGTAAAATAGATATTAAAGAACAATAATTTGTAATCAGGTCCACTATTCTGTTTCCAATAGTGGCCAATTCAGAGAGCAAGTACCTGGCAGGATCCCACAAGGGTGACAGATTCGTTGGATTTC
This sequence comes from Ichthyophis bannanicus, assembly GCA_033557465.1. Lineage (NCBI taxonomy): Eukaryota > Metazoa > Chordata > Amphibia > Gymnophiona > Ichthyophiidae > Ichthyophis > Ichthyophis bannanicus. Next base: position 1,709,548,296 of record CM066032.1, read on the forward strand.
CCCAGTCCACTTTAATAATAGTTTATGGATTTTTCCTCCAGGAATTTGTCCAAACCTTTTTTAAACCCAGCTACACTAACAACATTTGCTACATCCTCCAGTATTTGAGAGTCAGTTGGACCATTAGATTATAGAGGGGTAAAAGAGTCACTAAGGGAGGACAAGGCCATAGCAGAAAGTCTGAAAGAATTCTTTGCTTCAGTCTTTACTGAAGAAGATGTAGGGAAGATGTACGCCTGAAATGGTATTTAAAGGTGATGTACTGGAAGAATTTAAACAAATATCGATAAATCAGGAAAGTGTATTACAACTAGTTGATAAACTAAAGAATAGCAAATCATCTGGACCAGATGGTATACATCCAAGGGTGCTGAAAGAACCAAAGTATGAGATTTCAGACCTACTATTATCTGTGAACTATCACTGAAATCATCTGTAGTAGCTGAAGATTGGAGATGGACAGGACAGCACAATGGGTCTGGCTCACCTGGGGCTGGTGGGCACATGTTCACGGCCACTGCTGCTGCTGCTGCAGTTGGGACTTGGTGGGCTCTGCTCCCCACCCTCATCACCATCAATGTCATCACCCTCCTCCGGAGCAGGTGGCAGAGAGTCCTCCTCTTGCACAGCTGTTAATGGGAGGCATAGAATAGTTGATTAGTTTATGCTACTAGTCTGTGTTCTTGCTATTTGGCAGGTATTCCTCATAACAAGGGAGGCAGAGGGAGGAGTGGCCTGTTGATTGGAGCATGGTCTTGGCAACCCAGGTCCCAGGGTTCAATTCCCACTTGCACTCCTGTTGGCCTTCGGCATATCACAACAACTTCCATGGACTCAGAAGAGTGCAGTTTAGCATGGCTCATGAACCTTGTTACCTCCCAAGCTAGGGTTCCAATTGGAGGTCATTGAAACAGCTGTATGCAGGACACAATATTTGTGGTTCTATGAGGTATAGCAGTGTATTCATTCCCATATATTTATTTATTTATATTCTCTTATATACCGCGCTATTCTGCATCAGTGCGGTTTACATTGAACAAATTGAAATTACATTGAACAGGGCACTATAACTTGGAGATAACTATTTTACAGGGAACATGTGCACAGTCACATTTCTACACATTTTGGGGCATGCCTTTAACTGTCAAGCCTTATGCATATCCCAGGTGTTAGTGTGTTGTATGATATGTTGGTGCTGTTGCACCCATTTGTCATCAGGGCACTGGATATATGACTGCTTGTGACTCCAGGACAGCTGGCTTGAGGAGCTGACTGGTCAACCTGGGGACATTTATCTGTCAGAGTTGCAGGGCAGAAGAAGCTTGGGCCCACGCCATTGGGATGCCAGGCAAGTGGCACATCCCCTTACATATGTCTGAGTATATGGACAGAAGACAAGGGGGGCTGAATGTGAAGACAAAGTAGACCCATTGCATACTGGGAAAGGGCACAGGGCTTCACATGTAGTGGGGCTAGCAGCCCATGTTGTTGGTGCACCGATACACATCCTTCAGTCCATGTGGGCCCACTGTGCGATACCGAGCTGTAACTGCAGAGAGTCTCTTTGATTGCATAGTACAATGCCATTGTAAATGTCCTGAAAAACGTTTGTAAATATGTATGACTTGTACACACATGTCAAGGTTTATATGAAGGTTTATTGTTGACATAAAACGTGTTGCCTCTTGTCTGTCCTCTGTCTGTGTAACTGATGTACATTCATGGGACAACATACAACCTAACTCCAATGAGTGTGGGATGCAGGGCATGTGTGCCAACAGATTAATAATGCTGGCTAGGGGCAGGTATGGCTCCATACCTGCCTCTAAGTGCTGTGGCCCAAGGTGACCCTCACACTATACATTGCCACTTGCAGCACATATCGAATATAAAGCCAGGCAGCCCTGCACCTGCCGCCCATTTGCAATAGAGGCCTTTGGTGGGGCATGCCCTGTCTATGGAGGACACTCTGAGGAGGCATGTGCCAAATGCTATAGTGAGGGAATGGTTGGAATGCTAGAACAACACAGCACCAACTAGGCATTCATCAGGGTGACACATATGCCATTCCACAACTCACAGGCCTTGCAGGGTTTTGAAGGCCAATAGCTGGGCCGTCACACATCTAGCTATATATATCCAAGAACACACAGACACACACACACAACAGTACTGACAGATCCCATCCACCAACTCATTCATGCTGTCAGCACACAGCACTGGATATCCTCAAGATGGCCCCTAGACCTGGGCTATGATGTGTTTGGTGCCCTAGGTAAGCTCTAGGTTTATAGAAACATAGAAATATGATGACAGAAAAAGACCACATGACCTATCTAGTCTGTCCTTCCATATCAACAACTACAACAGTCCCCTTTTTACCTTTAGAGATCCTCTGTGTTTGTCCCATGCTTTTTTGAATTCAGTTACTGTCCTCATCTCTACCACCTCCACTGGGAGACTATTCCACGGATCCACTATTCTTTCTGTAAAGAAATATTTCCGCATATCACTCCTGAATCTATCTCCCTTCACCTTCATCCCATGTCCCCTCGTAGCAGAACTTGCTTTCAATTGAAAGAGGGTCTCTCTATGAACATTTATGCCATGGAGGTATTTAAACATCTCAATCATATCACCTCTATCCCACCTTTCCTCTAAGGTGTACATATTAAGATCCTTAAGTCCGTCCTCATATGCTTTATAATGAAGACCACTAACCATTTTAGTAGCCATCCTCTGTACCGACTCCATCCTGTTCACATCCTTTTGAAGGTGCGGTCTCTAGAATTGCACACTATACTCCAAAAGAGGTCGTACCAAAGACTTATACAGAGGCATTAACACCTCCTTTTTTCTGCTAGCCATTCCTCTCCGTCACCTTTTCTGCCTCTTTAGCTACTTTAAGATCATCAGACACAACCATGCCTAGGTCCGCGCTCTTTAAAATCAGCTCGGTTTACAAACAACATCGGATTTGTACAGTGCAGGCAGCGCCCGCATTGTACTTACAGAGAACAGGTTTTGCAACTTGGATTAACTGGGGAAACTACGTACAGGCTACACAGTAGCTTGGCTACTCATTTAAATAACTATATACAGGCTACACAAGTTATATACAAGCTAAGCAGTGACTCTCTACGTGTGCATACCAGGGTGACTGGTCGTGCTATTGAGCGGACTGGGACTGTGTACTGTGGGTGTTTTTGAGCGGCTGTCTTGGTGGTTGTGTATGGCTGGATGTTGTGTGTCCCCGTTGTGTGAAAAGTGCTGGAGGAAAAGGTGGTGTTTCAGAGCCTTCCTGAAAAGGGTAAGGTCAGTGATGGCCCGGATGTCGGGCGGGAGGGCATTCCAACATGTGGTATACGAAGGCTCTGTTTCTTGTTGCTTGAGAGCACTTCGTGATCTTGTTAGGGATACTCAGTGTGTTGGCAGCGATAGACCTTCTGACTCTGTTTGCAGGAGTGGGGAGGACGAGGTCCGTGATGGAGGAAGAGGTGAGGCTGTTGATGGCCTTGAAAGTCAGCAGTAGAATTTTGAAGGTGAGTCTGCAGTGGACCGGCAACCAATGGAGGTGTTTCAAGATTGGGGTTATATGGTCCCTCCTGGCAGCTCCATGTAGTATTCTGGCGCCTGCATTCATTGCAAGCTGAAGTGCTTTCAGTGTATTTTTTGAGACAAAAGTACTTCACCCCCTATACTATATTGCTCCCTTGGATTGCAGCAGCCCAAATGCATGACCTTACATTTTTTAACATTAAATCCCAGCTGCCAAATTCTAGACCATTCTTCAAGCTTAGCTAGAACCCTCCTCATGTTATCTACACCTTCCTGGGTGTCTACTCTATTGCAGATTTTGGTATTATCTGCAAAGAGGCAAACCTTACCCGACAGCCCTTCCCCTATATCATTAACAAAGATGTTAAAAATAATCGGACCAAGGACAGATCGCAGGGGCACACCACTGGTGCAGGGGCGGCTCAAGGCAATCTGCTGCCTGAGGCGAGGGATGAGCTGGCACCCCCCCCCACACTCCTCCCACCCCCCACGCGCCTCCCCCCCACACACCCCCTGGGTGGGGATTTTTCTCAAAACTCCAATCAGGGACTGAACCAAATCAAAAAGTCAATTAGATAATGTAGAGCAAATGCAAGATGTTCACACACCAAGGAACTAAAAGAAAGAGCTAGAACCACAGCAGTTTATAACTCCAAATTATAACTGCAACAGGAGTGGAGGAGTGGCCCAGTGGTTGGGGCAAGGTACTTCAGGCCAGAAGATTGGGGGTTCAAATCCCACTAGAGGACAGCAACCTTGGGCTGGAAGGACTGGGGTTTCTAGTCCCACAGGTGCTTCTTGGGCAAGCCACTTAACTAACCCTCCATAGCCCATGTTCCCTGTAAAAATAGTTATCTCCAAGTTATAATGCCCTGTTCAATGTAATTTCAGTTTGTTCAATGTAAACTGCACTGATGCAGAATATACATAAATATAATTCATTTGTATTTTCTTATAAACTGCATTATGGTGCTTGCTTTTTCTTTTTGAACATACATTTTGCATTCACAGAACCCCCTCCTCAACAATGGGTGCAGAGCAGAGGTAGGACATTCACTCACAGAACTCAATATATATATTAAAAAAAAAACTGATTCTGGTCATTTCACTAACAACAAACATTCTCCGGTACCAGGCATCTTGGGAACTATTATAAAACCCTACTAAATTCACTAAGGCCAAATCTACCATACCATAAAAGCATACACTCCAAAGCTCATACAATAAGGGGCCTACCAAGAAAAAAGCAGCACTATAAACACTGTAATGGGCCTCAAAACATCCATACACCTATTTGAAAAGTTGAACAAGTCAAATTACTACAGTACAGATCCCTACATACAAATTCCATGTTAACAGAACATCTGGCTTTGGTCACACACTCAGAACACAGACCCTCACCAAGTACAGAATAAGTGACCACAACCTAAAGCAAAAATAAAAATATGTAGACAAAAATTAAAATGAAACCCCAAGAAGCCAGACTCCGCATGCGGTGCCACACCAGATAAGAGATGCAGTTCCCCATACTGTGTGAAATATAGATAGCACAAAGTCCAATCACTAAATTGAAAATAAAACTATTTTTTCTACCTTTGTTGTCTGATGATTTTTGATCATGCTGGTCCCGATCTGAGGTTTCTGTTTTCCTCAGTCTTCTCTTAGCTCTTTTTCTATGGTCTATAGTCCATCTGTCATTTCTTGTCTCTCCATTTGCTTTCTTCATTTTCTTCCATCAGCCTTTTTTCAGTCCCAGTAACACTACCTAGTATCAGCCCTCTTTACAGCCTCCCCTCCCAGTACCAACCCCCTTGCCTTTCCAGTAACGCAACTGGCGTCTATTCTTTTCCAGTCCCCCTCCTTCCCCATTGTCCAGCCCCTTCTAGTTAAAATACCATCCCAGGTATCAGTGAACTTCCAGTCCCAGTGCCCCCTCCCATGTCAGCTCCCTTCCAGCTCCCCCTCTCCCCTGTCCATCCGCCTTCCAGTGCCACCCCCAGGTGTCAGCTCCCTTCCAGCTCCCCCCCCATGTCTGCTCTGCTCCTTTCCTGCTCCCCCCCATCTGCTCCCCTCCAGGCCCCCCTGTCTGCTCCATTCCAGCTTCCCCCCCATGTCTGCTCCCTTCCAAGCCCCCCTTGTGTCTGCTCCCTTCCATGCCCCCCCCCATGTCTGCTCCCTTCCAGGCCCCTCCCTTGTCTGCTCCCCTCCAGGCCCCCCCTGTCTGCTCCCCTCCAGGCCCCCCTGTCTGCTCCCCTCCAGCTCCCCCTCATGTGTCTGCTCCCTTCCAGGCCCCCCCTTGTGTCTGCTCCCTTCCCTTCTCCCCCCACCATCACCTCACTGATTCATCCTTTAAAATGAAAGCAGCCGCGGGAACATTTCTCCATTCCCGCGGCTCTGCTTTCAAACTGCTGGATCGCTGCCTTCAATCTTCCTGGAGCCGGCAGAGTGGGAGGGGCCCGAGATCATCGCTTCCGCTGCCCTTTCGCTTCCGTTGCTGAAGCAGCCAGCAGCAACGGAAGCAGAAGGGTGGCGGAAGATGACCTTGGCCACCCCCCCACCCCACTGGCTCCAGGAAGGTTGAAGGCAGGCAGGCAGCAACCCAGTATTTTGAAAGCAGAGCCGCGGGAACGGAGAAATGTTCCCGCGGCTGCTTTCATTTGATGGCGGTTGTATCATAGGCAGTTTCTAGGGAGCGGCAAATAGTGCTGCCCCCTAGAAACTGCCGCCTGAGGCCACCGCCTCAGTTCGCCTAATGATAGAACCGCCCCTGCACTAGTAACATCCTTCTCTTCAGAGTGAGCTTCATTTACCTGTACTCTTCGTCGCCTCCCACCCAACCAATTTCTAACCCAAGCAGTAACTTTAGGGTCCATCCCTAGGGTGTTCAGTTTGTTTATAAGTCGCCTGTGAGGAACAGTGTCAAAGGCTTTACTGAAATCTAAATAAACCACATCTAGGGCTCTCCCTCGGTCCAACTCCCTGGTCACCCAGTCAAAGAAATCAATCAGATTTGTCTGACAAGACCTGGCTCTGGTGAATCCATGCTGCCTCGGATCCTGTAATCCGCTGGACTCCAGAAACCTCACTATTTTCTCTTTCAGCAGCATTTCCAATAATTTACTCACCACCGAAGTTAAACTAACCGGCCTGTTGTTTTCAACCACATCCTTACTTCCGCTTTTGTGTAAAGGCACCACATGAGCCTCTCTCCAGTCCTTTGGCACCACTCCCGACTCCAACGAGGCATTGAAAAGGTCAGTCAGTGGAGCTGATAGAACGTTCCCAAGTTCCCTCAGTATTCTAGGGTGTATCCCATCCGGTCCCATCACTTTGTCTACTTTAAGGTGAGCTAGTTTCTCATGAAAACAATCTTCTGAAAATTGTTCAAGATGTCCCTCGCTTCTGTTCCTGTTTGTGGGTGTTTTCTGAGGTCCTGCTGCTGGTTTTTCATCTGTGAACACAGAACAGAATTATTTGTTAAGCAATTCCGCTTTATCCTTATCAGCTTCTAGATATTCCTCCCCTTCACCCTTGAGTCTGACAATACCACTTTTGCCCTTACCCTTCTCACTAACATATCTGAAAAATGTCTTATCCCCCCCCATTTTATTGCATTGGCTATTTACTCCTCCTTTTGAATCTTTGCCTTCCTGACTACTTTGCTAGCTTCTCTAAGTTTTTCCAAATATAGATGCCTGTCTTCCTCTCTCTGTGATCTCTTGTATTTCATGAAGGCCTCCCTCTTTTTCTTCACTTTTTCAGCTACTTCTTTCAAAAGCCATAGCGGTCTCCTTTTCCTTTTACCTTTATTTACCATTTTAACAAAAAGGTTGGTTGCCCTTAATATATCCCCTTTCAGTTTTGCCCTGCTTGTCAAAATGTTTTACCTTGCTTTGAATACGCCGCTTCTGCTGTCCCCCCAGAGGTTGATGCCCTATGCGAGTGCCTATTTTGACCAATCATTGGGGCGGTCCTGGAAATTCCCCTACCATGTGGGCCAAGGTTTCACCATCAGAAGACACAGGATCATTGTAGCCCTACAACAGCACCCAGTTAATGCATGTGGCACCGGGAAGATGAAGCCAGGTCCAGACTGTGTGCAGGAGCTGACACCTACTAGGAAGAAAAAGTTTCAAGGACAACTGGGGCAGTGTGAGTAAGGGAAGCAGAGTGTAGCCTCAGCACAAGGCACAGCACATGTATGGCTGCCCGAGTCAATTGGTACCTGTCAAAGCATTGGGCAACACACATGTTCACAGACCGGTGCTTTAGCCAGGGTCCCCTGGCATATGGCCATCTCCCTGATTCCTCTGCCATACACGGGCAGCAGCATACAGCAAGGCCAGAACAAATCAAGGATCGATGTCCACCATGCCTTGCTATTGCACACTGCTGCTGCTCCTGTGGGAAGCTCGAAATGCGCGCACACACACACACACACACACACACACACACACACACACACACACAATGACAGGGCAATATGTATCACTGTATCAGTAACATACATGCACATATCCAGCAGGGGAATATGAGGCAATGTCCATACAGCATATGTATGTACAGCACCACACATGGTTCATCCATGTATGGCAAGGCCCTCACTAGGTACAGTGCCACACTGTGGGACATGAAGCCATGTATCCATGTGTGACTAATTCAGACAGGGCACAGAGACAAGGCTATGCTTATGTGAGGGGGATGTGACACCCAGCAATCCTGGTTCCCCAGGCAATGCTCTAACCATGTGTCTATAACTTCACTCCACACCAAGCAGGTGAACAATGTGGGTGTTGTGCATTTGCAGTCATTGTTGTGCTGTCACATTCCCATGTCCTGACCCTACCAGAATGTGTGTGCCATGCCCTTTGGCATGAAATCAGCTGTGCAGTAAGACCCTATGCCCGTGACTGCTGTGTGTGTCAACTGCTAGGCCATTCTCCTCCACCTAGGTTTCAGATAAACCGGTTATGTTAGCATATCCTGGTGCCTGCTATGTGATTTGTTTCAGCCTCACTGTGACTTTGCCTTTGTTCGACTGTGACCATGAATAGAGTATAGGTGCAGTGCTTGTTGTCTGGAAATTCATGCCTATGCAAAGACAACATCGCTGCTTGCTTACCTCCTCTAGGACATGACTGCTGTGGGGAGTACCTCTGTACAACAGGGCATGGTGCCACTCTGTGCTTGCCATGCACACAGCTCTTTACACACCTCTTTGTGGGCACAGTTAGGGTAATTACCCATGTATGTGTGGGGCTAGTATCTTGGCTATCTGGTATGTCTTGGTTAGTGGGGAGCAGTCCCTGCCATCTGTTGGTTTGTGGTTCACATCCAGCTCTCAGCCTGGGTCTGACAATGGTATAACCATCTCTGATGCTGTATATACTGTGAGTTATCATGTTGTGATGTTATCTGCCCTGGCACAGAGGGCTCCAGACTGCCCTTGTTGAGTTTAAGTTTTTGGAAGCTAAGTGAAAATATGGCAGTCTTTTTGATATTGTTGTTTTTACAGGGGAGGTCATTGATGTAAAGGGGGCAGATGAGTGATTGGTTTTGGATTAATCAATCTGTACAAACTCGGTCAAGCCCACCAATTCTGAGACCTCCCTTGTATGATTTCACAAAGAAGCTTGTGGTTAAATCAGAAAGTTGTGATTAAGAAATTGTTATCTATTTGTTTCATAAAACATTTTTTGTTTTAATTGAGTGTGCTGTAGTTAGTGTTGATATTTCAAACACTCTGTGAGTTGACCAGTTATTGACTGGCACAGAGGGGAGCATAGCACTATGTGACCGCATAGCCCATTCAAATAGGTGACGCAGCTCGGAGGTGATAAACCTTGCGCTTGTGATATGTCATACCCTGACCCCCCCTCTCCTCTCCCCAATGTATGATAGGCAGGTTCATCCTTGTGGCTAACATGATATGTTTGTATCTTCACAGGAGGTGATGCGGCTGCATAGGATACATAGCAGTCCCCAGCTGACGCCCCTTTACTGCCCCGTCACTCCATCTACCTCTTCTGCCATGCCATCAGGCACAGATGAGGGGATGAACCAACTGATGGGCATAGCCAAGACACCTATCTTCCAGCTGCTGGAAAGTGTGGATGAGGATGTGGAGCACAGGACACCATTCCTGTCCTACCTGATTGCAACCAGTCCAGAAGAATGACCGATGAGGGGATGCTCACACCAACTGCTTCATAGTGCAGAGTGGCTATTGGCCTGTTAGGCCAATAGCTGCTCTGCACTAAGCGTTTCTATTTATTTTAAATGCATTTAAAAATGGTAAAACACATTAATGCCTATGATTGACATCACAGTAGATAAAGTGGTGATAGCCTGTTAGCGGCGTCTGTTTTGCCTTATTGTAATCCCACTCTCTTTGTCTGAGGCTCTTTCCTATGCATACTCACATATTCTTATGGTTGGTATGTGGGCTCCTTGGCCTCTCATTACACATTCCTATTTAGTCTCTGTTCTAAGGGTATTGTATTTGACATATTATTAGTATTTTGTAGGTGACCCCCTTTTGCTACCTAGTTCTTTTCTCAGGGGCTCTCTTTTCAGATTAAGTATTTAGTGAGTGAGAGTCGGTGGGGATTTTTGTTTTGTCTGTTAGGAGGAGAGACAGGCACAGTCATGGGCCAAACTCGCCCTGCTAGAGGAGATCGAAGCCCTGCAGTGGCTCCAGCTCCAGGCCACAGCACAACTGGAGGATTCCATCAGGATCCTTGGGAGCACAGTAGTGGAGTTCCTGCAAGAGCAGCATCAAATCCACACCTGCGCAGTGCATCACACTGCTACAGACCCCTGCACATAACAGCCAGTTGCCACTGCAGTCACCATCTCTGCCATTCCTGCGGCGTGCACTGTGACATCCACACTGCCCCTGGGACCTGCAAGGTTCCTGCCAGCCTTACCACATGGCAGTCCACTGCTTCTTCCACAAAAAAACCCTGAGAACAGCCACATTCTGGGCCCCGTTCAGTATGTTGGGGGGACAGGATTGGTTTTCCCACCCTTCTATGCTAACATTGAGGGGGGGAAAGGGAGTAATGGGAGCTCGGACTCAGATGCCAACCCACCTTTAGCACCATCTGTAGATGTCACAGTGTCCCCGAACCATGTGCCCTCGGTGAGGGGAAAGGGCAAGGGGCGGGGCAAGGGGTATGGGAAGAGCAAGTAGGGGCCTAGGTTGCCTCATCAATTCAGGAGCCGGAGGGGTTCTGCGGGATGGGGTGTCAATATGATGAGGTTGCATGTGTGTGGTGGGTTGTGGGCTTGTCTGAGGTGTGGGGAACTGTGTGTGGTGGGTTGTGGGCTTGTCTGAGGTGTGGGGAACTGGCTATGCTGGGGTTGGGATGTGGAGGGAAGTGCTGGGAGCCATATATGTTTCACGTTGGTCTTGCATGTAACAATAAAATCAGGCATAGCCATCAACTTTTGTGTCATTGTCTTTGTGGCAGCTACTGGGACACTGTTTGCCACATGGTTCTAGATTGGTTTTGCAGGACCCAACCTCATAACAACACTATGGAGACTGCCTCCAGGCTGTTATGTTGGTCATAGCCATGTAGATCCTCCACTTGTGTTCATGGCACATACCCTTACACCTCTTTGTGCCTGGATGACTTTAGGAGCCTCCTCACACTCTAAATGTGGCAGTGCTGATAACTGCACTTAATGCTTGCCTTGTATGGATTGTGTGCATGTGGCCTCAATATGGTAGACATCCATTTCAGCCCAAGTTGATGCATGGTCATGGCAACCAGTTCAAGAGACACCCTGGGGAATTGAACCAAGATTTTCAGAGTGTTGGGTGGTTTCTGTGATCACTGGTCAACACCTCTTCTCCACAAGGAGAATACTTGGAGGTGGAGGTTCCTAGGGTTCATTGCATGTTCTGTCAACTCACCAGTGCTGATGCAGCATTGGCTCTTTGTTAATATACTGTGGAGATCCCATGGTTGGGGATGGACACTCAGGGCAACCAGATGAACTTGGCCAGCCATTTGCCAGCACCCATTGGGACAGCAATCCACAGGGTCTTTTTATCAATGTCAGTTCAGGTTGTGGATTAGTGGTAGTGGGGGACTGGTATGGTGTCATACCAGTGGCTACTACACACAGGGTCTGTGTTTATTTCCTTATCATCCTGATACATGGTGGGTAACAACAGGTCCTGCAGGGACACCAGGGGTCATTGCTCACCCGAGAGCACCCTAGAATGAAGGGAAATATATATTGATCAGACATATGTTTTAAACAATGAACTAGCATAGCAAATTGACAACATAAATGTGCTTTCTCCTTCCAGTCCACTCTGCCCATGGCACCATTATGGGCCCGTCTTTACAGGTTGTGGCATGCTGCACCTTGGAGAGATATACAGTCCCAGTTCAGCTCCCTGAAAGTACTGTTGGATGATATGGTATTAGGCAATAAATGTATTCATGCAAAATTTGTGTGGATCAGGTTTTGCTGCATTGCCACCCCCTTCCTGCACGGTTGGCCAGGGGGAAGTTGGGGTCCCACCTCTTCTTCCTCATCACCATCCTCCTGGGGTAGGTCAGGGCTTGCTGGATGGGCTTCCTGTGTTGTAGGGCACAGTTATGCAGCATACAGCAATCTGCAAAGGTCTGACAAACCTTTGCCGGATCATACAGTAGCTCACCACTAGACCCATCAAGTCATTGCAAGTGTCTCTTCAGTTGTCCAAAGGTGCACTTGATGATGCTCTTGGTGCTCTGGTGTGCCTGATTGTAGTGTTGTTCTTCCAGTGTGCTTGGGTGATTGATGGGGGTCATGAGCCACTCCCTCAGGGGGTATTCTCTGTCACCTGCATAGACACGGGTGACAACACACAAGTGTCATGAGATGTGATCCTGTGCCTTCACAGAGGCATTGTGGGGAACACATAGAGGGGACACAGGATCATGGTGTCTGTGACCAAACTGTGATATGGGAACCAGTGGGAGGGTGGCGCCTTGGCCTTTGATGGGCCACATTACTGAAGGGGGAAAGGTGTGCACATTGGCAGAGCATGAGCCTTGCAACTCCTTCCACCAACACTAGCACTTGCCTGGTGACAAGCATGGTCTGATCATTTGTTGTGGGCCCTGTGATATTTCCCCCCCCACCTTTATGGGAATCAGGTGTTTCCTGTGCTTTCCCTCTTCATTCCCATCACTTGTCTACTGTTTGCGGGCCTGTTCCATCACTAGGTGTATGATTGTGCCTGTTTGCCTCGATTTGCTCTCTGTGCCTTTGTCACATGACCCTTGCGGGATGTCATGACAAGATAGCATTTCTAGTCCCATAGGTGCTCCTTGTGGTCTTGGGTAAGTCACTTAACCCTCCATTGTCCATGTTCCCTGTAAAATAGTTATCTCCAAGTTATAATGCCCTGTTCAATGTAATTTCAGTTTGTTCAATGTAAACTGCCTTATCATGAAAGGCGGTATATAAAAAATGTTGCATAAAATAAATAAATAAATAAATATGTTGGCCAGCAGCACATGCGGGGTCTGATTGGCATCATATCTGTACTGTGCTCATACTCTATGGTGATGGAACCTTCACATACATAACTGGGCACTGACATATCTCACACCCATACCGATCAGGGGTGTGCACCTGTCTTTCACGATACCTGCTCTATGCCTGGCCATCCTCTGGTCTGTACCCATATCCTAGCTGAGCTACACAGATGCATACTTTCTCATAGTCCTCCTTGTGGGTGTGGTTCCCTGTTTTGGCCAATGAGGGCATGAGATAGGTGACCTCTGTGTCAACTTACTGAGTACCCAGCCTCTGATCTCGCCCATCTGAAATCGGCTTTGTATCCCAAACTGGGACAGAATGTATGAATCATGGCAGGATCCTGGGTATCAGGCAATGATGACCATGATTCCCCCCTGAGCATTGCACACAGCTTGCATGTTCATTGAATGGAATGACATGTAGTTGCAGTATGTGGTCTTACTCTGTAGTAGGGGCCTGAGGGCCACATGGGTGCAGTCAATGATGCCCATCCACCCATATGAAACTCCTCCATCAGTTGGTGCCTCTGCAGCTGTGTGTGCGGGAAGCTGATGTATAGTGGGAGGCACCTCATAAATGCTGTCAGGAACTGCGTCAGGCACCTGGAGATCACAGGCTGGCTCAGGCTTCCTGCAGCTGTCAGCACCGACTAGAAACTATCTGTTGCCAGGAAGGCTAGTGCTGTGGTGACCTTTACATTCAGTGGCAGGGCCTGTCCCCTGTGTGTGCTGTTGGCAAGATGGGGCTCCAGCTCTACACATAGATCATGTATGGCTACCCGATCAAACTGGTACCTGGTTATACAGAGGTCATCTGTGAGATCCAGGTACTGGCTTCTCAGCCTGGGCACCTTGTGGCTCTTCACCTCTCATCCTTAGCCCCCTACAGCAGGGCCATCTCATACCACAAGTTGATGTCACCATGATTTGCTGCTGCCCTCTCCCATGGTGCCCATCAACCACCAGTAATGACTGACACTGGACGGGACGTCTCCAGGAGGTATGTCTCCGAGCAGGGATGCACACTTCCCAGAGTGACGTACACATACAAAACATGAGTCTCTCCCTAGTTAACTGTAACAGAACTTGCTTGATCAAGCAAACTGGGACATTGCTTACCTTCCTTATGTTGCAATGGTAGGTTCAGTAACTTTACAATGGCTGCTGATGGAAATTGAATCTTCTACCCTAAGGCCATTGCTCTGACCACTAGGCTAGCCTGCTGCTCCATCATGTTTGTATGGTTCATGTAGTGCTGGTCACTGTATCTTCTGGAGGATACAGTGTCATTTGAAGGGTGACTGCACAGAGATGACAGAATGGTTCTGGGCATGGATCGCTCCCACTGTGGGAAATGGATCCCAATATGAGGTTCACCACACCTTGCAGTTACGATGGCTGTGAGAATATTTGATAGACACTTATACATCAGTGAGTACAATGGAAGAGGTTAACTTACAGACTGACGTACATGTACAAAGCTTTCACTGTGCACATAGCAAAATATGTGAATCTCTCCCTAGTTTAATGTAACATAATATGCTTGGTTGAGTAAACAGGGACATTGTTAACTTTTCTCCTATTGCAATGGAGAGTTTAGGACATTGGCAATGGGTGCTGGTGGGATTTGAACCCTCTGTCATCAGGCTACTGCTCTGCCCATTAGACAGGCCTGCCACTCCATCATTTCACTGTGGTTTATGTGCTGCTGCTCATCCTATCTTCCGGAGGATACAATGTCATTTGAAGGGTTACTGCACAGAGATGACAGAATGGTGCTGGGCATGGATCGCTCCCACTGTGGGAAATGGATCCCAATATGAGGTTCACCACACCTTGTAGTTATGACGGCTGTGGGGATATTTGATAGACACTTATACATCAGTGAGTCCAGTTAAAGAGGTTAACGTACAGCAATATTATCACATTCATTGTTCCCTCCATGTTGGACTGCCAGTGATTCACCAGGCCTACCTGCTGAGACACTGGTTAGCATCCCATGGGCAAAAGGGGTGCTACTGGGATTTGGACACAGGTCTGCTGTGTGCCATGCTGTTGTCTTCATCATTCAACAAGCCTCCAACCTGTGTCTCTGAGACCATCATGGGATATTGTGATTTGGAGACATGCCATGATTCCTATATTGCACCTATGCCAAAACACACATTGAATTGCTAGGTTGATTAATCTGCTGAATTGTGCAACATGGTATTGTGATAATAGGGGATTGTGTGGCCAGGCATTTTATACCATAACTTAGAATGGGATGGGTGACCACTGTACAGGGTCCCAGTTTGATTTGAACTCACATCTGCTGGGTAATGGGTAGCTACTTTAGCCTGTGACACCAGTGTGATGCATGGAACATGGATGTCTGTGCTGTGGTGGCTGAGAGGTGCATGGATGTACCCATTTCTGCCCTCACATTGTCCTTCAGCAGGCCAGATACTGTCATGCGCCATTCTAGCAACTGTGGTGTGCACGTATAGTTGTTCAGGCGGCCACCTATGGTGGTGTGATTGGAGGTGGTGAGCACACAGTGATAGTCAGGCTGCACACAACTATGTCCTCAGCTGGGGATGGGATGCTGGAGACCTGGCTCACTCCCTGCCATTGCTGGAAATACCCTGACTATACTCGGACAACAGATATGCATACCTGGTGGACAGATTAGTCAGGCAAATGTCTTACATATTGGCCACATGCATTGTATACATTTACCAACAATTACGTAATGTTTTCTCATGGCAGTGTCAGATAGGGAATCACCTTTATGCCAGCCACATATGACCTCAGCACCGCTATTGTAGTAGCGCCCGCATTCCAAACATTTGTGTGTCTCCATTCCCGAGTACATACACACCTCTATGGTATTCCATAATCTGTACATCTGACATCGTGCCCATCTCCAGCCTTTCCATACCCCACGCTTCATATGTGCATCTCCTCTTTCTACCCACTGTTTCTACGTATAGCTCCTTGGCTGCTGTGCTCACTAACAGTAAGTTGCTGGTGGCAACATGGCATACATCTGGCAGAGGATTGGGTAGTGATGCATCATGGAACCTCTGGGGGTCTCCTACTTGGTCATCCCTGTGCAGTCCATGATAGTATCCTGGCTGGTAAATATTGGCTTTCTGACTGTACATACTATGCACCTCACTATCAATGGAATGCCATTCTCCCTGCATTGCTGACCTCTACCTTCACTCCGCTACACTCTGGGTGAGCCCTTAACATGTGCAGAACACAGACATGGCATTTCTCTAAGGGATATCTTCCATTGCTGGGCTTCACATGTGTGCCTTGGATATGGCTGGTGTGATGGCACAATCAGGGGTCTATGGGCATTACTGCACTCATGTCTTATGGTATATGGGCCCGCTCCTTGAACGGCATATCAGATCCTCCTGTTCAACCTTTAGACATACTTCACATCACAGGTGACATATTTCTTGGATTTCTTTATTTATCAGATCTTTTTTATACCGCTGTATCATTTCAGTCAAATAGGTTTACATTGTAACTTATACTTGGTAATATACATTAGACAGGGACATTCAGTTCCTCAGCACCTATGAATATCAGTTAGTGCTCCTGGATTGTGGGCAGTGTCCGCCCTACATATGCCATCCCCCATTCTCAGTCAACGCACACCCTGTTGCTCATACACTCACAGTCGGGCATCAACAGTCCCATTGTATTTATGGCTTGATTTGTGGTCACCCATATTGGCTCCTGACAACTTGGCCACCATGTGCACTATTGCATCCTGTTTGGGGGTGGTTCATATTGCCACTAAGCTATTGTACATGTTACACCCCTGATAACTGTTCATAATATATGCTGCAAGCTGTGTATTGCAGACTGCTGTCACACCACTTTGTGGGATTCTATTGCTGACTGCTGTACAGACAATGTAGACATATTTTTGAATACTGGCCTTATTCCACCTTTCTGCAAGAACATCCAGCACATCTACAGGGAACGAAGGAGTCGTACATGAGCCTTCTGAAATATGCTTGTATGTCTCTGCGTCTCACCACACCCCCATTCAGCCCCTCCAGAGACTTTCTGAGATCTCCGTGCTTGCGTATTATATGTGCATGGCCAAGGGTTTCAGAATACTGACGTATCTGTTTTCACCTGCACAATGTCTCTGCCACATGCCCCAGTGGCTTATTCATGTTTTGGAATGATCCCCTTGGTGAAAAACAACCCATACTATGGTTACATGATGCAAGGTTCCACGTTAGGAGCCACCACAAAGGAAAAAGATTTAGGTGTCATTGTGGATAATATATTGAAACATTCTGTCCAGTGTGCAGCGGTGGCCAAGAAAGCAAATAGAATGCTAGGAATCATAAGGAAAGGAATGGAAAATAAAACCAAGGATATTATAATGCCTCTGTATCTTTCCATGGTGCAATCACACCTTGAATAATGTGTGCAATTCTGGACGCCATATCTTACAAAGGATATAGCAGAATTAAAAAAGGAACAGAGAAGAGCCACCAAAATGGTAAAGGGGATGGAAGGATACTCCTATGATGAAAGGCTTAAAAGGTTAGGGCTCTTCAATGTATAAAAGAGATGGATGAGGGGAGATATGATAGAGATCTATAAATTAATGAATGGAGTAGAGCGGGTAAATGTAAATAGGTTGTATACTCCATCAAGAAGTAGGAAAACTAGGAGACATGCAATGAAGCTTGAATGTAACCCATTTAAGAGTAATAAGAAAAAATATTTTTTCACTCAATGCATAATCAAACTCTGGAATTCGTTACCAGAGGATGTAGTAAAATCTGTTAGTGTAGCTGGGTTTAAAAAAGGTTTGGACAAGTTCCTGGAGGAAAGGTCCATAAACCATTATTAAAGAGGACCTGGGAAATCCACTGCTTACCCTGGGACAAGCATTGTAGAATCTATGTACTTTTTTGGGAACCTGCCATATCTTAATAATTAACATACCAATATTATCTTATAATACTGCAAACGCTCTCCACAAATGTGTGTGTGTTCATCATGGCCACTCGGCTCTGCAAAAAAACGCCGCACATGCAAACTCCCGTCAGGGGACCCCTATTGTGCTCTAACATCTCAGTGACGTCACTTTGTGACATCATTGCTCTGAACCTCTTCTGCGCTCCATTGTAAGGGACATCTCTTTACAGGGGAAATGAACTACATATTTTAGCAACTGTCTCCCATCAAATGAACAACCTCAATGTGTCCATCAATGGGCATGCAGCCTGTACTTAATTATTAAGTTTAAATGATAGATAGATTTATTTGGGAGAATGATTTTTAGTAAATAAGGATACGTTTAATAAGGGTTAATTTTTAATGAGGTTGTTTATCTGTTCTTGTCAATAGTGCTTTCTAAACCCCTGAAGAAGCTTTGATAAGTGAAACGCAGAAAGGGCGCCGTGGTGAGGCGTTGGGGAAGAAGAACAGATTGATAAGCTAAGCACTTTTCGTCTGAATTTGTTATAAAAAAGAGATTTTTGATGTGAAGGAAGGTCATTGATGCGAAAATGCACTAGTATTTAGACATATATAAGTCTGTAGTTCAGTACCAAATGAGTCTGAGACCTCCTTCATATACCTGTTGTGGATGAATAAGCTAATGACAAAGCAGAATTAATACATAAGAACTTCAAGATATACATGGAGTGAGTGTTTATAAATTTTGACAGAATTTTTCCACTCTGAGAAAAGACCAAGTAGGATTGTTTCATCACAAGTGTGGTGCTGTGTGGCAGACCAGGATATTCAATGCCCAAGGCTGGATATGATCCTGGCATTGAATATCTGGATTAACTCTTCAATGGGCCCGTCATTCTTGCTTCACAATTGTGCCTTACTAGACAAGCTAGGATTTTCTTACCAACAGTTTGTTTTTGGAATGTCAGCCCACTCTTCTTCAGTATGCACATTCTGCCAGGAGATAAGGCGCATCAGTGAGTCTTGTCCAAGATGTTGTACTGTGCTCCCTACTGACATTGCTGACTGGAGGCGAAAGACAGTGTGGGCACAGGTGGCTAGAGTCCTCTTTCCATAGGCTTTGATCTCCTTAGGTATGCACAAGAAATAATTTGATGCAAACCAACTGATATAGAATTCTTTGGCTTATATTGAGGAAAATTTTGTAACTGACCACTTATTTATATTCTCTTATATACTGCGCTATTCTGCATCAGTGCAGTTTACATTGAACAAACTGAAATTACATTGAACAGGACATTATAACTTGGAGATAACTATTTTACAGGGAACATGGGCTATGGAGGGTTAAGTGGCTTGCCCAAGACCACAAGGAGCACTTATGGGACTAGAAACCCCAGTCCTTCTGGCCCAAGGTTGCTGTCCTCTAGTGGGATTTGAACCCCTGACCTTCTGGCCTGAAGTACCTTGCCCCAACCACTAGGCCACTCCTCCACTTAAGTCAGGAGGCCAAGTAGTCATCTGTATTGCTGTTATTTTATAGACATGTGAAGGCATGTCTATAAAATAGCAATCTGAGATGTCCCAGCTAAAATGTTTGAAAAAAAGCAGGTAGTTCCGAGGTCAGGCACGATGTCACAAATGTGGATGTGTCTGATACCTCAACAAGTAGAGGTGACCTACATGGAGCAGTGGGCGCACCTACTCTTGCCACCTGTTGGGCAGACTAGATGGACCATGCTGTTTTTTTAATCTGCTGTCATGTAATAAGTTACTATATGAACTTCTATAGGGATGTCTATATAGCCATCCCCAGAATGGCATTTACAAACTGGGATGTTTAATAGCCTAATGGTTAGAGTAGTGGGCTAGGGCCAGGGTTCAAATTCCACTGCTGCTCCTTGTGATCATGGGCTAGTCACTTAACTCTACATCCTCTAGATGCTTTATGGCCTTGTTTTGCCTAGCACTCTTTAGATAGTGCTGCCGAAAATTCAGGGATAGAAGGTTTATATGTCTAGGGACTAAGGGGGTCATTCTGAGGCACGAATAGCGGGGATGGACATTGGGACATCCATCCTCGTTATTTGGGCCCTTTCTTTGCCCCGTCCACCTTCCCCGTGCAGTGTACAGGGAAGGTAGATGAGGGTGGGAAAGTGACAGATCGGGGGCGGTGTGAGGGCAGGCAGTGGGCGGTCGTCAGCCCCAGTCATACAGGGCTGATTCTAATGTTGGCCCTGTATGTACGGGATCGGCGGTTTGCACAGGGAACTTAGTCCACCTCCTAGGTGGACTAGTTCCCTAGTCACTGGGGGACGGCAGGCCCAGGGTGCGGAAGGGGTGGGGGGGCCGAGGACATTCCTCATAGCCCGACTCTGGCCAGATCGGGGGTTGGGCTGGAGGGAATGCAGCTTTGGAGCTGGCGGCCAGGGATCACGCCTTTTCAATGGAGCCGCAGTGCCATGGCAACCAGATGCCATGATGCCGTGGCTGCATTGGAAAATCCTGACTGAGCTAGCTGGGCAAGGCCTGTAAGTGCAGGCCATATGGAATCGGGGTCCCGGCTTGCATGTACAGGCCTGTTTGCGATTCTGAACCCGCATGGCTAGACGTGCCCCACAGGATCAGATTCGCAACTAGAGGACAGCAACCTTGGGCCGATGGACTGGGGTTTCTAGTCCCACAGGTGCTCCTTGTGGTTTTGGGCAAGCCACTTAACCCTCCATTGCCCATGTTCCCTGTAAAATAGTTATCTCCAAGTTATAATGCCCTGTTCAATGTAATTTCAGTTTGTTCAATGTAAACCACCTTGATATCATGAAAGGCGGTATATAAGAAATGTTAAATAAAACAAAAACTCCCTCTGTGCTTCTGGTTCTGACTGGGCGCACAAAGGGCCGGGACGTGCAGATCAGAATCGGACCCTAATTTTATAACAAGGCTCCTAAGATAAGACGGTAATCAGGCACCTATTTTAGGCCTATTTTATAAAGATAGATAGGAGTCTATTTGTCTTTATAAAATATTAGTGTTAAGTAGCAGAGATTGCACCTTAAAAGAAGGCATGGACATTTACAACTGCTTTATAGCAGGTGTTAATGAATACAGTATGTGTTAAGCATGCAAGTATGTATTAAGGTACTTTATAATCAACACATTGTACCTGTGAACTCCTCCAACATTGCACCCAGACCGTGCACCCAGCATACCCACTGGCAAAGTCTATGAGTCGATGCCATTATGCATACTTATACACTGGTTGGTTATTTTATGCCTGTAAACTGCCACATACACTCAAAAATGACTTTAGAAAATTACCCCCTTAATGGCTAATGGTAATGTATTAGCCCTTTGGAATAGCAGGCTGTTGGCATCTTAACATTTATTTTGAGCTTTCATTTACTGGTAGGGGTTGGAAACTTCTCTGTGAAATTTATGTCTTTTTTATGTTTTATAAGGATTTTATTTTTGTTCTTTTTTTTACTACTTTTCTGTAAATGCAACACCATTAGCTTTCCGTAGGAGCTGCCCAGAGGAGTGTTCATTTTGGCTGTCTTCCCCGTTATGACTAAACGATGAGTGCACTTTCTTCTGGCTTTGAAAATAAGGAGTCGAAGTCCTGCTCTGGTGTCATAGCCCTTGGGTAAGATAATGTACAACACAAGCCTCTGTGTCATCACATATCATTTGGGTGAAAAGTTAGTTTAAGTCTGTTTATTAAGATAGGAAAATATGAGTAAAAACATGTAGTTCTCTGTGCAGAGTGTAAAACTCAGGCAAGGTGGTAACTATTGTAGTTGAAATTGTAAAATATTTAGAAGAATCTTTTTTATGTTTCACTTGTATGAACACATTAGACTGGTTGAATGAATCTATTGACATTCAAGTGCAGTTGTATTTAAATGCAATGAGTTTTCTAAGTTATTATAGATGGCTTATGATAATTACAATATCTGGCCAATATCACACTATCAGGCAAACAAAAGAAAAATGATGGAATGCGCAAAGTCTCTCCTCCCACAATGCAAAGGAGGAAACACACAACAGACCAACAGAGACAAACAATATAATTGATATAAATACTGAAACAAATCTATATTTATTTTCAGACTTTAAACTTGAATAAAAAAACTATAAAACCCAGCTCAGCCATATTTCAGCTTATTCCTACATCAGGGGTAGATATATAAAAGCATAAGTCGATTAACAGCAGAGGATACAATTATAATAACATAACTCTTCAAAAATATATAGGGGTCGAAATTTGGATAAGTGAAGCTGAAGAGAATGTTCAGTGACACTATGGGGGTATTTTAGAAGCTCTAGTCATGATGTGTATGTCTGAAAACAGGTATTCGGACATGCAATTCACAGAGATGTCCCTGGATCCATTTTAGAAGCTGGGTATATAGACATCCCCAGAATGAAGATATCCATGAAGCATGGGGGTGGAGAGGAGGTGTGGCCTGGGCAGAAGAAAGAAGATGCACTTTGCAGAACGATTTCAGAACGGCATAAGCACATCTGGCCCTGGTTGGTGAGGCGCCCATAGCTATATCTGCTCCTGGCCACGAACAAGGTGCAAAGAAACGGTCTCTCCATGGCTGCAACACTTACAGAGGGAAGAGCATAATGCGCTTTCATCACCACGTTTAATATTTCCTGGCTGAAAAATCTTGCAGTAAATACAAACTCCAAACATATTACAGGCCTGGCGCCGCATGTCTGAGTATCTCAAATGGCCGGTCGGGACATGCAAGTCTCATCACCTAGTCACGCCCTTCTGAAATGCCCTCGCCTGTATGTACATGTACCCAGTTGTGCAATTCAGGGACATCCACATTTGTGAAATGGCCTATGCTCCTGCACCTACCCAGCCTTGCAGTCTGCATGGAGCCCATCTCTATAACCGGTTCCTGGGACGTGCATTTTGCAGGCTGGAGATGGAGTGATTCAGATGGCTCTTATAGGCGCCTCCCTTCACTGCTGCCACTCCCCTGGATTTTTGGACATTCTACTCTGGATGTTCCAGATTTTCCCTGGACACCCCTTCTAAAATCCCATTTTTTATGGATAAAGCCACTGAATAGCCCGACAGACCACTTCAGCACTCTCTGGATACTGGCAGGGCCATCCATGGGTGGAGTAAGGGTGGAGCCAGCAGTTTTCCTTATAGTGGCTCTATTTAGCACCACCGTATGGATAATCATCTGGATAACCTAGGGCAGAAGAAAGCCCTAGCTGGAGAATGGACTGCTTATTGCTGCAATCCGGATAGAGGTGGCGCTTGCCACCCTACTGAATATTCATAACCAACCATTATCTGGATATGAGAGCTGCATATCTAGGATCATTTTAGCCACAGCAGCTGACTGTTTAGTTCTTTCTTTAGAGAGTATCATTATTTTCTTTTTTGTTGTTGAGCTCCCCCTGTAGTGGGCAAGAGGAGGTATTGCTTATGTAATTGTTGCTATAGGTTTCTTGTTCTACCTCATTTCCTAAGCACGTGATGATATGCTTGTGTTTATGTATAAATACATAAATAAAATAAAATAAAATAAATAAATAAATGCTGACTGCTGCAGCTCCAATTAACCCAATAGTCTTTTAGAAAAACATACATACAGAGACTATCATTACGTATTGCAGATATCATATCATATCACATCACATCAGAAAATAAATGCACTTCATCATTTTCTTTAAACAGTGCCAAGACATGAGTGCATACCCCTGTCTGCGCACCAGTGGCCACACGCCATGGGTGGTCAAGAGATTTATAGGGCCCTCGGGTGGAGTCCAGATGACCAAAGCAGTGCCGAAGTAGCAGGCAGGCAGATGACACACCTTCACACAGCAGGTAGCAAGTAAAACAGCTACCCCAGAAGTGTGAACCAGAGTGAGAGGGTTTGCACTGGAAGCAAGATAATTCTGTGGGGCTTTTGCATACAAACTCCCTGCCTGAGAGTTCTTAAAGGGGGCTTTATTTTTTCATTTTTAATAGCTATTTTTTTTCTGTTGTAATGCAAAAGGGGACTTTTTGTGTTGTTGGGCAAAGCTTTTATTCTGCTGCTAGAGTTCTTTGTCTTCTCCTCTAGCCTACAAGTTCAAATAGATAGGCAAGCTCTTTGAAGTTACTGACCTCCTCAGGTATTAGCGAAAGTTAGTGGTAGTTGATGACTCTCTTCTGAGGGGTACTGAGGTGTCCATCTGTTGACCAGACTTGATGTCCAAGGAGGTGTGCTGTCTGCCAGGTGCCAAAATCTGAGATGTTATGGAGAGTTTTCCGAAACCTACTGACAATTATCTGATATTGCTCATCCATGTCGGCACCAATGATACTGCTAGGTATCCCTCTGAGCATATCAAGGGTGACTTCATGGCTCTGGGAGAGAGGGTGAAGCAGATAGTGCATAGGTAAAGGCTGTTGAGGGTAAAGGCTGAGGCAGAGAAGCTTGCATCCTGGAGATAAATGCATGGCTGACTGGATGGTGTCATTGAGAGTGTTTTGGTTTTCTGGATGATGGGATGATTTTCCAAGGATTGTAGAGCAGAGATGGTGTCCACCTATCCAAGAAGAGTCAAAGTCTCTTTCATAGCAGATTGGTGAACCTACTGAAGAAGGCTTTAAACTAGATTCATTGTGGATGGGTGAAGAAAGCCCACAGGTAAGTAAAAGCCCTCAGGTAAGTAAAACATTAAATGTCATTGTAGAAATGGGTAAAAGGAGCAACATCTGGAAAACGGTGTGCATAAATGCCCATAGTATGGGAAATAAGATCTCAGATGTTGAGATTTTAATGGAGGAGGCTGATTTGGATTTAGTGGCAATGGTTCATGGACAGTCATGATTGGGATATAATTATACTGGGCTATACTTTATTCAGGAAGGACAGTATAGGAAGAAGGGGAGGAGTGGCGCTATATGTAAAAAACAATATTCAAGCTACAAAATTACAGGGCTTACAAAGGAGCGAAGAAGCAATGTGGAATAAACTAGAAAGAGGGAATGGGAAATTCATTTGCATTGGTGTGATATACAGATCTCCTTCACAGGCAGACGATTTAATAGAATTGGACAGAGATTTAATAGAAGACATACATATGAGGTGTGACAAAAAAGAAATGAGACTGTGGCAGCCACATCCATGACTCAATGCCAATTGGCTAACCGCTTACGTCACTGTGTTGTGCAACATCTCACCATTATTCTTCTATAATATTTTTCATCTCTGTCACTCTGTTTTTCTTTTTCATTTTTCTTTGTAGCACACTGCTCCATCGTTTTGTCACACAACTGGAGGTGGCAGAAATATGGAGCAAAGAATCAACTTGAAATTTCTGGTTAAGTTGGAGAAGAGCCCAACTGAGTGTCCCCAACTTCTCCAAAAGGCTTATGGAGAAGATGCAATGTCATGGCCGCGCAAACATTTCAAGACTGGCCGCGAGGAGGTGGAGGACGACCCCAGGTCAGGACAGCCTTCCACGACAAAGATGGCTGAGAACATTGACAGAGTGAACCAGCTGGTGTGGAGTGATCGCAGATTTACGGTACGTATGATAGCTAAGGAGCTCAGCCTGAACAGGGAGTCAGTGCGGACCATCTTGGTGCAGGAGCTGGGGATACGGAAGTTGAGCACCAAGATGGTGCCCAAGCTTTTATCGGATGACCAGAAGGAGCACTGAGTCCTCACAAAAGAGCAAACAACAGAAGGGGAAGTACAAGTGGACCCACAGGAATTCGCCGACCACATCAAAGACAAATTCCACTCCACAGAGCGTACAACACCCAGTGGGACCACCTGGACAGACATACACAACAAAACCTGGGGCACATTCTACTCACCCTCAACAGAGCAGATATCCCACATCATCTCTACAATCAACACAAGCACTGCTCCTACAGACCCATGCCCAGTATCATGGGTCAAAGCCACCAAATCAAACTTCATTCACACCATACACAAAATAGTACACAACTCACTCACTCAAGGACTCATGCCAAAGCAACTAAAGCTTGCCACAGTAAGACCAATAACAAAGAAAACAACACTCGACAAAAAGGATCCAGCAGCATACCGACCGATCTCCAGCATACCCTTCCTGGCAAAAATCATCGAAAAAACGGTACAACTACAACTCCAGGAACACATCGACAAACATGAAACACTCGACGACAACCAACACGGCTTTCGTCCCAACCACGGAGTCGAAACGCTACTGATCTACCTCTTCGACAGCATCCTAAGAATAATTGACAACAACAGGAAGGGAATCATAATGATCTTCATCGACATCTCCTCAGCCTTCGACACAGTGGACCACAACACGCTCCTGGAAAGGCTAAAGAACACTGGTATACATGGTATCACTTTGAAATGGTTCCACTCATACCTAACCGAAAGACAGCTACAGGTCAAGGTGGGACACAACACCTCCCGACCCATAAATGTCCGCCAAGGAGTACCTCAAGGATCCGCACTTTCAGCCCTCCTATTTAACATCTACATCCAACCGATATGCGACATCATGAAAGAGAACAACATTCAATACACAATATATGCAGACGACATCATGATATACACCCCGATAGAAATCGACAACCCGGATTTCTCCAAGATAACAGACTGCCTTACCCAAATGACAAGCTGGTGTCAAAACAACAACCTCGCAATAAACTACAACAAGACTGAAGCTCTAATAATCACTCGGGACCAAAGCTTCATACACCCGCCAAACATCAAGATACAAAACACTACTATTCCAATAAAATCAGAAGTGAGATACCTTGGAGTTACTCTGGACAACAAGCTAAACCTCAAGCCACACATAGACAAAACAATACAAAAAGTCTACTACAAGATGCGAATCATCAGGAGACTGAAACCACTCCTTGCCCCAGAACACTTTCGTACCGTCCTCCAAGCACTGATAACCCCAATACTGGACTTCTGCAATCCGATATACTTGGGACTACCGAAACAAGCCCTCAAACCACTCCAGCTAGCACAAAACACTGCAGCACGAATAATATCCGGTACTGCAAGACAGGATCACATCACACCCACCTTAAAAGACTTACACTGGCTCCCAATCGGTGCACGCATCAGATACAAAACTATCATAAACCTATTTAAGATAAATCAGCACACATCAGCCAACAGCCTACACACCCTCATTCAACCAGACAACAGCACTCGTCCTAGAAGAAAACAAACACGCAACCGAGTCAGCACCCCAGGTGAATTCAAACACACACGCAAGGACACAACAGACAGAGCTCTCTCCATGGCTGCTCCAACTATATGGAACAAACTACCAGACGACTTGAGGACAACTACAGACCTCAAAGACTTTAGAAAACAGCTAAAAACCATGCTGTTCATAGAACACTATGGACACATCACATAACCTAAGAGAATGCATAACAGCACATATTGCTGCCTGTACAGATAATGTCTTACAGCACCACTGTATATAGCCCACACTGTACATAGCTCAAACCATTCTAGCACGCAACACACCACACCTTGTACATAGCTCACCCCAATCTAGCACACGATACAACACACACTCAACTAAATTGCACCCTCACTGCATGATTAACACACTCACTTTACCCGATTGTTTGCTGTGATACCACCTTGATTAATAAGATAAGGCGGTTTAAAAATACTGTTAAATAAAATAAAATAAATAAAATGTTTGTCGAGACTTGCTAGAGAAGATTGGAGAAGATCCAGAGTTTGTTGGCTGAGTCATCACAGGAGACGAGACTTGGGTCTTCCAGTATGACCCTGAAAGCAAGAGTCAGAGCCTGCAGTGGAAGACTTGACTATCACCCAGACCCAAGAAGGTGTGCATGTCCAAATCAAGGATCAAGGTCATGCTGATCACATTCTTCGACCAGAAGGAAATGGTCCATCATGAGTATGTGCCTGAGGGTCAGACAGTCCAACCAGCACTTCTATCAGCAGGTTCTCAATTGCCTCCATGACTGGGTTCGGTGCAGCAGGCGGTCTCTGTGGAGAGACAAGTCATGGCTGCTCAACCATGACAATTCGCCCGCACACACCACGCTCATTGTAAGGCAGTTCTTGTCCAACAAACAGATAACAGCTCTCGACCACCCTCCTTATTCCCCAGATCTCACACCATGTGACTTCTGGCTCTTCCCCAGGCTGAAGACTGTGCTCAAAGGAACTCATTTTGCCTCTGTAGAAGAGATCAAGGCCACTGTGACGAGGGAGCTGAAGACCTCAAGGAGGAGAACTTTACCAAGTGCGTGACAGAAGCGAATGCAGAAGTGCATTAACTCGGGGGGGGGGGGGGTTACTTTGAAGGGGACAATGAGTAATTTCTCTGTAGATTTTGTAATAAAACATTTATGGGACAGTCTCATTTCTTTTTTTATCACACCTCGTAGCATTGCCATGAAAGGAGAAGTGTTACTGATAGGTGATTTCAACATACTGAATGTTGATTGACACATCCCTGCTGTGGTGTCATCTCGAAGTAAGGAGATCCTAGATTCACTACAGGGAGAACTATTCCTGCAAGATGTAACAAAACCCACATGTGAAGAGACCATACTAGACCTGGTGCTTACCAACAAGGAAAGTGTTTCTGATGTTATAATGAGAGATCATCTTGCATCCAGTGAGCACCACATGGTGTGGTTCAGTATTAGGGCTAGGGAGGATAAAGTCCATTTAAAAGTGAGGGTCTTAGACTTTAGGAAAACTAACTTTTCCAAGCTGGGACAATACTTCAAAGAATCATTAGCGGGTTGGGAACAGCTGGAGGATTACAAAAGCAATGGGCAAAATTGAAAAGGGATATTTCAAGGGCAATAAATCTTTTTGTTAGAAAGGTAGATAAATTTAAAAGGGAAAGGAGGCCACTATGGTTCTCAAAAGAAGTAGCTGAAAAAGTGAAGAAAAGAAAGTGGCCTTCATAAAATATAAGAGATCACAGAAAGATGAAGAGGAGCATCAATATTTGGAAAAACAGATAAGCTAGTAAAGTAGTTAGGAAACAAAGATACAAAAAGAAGAAGAAATAGCCAATGCAATAAAATGGGGGGACAAGACATTTTTCTGATTTGTTAGCGA
Source organism: Ichthyophis bannanicus (assembly GCA_033557465.1). Taxonomy (NCBI): domain Eukaryota; kingdom Metazoa; phylum Chordata; class Amphibia; order Gymnophiona; family Ichthyophiidae; genus Ichthyophis; species Ichthyophis bannanicus. Next base: position 1,709,577,469 of record CM066032.1, read on the forward strand.
GAAGAGGAAGTGCAAATATTTTTGTTCTGTGTTCCTAGATGATGGACCAGGAGCAGGGCCTCAGAAAACACCCACAAATAAAAACAGAAGTGAAGAGGATCTTGAATGATTTTCAGAACTGTATTTGTGAGGAACTAGCTAAACTAAAAGTAGATAAAGAAATAGGGAAGGATAAGATACATCTGAAAGTATTGGGGAAGTTCTAGTGGCTCCACTGTCTGACCTTTTCAGTACTTGTTTAGAATCAGGAGTGGTCCCAGAGGACTGGAGAAAGGTGCATATGGTCCCTTTACACAAAAATGGGTTGAGAACTACAGGCCAGTTAGTCTGACATCTGTGGTGAGTAAATTAATGGTAACACTGCTAAAACAGAGAATAGTGAGGTTTCTGAAGTCTAGTGGATTGCAGGATCTCAGGCAGTATGGGTTTACTAGAGGCAGGTCTTGTCAGACAAACCTGATTGATTTCTTTGACTGAGTGATCGGAGAGTTAGACCGAGGGAGAGCCCTAGATGTGGTATGCTTAGATTTCAGTTAAGCCTTTGACACTGTTCTGCACAGACGACTTATAAACAAATTGAGCACCCTAGGGATGGACCCTAAAGTGGTTGTCTGGGTTAGAAATTGGTTGAGTGGGAAGAAAAAAAGGGTACAGGTAGATGGAGCTCACTGTGAGGACAAGGATGTTACCAGTGGTGTGCTGCAGGGAAATGTCCTTGGTCTGATTCTTTTTAACATTTTTGTTAGTGATATTGTGAAAAGGCTGTCGGGAAAGATTTGCCTCTTTGCAGATAATACCAAAATCTGCAATGGAGTGGACAACCAGGAAGGAGTAGATAACATGAGGAGGGATCTAGTTAAGCTTGAAGAATGGTCAAGAATTTGGAAGCTGAGATTTAATGCTAAAAAATGCAGGGTCATGCATTTGGACTGCAAAAATCCAAGGGAGCAGTACAGTGTAGGGGGCGAAGTACTTCTGTCCATGAAAGAGGGACGGGACCTGGGCATGATTGTTTCTGATGATCTTAATGTGGCTAAACAGATAGAAAAGGTGACAATGAAATCCAGAAGGATGCTTGGGTGCATAGGGAGAGGAATGGTCAGCATGAAAAAGGAGGTGATAGTGCCTCTGTATAAGTCTTTGGTGAGAGCTCATTTGGAATATTGTGTACAATTCTGGAGACCACACCTACAAAAGGATATAAACAAGACAGAGTCTGTGCAGAGGGTGGCTACAAAAATGGTCAGTGGTCTTCATTATAAGCCATATGGAGACAGACTTAAAGATCTCAACAATATGTATACTTTAGAGGAAAGGTGGGAGAGAGGAGATATGATAGAAATGTTTAAATACCTCCATGGCATAAATGCAAAGGAGGAGAGCCTCGTTCATTTGAAAGAAAGCTCTGCAATGAGGGGACATAGGATAAAGATGAAAGGAATACGCAGAAATATTTTTTATGGAAAGAATAGTAGATGCGTGGAATAGTGACCCAGTGGAGGTAGTAGAGATGAGCACAGTATCTGAGATCAAGAAAGCATGGGACAAACACAGGTTTCTAAAGAAAAAATGGTGTTATATTTGTTGATATGGAAGGGCAGACTAAATAGGCCATATGGTCTTTTTCTGCTGTCATGTTTCTATATTTCTATAAGAAGAGATAGCATGCAACAGGCCTTCCAACTTATGATGGTCTTTTCCCAAGAACCCCAGGAAGCCTAGGAGTCAGACCTACATGGGGAGTGCTGGATCTTTAAAGTTGTGCTCCCAGTCAGTTGTATGCTAAAAAGGGACACTGTTAAGGTTCACTGACTAGCAGGGGTCGCATACTTGTTGTGGAAGCAAAAATTCATTAAAAAAGCTATTTCAGGTACATTCATAACAAAACTCCTATGAGAGAGTTGGACAGTTATATGATAGGGCCTAAAAGGGACACTATGGGAGGACATAAGAACATAAGAACATAAGATATGCCATACTGGATCAGACCAAGGTCCATCAAGCCCAGTATCCTGTTTCCAGCAGTGGCCAATATAGGTCATACGTACCTAGCAGTATCCTCAAAAGACAAAGGTTCCACAATGCTTGTATTGGGTCAAGCATTGATATCCTGGGTCCCTTTTTAATAATGGTTTATGGACTTTTCCTCCAGGAACTTGTCCAAACCTTTTTTAAACCCAGCTACACTATCAGCTCTTACTACATCCTCCGGTAACAAATTCCAGAGTTTGATTACACGTTGAGTGAAAAAATATTTTCTCTTATTTCTCTTAAATAGTTTACCCTGTAGCTTTATTGCATGTCCCCTAGTCTTTCTACATTCTGATAGCATAAACAATTGATCTACATTTACCCGTTCCACTCCATTCATTAATTTATAGACCTCTATCATATCTCCCCTCAGCCGTCTCTTTTCCAGGTTGAAGAGCCCTAACCTTTGTAGCCTCTCTTCATAGGAGTAGCCTTCCATCCCCTTTACAATTTTGGTGGCTCTTTTCTGTACCTTTTCTAATAACGCTATATCCTTTTTAAGATACGGCGACCAGAATTGCACACAATATTCAAGGTGCGGTCGTACCATGGAACGATACAGAGGCATTATAATATCCTTTGTTTTATTTTCCATTCCTTTCCTTATGATACCTAGCATTCTATTTGCTTTCTTGGCCGCCGCTGCACACTGGGCAGAGGGTTTTAACATGTTATCCACGATGACTCCTAAATCTTTTTCCTGGGTGGTGGTTCCCAATGTGGAACCTTGCATCGTGTAACCATAGTGTGGGTTGTTCTTTCCTAGGGGCATAACTTGGCACTTGTCCACATTAAATTTCGTCTGCCATTTGGATGCCCAGTCTTCCAATTTATCCAGATCCTCCTGCAGTTTTCCACAGTCCTCTTGGGTTTTAACAACTTTAAACAGTTTTGTGTCGTCTGCAAATTTGATAACCTCATTTGCTATTCCCTTTTCCAGGTCATTTATGAATATGTCAAAAAGTAGCGTACCCAGTACAGATCCCTGGGGTACTCCACTAGTCACCTTTTTGCATTGGGAAAATTGGCCATTTAGCCCTACCCTCTGCTTTCTATCTTTTAACCAGTTCCCGTGCCACAATAGTATACTGCCTCCTATCCCATGACTTTTTAGTTTTGCCAAAAGTCTCTGGTGAGGGACCTTGTCAAAGGCTTTCTGAAAGTCCAGATACACTATATCAACTGACTCACCTTTGTCTACCTGTTTATTCACACCTTCAAAAAACATATCAGATTAGTGAGACAAGATCTTCCTTGTCTAAAGCCATGTTGGCTGTCTCCCATTAGGCCATGACTATTCACATGCTGTGTAATTTTGTTCTTTATGATGGTTTCTACCATTTTCCCCGGTACTGATGTGAGGCTCACCGGTCTGTAATTTCCTGGATCACCCCTGGAACCCTTTTTAAAAATTGGTGTTACATTAGCGATCTTCCAATCTTCAGGTATTACAGATGATTTTAATGAAAGTTCACAGATTACTAATAGCAGGTCTGCAATCTCATATTTCAGTTCTTTCAACACTCTTGGATGTATACCATCCAGTCCAGGTGATTTGCTACTATTCAGTTTATCAAATAGTTGTAATACATCTTCCCGGTGTAGTGATATTTCTCTCAATTCCTCTGCAGTATCACCTTTAAATACCACTTCGGTCTTGGGTAACATCCCTACATCTTCCTCAGTAAAAACTGAAGCAAAGAATTCATTCAGTCTCTCTGCTATAGCCTTGTCTCCTTTTACTGCTCCTTTTACCCCTCTGTCATCTAATGGTCCAATTGACTCTCTCACAGGCCTTTTGCTACGATTGTACTTGAAAAAGTCTTTGTTTCGTGTTTTTGCTTCTGTAGCAAGTTCCTTCGCAAATTCTCGCTTTGCCTACCTTATCAATGCTTTGCATTTATCTTGCCAGTGCTTGTGCTGTTTCCAGTTTTCTTCGTTTGGCTCTTTTTTCCATTTCCTGAAAGATGCTTTTTTGGCAGCAACAGCCTCTCTGACCTCACCTTTAAACCACGCGGGCAGCTTTTTGGACTTTCTTCCACTCTTCTTAATCCGTGGAATACAGCTGGTCAGGGCTTCCAGGATAGTATTTTTAAACAACGCCCAAGCTTGATGCAAGTCTTTAACCTTTGCAACTGCTCCTTTTAGTTTTTTCTTAACTATATACCTCATTTTATCATAGTCTCTCTTTCAAAAGTTAAAAGGTAGTATTGTGGATTTCTTTACTATCCCTCCTCCACTAATTAAATCAAACACGATCATGCTATGATCACTATTGCCAAGTGGTCCCAAGACCCTTATTTCTTGCACCAGATCTGGTGTTCCACTAAGGACTAGATCCAGTATGGCTTCCCCTCTAGTCGGTTCATGAACCAGCTGCTCCAAGAAGCAGTCATTTATTTCATCTAGAAACTTTATCTCCCTAGCATGTCCTGCCATGACACTGAGCCAGTCGATACCGGGGTAATTGAAATCGCCCATTATCACTACTCTGCTGTAACGTTTGTTAGCTTCCTTGATCTCTTTAAGCGTTTCATCATCCATCTGTTCATTCTGGCCAGGCGGTCGATAGTACACTCCCACTGCCATCACCTTCCCCTTCATACATGGAATTTCAATCCATAGAGATTCTACAGCAAATTTTGTTTCCTGCAAAACTTTAATCCTTTCTGACTCAATGCCCTCTCTAACATAGAGCGCAACCCCTCCTCCAATTTGATCAGTTGTATCATTACGATATAGTTTGTATCCAGGTATCACAGTGTCCCACTGGTTGTCCTCCTTCCACCATGTCTCTGAGATTGCAATCATATCTAACCTCTCATTTAGTGCTATATATTCTAACTCTCCCATCTTATTGTTTAGACTTCTAGCATTTGCATACAAGCATTTCAGAGACTGTATTTTATTATTATTAATCTGGCTATTGGTAGGCATGGGTAATTTGGAATCTTTACGCTCTGTCAGCACCATACTCAAGGGCATTTGGCCTACTTTACTCTTTTTTGGAACCTCACTGCTTTCGGTAGTATCCTTCAAGGATACCGTCTTCCAAACCATGCGCTCTTGGGCGACTGTCGGCTTTCCCCTATTTTCTAGTTTAAAAGCTTCTCTATCTCCTTTTTAAAGGTTAATGCCAGCAGCCTGGTTCCATCCCAGTTAAGGTGAAGCCCATCCCTTCGGAAGAGCCCCTCCTTTCCCCAGAATGTCCCCCAGTTCCTAACAAATCCAAAACCCTCATCCTTGCACCATTGTCTCATCCATGCATTGAGACTCTGGAGCTCTGCCTGCCTTTTGGGTCCTACACGTGGAACAGGAAGCATTTCGGAGAACGCTACCCTGGATGTTCTGGATTTCAACTTCCTACCTAAAAGCTTAAATTTAGCCTCCAGAACTTCCCTACCACATTTTCCTATGTCATTGGTACTGACATCTACCAAGACAGAAGACTCCTCCCCAGCACTATCTAAGATCCTATCTAGGCGGTGCATGAGGTCTGCTACCTTCGCACCAGGCAGGCATGTTACCAGGCGATCCTCACGTCCACCAACCACCCAGCTGTCTACATGCCTAATGATCGAATCACCAACTATAGCAGCTGTCCTAACCCTCCCCTCATGGGCACATGGCCCTGGAGAAACGTCTTTGGTGCGAGAGGGTTTTACATCACCTGGAGGACAAGTCCTGGTTACAGGATCACGTCCTACCACACCAGGGTGATGCTCTCCTGTCACATGACCTCTCTCCTCCATGGCAACAGGGATGCTGCCAGACTGGAGGTGGGACTTCAGGACTATATCCCTGTAGGTCTCGTCCTTGTACTTCCCTGTCTTTCTTATGTCTTCCAGGTCTGCTACTCTAGCCTCTAGAGAATGGACAAGGCCATAGTGGAGAGACTGAATTCTTTGCTTTGGTCTTTACTAAAGAAGATGTCGGGAAGTTACCCTTGCCAGAAATGATACTTCAAGGTGTTGTATCAGAAGAACTGACACAAATCTTGATAAACCTGAAAGATGTAATGCAGCAATTAGATAAACTAAAGAGTAGCAAATCACCTGGACTGGATAGTATGCATCCCAGGGTGAAGAAAGAACTAAAAAATGAAATTTCAGACCTACTATTAAATAATCTGTAAACTATCACTAAAATCATCCTTAGTACAAGAAGATTTGGGAGTGGCCAATGTATGCTTATTTTTAAAAAGGGTTCCAGAGATTATCTGAGGAACTACAGACCAGTGAACCTGGCTTCAGTACTAGGCAAAATGGTAGAAACCAACATGTTGTTGTTAAGTGCCATCGAGTAGGTGTCGACTTACGGCGACCCTCTGGATAGCTGTCCTAAACTGTATTCGGTCTTCAGTCAGGCGGCTCTTTGTTGATAGAGTGGCAAGAAACAAAAAGAACATAAAGGACCTGGTGGTGAAGTTACCCGCACGTTTCCTGTTTGGAGGAGCTCCATGCTAGCAGACCATCTGGAGGAGAAAGGAGGTAATCCTGCTTGAGCCGCTGCAGGATCCATCCAATAGTGTGCCACTTTTACCATCTTCTGGGGACTTTAAAGCATGGCTTGTTCATCTCTGCAACTTGTGGTGAAGTTACCCACACATTTCCTGTTTGGAGGAGCTCCATGCTAGTGGTTCAGCTGCATGTGGAAGGAAGGAACCCTGCTGGATCCATCCAATAGTGTGCCGCTGTTACCAGCTTCTGAGGCCAATAAGAAGGCAGTTAGGTATCATAAGGAAAGGAATGGAAAATAAAACAAAAGATATTATAATGCCTCTATATCGTTCCATGGTGAGACCGCACCTTGAATATTGAGTGCAATTCTGGTCGCCGTATCTTAAAAAGGATATAGCGTTATTAGAAAAGGTTCAGAGAAGAGCCACCAAAATGGTAAAGGGGATGGAAGGATACTCCTATGAAGAAAGGCTAAAAAGGTTAGGGCTCTTTAACCTGGAAAAGAGACGGCTGAGGGGAGATATGATAGAAGTCTATAAATTAAGGAACGGAGTGGAATGGGTAAACGTAGATCGATTGTTTACGTTATCAGAATATAAAAAGACTAGGGACATGCAATGAAGCTAAAGGGTAAACTATTTAAGACTAATAAAAGAAAATATTTTTTCACTCAACGTGTAATCAAACTCTGGAATTTGTTACCGGAGGATGTAGTAAAGGCTGTTAGTATAGCTGGATTTAAAAAAGGTTTGGACAAGTTCCTGGAGGAAAGATCCATAAACCATTATTAAGTACAAGCATTGTGGAACCTGTGTCTTTTGGGGAAACTGCTAGGTACGTATGACCTAGATTGGCCACTGTTGGAAACAGGATACTGGGCTTTATGGACCTTGATCTGACCCAGTATGGCATATCTTATGTTCTTTTAAGCTGCACATGGGGAAAAAGGCATACAAATACCCACATATATGTGTAGGGCAGTATCTGAAAATCACTGTTGTAACTGTGCACAAACATACAAGTTAGCAGCACCTTTTTCCTCTCCCCCAAATCACCCTCTAATCTCAATGACCCCCAACCCCCCCCCCCTAGCCTTGATCCCTACCCTGATGACCTGCAACCAATCTGATTCCCTTTCCTAACTCCTCAACAGTCAATCCCTCTAATACATTTAATCCCCTCAGCTATCCCAAAGCATGCAATTCCCCACATCAAAAGCAACCCCTCCCCATATGAAACTCTCCATCTAACCCACTCAGCAGCAACAGAATCCCTGAGGCCCCCACCCATAGTTTCCTACCCCCAGCCTTATGGGTAGTATCTGGTGTCCAGTGGGAACAGGAGCGATCCCCAGTTGCTTATGCTCTTATTGTGTCAAGTTCCAAAATGGTGCCGATGACCCTAGCAATAACCTACTAGGATCACTCCTGCTCCCACTAGACACCAGGGCTCTCAGTATGGCTGGGGATAGGGATCAGGATGGGGGTAAGGAGAAATGTGGAGGGAGGGCTTTGGAGAATCATTTTTGCTGGGGGGCAGGTGGGAGGGTATTCATGCTGGAGAGGTTTGCTTGTAGGGGGATCAGATGCTTTGGAAGGATGGGGGGATCATATGTATTGGAGGGGACTGCTTGTTGGGGAGGGGATTGGAGGCCATCAGAGAACATACCATCATCAAAGGGTGATCAGAGGGGCAGATCTGCACATTGACAACTGCCCATTCCAGCAGATACTTATATGTGCCTCAGACAGGGCCAGCACAAGTAGATGAGGCACCCTAGGTGAACCTCATCACTTGTGCCTCCCCCACCCCCCCGCTCATGGCGCTCATTGCTGTCATTGCCATCCCTCTCCAAAACCTGCAGCTGCAGCAATGGCAGCAAACAGCCCTGCAGTGCTTACCTTAAGCTTTGGCGCTATGGGGCTGTTTACTTTCAGCAAGTGAAGAAGCATATCAGCCAAGTCCGGCGATAAATCTGATGATGACAGTCATGATTCAGATGGCGACAGCAGTTGGTCGCCAAGTGAATGTGAGACTGATGTTGAGCCGGTAACATCGCCTGCAGAAAAGAGTCAAGTTACATGTCGAGGCAAAGGGCGAGGCTGTGCTGGATGGGGAAAAAGGCAGGAGTCCTCGGTGTCAGTATCATCTGTGAGGAATCTTAGTTGTGGTCGTAGAGGAGCTAAGAGGTCATCAACTATAAGCACAAATGTTGCCATTGAAGCCTATGTATCTAAGGATGCCACATCATGGAACAGAAAACCTATAAAGCAAGCTGCTGGAAGATACTCCAGAGCTAATGTCATGCCCATACAACAAGGTCCTACAAGGTATGCTGTACGAAATGTTGATGGCCCTCTCGCAGCATTCCACTTGTTCATAAGGAAGAACTTATTGAATGAAATCATGATGTGAACGAGCAAACAAGGAAGACACATTTATGACGACACCTGGAAAGATTTGACGGACAGAGAATTTCAACGTTTTCTTGGACTTCTGATCCTCTCAGGCGTGTACAAGTCATGAAATGAATCCATAGTTCAGTTGTAGAACCTTGAAGATGGTTGTTCTGTTTTCGGCAAAAATATGGCCCGTAACCATTTTCAGCAAATTTCTTGTGCTCTCATATTTGATGATGCAACCAACAGACGTGAACAACGAGGCATGGGTAAGCTTGCTCCCATCAGACACGTTTTTGATACCTGGGAAGCAACTCTAAGTGACGCCTTTGTTCCTGGTGAAAATGTTACCGTGGATGAGCAACTGCTTACATTTCGTGGCCGTATTCCGCTCAGACAATATATTCCCAGCAAACCTGGGAAATATGGTATAAAGCTATGGATGCTGTGTGACAGTGCAACATCATATGTTCTGTGTCTTCAAGTATATACAGGAAGGGAACTCGGACAAAACAGGGAACAGAATCAGGGTGAAAGGATTGTGCTGCAATTCACTGAAGGATTGACGCGATCTGGCAGAAATGTTACTGTTGACAATTTCTTCTGCAGTTTATCCCTGTCACGGAAATTGCTAGAAAAACAAATGACACTTTTGGGGACAATTCAAAAGAACAGAAAAGAATTACCTCCAGAATTTGTAACAGCAAAGGGCCGAGAGGTATTCACTTCACTGTTTGCCTTTCGCGATGACGCCACTCTGCTTTCCTATTGTCCGAAGAAAGGAAAAATGGTTGTTCTTCAGAACAGTTTGCATGATCAAGAAGAAGTAGATAACACAAGTCCAGACAAAAAAAACATGCATGATCTTGGACTATAATTCTAGTAAAGGTGGAGTAGATACGGCAGATCAAATTTTTTGTCTGTTTAGTTTAAATTTTTCATGGTTAACAATTAAAATTCGTCGTGGGGTCATTTATGACCCCAATGGTATTCAGTGTGTGCAAAAAATCTCGGTAATTCCAGGGTTAAGGAACAGCCAATGTTGCAGATGTTGTGGCTACATAGGGTGTTAGTGAATAGAACTCACTCTAAAGAAAGGAGGGTGAGTAGTGGAATGCCTCAGGGATTGGTCCTGGGACCACTACTGTTCAATGTCTTTGTAGGTGATATTACCGAAGGGTTAAAAGGAAAAGTTTGTCTTTTTGTAGATGATATGAAGATTTGCAACATAATAGATACTTTGGAGGAAGTAGACAACATGAGAAAAGATCTACAAAGAAATCATCAAACACTTGGCAATTGAGATTTAATGCAAAAGAAGTGTGAAGTGAAGTACTTGGGATACAGAAATCCAAAGGAACTGTATTTGAGAGAGGATGAGAGACTGGTGGGTACGGATCAAGAGAGGGATCTTAGAATGATAGTGTCTGAGGACCTCAAGGTGGCGAAACAGCATGACAAGGCAGTGGCCAAAGCAAGGAGGATGTTAGGCTGCATACAGAGAAGAATAACCATCAGGTAGAAGGAGATATTAGTGCTTCTGTACAGGTCATTGGTGAGGCCTTACTTGGAGTATTGTGTTCAGTATTGGAGATCCTACTTTACAAAGGATATAAAAAGACTTGAAATGATTCAGAGGAAGGTGACCAAGATGATTTGGGGCCTGAGCCAGAAGGAATATGAGAAAAGACCTGAAGACCTAAATATAGAGGAGAGGAGAGGAGAGACAGAGGGCATATGATACAGATGTTTAAATTCTTAAAGGGTATTAATGAACAAACAAATGTTTTTCAAAGATGGGGAAACTGTAGAACTACAGGACATGAAATGAAGCTGCAAGGAGGTAAACTTAAAAACAACATCAGGAAATACTTCTTCACGGAAAGGGTGCTGGATGCTTGGAATGCCCTCTTGAAGGAGGTGGTGGAAACAAAAGCAGTGATGGAATTCAAAAAGGCATGGAACAGACACACAGGATCACCAGCTAGCAAGAGGATGGAATCAAAGCAAATGTAAATAACTTCATAAATAGAGAGGGGTAACCTTCCTGCAGTGGCAGGTACAACCTTAAGCAAAGGAATAGAGGGGGAGTAACTTACATAGAGAGGCAGATGCAACTCTACAACTCTAGCCATCTCACTGGGCAGATCAGATAGTCCATGCTGGTCTTTATCTGTCATCATTAACTATGTTACTATGTTACTATGTTGCTATTCTTAGTGGGTTAACAGACCTGCTAACTGGCTAAACCATGGTGATCCTGACATTACATGCCACTATTAGGATGCCATGTAAAAAGCGCCCAGTTAATACATCGTGTGAAGTGCTGCTTGAAGTAGAGGCATTGCTGTTTTGTTTTTTCCATAGTTTGAAAACTCACTGGCCCCAGAAGCAGGCCGAAGCTGAAACATCAATGTTGGGCCAATGTGAGAGGAGTATGTGATGTCATTGATTGTGGCAGCTGTGTCATTGGGTATGAAGAATTCAAAAATTTAAATAACTTTGAGGCAGTTGTTGAAAATGTGTGATAAGGAGGATTGAAGTATATATATAATCCACCCGTATTCTGTTTTGATGCCTCTTTTAAACAGCATTTTTTAAAAAGTGTGTTTCTGTTTTGATTTATAAAGATACGTCGGTGTCTGTGTCTTTATAAGGTGGACTTGGAATAGGCACATTTATGGCCTTCTCACATAGGTTCCTTCTTATAAAATTACTCTTAAAATGGGGGAAAATCTTCTTTTCACATATTTGACCCATAATGTCTTGATCAACCCATGCTTCTTTCATATTTATATATATATATATATATATATTTATTTATTTATTTAAGCAGTTTTTTTTATACCGCCCCTTCCAGAAATCAGGGGCGGTTTACAAAGAACAAAACTAGGTACAGAGAACAATTATTACAAATCATAAAATCATTCAACTGTGTACAATTATTACTGACCATAGAACCATTCAACTATGTACAAGGTGCCTTCTAGAATCAGTAAGCTAGGTGGCGAACATTAACTATATACATGTGTATATGGGTTGAGGGGAGGTGAGAGTTGACAATATATTTCAGGCATTATTATAGTGTTCAGCAAAGAGAAGCGTCTTTAGCTCTTTCCGAAATGTCTGGAGGTCTTTGATTGACCTGATGGTGTCTGGAAGGGAGTTCCATAGAGGAGGTGCAGTGTAAGCAAAGACTCTGTTGGTAGTTGTTTATTTTGAACAGCGGAATTTGGGGGGGGGAGGGGTATTGCAAGCATATTTTGGCTGTTCCTCCTTCTGCTCCTAGACTCTGTGTGTGAATCCTCGATGTGAAGTAGGAGGATGAGATGTTGTTGAATAATTTAAAAGTGATGATTATTGTTTTATATTTTATCCTGCTGAGTATTGGGAGCCAGTGGAGAGTCTTAAGAACAGGTGTGATATGTTCAGATAGGCGTACTTTGGATATGATTCTGGCAGTCACATTTTGAGTTAGCTGTAAAGTGTTGATGATGTTCTTGGGCAGATCCTGGGCAGATCCTTGGGCAGATCCTATACTAAACTATTACAGTAGTCCCAGTGTGGCGTTATGAATGCTTGTACTACGGTATGGAAATCTCTAGGTTCTAGGAATCATCTGAGGTTCTGGATGGATCTTAGTTTAAAGAACATAGTCCTGGCCATTTGTTTTACCTGGGATTTCATACTAAGGGGTATGTTTACTAAACTGCGTTAGTGTGATTCGCGTCACGCCACCACACAAACTGTCTGCTGTGGCTACCAGGATACGGTTAACCCACCCGTACCCATGATGCACTGCACATGCAAATCAGCAGTCCACAGATGGGCACAGGATGCACCCCCACAGCACCTCGGCCTGGTAGGGGGAACTGACCGTGTGTGGTACTGGCACAGAGTAGCCACAAACTGTCACATTGTGCGGGTACTGTGCTCCCCCTGAGGGTGAGGTGGGGCACCCACCACCAGGTCCACAGCACCTTTCATGGCTGAGATATGCCATGATGCAAGTCCCCATCAGTGTGTGATAGGTAGTTCCGGAAGACACACCTAGGATACATCTGTGTCCCTCTGTATTTCTCAGTCATGTCTAGCCCTTATGGGCTATGATGCACCCAGAATAGTGCATATTTTGTGTTGGTGCCATGGTGACGTGATGTGGGTGAAGGGGGGGGGGGTGTTTGGATCCATAGGCAGATTATGTACCACCACACAACCGACCCTCTGGGGCTCAGGGTGGGAAAAAGGATCACCCACCAATAGATCCACATTCCACCTCCCTGCAATGGTAGCAGGAGAGGGGACCATCCACCCCAGTCCTGCTGGGGAACAGGCACCTTACAGGGCAGGCAATGCAAATCTGTACCCATCCATAAAGCAATAGCAGACAGACAGTAGGCCTGGAAATGGCCAGCTGCCCCCCACCACTATCTGACATTTTCCAGTAGCAAGCCTCCAGCCGCTGCACCCTGCAAGGTGTTCCAGCCAAGCACATACTAGCTGCAGGCAATCTGCGAGCTAGTCCATAGTGCATGTTCCTGGAGGAGATGCGTGTACCCAGAACTAGGATGGCAGCATACACACCAAGCAGATAAGTCAGTGAGTGGGCCCCAAAAGACAGCCCATAAATATCACATACAAAAAATACTATATAGCACCATGGGGGAACCTAGCCATACCGTGGTCACTGCTCAGTCAGGGTGAGTGCGACCTCCCAGCAGGACATGCTGTGGCCACCTTGTCCGTGCAGGCGGTGGCCGGCCGCTACAATGTCCAAGCCATTGCCCTATGCTATGTACAGATGGATCCAGGACAGGCCATCCTATCCTGGCTATTCCCACAGTACCTTGCTCCTCATTATGCACATTGGCAGGCCAATACTGGCAACAGTGCAAGCAGTGTGGGCTGTGGAGGGTGTTTGCAGCCACCACACACTGGATAGACAGACACACACTCCCCACACCTATGCCAGCATTGTGCAACTATAGAGGTGTTTGGTAGCCCTGCCCACACCAGTCTTGGGCAGAGTGCAGGCATGGCTATGGTAAGCAATACTGTTGGGGGTCACTCCCCAGGGTGGTAAACACTGTCAGACACCAGACCTGAAGCACACTCCACAGACATCAGAAAGGTTGCTATGATGCAGCTCAATCAGCAAATTGTGCTTAACTTAGGAATTGCTATCTGCCAGTAATCATAGCAACCTTTTGATAGATGTGTACCGTATTCCCAGGTTTAGGGTGGCATTGCTAAGGTATGCAAGTGCTAGTATTGGGAGATGCACGCAGGGCCCAAAGTCCTGCCTCTCCAGGAGGCTTTGGATAATGGGGCCTGTGGGTGTGGGTGTGTCTGCCCCTGTTGGCTGCTGCTTTAAGGCAGAGGTTCCCAACTCCAGTCCTGGTGTGCCAAGCACTGTTTGGGTTTTCATGCTGTCCCTCATGAATATGCATGAGATACATCTGCATACCATGGGGGCAGCGCATAGAAATGCAGCACAGGCATCTATATTAGAGGCAGCATGGAACCCGAATGCTGTTTGGCCCTACAGGACTGCATTTGGGAGACTCTACTCTAGGTAATGCGCATGGTTATGGTGTCTGTGCTCTGTAGGGTAAAGGTAGGTGTTTTGGGCATGTTTACGTCATCTGCAATAAAGGTTCTGTCTGTATTAGCAGTGGGTAAAATAAGGGGACTGGGTTGGCAGGACCACAGCTGGGACTTGAACCTGTGACCGTCTACTTCTGAATACACTGGTTTTGTGCACTGCACCACCATGTTCTCACAGAGTCAGCACATTCCCTGGTGATACCATGACTGTTCATCAGACAGGGCCTGTCTGTTGCAGTGCATGGCACCCACCTACACAGGGCTAGGCCACGGTCTGCTCTGGGCAGCTGCCACTGCCCCCTCCACCACCAGTGACCCTCTGCCACCATGCTGACAGTCCCTTCTGCTGGTGGTGCTGGTGGAGCGCAGTCTCAGGCCATCCAGTGTGCAGGTAGGCAGCTGCCTATGTTGCGGGTTTTGGGGTAGGGGTGCCTGCATAGGTGTCCAGTCCACGCTACCCCCCAGCACCGCCTGCCAATGTTCCGTGCCCTTGGGGGTAGCTGCTGGGTACTATCCCCTGTGACACTGTGGGAAGCACAGCCATGCCCATGTTGAGCCTTCAGCAGTTGCTGTCTGGCTGCTCTGCTGTTTCAGCATTCGTATGGGCCAGCTAGGCATCACCCTAGTCCGCACTGTGGCCCAGCTGCACCACAGCATGTGCCGCCTGCGGCCCTCTGTATCCCCTTTTCTGGCATATGTCCAGTTGCCATTCTGACATGTCCGCCCTGCTGTTGCCGCACATGTGCATGCCATAGGACACCTGTCCGATGGAAAGGAAAACCCTGCACAGCGCAATTTCACTGTGGCTCATTCACCTTGTATGGGGACGGTGCATAGACCCTTCCACGATTTATATCTTTTCTATGGAGCTTTATCAGGGGGGGGGGGAGTGATGTTTCCCATTAATACCACTATTGGCCAGCTTGGTTATGTTTTTTTTCCAGTTTGTTGAGGTCATTTTCAATGTTTATGTGCCCTTTTGTTCTGTGCACATGTATCACACTTATCACTTTTGTAGGTTTCCCTGTCTATGCTGTACATTGCTGACATCTAAATGGTTTCTCTCCCCTGAAATGTGCATTTAACGGCAGGTTTTCAATTGCGTTAGGATTCA
This sequence comes from Ichthyophis bannanicus, assembly GCA_033557465.1. Lineage (NCBI taxonomy): Eukaryota > Metazoa > Chordata > Amphibia > Gymnophiona > Ichthyophiidae > Ichthyophis > Ichthyophis bannanicus. The sequence goes on from CM066032.1 coordinate 1,709,593,080, forward strand.
GCTCTTCAGATCAGCGCGTTAGTGTGAAAGGAGTCTCTCCCCACCCACACTCTGCCCATTGACCCCTTCTCTCCGCCCTCTCTCCACCTTCTGCGGTGTTTTACCGGGCCGCGGAACTTTATAATCGTTAACTTACGTTAACGCGTGTTATGAGACGTTAACGATCGTTAACGCATCATAACGCACGTTAACGTAAGTTAACGATCGTTAACGTTACATAACGCATGTTCTGTACCATTACCACAGTTTAGTAAACATCCTCCTAAGGGATTTATCCAAGATGAATGTACCATATGAAAGGGTACATTCATCACTCACCAGTGCTGTGGACCTTCATTCTTCAACATTATTCTATCTCTTCACCTCCCCCCCTTCTTTCTCATTGAATTCCTTCATTTTAACTATCGGTTTTTAATCTCTCTTCCCAGCACACGTCAGCCCCTGTCTTCATGCTCCCAATCCTTTTTTGTATGGGTTTTTATTCACAGAGATGGTGAGAGTGCTTGTTGGCACACTCCAACTTGCATGATGTTCCAGACAACATTCCTGCCTGGTCTTGCTTGCAGCATTTTCCTATTCTTGATTTCTGTCTGTTCCTACACAAACTCTTCAGATGAACTTCTTGGTTTGACTATGACATGTTTCAAAACTCTCTTTTGGACCTTTGCCTTAAATTTGTGTTAAGCTGTCTTTGTTTTGGTCTTGTCATAGCATGTGCAGCACTATGACCAAGCCACAGGGCTGACTGCTCTCCCTCCAGTCAGTGTTTTTATTCATTGTGATTTATATTAAAATAATACTGGACAATGAACCTTTATGACAAGGTAAAACCTAAATAAAAGGAGATGTCCACAGCTAGTCAAAAATGTGGTTGTGAAGGGAAATTTCAAAAAATTTGCTTGTTGCTTCATGGTTAAAAAATGTTAAAATGCAAAATGTTATCATGCGCCAAATCATTTCCAATAAGAAAAGACATACTATAGACACATAAAAAATCAATGGGGCCATGGCTCTGATATTGCACGGAGTCCGCTACCGTGGTTTAGTAAACATACCCTTTAATCTTCTTATGTGGTGTATAGCACCATGAAGAATTTCTATTATAGGAGCAAGCTCTTTACGTTTTTATGGTATGTCTTTTCTTATTGGAAATGATTTGGCGCATGATAACTTTTTGCATTTTACAAAACACTGACTGGAGGGAGAGCGGTCAGTCCTGTGGCTTGGTCATGGTACTGCACATCCTATGACAAGACCAAAACAAAGACAGCTTAACACAAATTTGATTTCAATTGGACCTCGGCTCTGATATCGCACGGAGTCCGCTACCACGGTTTAATAAACATACCCCTAAATGTTCATTTGTAGGATGGTGCCAGAGATAGACTGAAGAAAAAACCATTCTTTGCCAATAAAATGTATGAACTAGTGGACTATGCAGCTGGTTAAATCAGATCCACACTCTAATGTGTGAGTGCTATTCCTAGTATGAAATCTGAAAAGACAGAAGAATGGAGGTATGAGCATGGGGGATCCCTATCCACAGGGCCAGTCCGAGAGTTTCTGCCATCCCAGGCAGAAGCCCCCACTGCTCTGCTCCCCCTGCTGTGCCCCCCTCCCTGCTGCATTGTCCTCCACCACACCACCCCACCCCCCTCCACCACCCTTGCAGATCCCTCCCTGGTGGTGGCAGAAACAATACTGTCCGTGGCAGGCCATGTGCTTTGGCACAGACATGATCTGACATTCCTGACCCTCTCCAACACGATGTTGTGTTAGAGGGGAGCAGGAACTGCAGGCCATATGTGTGTCAAAGGGTCTGCCACCTAGCATGCCTAGCACCAACCGCCTAGCATGCCTAGTGGACAGACTGACCCTGGCTATCCATTTATCTCTAGATGGTCTAGTAGCAGCATGCTCCAGCTTTGTATATACCTGTGGTGCATGTGTGTGTGATAGTTGTGTTAATAATGCATGGGAAATGTGAGAATAAATAATCTAGTATATTCTCATCTTTTTGCATGCAACTATCCACTAGATAGTACCGTGATCAAACTAAAGGATACACTGCAATGGAAATGATTATAGCTCACAGAGTTCAGTTATTTGTCACTGCTAATTTGTATAATTAGCAACCCAAACTTAGCACTGAAGCAGACTGATGAGTACAGCTCTGTAGGTGCAATTAGCTGGCAAATGGAGTCTTAAAGCAACTACCGCATATTCAGAAATAACACTGGAAAAGCTCTGAATCTAGCACATTTCCTCAACATTCCACTTTGGACTTTCTGAGTAATAATAATGCACCTAAACATATTTTTAATCCATCTATTAGCTTTGAACAGAGGTACAAAAATATAAAATATCAGTACTTAGTGGTATGTGTACAATGACTACCCATGGCTCCATTCAGTCTTTAGAAAGGTAAAACTAATGGCGATATTCAGCAGTTCAATATCTGGACAATTACTATATCTAGCTCGTTAATAATGCTTATCGGGGGATATTCAAAGGCACTTACGTGGTTTGCAGACCTGCAAATGCCGTTCAGTGGGATATTCAGCAGCATTAATCCGGTTAGCGCCGATGAATATCCACCGGTTAGCATTGGGATGTGCCAGGGGAATTCTGCGGTGGCACCTGTCAATAACCGGACAGTGGTGATATTGAGCCGCTGCCTGTTTACTGACATGCGGAGAAAGTCAGGCGCAGGAAAGGTTGGCGTAACTTTCGCTGCAGAAGCTAACCAGGCTCAGCTGAATATCGCCACTGCTTAGTCAACTTCATGATAATTAATCTAGCTAACCCAGATATTCAGTGCTGGAGCCTGGATATCCAGGTTTAGAGTTCAGCGGTAAGGGCTAGCCGCGTTAGATCGGTTAGTTGCTGCTGCTGAATATTGGGCCCATCATTTTATAGGGTTACTGTATGTACATAGCACTGTACAGTGCTGATAAATATTCAGGTTGAATATGTCCCTGAGCAAAGAGCTTAAACATAGAAACATGACAGCAAATAAAGACTATAAGCCTATCCTGTCTGCCCTTCTGTGAATTCAGATACAGTCTCGTCTTTACCACCTCCATTGGGAGGCTATTCCATGCATCTACCACTCTTTCCATAAAGAAATATTTCCTCAAATTACTCCTGAGTCAATCTCCTTTCACCTTCATCCTATGCCCCCTTGTTGTAGCGCTTTCTTTCACCTAAAACTAGGTGACCCCTATATAATGACCCTCTAGGTGCTTCATATGAGTTGGGGTAGAAACTCTCTTATGTTATGGGTGGAAATAGCCACACATAAAAGAAACCCCAAAAAAGCTCCAACCACTCGGAATATCACAAAAAATAAGGTCAAGCAAAGAAGAGCAAAAATCTATAAAGATCTAAAGATTTTTTGTTGGACTGTTTGGCAGGAGAGGACACAGCACTCTCTAGAAACAAATGTTCCTTTTAATCAAATATTTCAAATTGCTAATTGGCAAAATAATTAAAACCTTTATCTCTCAAATTAAAGCAACTTCAAAGATCTTAGCTTTAGAAAAAAAAAGACCATGTTTTAAAAAAAGACATACAGCACTGCATTTGAGGAGAAACCATGGTTACCGGGCTGACTGGTGGTGGCTGTCAGCCATGAAGGATAGCCTGCAGTAACCTGCATGGGTGCAGAGCTGTGCTGCGGCTTCCTGTCCTGTGTGTGCTGTGTGGTTTGACAGTAAGCTAAGTATAGACCAGCTCTGTATAAAAGAACTGAAACAACAAAAATACGCTGCAAAACCACAAAGAAGGACATAGACAGCATAGATGATTTCGCAGCATCCAGGATGACCAAATTCAAGCTGTGACTGTTACAGGGCATGAACAGAGCTTTCTTGTTTGCATTCTGCATGTTATTTTATACGCCTTGTCTTTTCCCGTTCATATTACTTGCATTATTATAAGTCTGACCTCTACAGTTATTCACATCAATTTGCAGGCCTTGGAGATGAGCCAAACGAGTATGACATAGTGCCTCACCAGTAGCGTCTTCCACAGCAAGGAACCCAGTAAAATGTTTACTAAGCGATATACCGAAGATAGTTCACAATAAACAATGCAAAGTGTAACCGACAGTTGTTCAGTGTGGCTGATTGCAGGAGTGCTGTCCATAATCACAGCAGAGTATTTTGCATGATTAACTCTTTCAGCGATGGCTTGAAGGATGTGCTTCTCCATTTTAGCAATCAATTCGTTTTGGATTTCTTTGCCGAGGTAATAATTAGCAACGTCTCTTTTCTTGATTTGTCTCAGGTGTTCATTCATTACAGGGTCAAATGTTGCCAACAGTTCAACCTGATCAAGGAAATTTCCATTGCTAGAATCACGTAGTCTCTCTGTAGTTCCACGAAAGCTTAGACTCCATTCTGTCAAATAACAAATGATGGAAATGATTCTCAGGAAAACATCTTTCCAGTAATTTCTTTCCACTGCAATCAACTCCATATTGATGCTGCCGATAGTTTTGCCAGCAATTCCTGCTTTTAGATTTCTCCATGTTGCATGTATGCACTGGTGGGGGTTCATGCTCTTTGAGAAAAGAATGAATATGTTTCCATGCATTGAAACCATCTTTCGAAACAGCATGATCACGTTTTCTCAAAAGGAATACAACAAAAACAAAATACTTTATCTGCTGATACGGAATACAAGGGCCATGATCGGAGAACAGTGTCAACAGTTTTCAATTTGATGTAGTAGCTCTCCTTCGTAAAAGATCTTGGAAATTTGATATCTAGCATTTGTTTTAGGACCTCCTTGGACAAGTTTGTTTCTTTGCTGTCTGTTGTGCTTTCAGGCCATAGCACTGGGTCATCAATGTCTCTGTGATGTCCGTGGACTCATCCTGCTTTTAGATCAATGTCCTCCAATCCAGCTTCATTTACCCTACTTTCAATCAACACTTGAGTTGGGGGAAAAGCATTAGGGGGAGTGGGGGCAGAAGTCACACATTCCTCCTTTTTTGCCTCTTGTGATGTAAAAGATGTTGTTAAATTGGGATAAGCTCTCAACCATTTGGCTTTTACCTGCATTGCCTATCTTTTCTGAGCACCACTGGGATAAGAGGTCTTCATCTTCAACTCAAGCTTGTTACTTCTAAATATCAGCTTACAAACAATTTAAATTCAACCTGTTTACATTTATTTTTTTAAATTTCTGTTCAGATATTTTGCAGACACTATGAGAGCATGTCTTAATTGTAGATGATAGATATGGATAGAAATTAGTTCCACTGAGTCACTTTTACATCTTATTCTCATTCTTTTTGGTAGGTCATTGATTTGTTTTTCTCATTCTTTAAACACTAGGGGGTATGTTTACTAAACGGCGCTCAAGTGCGCGGCGCACAATAGCGTGTGCTACGGTACCTTAGCGCACACTAATGATGCGTTTTTGTGCCCCGCACACGTGCGCGCCGCACTAACGGGCCCGCACATGTGCGCGGTGCGCAAATGAGCGATAGAGGCGTGGAAAGGCTCCCGGAGGGCGGAGGAAGGCTCCCCAGGGGCGGAGAGCAGGGGTCAATGGGTGGGGAGTGGGAGGGGAGAGGCTCCCCGCACATTAGCGGGGCTGAATTTCAAAGTAAAAACTACCGCGAGTGAAACCCTCGCGGTAGTGTCGATTTAAAGGGAAGAGAAACCATTTCCGTCAGCAATGTACAGCAAAACCGGGGAACCTTCCAAAAAGTGAGCAGTGTGATACATGTTTGTGCACGGTACAAAAGGGCAAATAATCCTCAAAAATGACCTCGAAAAAAGGGGAAAAAACCATAACCAAGCTGGCCAATAGTGATATCAATGGGCAACATCAAAAGACACTCCCAGGAAAGCTCCAAAAAAAAGAAATGATTTTTGGAAGGGTCTACGCTACACCATTGCGGAATTTTTTACTGAGACCTAGGTGCCTATAACTAGTAATTTATTGGTTCCCATTGGGTGAAAGTCCAAGCATAAAATTGGTGTTTACTAGTTCAAGAGTGATTCGCTTGGTGAACAGTGACCGTATATCGTAGAAGTTATATTGTAGCCAGCCAGACTTCTCTTTACAGCTATAGAGCTGTAGCCCACTGGTGACTGCAATGCCTGTGATGTGACAGGTTGGTAGTTCAAATCCTCAGTGTGGTTGTCTAATTAAATAATTATATATTTACATTGCCCCATATACTGCGCTAGTCAGCATCAGTGCTTTTTGCATTGCACAAACTGGACATACATTGAACAGGACATTGTAACATGGCGATAACTATTTTACAGGGTACATGGGGGCTTTCTGGGGCACTTTGTGTGTAATGTCATGTAGTACTGCCAACAGAGAAACCATCACAGTGCTGTAACCTTAGGGCGCCCTATAAGATGCCTTATGGGTCAACTGAAGAATACAGTACTGTGAGGGTGTTTTAGCTGCCACCACTAATTTAAATTAAAAAACCTGCCATCGGCTGCACTCATAAATAACCCCACTGTGGACGCAAACACACAACCTCTGGCTCTACAGGCAGCGAGGTAACCTGTGGGCCACAGCTCTATAGCTGAAAACAGATGCCTGGCTGGCTAAAGAGGGAATCCTGAAGACTGTGTGCTGCGGTTAGCAGGGTTGCGTTGATCCATTAGTAACAATGCTGCACTCCACATGACGTTTATAGCACTGTGAGGGTGTTTCTCCTGGCAGCACTGCTGTAATGTAGAAAGGAGACTGCCTCAGGTAACACTGTTGTAACGTAAGAAGATATATGCCTCACGCAGCACTGATGTACATTAAAAAGCACTATGCCTAATTCGGCACTGCTGTATAATAATGTGTAATGCCTGAGACAGGTAATCATGAACCCCACTGGGGGATTGAACTCATGCAGTCCATGTATCAATCATTGTGCTACACCTTTGCCACAAGGACTGTATGTCAGCACACATACTAAAGGATAACGTGCATTAAGGTGGCATGCCGACCTCCATCGCCTCATAATGTGCACCACGCAACCTATTGTGCATGTCCAATGTTCAGATATGAAGCCACCCCCCTACCCCTCTATGCCAACCTCCACATCATTGCTGGGCTCACATCGAGATGCACCACTGAACACACTCCATTGGCACACACAACCCCATATCACCAGGGTGACTGATAGCCGACGCTGATGGGCTGTCAGCACCCCTTGTTGTAAGTGTCTTGGCACTACCTGCTATGTGAAAGACATAGCACACTGCATCATACAATGCACTAGGAATCAGTGGAGAAGTGTCTATAGGTTCAAGACCACACTGTGTAAACAAGAATAATCCATAAGAACCTAAGTGTTCTTTTGTACATGAGAGACACATCGGTGCTATGTGTGTCTGCAGAGATCCGTAGACATACTGTTGGTGACACTATAACCTGTGCGGCAGAGAGATGCGCTAATTTGCTTTGCGCATGTGCGTGATTTTCTGTCGCGCAGCCATGCGGAGCGCATGAGCGCGATTTGCTGTCACGCGGCCATGCGGCGCGCATGTGCGCGAGTTGCTATGCGCAGGTGCGAGAGTTGCATTGCGTGCATCCGTGCGTTCATATGAGCAAACAGGAAAATGGTGACTAGGACGAGGAAGCCAGCATTTAGCCACCGCGAGCTGTGCCATCTGGCTGCTCTGATTGGACCAAAGCAGCACAGGCTGTTTCCTGGGGCCTCCAGGTGAAAGGACATGGGGAAAGTGCGCAGGGCCTGGGAACGTGTCAAGAGACGATTCAATCGTGTGGCAGAAAACCCACGGGAGGTAAGTGTATGGCCACAGGTCATAATAACCATATACACAGACAGGGTTGATTGCAGCTGTCCATACTGCTGTGTGTAGGTAGTCTATATCAGTAATGTGCAGCAGGTGAAACCACATTTATTTATTTATTTATTTATTATGTATTTATTACAGGCTCTTATATACCGCTCTACAAAATAAAACACATGCCATATTGTTTATGTATCACATCTGAGTGGTTTGCCCAGTACCCAGGTGGTGACGGATGTGGTCACAGAGGTCATGATGCCATCCTGGAGTCATAGCAGCTGCTGCTGTTGATGTGCTACAGCACACTGTAACACAGCTAGCCCATAGATCTGCCTAAGGAGCTTCCAGAAACATCATGTGCTGATGGTGGGATCTGCATTTGCAGGGTAACACATATGGCCCACCATCAGGGGTCGTGAAACATGCATCACATGGTATGTTAGCCACCCTGGTGATATGGGGTTGTGTGCCAATGCAGTCAAATCCATTCTCCCTATCCCCAGGAGTCCTTAGAGCCCATCAGAGTGGGCTGTCAGTCACCCTGGTGATATGGTGCAGTGTGCCTATACTGTTTAATCCATTCTCCCTATCCCCAGGAGTCCTTAGAGCCCATCACAGTGGGCTGTCAGTCACCCTGGTGATATGGTGCATTGTGCCTATACTGTTGAATCCATTCTCCCTATCCCCAGGAGTCCTGAGAGCCCATCAGAGTTGGCTGTCAGTCACCCTGGTGATATGGTGCAGTGTGCCTATACTGTTGAATCCATTCTCCCTATCCCCAGGAGTCCTGAGAGCCCATCACAGTGTGTTGTCAGTCACCCTGGTGATATGGTGCAGTGTGCCTATACTGTTTAATCCATTCTCCCTATCCCCAGGAGTCCTGAGAGCCCATCAGAGTGGGCTGTCAGTCACCCTGGTGATATGGTGCAGAGTGCCTATACTGTTGAATCCATTCTCCCTATCCCCAGGAGTCCTGAAAGCCCATCACAGTGGGCTGTCAGTCACCATGGTGATATGGTGCAGTGTGCCTATACTGTTGAATCCATTCTCCCTATCCCCAGGAGTCCTGAAAGCCCATCACAGTGGGCTGTCAGTCACCCTGGTGATATGGTGCAGTGCGCCTATACTGTTGAATCCATTCTCCCTATCCCCAGGAGTCCTGAGAGCCCATCAGAGTGGGCTGTCAGTCACCCTGGTGATATGGTGCAGTGTGCCTATACTGTTGAATCCATTCTCCCTATCCCCAGGAGTCCTGAGAGCCCATCACAGTGTGCTGTCAGTCACCCTGGTGATATGGTGCAGTGTGCCTATACTGTTGAATCCATTCTCCCTATCCCCAGGAGTCCTGAAAGCCCATCAGAGTGGGCTGTCAGTCACCCTGGTGATATGGTGCAGTGTGCCTATACTGTTTAATCCATTCTCCCTATCCCCAGGAGTCCTGAGAGCCCATCAGAGTGGGCTGTCAGTCACCCTGGTGTATGGTGCAGTGTGCCTATACTGTTGAATCCATTCTCCCTATCCCCAGGAGTCCTGAGAGCCCATCAGAGTGTGCTGTCAGTCACCCTGGTGATATGGTGCAGTGCGCCTATACTGTTGAATCCATTCTCCCTATCCCCAGGAGTCCTGAGAGCCCATCAGAGTGGGCTGTCAGTCACCCTGGTGATATGGTGCAGTGTGCCTATACTGTTAAATCCATTCTCCCTATCCCCAGGAGTCCTGAGAGCCCATCAGAGTGGGCTGTCATTCACCCTGGTGATATGGTGCAGTGTGCCTATACTGTTGAATCCATTCTCCCTATCCCCAGGAGTCCTGAGAGCCCATCAGAGTGGGCTGTCAGTCACCCTGGTGTATGGTGCAGTGTGCCTATACTGTTTAATCCATTCTCCATATCCCCAGGAGTCCTGAGAACCCATCAGAGTGGGCTGTCAGTCACCCTGGTGATATGGTGCAGTGTGCCTATACTGTTGAATCCATTCTCCTTATCCCCAGGAGTCCTGAGAGCCCATAAGAGTGGGCTGTCAGTCACCCTGGTGATATGGTGCAGTGTGCCTATACTGTTGAATCCATTCTCCCTATCCCCAGGAGTCCTGAGAGCCCATCAGAGTAGGCTGTCAGTCACCCTGGTGTATGGTGCAGTGTGCCTATACACTTGAATCCATTCTCCCTATCCCCAGGAGTCCTGAGAGCCCATCACAGTGGGCTGTCAGTCATCCTGGTGATATGGTGCAGTGTGCCTATACTGTTGAATCCATTCTCCCTATCCCCAGGGGTCCTGAGAGCCCATCAGAGTGGGCTGTCAGTCACCCTGGTGATATGGTGCAGTGTGCCTATACTGTTGAATCCATTCTCCCTATCCCCAGGAGTCCTGAGAGCTCATCACAGTGGGCTGTCAGTCACCCTGGTGATATGGTGCAGTGTGCCTATACTGTTGAATCCATTCTCCCTATCCCCAGGAGTCCTGAGAGCCCAGCACAGTGGGCTGTCAGTCACCCTGGTGATATGGTGCAGTGTGCCTATACTGTTGAATCCATTCTCCCTATCCCCAGGAGTCCTGAGAGCCCATCACAGTGGGCTGTCAGTCACCCTGGTGATATGGTGCAGTGTGCCTATACTGTTGAATCCATTCTTCCTATCCCCAGGAGTCCTGAAAGCCCATCACAGTGGGCTGTCAGTCACCCTGGTGAAATGGTGCAGTGTGCCTATACTGTTGAATCCATTCTCCCTATCCCCAGGAGTCCTGAAAGCCCATCACAGTGGGCTGTCAGTCACCATGGTGATATGGTGCAGTGTGCCTATACTGTTGAATCCATTCTCCCTATCCCCAGGAGTCCTGAAAGCCCATCACAGTGGGCTGTCAGTCACCCTGGTGATATGGTGCAGTGTGCCTATACTGTTGAATCCATTCTCCCTATCCCCAGGAGTCCTGAGAGCCCATCACAGTGGGCTGTCAGTCACCCTGGTGATATGGTGCAGTGTGCCTATACTGTTGAATCCATTCTCCCTATCCCCAGGAGTCCTGAGAGCCCATCACAGTGGGCTGTCAGTCACCCTGGTGATATGGTGCAGTGTGCCTATACTGTTGAATCCATTCTCCCTATCCCCAGGAGTCCTGAAAGCCCATCAGAGTGGGCTGTCAGTCACCCTGGTGATATGGTGCAGTGTGCCTATACTGTTGAATCCATTCTCCCTATCCCCAGGAGTCCTGAGAGCCCATCAGAGTGGGCTGTCAGTCACCCTGGTGTATGGTGCAGTGTGCCTATACTGTTGAATCCATTCTCCCTATCCCCAGGAGTCCTGAGAGCCCATCAGAGTGGGCTGTCAGTCACCCTGGTGTATGGTGCAGTGTGCCTATACTGTTGAATCCATTCTCCCTATCCCCAGGAGTCCTGAGAGCCCATCAGAGTGGGCTGTCAGTCACCCTGGTGATATGGTGCAGTGCGCCTATACTGTTGAATCCATTCTCCCTATCCCCAGGAGTCCTGAGAGCCCATCAGAGTGGGCTGTCAGTCACCCTGGTGATATGGTGCAGTGTGCCTATACTGTTGAATCCATTCTCCCTATCCCCAGGAGTCCTGAGAGCCCATCAGAGTGGGCTGTCAGTCACCCTGGTGATATGGTGCAGTGTGCCTATACTGTTGAATCCATTCTCCCTATCCCCAGGAGTCCTGAGAACCCATCAGAGTGGGCTGTCAGTCACCCTGGTGTATGGTGCAGTGTGCCTATACTGTTGAATCCATTCTCCCTATCTCCAGGAGTCCTGAGAGCCCATCAGAGTGGGCTGTCAGTCACCCTGGTGATATGGTGCAGTGTGCCTATACTGTTGAATCCATTCTCCCTATCCCCAGGAGTCCTGAGAGCCCATCAGAGTGGGCTGTCAGTCACCCTGGTGATATGGTGCAGTGTGCCTATACACTTGAATCCATTCTCCCTATCCCCAGGAGTCCTGAGAGCCCATCACAGTGGGCTGTCAGTCATCCTGGTGATATGGTGCAGTGTGCCTATACTGTTGAATCCATTCTCCCTATCCCCAGGGGTCCTGAGAGCCCATCAGAGTGGGCTGTCAGTCACCCTGGTGATATGGTGCAGTGTGCCTATACTGTTGAATCCATTCTGCCTATCCCCAGGAGTCCTGACAGCCCATCACAGTGGGCTGTCAGTCACCCTGGTGATATGGTGCAGTATGCCTATACTGTTGAATCCATTCTCCCTATCCCCAGGAGTCCTGAGAGCCCATCAGAGTGGGCTGTCAGTCACCCTGGTGATATGGTGCAGTGTGCCTATACTGTTGAATCCATTCTTCCTATCCCCAGGAGTCCTGAGAGCCCATCACAGTGGGCTGTCAGTCACCCTGGTGATATGGTGCAGTGTGCCTATACTGTTCAATCCATTCTCCCTATCCCCAGGAGTCCTGAAAGCCCATCACAGTGGGCTGTCAGTCACCCTGGTGATATGGTGCAGTGTGCCTATACTGTTGAATCCATTCTCCCTATCCCCAGGAGTCCTGAGAGCCCATCAGAGTGGGCTGTCAGTCACCCTGGTGATATGGTGCAGTGTGCCTATACTGTTGAATCCATTCTCCCTATCCCCAGGAGTCCTGAGAGCCCATCACAGTGTGTTGTCAGTCACCCTGGTGATATGGTGCAGTGTGCCTATACTGTTTAATCCATTCTCCCTATCCCCAGGAGTCCTGAGAGCCCATCAGAGTGGGCTGTCAGTCACCCTGGTGATATGGTGCAGTGTGCCTATACTGTTGAATCCATTCTCCCTATCCCCAGGAGTCCTGAAAGCCCATCACAGTGGGCTGTCAGTCACCATGGTGATATGGTGCAGTGTGCCTATACTGTTGAATCCATTCTCCCTATCCCCAGGAGTCCTGAAAGCCCATCACAGTGGGCTGTCAGTCACCCTGGTGATATGGTGCAGTGTGCCTATACTGTTGAATCCATTCTCCCTATCCCCAGGAGTCCTGAGAGCCCATCAGAGTGGGCTGTCAGTCACCCTGGTGATATGGTGCAGTGTGCCTATACTGTTGAATCCATTCTCCCTATCCCCAGGAGTCCTGAGAGCCCATCACAGTGTGCTGTCAGTCACCCTGGTGATATGGTGCAGTGTGCCTATACTGTTGAATCCATTCTCCCTATCCCCAGGAGTCCTGAAAGCCCATCAGAGTGGGCTGTCAGTCACCCTGGTGATATGGTGCAGTGTGCCTATACTGTTTAATCCATTCTCCCTATCCCCAGGAGTCTTGAGAGCCCATCAGAGTGGGCTGTCAGTCACCCTGGTGTATGGTGCAGTGTGCCTATACTGTTGAATCCATTCTCCCTATCCCCAGGAGTCCTGAGAGCCCATCAGAGTGTGCTGTCAGTCACCCTGGTGATATGGTGCAGTGCGCCTATACTGTTGAATCCATTCTCCCTATCCCCAGGAGTCCTGAGAGCCCATCAGAGTGGGCTGTCAGTCACCCTGGTGATATGGTGCAGTGTGCCTATACTGTTAAATCCATTCTCCCTATCCCCAGGAGTCCTGAGAGCCCATCAGAGTGGGCTGTCATTCACCCTGGTGATATGGTGCAGTGTGCCTATACTGTTGAATCCATTCTCCCTATCCCCAGGAGTCCTGAGAGCCCATCAGAGTGGGCTGTCAGTCACCCTGGTGTATGGTGCAGTGTGCCTATACTGTTTAATCCATTCTCCCTATCCCCAGGAGTCCTGAGAACCCATCAGAGTGGGCTGTCAGTCACCCTGGTGATATGGTGCAGTGTGCCTATACTGTTGAATCCATTCTCCTTATCCCCAGGAGTCCTGAGAGCCCATAAGAGTGGGCTGTCAGTCACCCTGGTGATATGGTGCAGTGTGCCTATACTGTTGAATCCATTCTCCCTATCCCCAGGAGTCCTGAGAGCCCATCAGAGTAGGCTGTCAGTCACCCTGGTGTATGGTGCAGTGTGCCTATACACTTGAATCCATTCTCCCTATCCCCAGGAGTCCTGAGAGCCCATCACAGTGGGCTGTCAGTCATCCTGGTGATATGGTGCAGTGTGCCTATACTGTTGAATCCATTCTCCCTATCCCCAGGGGTCCTGAGAGCCCATCAGAGTGGGCTGTCAGTCACCCTGGTGATATGGTGCAGTGTGCCTATACTGTTGAATCCATTCTCCCTATCCCCAGGAGTCCTGAGAGCTCATCACAGTGGGCTGTCAGTCACCCTGGTGATATGGTGCAGTGTGCCTATACTGTTGAATCCATTCTCCCTATCTCCAGGAGTCCTGAGAGCCCAGCACAGTGGGCTGTCAGTCACCCTGGTGATATGGTGCAGTGTGCCTATACTGTTGAATCCATTCTCCCTATCCCCAGGAGTCCTGAGAGCCCATCACAGTGGGCTGTCAGTCACCCTGGTGATATGGTGCAGTGTGCCTATACTGTTGAATCCATTCTTCCTATCCCCAGGAGTCCTGAAAGCCCATCACAGTGGGCTGTCAGTCACCCTGGTGAAATGGTGCAGTGTGCCTATACTGTTGAATCCATTCTCCCTATCCCCAGGAGTCCTGAAAGCCCATCACAGTGGGCTGTCAGTCACCATGGTGATATGGTGCAGTGTGCCTATACTGTTGAATCCATTCTCCCTATCCCCAGGAGTCCTGAAAGCCCATCACAGTGGGCTGTCAGTCACCCTGGTGATATGGTGCAGTGTGCCTATACTGTTGAATCCATTCTCCCTATCCCCAGGAGTCCTGAGAGCCCATCACAGTGGGCTGTCAGTCACCCTGGTGATATGGTGCAGTGTGCCTATACTGTTAAATCCATTCTCCCTATCCCCAGGAGTCCTGAGAGCCCATCAGAGTGGGCTGTCATTCACCCTGGTGATATGGTGCAGTGTGCCTATACTGTTGAATCCATTCTCCCTATCCCCAGGAGTCCTGAGAGCCCATCAGAGTGGGCTGTCAGTCACCCTGGTGTATGGTGCAGTGTGCCTATACTGTTTAATCCATTCTCCCTATCCCCAGGAGTCCTGAGAACCCATCAGAGTGGGCTGTCAGTCACCCTGGTGATATGGTGCAGTGTGCCTATACTGTTGAATCCATTCTCCTTATCCCCAGGAGTCCTGAGAGCCCATAAGAGTGGGCTGTCAGTCACCCTGGTGATATGGTGCAGTGTGCCTATACTGTTGAATCCATTCTCCCTATCCCCAGGAGTCCTGAGAGCCCATCAGAGTAGGCTGTCAGTCACCCTGGTGTATGGTGCAGTGTGCCTATACACTTGAATCCATTCTCCCTATCCCCAGGAGTCCTGAGAGCCCATCACAGTGGGCTGTCAGTCATCCTGGTGATATGGTGCAGTGTGCCTATACTGTTGAATCCATTCTCCCTATCCCCAGGGGTCCTGAGAGCCCATCAGAGTGGGCTGTCAGTCACCCTGGTGATATGGTGCAGTGTGCCTATACTGTTGAATCCATTCTCCCTATCCCCAGGAGTCCTGAGAGCTCATCACAGTGGGCTGTCAGTCACCCTGGTGATATGGTGCAGTGTGCCTATACTGTTGAATCCATTCTCCCTATCCCCAGGAGTCCTGAGAGCCCAGCACAGTGGGCTGTCAGTCACCCTGGTGATATGGTGCAGTGTGCCTATACTGTTGAATCCATTCTCCCTATCCCCAGGAGTCCTGAGAGCCCATCACAGTGGGCTGTCAGTCACCCTGGTGATATGGTGCAGTGTGCCTATACTGTTGAATCCATTCTTCCTATCCCCAGGAGTCCTGAAAGCCCATCACAGTGGGCTGTCAGTCACCCTGGTGAAATGGTGCAGTGTGCCTATACTGTTGAATCCATTCTCCCTATCCCCAGGAGTCCTGAAAGCCCATCACAGTGGGCTGTCAGTCACCATGGTGATATGGTGCAGTGTGCCTATACTGTTGAATCCATTCTCCCTATCCCCAGGAGTCCTGAAAGCCCATCACAGTGGGCTGTCAGTCACCCTGGTGATATGGTGCAGTGTGCCTATACTGTTGAATCCATTCTCCCTATCCCCGGAGTCCTGAGAGCCCATCACAGTGGGCTGTCAGTCACCCTGGTGATATGGTGCAGTGTGCCTATACTGTTGAATCCATTCTCCCTATCCCCAGGAGTCCTGAGAGCCCATCACAGTGGGCTGTCAGTCACCCTGGTGATATGGTGCAGTGTGCCTATACTGTTGAATCCATTCTCCCTATCCCCAGGAGTCCTGAAAGCCCATCAGAGTGGGCTGTCAGTCACCCTGGTGATATGGTGCAGTGTGCCTATACTGTTGAATCCATTCTCCCTATCCCCAGGAGTCCTGAGAGCCCATCAGAGTGGGCTGTCAGTCACCCTGGTGTATGGTGCAGTGTGCCTATACTGTTGAATCCATTCTCCCTATCCCCAGGAGTCCTGAGAGCCCATCAGAGTGGGCTGTCAGTCACCCTGGTGTATGGTGCAGTGTGCCTATACTGTTGAATCCATTCTCCCTATCCCCAGGAGTCCTGAGAGCCCATCAGAGTGGGCTGTCAGTCACCCTGGTGATATGGTGCAGTGCGCCTATACTGTTGAATCCATTCTCCCTATCCCCAGGAGTCCTGAGAGCCCATCAGAGTGGGCTGTCAGTCACCCTGGTGATATGGTGCAGTGTGCCTATACTGTTGAATCCATTCTCCCTATCCCCAGGAGTCCTGAGAGCCCATCAGAGTGGGCTGTCAGTCACCCTGGTGATATGGTGCAGTGTGCCTATACTGTTGAATCCATTCTCCCTATCCCCAGGAGTCCTGAGAACCCATCAGAGTGGGCTGTCAGTCACCCTGGTGTATGGTGCAGTGTGCCTATACTGTTGAATCCATTCTCCCTATCTCCAGGAGTCCTGAGAGCCCATCAGAGTGGGCTGTCAGTCACCCTGGTGATATGGTGCAGTGTGCCTATACTGTTGAATCCATTCTCCCTATCCCCAGGAGTCCTGAGAGCCCATCAGAGTGGGCTGTCAGTCACCCTGGTGATATGGTGCAGTGTGCCTATACACTTGAATCCATTCTCCCTATCCCCAGGAGTCCTGAGAGCCCATCACAGTGGGCTGTCAGTCATCCTGGTGATATGGTGCAGTGTGCCTATACTGTTGAATCCATTCTCCCTATCCCCAGGGGTCCTGAGAGCCCATCAGAGTGGGCTGTCAGTCACCCTGGTGATATGGTGCAGTGTGCCTATACTGTTGAATCCATTCTCCCTATCCCCAGGAGTCCTGACAGCCCATCACAGTGGGCTGTCAGTCACCCTGGTGATATGGTGCAGTATGCCTATACGGTTGAATCCATTCTCCCTATCCCAGGCGTCCTGAGAGCCCATCAGAGTGGGCTGTCAGTCACCCTGGTGATATGGTGCAGTGTGCCTATACTGTTGAATCCATTCTTCCTATCCCCAGGAGTCCTGAGAGCCCATCACAGTGGGCTGTCAGTCACCCTGGTGATATGGTGCAGTGTGCCTATACTGTTCAATCCATTCTCCCTATCCCCAGGAGTCCTGAAAGCCCATCACAGTGGGCTGTCAGTCACCCTGGTGATATGGTGCAGTGTGCCTATACTGTTGAATCCATTCTCCCTATCCCCAGGAGTCCTGAGAGCCCATCAGAGTGGGCTGTCAGTCACCCTGGTGATATGGTGCAGTGTGCCTATACTGTTGAATCCATTCTCCCTATCC
The DNA here is from genome assembly GCA_033557465.1 of Ichthyophis bannanicus. NCBI lineage: Eukaryota > Metazoa > Chordata > Amphibia > Gymnophiona > Ichthyophiidae > Ichthyophis > Ichthyophis bannanicus. The sequence goes on from CM066032.1 coordinate 1,709,610,563, forward strand.
CCAGGAGTCCTGAGAGCCCATCACAGTGTGTTGTCAGTCACCCTGGTGATATGGTGCAGTGTGCCTATACTGTTGAATCCATTCTCCCTATCCCCAGGAGTCCTGAGAGCCCATCACAGTGGGCTGTCAGTCACCCTGGTGATATGGTACAGTGTGCCTATACTGTTGAATCCATTCTCCCTATCCCCAGGAGTCCTGAGAGCCCATCACAGTGGGCTGTCAGTCACCCTGGTGATATGGTGCAGTGTGCCTATACTGTTGAATCCATTCTCCCTATCCCCAGGAGTCCTGAGAGCCCATCAGAGTGGGCTGTCAGTCACCCTGGTGATATGATGCAGTGTGCTTAGACTGTTGAATCTATGCTCCCCATCTCCAGGAGTTCCTGTTACCTGCGTATGGTGTCCTGGCAGTCACCCTGGTGCTATGCTGTATGTTGCTGATGATGTGTCCTAGGACACCCAAATCCCAGGGGGCCTGAGAACTGATTGCAACGGAGGGTATGTCAGTCAGATATGTTCTTAGGGTATGGTGGGTAGGTTGCACATCTCCCACAGTCGATGAGGTCCACAGCTCAGCACACACACTGTTGATGTATGCAGATGATATGGTAGGCGCAGATGTGGATGTGCATAAATAACACCTTACCCACATTAGCTATGAGATCCAATTCCGAAGGTCTGTAACAGAGACATGTCCCCAGATATGCATGCTGAGTCAGGTCACACATCTGCCCAGCCTCCAGGAATCACACACCTGTTTGCAGATGAACATCACAGATGCTGTTGGAAGGATACATGCACCTGTTTAGGTTGCACACCACAGCCTGAAACCCACACATGAGCACAGGTGGCAATAGCCCATACCTGTGCAATGGCCCCTGCCCCTAGTGTTGGCAGGCACACCTGCCATAACCATCCAAGGCCCAGGTCAGAGGAACATAACAACATCAGATAGCCCAGAATGGGACAGATGCAAGTCCACCGAGACCAGTATGTTCCATGCAACAGTGGCCAAACTAGGTCAGACGTACCTATCAGTATCCCCAAGACAGACAGGTCACACAACGCTTGTAGTGTGTCAAACATTGCTATCCATGGCCTTGTAGAAAGCCACATGTCATGCACGTGGCCCCTGGTAAGGTGCATAGGGCCACCCACCCAACGTCCCATGTATGGACACATCACCCATGTGTGCTGGGATGTCATGTTGCCAGTGGGTGTGGGTCGGATGACATGTGTAGATAATGTCAACACAAATGTGTGAAACATACCACATACAGGGTTAGGGGGGGGGGGGGGTAGCCTGGACAACATCATTGCCAACCCAAACGTGGTATGGCCATGCCATGTCATTCAAGGGTGCCACAGGGGAATGGAATGGTGTGTTCAGGGTGCCACGCACAATGCACATAGGTGTCACTGCACACATGCCCAGACCCACAGCTATGCATGCAGGTGGCACTGGGAACAGTTAATCTCCAGGAACAAGCAGGAATTAGTTGTCACATGTTGGTATTGTCTGCCCTGTCGCAGCCTGCGTGTGACCGCTCCCCAGCATCCAATAGGAAAGCATATGGGGGCATCCCACAGCTCCTGCGTGCTGCCCTGATGCCTCTCCCAAATGCTGCTCCCCAGTTCATCACGTTCCACAGAGCCAGCAGGTCATTGTTCCTGTCAGTGCATAACACCTCTATGGTATTGCCATTCCTGTGTCTGCGCCTGCCGACGTCTTCCTTACTGGTAACACTGGTGTATTGTAACTCCCATTTCTAGAAGTCGTGTTGACCTCACACAAACAAAATACCACAAGAAGAGTGAAAACGTCCTTTGCACGTCTCCCCTCGGTTTGTGCATAGGCCCTAATTCCCCCGCCATCATGGAAAAGCACTCCTTGTGTCAGAAGACATGCTCAATATGTGCCGGTAGCTCCTCTGTCACTGACAACCATGCTTGCTATCCCGAATGCCTAGGGCCCACTCACTCCATGTCTGACTGTTTGGCCTGTGGGATGGTATCCAAGAGGGGTCGGCCGAAAAGAGCAGCCAAGCTCAGTACCCACCACCCCACCGACGTGGCCGTGGTGGCATCCATGTCCCCAGGGCAGTTCTGTTCCTCCTGTGGATCCCATGTAACCAAACAGAAAGCTGGCCGTTTCTGAAAGGATCCATCCCCCTCCAAACATTGGGATGCCCCAGTATTGGCCCTGAGGAACGCACTCTGGCGAAACAGCCCTGGTGGGATTCCCCAGCCTCCACAAGCCACTTTGTGTCTACAGCAAGGTATGGAGGCCGCAGCCTCCCCTGAACCCCTTGGGCCATGCTTTGGGGTACTGGCTTTGGCCGTTACCGATACACAGGCATAGCCAGTGTCACTGGATCAGAGGATGCTGGCCAGCAAACGCAGTCTTGCGGCTATCCTTGTGGCATCAAGGTCCTCGTTACCACCCCAGACCACACACATTGCGTCACCGGTACCCACACAGATTGGGGTCCCAGCATGGGCAACTGGACAATCAGTGCTGTTGGGTGCCGTCTCCAACACACCGGTACCAGGTCACTCCTGTACCCACGCTCATCGGTACCACAACCGCACTAAACCTGAGCACCCAGTGACAATATACGTCCAATCCTATGAGGGTTCTGGTGACTGTGACAGCTCAGAGGGTACTAATGAACCTCTCCAGGAGGGGCCTGCATATACCAAGAGGAGATTGTCGTCGCCTGAGGATATGTCCCACCAGGATTTGCTCAGACATGTAGTCAGGGTCCGCTCCGTTCCAGTGGCAACTGAATCTGAGCACAGCCCACAGGAGCCAGACAATCACCAATATCCCCAAACGCCAAAGGAGGCAGCCACCCTGCCAAGACATCAGAACGTACAGGATCCTCTCCTGAAAAGGATGGGACACACCTCTCACCACCTCCCCATATTCCCACTAGCTGGATACTATGTACCCTGAGCCCTCCGTCCCCTGCCTCTCAAACAACATGGCTCCCTCAGCACTCCATTGTGGTGGAGTCTGCTATGATGAGAATATAATGACACAGATGACATGCCGTCAACCCGTCTGGTAGGGGCGCAAGAACGTAGATGCTTTGGGTTGCCGTGTCTGCCATGCATCCATGCTGTCAGCCAGGATATTTTCCAATATCCTGTACATGGGAATGGTTCTGATGGAGTTTGCAGTACATCTATAACTGCTAAGTCCGCCTCTCCAGTATGACAGAGGACAGGTATATGTAGCACCTGTCAAGCATGCCCAGAAGAGGTCAAAAGTTGTCAAGAGGGTAGCATTGGACTGTTGTGAGGGCATAGGCAGAGTCTCCGCCATTGCCATTGTGTCAAGGACACGTGCCTGGCTGTCAGTCGCCAACCTGGAACACTGGTTACAGGATAAACTGTGCAAAATCCCCTGTACTCATTGAAACCTGTCAGGGACAAGGTGGCAGCAAACATCCAAAGAATTGGATGCTGACACGTCCACCCTGACCAGGCTGTCCGAGATCTGCGATCCTGCAAAGAGGAAAGCTGTCAAAGAGCCGTCCCTGTCCAGAACGAACAGATACTAGCAGTCATATGCCCAGCATGGACCACCTTCAGGCTAAGCTGATAGAAAGGGTCAACAATCTACGAAGCCAAGACATCTGAGAGCCACCCAGCCGCAGCAGACCCAGCAGCGTCAGCCCCCACAGGGCCTTTGAGTCCCTGATAGAGTACATGCCCCCCCTGGCCATCCACGTAAAACATATGTCGACAATGCCAGGAAGTTTATGTCACCGCATCCACGGATGGTGGGACAGAACATAAGAACCCTGGACTCTGTCCATCATAGAAGGTGGTACAGGCCACATTCCCAAAGCCTGCCTCCCCCCACAACATTAAGGAAGGTCAGTTCTCACAAACGCACCCCAACTGGCTCCAGAGGTAAAGCGTAACCTAGTTCATGAGGAATACAAGTGGGAACTCATCCTCAACAGGGTTCTGTGTTTTACACCCCCTATTTCCACATAACAGAGACAACAGGAGGTCACAGACACATCTGAGATCCCTGAGAACTGGACAGGTTATGTTTCAGAGAGAACTACAAACGTAATTACATAGGAAAAGTACCTCTATACCCCCACAGCCCGGACTGGCCTCCTTCCCCAGATCACACGGATGCCTACAGCCATGTTCACAGCCACCAATCACCCCGTAAGTTCCCTGGGTTCCGCTATCAGGGAGGGCACTATCACTACAAAGCTCTCCCCCTCGGCCTAGCCTCAGCACCCAGAGTATGCACAAAGTGCATGGCTGTGGGAGCTGCTCTTCCCCGTACCAGGGGAATATGTGTCTAACAACACCTGGATGAGTGGCCCATCCGGACAGAGTCACAGACAGAGGACCAGGCCTCTCTCCCTCTCACACACTGGGTGTACGCCAATATGTATGCCGTCTCAGAGATCTCAGGGAATCCTTCCAGACTCCCAAGCAATCGCTGGAGTTCAGATGAGCAAGGCAAGATAGCAGACTGACAACCACCTATCTGCTGCAGCCTCGTTGTCCTTGCATTGTGCAACTGTTATCCTGAGCACTACAAACAACTCACCTCTCGGACCGAGTGATGCTCCAGCAGCTGGGGCACTGTCAGCTACGGTGCATGTGGTCCCCTATGCACGTCTGCACAGGAGAGTAGCCCAATGGTCCCGCCCCACCCAGTGGATTCATGCAACAGGCTGTCACTCAGATCGGAGAGTGTTCTCAGACCGCCCCACCCAGTCCCTGGACTGGTGGCGTTCAGCACGTTTGGAGGTGCCACCTGTCCTGCAAACCTCACCTCTGATCACCTTAACAACAGATGCTGTCAAAGTGGGGTGGGGTGCTCATCCACTGAACACCTCACCCCCAGCCACCTGGAGGTCCAGGGGAGTCATTCCTGCACAAATATTTTGAAGTTCGGAGCAATGCGCCTGTCCCCCCAGGTATTCCATCCCCCTTGACAGGGCAACACACGACTAGTTCACGCAGACAATCAGGTAGCCATGTCCTAGGTGGAGAAATTAGTAGAAACAGCCTCTCTGTCAGTTTGAAACAAAGCTCGTCAACTGTGGGCGTTTGACAGAGAGCATCAGACCCATCTCCTGGCGGTCTATCTCCCTGGCAATCTCAAATATTGTCCAGACAGAATCAGTAGTGCTGTGCTTCGGCACAAATGGTCCCTACACATGGACCACCTCTCCAGAATATCTTAACTCTAGGGAACCTCAGATATAGACCGCTCTGCAGGCTTGTCAAATGCCACAAGTACACAGTTCTGTTCACTCATTCCGGCTCATGGCTGCCAAGCGAGGGATGCCTTCTCCACAACTGGGGGCATGACTCCCTATATGCCCCTTGTGACTTCCCCTGGATTGCCAAGACACTATGCAAGCTCCAGGGGGACAGAGACAACATGATCCACATAGCCCCATGCTGGCAACGCTAGGTGTGGTACCCTCTGCAACCATGTCTGTCACAGGTTTCACACCTGGACATTTTGTCTGCCACAGACCTACTGTCGCAGGGGGAGGGGACACTATGGCATCCAAACCCCAAGTCTGTAGACCCCAGAGCCTGGTTACGGATGGCTGAAACGTTTATGCCCCCCCCCCCCTCACCCAGGATGTGTGATATCTCCTTTATGCTCCCAGGAAACCTGCCACAAGGCGTTCCCATGCATTCAAGTGGAAGAGAGTCTCCAGCTGGTGTCCACAAAAGGGCGTAGACCCCCGTGCCATCCCTTGAGAAGCATTGTTGGGTTACCACCGTAACCTATCAAACACTGGTCTACAACAGAAGTCAGTTAGAGACCAATGAAATGCCATTGCTGCACCATCTCCACCCATCGATGGACAAACCAGTTCCTCCCATCCGCTCAAACCATGCGTTGTGGAGGGTCTGCCCCTACTGACACCTCCCCTGGAACCACCCCCAGTGGCATGGGATTGCAATCTGGTTGTGGGCCAGCTTATGCAGGGGCTTTCAGAGCCCCTAGGCACTACGTCCATAATGTTTCTGTCCTTGATGGTAATACTCATTAGTGCAATCACATCAGCAAGGCGTATCAGTGAAGTGCAAGCTCTAGTGGCTGATCCACCATACACAGGGTCTCAGCATGATAAGGTCCTCCTATGGACACAGACACATGTCATGCCTACGGTGGTTGCGTACATTCATTTGAACAAACAGCTTCAGCTATCTGTATCCGTCCCATAGCCCCATGCCCCAGATGCAGGGAAGAATCATTATACTGTGCAATGTGGAAGAGCCCTGGCTTTCTATCTACAGGGGACCCAGCAACACATAAGGTCCCCTCAGCTATCCCCACACTCTGATCCTTCCCATGTGAGTACAGCAGTTTCACAGAGAGCTGTATCCTACTGGTTTGCTAACTGTCTCACATACATCTATCATGGCAAACCACTTGCACTGCATGCCCATGTCACCGCTCACAATGTGAGAGCCATGGCAGCCTCTTGGGCTCAATGCCATCCCGCCTGTGTGAACGACATCTGACGAGCAGTTACCTGGTGCTCGGTTCACACCTTCATGGCCCACTACTGCTCAGATAGAGGCTCCCACAGGGATGCTATGTTTGTTCAGGCCGCTGTACAACACCTCTCCCATACCTACCCAACTCAGAAACACCCCCCATAGGGGATGCCAGAGATCCATGGTAGGTAGTGGAACCCCTCCACAGGGCCCCAACACTCCGGGGACCCTTCCCTGGCATCTACGACTGGGGGGTCCCCACCAGTGAGGACTATGTCCTGCTTGTTTCTGGGGATCGCATACTTACCCACCTGTACCAGTTGATGTCACGGAACAGCAGGTATAGGGCCTCACAAACAGACCATCTCCCCTAAGGGATGTGTCTCCCTCTCTCACCCTCCCTGCCTCTCACACTCACCCTCTCTCTCCCTCTCTCTCTCTCTCTGTCTGTCTCTGTTTGCCCCACCATTTCACTCATTTGTAGAGGAAAATTGGTGATATGGGGGAGGGCAGCATGCAGGCGCTGTGCGATGCTGCTAGATGCTGTCCTATTGGACGATGCTTGTCGGTCCCACACAGGCTCCGTTGTTCCTGCCACGACACACATGTGCAGACCTATCCCCACATTTCCCAGAGACCAACTGTTACAGGTGGGTAACTATGCTCTATATGCCACACACAGCAGTGGAGAAGGAGCAGCATGGTGCTGCCCACACAGGGGTTGGGTTATGTTGTCCGCACACCTGAGATAACCGCTCAGTGATGACCCCACCCATTGTTTGCATATCCACAGGTGGAGAATCTGAGGAAGAAGGGGCGTGAGCTGCGCCATTACCATGGTGCGTTCCTGGCCCGTTATGAGAGAGGAGCGGAGTCACACCATGATGGTGTGTATTGCCAGGCATGCGTCACAGGTTCAAATGTCACATTGGCCCACCAGTCTGTGTGCTGCCTGCATATGTACATGTGTTATGTGATACACATGATAGTGTCCTAATGTCTGTCCTCTTCCACAGAGGGTGATGACAACGGTGATGAGCCACACACCTCCGCCTACTCCCTGAGGTGCCCCACCACCCACCGTGTAAGGGAGGAGGAGGTGGTGGTGGTCGAGGAGGAGGGGGACGTGGAGGAGGAGGAGGAGGAGGAGGAAGAGCTGCAGTTCTCCCCCGAGGAGGAAGAGGATGATGTCCTGATGGGGGATGTGGGGGAGGGTGGGCAGGGTTGGGGGACTGTGGGTCATGTGGGGGTGGGGGTTGTTGCTGAGGGCGGGAGGGTGGGTGGAAGGGGGGTGGAGAGGGGAGCAGGGTGGGTGGAGGGTGTCGGGGAACACAGCCCAGCACAGGGCACTGTGGGCTCCTGTCAGACACTGCAGGTGTCAGCAGAGGATGGGTGTCGTCGTGTCAATGCACCATCCAGGGCCACAGACATCTCACATGCACATGCCAGCACAGAAACCATGGCCACTGTGTGTGTGTGTGTGCTGGCATGTGCATACATGATGTGTTGGTGGCAGTGGATGGCGTGCTGAGCGACGTCCGTCTCCTGTTGCACGCCTGCCGGTGTCTGACGGCAGCCGTTCAGTGGGTGGCCAACGTGGTGGAGCAGCTGCCCTGTCATTGGCCATCCGCTGAAGGGCATCACAGGAGTCAGTGATGGCACCTGTGACATCCACATGTGCCCTGTGCTGTCCTGTGTTCCACCAACGGACATGTGGCAGGGGATGGGTGGCATGTTGCCATTTTTTTTGTTTCAACGATTAAACAGTTGTTGTTTTTGTTCGACACAATGGTCACGTGTTTCCCTTACCGACTCCCTATGGATGCAAGCATGGGATATGTGTGTGGACCTGGATGTGCAATAAAGGTAGACATGGGTATCATACGTGGACTGACTCCACATGCAGTCATGGGGGCTAAACATGTGTGTAGGGCCGTGAGACCAGGGTAGGCGCATGAGATGTTGCATTGTAAGGGGGGCCCGGGAACATCCATGTCACAGGGATGGGCGTGGTGTAACCAAATGTGTTTGCAGAAAGCAGCAGCAGACATACGCATGCCACCCATGTCTGCCTGTGCCACATGCATGCCGTGGGGGGGGGGGGGCAGGCACATAAGCAGTGTTGCAGGCAGGGGCAATGGTCACACATATGCGTCAAATGTTCGGGGTATGAGGGTGTGGAAACGGTCATGGATCAGTACACTGAACATGTGACCTCAGAACATTCCCCCTGTCGCAACCTGGGCGGCTGTGTAAACCGCCACGCTCCAGCCCAGGGGCAGTGAACACACACTGTGCATGTCACACATGGCATGTGATGGCATCTGTGCAGAAGTACCTGGCAGTGCAAACACCCCACCAGCGAGGGGCCTGGGTGCAGGTCATATGGTCAGGGACAAAACATGCATTTGCACACTACATAGGGGACCACAGGGACACACATTGGAAACACACGTTGCATGTAGTGTATGACATATTTTTATTGTCACAGGAATTAGCGAGGGCGTGGCCGCCCACGCCTGCCACGTGGCAACCCCCCCCTACGGTGCTACACCCTCTTCCGGTGCCGGTGCCGGTGGTGGTGGTGGTGGTGGTGCCGGTGCTGCTTGCCGCATCACAGCCAGCATGCCCTCCAGGGCCTCGCACATTCTGGTGAAGGGCAGGGCCCTGACCTCCTCCCTGAATTGGCGGAGCTCCTCCCGGACCTGCCTCAGCTCCCTTGTGTTCTCATCCAACGCACTGCGTATATGTTGAAGCGCCTGACGACTGCCTGTGGGTGGGACACAGGGTGGTCTGTGAGATACCTCTCCAGTAATCAACCGTCACACACAAACATGTCACGCATATCCCACATGATTGTTATTGTGATAGGGCAGACTCTAGTAGTCAAATGGATAGGGTTAGGAGGCATCATTGTCACAGTAGTATAGGTCATAGCCACTCATAGGACATGGTCCAGTAGTGTGATGTGGAAGGCAAACACAAGGATCCACAGGCTACGCTGACACACCCACGTACTGCAGATGTAGCAACAGGCGTGGGGACAGATAGCAAACACATGTCCATCGTGTATGGGAGGTGGAGCATGATACAGGGACAGCAACCACAGCTGGACAGCAGCAGTGGTGATCAGAGGAAGGTCGAGGAGAGGCAGCACAAGTGGGGGCACAGTTTGAGGGATAAACGCAGCTTGGACAGGTTACAGGTGAAGCGCTATTGACTAAGAGGGATGGAGTGTTAGCACCAGGATAACAACCCTTAGGTGCGCATGTGCACTGCTGCTTCATGTGTCTGACAGCAGAGGGGTTCACATACACCTTGTGGCAAAAGGGGAGGGGTTGGATACCAGTGTGTGTATACCTTTGTAAACATGTGGAGGGTTTGGACAGAGCAGGGGGAGCAACAGAGGGTGCAGCAGAGGTGGACAGACTCCAGGAACGCATGGACAGGGTTATGCTGAGGAATTCACAGCATGTGGTACACCCTGGGGAAGGGCGGTGATCCCCAGAGCTGGGGGGGTGTTTCCCTGATTCAAGTTGGCAGCAGGGGTGGCAGCTGGGAGGTGGCGAGTCATTCACAACACAAAAGAGGTCATTAGCTGACCTGTGTGATTGTGTGGGTGAGTCCCAACCTATGCAATCAGGGGACTCATTGTCAGAGCTACAGGAAGGGGACATGTTGATGGCCTTGTCTGTATGCCAAGCAGTCCATCTTAGTTGTTGACGTACAGGCAGCCTTGACGGACCTGTACCTCTCCCAAACTATCTCTACATGATCCTTGACCCTGTCATCTCTGTAAATCCTGGTATATGGTTGTCTTAACACATTTTGACTGCTACTTTCATATCCTATGATTGTTTTACACCTGGAGATGCAGACTGGAGGGAATGGGGGCTGTGTGACATTACATGCCTTAAGATGCATAGGTTTGGGTATGTCTGCTCTGATTGTCCGATTACTATGGGACAGGTGGCACCCTGTTGTCTGCGAGACGGCTGGGCGTCTACAATGAGGCAGACTGTTGCAAGGGCAATGCATGTATTTATCTATTTGCTGACAACGTGCTGGACCTTACACAACATTCCTCTTATGTCTGCATCTGTAGGTGTAAACTGACCCTAGGCTGTTCTGGTGTGTGTCACATTAACATCCTCTATCATACGCCATACCCTTTTGTTTTCTCCACTACATCCCATCTACGTGACCCATACATGTAACAGCTGTGGAAGGTATGTTGCCACATCCACCACACACACACCAACCAGAGACTAGTGGTTTGTGCGTTGTGGTTGTGACAGTCTGTTGTCACCCACCTTCGGCATCCTGCTGTGCTGATGCAGCGTGTGCCCTCAGCTCCGCCATCATGACAGCCATGTCACCCGCACCTGGTTCCTGCCTGGGGTGTGGGATGGCCCCCATTTCTGGTCCCACACCAGACTGGGTGCTGCTGGCTGCAGCCCCCAGTGTTGTCCCGCTGGTGATGGGAGGCTGCAGGGGCTCCTCGTCCGCACTTGTGCTGCCCCCTGAGATAGCAGCCTCGGGCTCCTCGAAACTGTGGGGCACGGCCACTTCCTCCTCCTCCTCCTCCTCATGGCCCCCATGGTACTGTAGTCACCTGCATTGTGAGCAATCAGAGACAGCACACATATGTTTAAACACTCCACCTATGTATACGTGTGTGCTGCAGACACCACAGACATGATGGGGGGGCCCTGCATGTGTGCTGCATACAGGATCCCCTACACCCTCCCATACCTGTATGTTGCCACCATGTACCTATACCGGGGGCACATGTGTGTGCTGTACCCCTGCACGCCTTGTTTAGTTGCCATGCTCGTGTTCCTGGTCCAATTGCGCATGTAGCCCCCATCCCATGCCTCTCCCCATCTGCACCACATATGTCCACGTATGCCTGCTGATACCCTACCCTTACATCTGTTATTGCCATCCCCTGTATGACTGTGCAGGCCTTTGATCAGGGCATATTTTGTTTGGACATACTATCTTCACAGTGCTACATGTGCTTGGCAGTGTCCTACTATGCAGCGGACTACGACTATTCATCACCTCGGGCCCACTGCCAAGCACATGCAGCACTGTGCAGATAGTATGTCACACAAACATGCCCTGATCCACGGCCCTCACAATCATACAGGGGATGGCAATCACTGTTGTGGGGGTAGGGTAGTGGCTGGTGTGCGTGGACAGCTTTGGGGCAGGAGGGGAGAGGGATGGGATGAGGGACCCATGTTGAATGTGGCCTGGAACATGGCAACACAACAGGAGTTGCAGGGGTACAGCACACACATGTGCCACCAGGATAGGTACATGGTGGGGCTTGGGCTAAAAGGTATACGTATCATACATACCTGCCTGCGGGTGCGCACTGTCCAGGGCCTCAGGCAGACCAGAGATGTAGATAGGCCCCAATCGGGCCGCCAGCTCCTGTTCCAGGGGCGTGAGTGGTGCGATGAGGGGGCCACCGCCACCTGTGCCCTGCGCATGCTGGCGCTCCGCGGCAATGTGCTGCCTCACCCCTCTTTTTATATCAGAGAACCGCTTTTTGAGACTCTCAATGTCTCTGGGGGGGCCCCCTGCCTCGGCCACTGACCCATGGACCTCCTCCCACAGCGCATTCCGTGCAGCCACAGTTGTGTGGCTACTGAGCCGCCCGTAAAGTACCTCATAGTTTTCGAGCACCATTGCCAGGAGGTTGTGGTTCTCCCTGTCACTGAAACGTGTGGCCCTCCTCCTTTGTGGTGCCGGCACCGGTATGCGTTTACACTTGCCGGTGTGGCTGCACTGTGCAGCCTGTTGCCTACCCGATGGGCCAGCCGCTGGCTCCGCCTCCATTGGCCCTGCAGTTCCTGCCTCCCCAGCAACAGGTGGGCCCACCTCCTCCACCCCCTCACCCTCACCCTCACCCTCCCTCTCCCTCTCCATCACCCTCTCCTTTCACCACACCCCACCTCACCTCACCCTTTCTCCCTCACCTACACAAAACACAACGCAGAACACACAGCACAGACCACACTACAAACCACAATGAGGACTACACTACAAACCACAAACCACAATACAGATGTCACAACCTCCACACTACCTCCACTACCTCCACTACCTCCACACTACCCCCTCTACCTCCACACTACCTCCACTACTCAAACCACAGCACTACCTCGACCACTACACACTACCTAGTACTCCTCAAACAACACTCAACGTGGACCAGGTGTGCAGGGTGATTTATAGGTTTTTTTACGTTACGTACGTTGCGCATGTGCAGTTGTGCGAGCGTGCTGCTTGTGCACGGCACGCATGTGCAACTGCGCATGGGCGTCTGTCTTGCACATGGGCATCTGTCCATGGGCGTGTGTCTGTGCGCAGCGCGCATGTGCAACTGTTTGCGCATGGGCGTGTGTCTGTGCGTGGCGCGCATGTGCAACTGTTTGCGTGGCACGCATGTGCAACTGTGCATGGGCGTCTGTCTTGCGCATGGGTGTCTGTCCATGGGCGTGTGTCTGTGCGCGGCGCGCATGTGCTACTGTTTGCGCATGGGCATCTGTCTGTGCGCGGCGCACATGTGCAACTGTTTGCGCATGGGCGTTTGCGTGCGTGCATCCACACAGTTGCACATGCGCGCCGCACAGACACAGGCCCATGCGCAAACAGTTGCACATGCACGCTGCGCACATGCAGCACGCTTGCACAACTGTGCATGCGCAAGGGCCGCAAACTAAGAAAATCTCTAAATCTGCCTGCACACCTGGTCCACGTTGAGGGTTGTTTCGTAGGCGAGGTGTGTGTTTGCAGAGAGTAACGGAGAGAGCAAGGCAGGTGTTGGTGTGGATTGAATTGTGTGTGTTAGTTGTATTGTGTTGTCTTGTGTGTGTGTATTGTCTTGTGTGGTTTGTAAGGTGTACACTGTTTAGGGAGGTTCGTGTGTGTGTTTGAGTGTGTTTGTGTAGCCGGACGGGAGGAGTTGATGGCAGCTATTTATGTTGCTGCATGTGCCCTGAGACGTGGACAGATGCTGTAGTTGCAGGACAGGGGAGATGGTGTCCATGGGGCTGAGGCACAGGGCATGAGTGTAGTCCCGCAGCAAATCAGACCTGCAGCTGTGGGGGCGGTCCAGGCAGGTGTTGTGCGTGCACGGCGCAGAAGGCGTGCTGAGGTGCAGGCTCGGCAGCCTCGCCTCTACAGGCATAGGGCCCAGCTCCAGGGCATGCGTGAGGACAAGGTCATCTCCCTGTACCGACTGAGCACAAGGGCTATTAGGGAGCTCTATGAGGATCTAAGACCTGACCTCGAGCCCCTGACTGATCGGTCCCATGCCATACCAGGTTTAGTCAAGCTCCTTGCTGCCTTACATTTCTTTGCCTCTGGCTGTTTCCAGTCATCTGTGGCCGCAGTGGGTGGCATGAGCCGCCCCACCTTCTCACGCTGTCTCCACCAAGTACTGCGTGCCATGGTCAGCCGGGTGGGGAATTACATAGCCCTTCCCCACACTAGGCAACAGTGGGGGACCCTTAACCAGGCCTTTGAGGCGTTAGCCAGGATACCACACGTGATGGGAGCTATTGATTGCACACATGTTGCCCTGGTCCCGCCTAGAGACAGGGAGGTAGCGTTCTGCAACCGCAAACACTACCATTCCCTGAATGTTCAGGTTGTATGTGATGCTAATCTGCATATTCTGAATGTGGTCCCTAGGTTTGCAGGGTCCACCCATGACTCCTATATCCTGCATCACTCGTCACTATTCAGACAATTTGAGGAAGGCCGGTATGCGGACTGTATATTGCTGGGTGAGTAATTCAAGATTAGTAATATATGTATGTCTTTCTATATTTATTTATGTTACATCTCTTATGTAGCACCCTGTTTGTTATCAGTGCGGGTTACAGATAAGAAAGGTTAGACAGACAGAGGACTGTTCTGAGTTTACATTGTTACAGGAGTATAAACGTGGAGTAACAGGGAAACTAATTGAAATAAGACCATCAGGATTATAACATTATATGATCATAACCTGCACATGGTGTTCATGTGACTACGCACATGTGCATATGTCTATCCTGGTGGTGGATCCCTCCTAGTGTGTGTGTGTGCCAACTGCCCACATGTGATGGGGGGGGGGGGGTTTGGTGCCCTTCACATCCACCTGTGATGCCGGTTCATTGTCTACTAGCGTTTGTATGTTATGTAACGTTTATGTTACTGCCAGTCCATACAACTAACCCTTGCCATGTGTGTCTTAGGTTCACACACTCACTCAGTACTGGAGTAGTCACCCAGGAAGCACTAGATAACATGAGGAGGGGTCTAGCTAAATCATATGGATGTTCTGGACCTTTCCAGCTGGGAGGACATGTTTGCATATGTATGGTCACGCATCTTGGCTGCGTCAAACCAGGGGAGCAACAAAGTATAGGGGGTGCAGTACCTTTGGCCACTGTAGGTGAGCGGGACCTAGGCGTCGTTGTGTCTGCCGATCCTCATGTAGCTGACCATTATGGAAAGGTGACGGCAAAAGCTAGGTGGCTACTTGGATGCATACAGAGAGGTATTGGTAGCAGATACACAGGAAATTACTCTGCCTCTGCATATGTCATTGGTGCTAACTCATGTGGGGTACAGTGTGCAATTCTGTAGACCGCAGCTTCAAAAGGCTGTGAACAGGATGGAGACAGTGCAGAGGACGGCTACTAAAAAGATTGGTGGTCAGCAGTATGCAGAATATGGAGACAGACTGCTCAATCTTGATATGTAGACCTTAGAGGACAGGGGGAATAGAGGTGATATTGTTTAGACTTTGCCAGATCTCCATGGCATACATGTTCTGGGTGTGAGCCTCCTTCAAATGACAGCATGTTTTTTCGTGGGTACTATGCTGACATATACTTTGAACATGTGATCAGTGGATCGGTGGTATAGTCTCACAGTGGAGGTGGTAGAGATGAGGACAGTAACTGCATGACATTACGCATGTGCCACACAGAGGATCTCTAAAGGTATAAATGGGACTGTTGTAGTCTTTGCCATGGATGTACAGACTCGATAGGCCATGTGGTCCTTTTCTGTCATCATATGTCTATTTTTCTCAACTGCATAGTTGTGCTGTCATATGTTTCTGTCAGGATGTGTTCTACATTTGTTTCTCACGTCTATACATGTGTCAATTTTGCTGAACATGAGCTCCTGCATTCACATGCACCATTTCTTTCTGCAGGTGATGCAGGATATGGGTGTCGCCCCTGGCTGCTGACCCCTGTGCGTCAGCCACGGACACGTGCAGAGCGGAGGTACAATGAGGCCCATGCCTCCAGCCGCTCTGTCATAGAGCGCACCTTTGGCGTGTTGAAGAGTCGCTTCAGGTGTATGGATAGGACAGGCGGGGCCTTACAATATAAGCCAATGACTGTGGCAGAGATAATCATAGCCTGTTGCATCCTGCACAACATTGCTCTCAGGCACAGTATCCCGGCAGAGATTAATGAGGATCTGGAGGATGATCCAACGTGCCCCCCTGTACGTGCCAGTGGTGACACACGGGAGGGCACAGCAGTCAGGCGGAAGTTGATCGCAGAGATCTTCTCAGGTAGGTATTGCATATATTCCCGCCTACATGTGTTGTTATATGTGTGTGATGGTTATAAAGGTTGATGTTTCTGTAAAGATATCATTCGGATGCCACACTGCATTGACATTTAACCCTTTGAAGCCCTACTTTAAAATTTTAATCCACATTCTGCAGCCGGGTTAATGTTTGCATATTTCAGGAAAATTGTACCCATCTTATTCAATATGTTCTAATAGTGATTTGCCTTCTGCTATGGTCATGTAGTATATACCATTTGATAGGAATATTTAGTCAGACTTTTTGATCCCAAGAGTTTTGGGCTTGGCCTGGAAAGGGTTAACAGACAATCCCAACGTCACATATAGGCATGAGTGTGCAACAAACAATGTGGGCAGGGCACAACAGGAGGTGGTGGTGGATTATATGGGTGGGTGTTCATACGCCTGTGGGAGGTTTGGGGGGTCACATTCCCAGTTAGTGGCTGGTTGTGATAGCAGCTGCTGTGCAAACACAGTTAGTTGTTTTGATGCTATGGGTGGAGCACGGTGGCAGGCATATGGTGCGGTATTCACAGTGGGAGGGCAGACCATGTTTGGGGACAGTTGTCCAGTGGGGTGTGGTAATATTGTACAATTTCGAGCTGCTTGTGTGGGTGTTATGCTCCTGTCAGCTGGCTATGTGTGTCTGTTTCATATGTGTGGCGCCACATGTCCTACATAGCACAATACACATGCTCAGTACTAGTTTTTCATGATGGTGTTAACTATTCGTGAGGGGTGTTCATGCAACCCCACAGTGTGCCTGAATGTATAGGTCATCACGTAGCCCTGACATGGATATGGTGAAGGATGGGGACCTGTGCAGTGTCCAGCCAGGGGGAGTATCATTGCTACATTTTGTTGTTGGAGAATAGCCCTGCAGTGCAGTGTTGCATATGTACACACAAACAGAGGTGATCCGGGCCAGATCAGCAAGGTGTGGGTTACAGTAGGCAAGTTGAGCGCTGAATGTGTGGGTGGATTGTGTTTTACGAGGTTTTTCAGGGGGGACATGGCATATCTAGCTGATGCTATCTCAACATATGCCACATGCCTCAGCTACAGGCTGTGTATGTGTGTAGGGCAGGAGAGTACAGTCCACATCAACAACTACCTTGCGGACCCTAGCGAGGGAGGTTATGTCCGCATACACACAGAGACTTAGGTGAGAGTTATATTTTAAAGGTGCACATATAGGCTATCCATGCTTTGACATTCTCACTGTCACACAGTGGGATGACATGCAGCCATCATGGTCAGGTCACAAACAGACATGGGAGTGTGGTTTTGCTGACGTGACGCACACATTGCCATCTATTTGTGCACATCATCAGCACACAGCTGTCAATATTATTCAAGGTATGAGATGTACACACCAGGATATGTATTTGGGCAGTGGATACAGGAGGTGTGCCTGCATATTTCTATGTGTTACAGCAATTGACAGTGGGGTAACAGACAACATTGGGACACCAGTACACACGGAGAGGGGGCATTGGTGGCAAGATGGGGACCCGGGCTAATATTGCGACCTTGGGGTGAGGCAGAAACATGGTGGGAGCAGACACCTCTATTGACCAGTGTGTACAACAACAGAGAGGTAAGGGATGGGACAGAGAGATTACGGACACCTATAGTTAGCCTCCGACACCTCCGTGCTGCCTCTCACATGTGAGAGATCTGTACAGTGTGATAATGAACAGTCAGTCAATATGTGATGTTGTGGGGTCTGACAGCTGGGGACAGGAAGGTGCAGTGTGTGTTGCACAGCTAGAACATGACATATGTTTGTTTCTCTTGTGTTTTCCACTGCACAGGACATAATTCGTGAGGATGCTGTTGCTGTGGTGCATTGGCACGTGACTGTACATCAGCCAAAATGCTGTGGTCCGGGGTAGGTGGATCTACAGCTACATTGTCTGTGCCTGCAGTCAGGGGGAAAACATGTCCTCAGTGATGTGTCATATTGTACAGATGTTGTGGTTCACTTTTTTTCCTTACGCCTCCCTAACCCATATCTTGCTGTTGTCACACATATCCCCATGTGTTTGTGTCCAGTATGTCCTCTGCAACACTGTCTCTGGGACATGTACAACAGAGCTGCATGGGTGTGGAGGTTGTTTTTTCTTTGGTGGTGGCCTACACTTGCTCCCTACCCCAACATTGTACCATCAGCCAACACCAGGGTATCACTGCATGTCACTCGGCCTTTATGTCTACAAATCTCCACTTATGCACATACAGGCCATGTGTTACAGCTGGCACGCTGACCTTAGCATACTGTGTGGGTGCGTGTTTATGGGTTGGCTGTGTGATGATGCAGTGTTGAGGCATATTACATTATCATGTGCTGTGAGGGGTCTGTGCACCTGGGGGGCGGTGGTGACTGTGCTACCTCTACCGTCGTGCTGTTTACCTTGTGAACATTCTCGACATGTGTTGTGTGCTGTGAGCAGAACTGTGTCTTGTGTTTTGAGGGACCACTGTTGAGCAGCTTTTTTTTATCTCAGATATTGGCATAACGTGGACATGCATCAACAGTGGCTTGACATGGTGATTCTACACATTTTGCTGACATTGTCTCCCTTCACTGTGACCTGATATGGCTGTTGAGTCGCTCAAGGGATCGATGACATACACCTGATGCACACCCAAGGTATGTTGCACCTTTGTTATTTGGAGGATTACATCTGCCTTTACCTGTTGATGATTTACTGTTTGTCTCATGTGCATGTCATGTTGCCTCTCTGTTCACAGAAACAGATGCATATAGTGTGTAGCTGTGAGACGCCTGTGTGACATGAGCATGGACGTGACCATATCCATGTAACACCCGTGTCTGCGTTTACGATTCCTGATGTCACCAATATGCGGTGTGTTTTGTGTTGATATCATGTCATGTTTGCCTTTGCATCCCTTTCTTCTGTATTTCCCAAGGTGTGACTCTCTGCAATTTGTGCTGTTTTTGCAAGGTGTCTAACAATACAATACTTATCCTCTCCTGACACAGGGCAGAGGACATACCGGACACATCTCTTACAGTGCATCTGGCATCGCCATCACCCACCTGTTGGGGGACACAACACCATGGAACTTATTGTGGAGAATTGTGCCATTGGATGTTTGACCTCTGAGAGTGGGACACATGCCTGGGATGGACAGTATTACTCTTGGACTGCTGCTTTGCCCATGACAGACCTGTCCAACACACTGTTGCTGCCATGCTGTGGCTTGGAGTCCTGCTCATTGCAGGGGACACACATGAACTTTCAAGGACTGTGGCATATTGGAATGTGACACTTGACTATGCATGCCCAGGGTTGCAAGGAAAGTTTTAACCTGACCTGTTGGATTGCAGATACACTTTGCACTTTGGACGCTGTGTACTGATCCCCACGTGTGCAGCAGGGACTGACATTGTCACTGTATGTTGTACATTCCTCCCCATTTGTGTTGTTGTTTGTTTTGGCCATGTGTGTGACATTGCACACAGGATACGCTCATCTGTTTGTTTCAACATGAGCATACAGCCATGTTTGTGGCATAGGGGCAACGATGGAGCGGTCCTATTGTCTATGTCCACCTGCTCTCCACCTGGACATGATACAGGTTTTACCACAACAACACTTTCATGCACACCACCATCCTGGATTGATGTTTGCAATGGCCAAGGGTGTTTACGTGCATGTGTGGCATCACTGTATCATGTTGGTATGTGGATGGTGCTTGTGCATATGACTGACTATGTTTGTGAACCACAGCATGTGGACCTATGGCTTCTGTGTGGTTCACTGTAAGATGTTTGCCCATCATTTCCATCTTCACATGCTGGTTCTTGTGTTTGTTTACTGTACAGACGTGACACTCTGCATGTATGTACACACCTTGCATTGCACGTCTGCACGGTCCTGTTTATCCCCTGCAGTAACGACACTCACATTGCCCCATTATATTTGGAGTGTGGCAGTGTGGGTGTCCGTTGTCCTCCTTCAAACGTGCATTCCATGTACCGTGCTTTATGTGCCCAAACACTGTCTACCCAACAAACAGTGCAAGGGGACCTCCTGCATGGTGTTATCTGTGCAGGTTTCTGCAGGCAGTTTAGTTTGTATTCTCTCTGTGTTCATGTGCCTCTGCTACCTGTTAGCATATGCTCATTTGTTGTACACAGTGGGGGATTGTAACCATGATCCCTGCACCATTGGGCAGTGTCTTAACCATTGTGCTGTGGCTCTGTTCCTGTAGCTTGCACATCAGCGCGCCGCCTTATGCCGCCCAAAATTAAAATGCCTCCTAAAGCAATTTTACCCATAAACGGTAATGCCTCAGCCAGCCTTTTTCGTTGCACACAGTGGGGGATTGAACCCATGATCCCTGCACCATTGGGCACTGTCTTAACCATTGTGCTGTGGCTCTGTTCCTGTAGCTTGCACATCAGCGCGCCGCCTTATGCCGCCCGCGTGCATTTCCCATGCGGTAATGTGCGGGGCGCCCATTACGGCGCCGCACACATTAGCGCACGGTAAATGCCGGTTTGCTTTTTTCAGCCAGACACGCCCACTCCTTATATGGCACCTGCACACTACCGCGGCCCGCACATTAGCGGGGTTTTAGTAAACATACCCCTAGATTGTTCCCGGTAGATCCCAGCAATAAACAGTGACTTTCTATCTTTTTTTAAGCCCAGCTGCAATGCAAGATGTCTTGACCATATCCTTTGTCAACAAATCACAGCTTGATTGTACATTGAGTGAAAAAAAATGCTCTCTCCATCGGGCAAGTCACTTAACTTTCCATTGCCTCAGGTACAAACTTAGATTTCAACGCTTCCATGAACAGGGATATGCCTTGTGTACCCAAATGTAACTCACATTGAACTACCAATGAAAAGGCATGAGCTAAAGCAAAATGAATAGATTTAATTTTCTTATATACCTCTTTTGTAATTGTGGTGTATGGCAAAAGGTCAGGCTTCATCTCTTCAAATCCAGGTTAAAAACTCACCTCTTTGAGGCTGCTTTTGGATCCTGATCCATGTAGTCTCCTGATCTCTGGCTATGTTTCCTTACCACTCCCCTAGACACAGGGGCGGCCCAAGGGGGGTGCGGGGCGATGTGCAGAGACTCGGTGCGGGGCCTCATTTGCATAAGTGGCCTTATTTGCATAAATATTTGCATAATACTAACATACACTAACTTTTAGTAAACATGTCTCTTAATGAGTGTATGGATAAAGACAGACTAAAAGATTTCTACATTACTATAATCCAGTACCAACCGCCAGGCACATTAGGAACTACTACAAACACTGCCCATTTAGAACCCATAGCAAACCCGCCGTATCCTAACAGCACTACCGGGACTCACAAAGCACCATACCCTACCTATCAAAAGGCAACACTGCAAATATTAAACCAATACATTTCAGAGAACAACAATACATGACCTACTGGGGAAAGAGAACAAGTGGCAATGTCTAATAGGAATTACATAAACAGAATACCTCAGCTCAGTTACACATGCAGAACATAGACCATCACCAAACAAGGAATCACAATTTAGAAACAGGAAGGCAATAATTAAACTGGGAACCCCAAAAGCAAAACTTGGAATGTACAACAACACTGTAGAAATAAAACTATAAATTAATTTCCTCTTGTACCAAACAAAGCGCAGATGTTAATGATGCACATTTCCCAGAGCTTTCATATTCCAGTTAATAAATTCAAAATAAAGAGATATCTTTCTACCTTTTGTGCATTTTTTTTTCAGTGCAATTGCTCCAGCCACTTTCTTCTGGTTTCTTCATGTTTTCTGCTAACTCTCCATCATCTGCTGTCCATTTGTCCTTTCTTCTCTCTTCTAGTTTTTTTTCCATTCTCTCTCTCTACATCTGCTTTAACATACTAATCTTTCTCCTTTTGCTCTTTCCTCGTTCCTATTTCATCCACTCAAATGTTACCCTTCCATCCTCAATCCCCACTTACTCTCCCAATACCGGGCCAATTGTAGATTTTTTATCCCTCCCACACAAAATATTTTTCCCCTCTCCATTTTACTCTCCCAGCCCCATCCCATTCTAATCTTCCCCCAACATCAGCTCCCTTCTAGTTCCAGCCTCACCCAGTATCCATTCCCTTCTAGTCCCTGCATCAGCCCATTTCCAGTCCTAGCCCCCCATCAGCCCATTTCCAGTCCTAGCAACCCCCATCCCAATACCAGTCCTAGCCCCCCATCAACCCACTTCCAGTCCTAACCCCCCATCAGCCCACTTCCAGTCCTAACCCCATCAACCCATTTCCAGTCAGCCCCCTTAGCCCATTGCCAGTCCTATCCCCCCCATCAGCCCACAGCCCATTACCAGTCCTAACCCCATCAGCCCACCTCAAGTCCTAACCCCTCCCCATCAGCCCATTTCCTGTCCTAGCTCCCCCATAGCCCATTACCAGTCCTAACCCTCCCATAGCCCATTACCAGTCCTAACCCCCCATCAGCCCACAGCCCATTACCAGTCTTAACCCCATCAGCCCACCTCCAGTGTTAACCCCCCCATCAGCCCTTTTCCAGTCCTATCCCCCCCATATCCCATTAACAGTCCTAACCCCCCCAACAGCCCACAGACCATTACCAGTCCTAACCCCATCAGCCCACCTCCAGTCTTAATCCCCCCAGCCCATTTCCAGTCCTAGCAACCCCCCCAACCCATAACCAGTCCTAGCAACCCCCCAACCCATTACCAGTACTAGCCCCCCATAGCCCACTCCCAGTCCTAATCCCCATCACCCAATTTTCAGTTTAAGCCCCCCCCCATACCCCATTACCAGTCCTAACCTCCCCATCTGCCCACTCCCAGTCCTAATCCCACCAGCCCATTTCCAGTCCTAATCCCCCATCACCCAATTTTTATTTTAAGCCCCCCATAGCCCATTACCAGTCCTAACCCCCATCAACCCACTTCCAGTCCTAATCCCATCAGCCCATATAAAGACTTAGCTCCCCCATAGCCCATCACCACTCCTAACCCCCCCATAGCCACCCCATAGCCCATCACCACTCCTAACCCCCCCAGCCCATCACCACTCCTAACCCCCCCAGCCCATCACCACTCCTAATCCCCCCCCCCAGCCCAGCCCAGCCCAGAGAAATTTTTTTTAAAAAAAGCTGTCTTCTCCCGCTGCCGGGGCCGCCGTTGCAGAATCGAGTGTGCCGCGGGGCCCCCCTGCCCAGCAGAGCCTGCCCTCCCCCGTATCACCTCTCTTCATAGCTCGATTCTGCAGCGGCGGCCCCGGCAGCAGGAGAAGACAGCTTTTTTTTTTTTTAAATTTTACTTTAGGATCAGAATGTTTTTTGCGCGGGGCCCCCTGAAAACGCGGGGCCCTGTGCAAAAAACATTCTTGCTCAATGGACGGGCCGGCCCTGCCTAGACATATCCTTGTGTTGTCTGTCTTGACTAAGTTGTAAGCTCTGATGAGAAGGGACTGTCTCTTATATGTCTCTGTATAGCGCTGCATATGCCTTGCAGCCCTATACAAATAATCAGTACAGGTAGTAGTAGAGAGAGGGAGATGTGACAGAGTGGAGACATTTAAATACCTCTATGGTATAAATGCAGAAGAAGTGAGCCTCTTTCAATTGAAAGGAAGCTGTGGAATGAAGGGCCATAGGATAATGGTGAAAGGGGATAAACTCAGAAGTAATCTATGGAAATATTTCTTTATAGAAAGGATGGAAGATGCATGGAATGGGCTGCCAGCCCTAGCAGAGATGGTGGAGACAAGGACTGTATTTGAATTCATATATGCATGGGACACGTACAGAGGATCTTTAAGAGAGAGGATGGCTTGCAGCTTAGAGTGGAGGAGTAGGCTAGTGGTTGGAGCACTGCCTTGATAAAAGACCAAGGTTTGATTCCCCCTAGCACTCCTTGTGACCTTGGGCAAGCCACTTTACCCTTCATTGCTTTGGGATAAAAGGCCTGGCAATCTCCTTCCAGTCATACCTTGCTAAGAAATCCCAGGGGCTGCTGGGTCAGCATTGATTTGGTGGCACTTAAAAAAAAATGATAGAACTTAGTGGATGGGCAGCTGTTAGCTTCAAGGCATTTCCTCTACTGTTTCCCCAACATAGCCATTTGCTCTTCTTTCCTCTCTCCTGGTCTCCATTATGACCCAGTCACTCGTTATTTTTTCTACTGTCCCTCCCTGCTGGTTCCCATCCCAACCACAGTCACTTACTCATATTGCTCTGTCCTTCCCTACTGATCTCTATCATGATACAGCTAGCTCTCCTTGCTACTGTCCATCCATCCCTCCCTCCCAGATCCTATCATGACATAGCCATTGGCCTTTTATTGATTTAAAGATTACCTTCTTCATTTTTAGATTTACACTATATTAATTTTTCTAATTTTTACAAGAAAAATCTACCAAAAGCAAAAACATATTTAAAACTCAATACACACACCACCATGAAAGAAAACGAAAAAGACAGGATGGCCCCAAATAGAAACATTCCAAACTCCCAAAACCCACCCAAAAGCCTTTTTACCTTCTTTGACAGAGATGCACAAAATTCTAAGTTCAGCTCTGCACAAGCAGGCAGTAAGGTCACCCTCTTTTTCTCTTGAATCTCTGATTGAGCCAGTGGCCACTGGCAGGAAAGAATCTGAGCGCTGCAGCAGAACTTGCAGGCCCCACACATTCCATGTGCTCCCCCACCCCATTCACTTCCAGGTCACGGGCAGATTAATTTCTTCTTCCTGCTGACTGAGTGGAGCCATGGGGTTTGGAGCCACTGAACTGCTGGCAGCAGGGAAAGCAGAGGCAGCCGCAGAGGTCCGGTATGATCACAGTGAGATTCGGTGTACAGCTGCAACTGAGCCGGGCATTTTTTGGGGGTTAAACACTGATCTGCCATCACCAGAACTGCAGAGGCTGGATTTCAGTGATGGCCATGGTGCAGCATAATCTCCGACAGTGGCAGATGACAGAGGCAATCGTGGCAACAGGGGCCCAGGGCAGATTCCCTGTATGCCCTCCCTAAATTCCGCCCTGCCTATTCTATGAAGTCAAAACAGCATTGATACTAGCGTAGGTGACTGCAGATGTGCATACATATCATCACGGTCACGGTGTAAATGACTGCATGTATCTTAAGCACATTGGGGGCTTTCATTGTAAGATATACTTTTATGTATGTGCTCTGCCTGAACTCCACCGTGCTCATCCACAGCAAAAGTACATGCAATCAGTCCATGGCTTGTACTTGCAGGATAGCACTTGACTGCAATCCGCACATTACTCACTAAAATACTGTGATTTACATGTGTAAACTCACGCGGAACTCTAGCCGCGCCTTACAGTTACCCTCTTAATGTGCATGAGTATCCCACATTGAATAAAGAAAATAAGCTCTTGGTAACTCCCATGTTTTCACTGGCAATATGCATTACTTTGGATCAGTAAAGATCATACGCTACCAGCAGCAGTAACATAGTAACATGTAATGTATTAGTATTTGTGATATGTTTTATAGAAAAAAAATATTTGTTTTGCTTTGGGTTCTGTCTAGCCTTATTCCAAAATTCCCTGACATTTACAGTAACAGGTTCTGAGACTGAGAGGCACTTTGACCTTCAGTTATACAGTAGCTACCAGGCTTATTCCTTCTAAATGGGCCTGACTCTGGTACCTTTATAATACATCTGTCTCAATAATAGCCCTCCTTTTCCTCTGATGCTCAGTATGGTTTGATAGGAGTCTCTCCATTCATCAGGGGGTTGCAATCACTTTCTCAGCCTGATGAACACGATTTCGGATCTGGAACCTGGCTTATATCTGCAGGACATTTTTGCTGGTAATCACATCACCCATAGATCCTTAGCTATGCAGAGATCCAGTCTTTGCACTTACGCATTGCCTCTTCTCATTCATCCATTCTTAGAAACAATCAGCATATGAGACCCATGGGTGTTTCATTCTTGCATCTCAAAAGAGGTATAGCTTAAAGATGTTACTGTAGCCTTATGAGGAATTTAAAAATACTTCCAGGGAAAAGGTTATGACAAAATGAGGTCAGAGATCTGATAACAGCAATTGCATGTCAGCAATTCCGTGATAAATAATTCAAATCACTTCCTTTCAGCATTGCTAGCTTTGCATTATTTTTAATTAAACAAAATGCATAAAATACTTTATTAAAATATTATGGTCTAGATTTGTCATGTATTATCTAAATGAAAAGCCAGTGAGAAAAGGAACACATTGGAAATAGTGATGACCTTTTGGAGGTGGCTTAGGGACTTTACGAGCCAGACACACCGCAATCAAGAAACTAACATTAGCTCAAACAGGATGCATGACTCAGCCGTCAAACTGGAATGGAAATGTGGTATGCTGGAATTTGATGTGCTGAAGTAGTTGGGTATTATTTGCGGTTCATTTGCTGATTGGATCGTACTAGAAAGGAAATACAAAGAAATCAGTTAAAATGTGTTTTGCAACTAACTTTTATCATGATATCCTGAAGAAAAGTATGAAGGTATTTTGTGAAGTTGGGCGGTAGAGATGAGAAAGGAGTTAATGGATAGAGAGCTTTAAGCAATAAAAGAGTAGAGAACACCAAACTTTGCTTTTAAGAGTACCGTCGAGCCTCAATTAATATGGATTCTCCAGCTGAAATTGAATAAAGTCTTAAGTCCTCATATACTACCCTCATTATAATGGTTTGTTTGTATTGTAGGTTAATTTCCCTTTTTATGAAATTTAGCTATGGATGCAAAAGGACACCTGACTTATCTGCATCCTATAGCTAAATTTCACAAGCAATGTTTTGTTTGTTACTATGATCATGAACTTCTCACATTCCCAGCTGGGGAAACACATGAAAGGGTCTAGTTGCTAAGGTGTGCTAACGTTAATGTGCACTAATTCAGCATTAATGAGTGTTATTTCATGTGGTAGTGGTACGATTTAAAGGATTGTGATACCCCGCTACAGAGAGCCCCTGGGGCACCCCCTGGGTGTCTCTGATCCCTGGTGAGCCACTGATCTCTGTTCAGCCAGTATCCTTTGCAATGCCCCAGTTCCAGCTCCAACATGGAGCATAAATGAAAAGAAAAAAGATTCACTCAGACTCCCTAGAGTGAACCTCAAAGCTCTGTTAGTCTAATGTGACACATGTTGTTCTCCTCAGCCCCAGCCCCAGCCCTAGTCCTCACATGGGGCATAAATGCCTAAAGTAACCTTTCTTCTTACCAAATCCATGTTTCTTAAATCTAAAAATCTGAGTGCCAGTTCCCCCTCTATCCCTCAGACCAAACTCACCAAGGGGATCTGTGTGGTGAAGAGACAGAAGTACCCACTAATTCCCACCCTGGCAGCTGCTGCTTCTAAAACAGTGCCACCGAATCCCTAGTGGTAGTTTTGTGCTATTTACCACCAAGGTTCAGAGTGTCAGAGAGGCGGCCCTTAGGGGAGAAGTGAATGGACATAACTCCTGCCTCAATTGTTCTGTGTATCTGTTGGGTGAGCAAGGAGTCCTGGGGAAAGAGGGGGAGCAGGGGATGAGGCTGGCATTCAGATTTCTAGATATAAAGGATAGGGCTGTGGTTGTGAGGTGGGTTTCTTTAGGCACATATGACCTGCATCAGGGCTGGGAATGAGGTGAGTGACCATGGGGGATGGGGTGTTTTGAGGTACCCCCAAAAAGATCAGGGGTGGCCCTTTTTGTATCCATTTATGCCCTTATGTTGTGACTGGGGTTGGGAGTGCAGGGTCTGCTGGCCCATTAGGGGGCCTCGAACTAGGCTAAAAGGGCCCTTTAAATTGCACCTGCACTGCTTGAAGGAGCTTTTGGGGCATCTAGAGAAATAACTTGAGCTCCTGAGTTATAGCTTTTTTGTGAAAATGCGTCTTTGAAGCCCAAAGTCCTTCATTGATGAGCAGTTTGCATGAATTTGTATTAAAACAATTCATTACATACATTTTTGTTTAAAGTATACTTTGTGTAAAAGTTTACTACTGAGAAGTGAGTTTGCAAAAGTGTGCCTTGCACAAAATATAGCACAAACACCTGAAATTTGTCATTTTTGCATGTTCTTGGGTGGTTTGTGCTCTTTTTCACAGAAAGTGCCCTTTTGGGAAGCCACTTTGCACCTTAGGAGCATATCCACTAATCGCGGGGGTAGTCTCTTGAAGCTATCATGGTGCAATAACTTGCAAAAAGACCTACTTTTAAGTCCAAAACCCCCATGGTATCTGCAGAGGGTGTTCCCAGCTTTCTCCCTGAAAGATACAATGGAGGTTTGGACTTACCACAGAGACCCATGATACCTGCATGCAGGGCAGTACCGAGTGAAGATCGCGCCCTGAGCGACTTGCAAATCGGGCGCGTGCCCCCCCCCATGGCGGAGAGAGAGAGAAGAGGCGCAACCAATGTGCAAGTCGCTGGCATGCTAAGCAGATCTGTCCCTCCCTGCTTAGCATGCCGGCAAGAAGCTTTAAGGGGCGCATTTTAGCTGTCTGCCATTACCTGCCGCCGCTGAGAGAAGAAAAAGTGGCGGCGGCAGGCAACGGAAAAAAAGTTAAAATGTGCGCCTTAAGCCTTTGCGCCCTGTGGACGGCCGCCCCGCTCGCACATGGCTAGGTACAGGCCTGCTTGCATGGGCAGGTAGCGCGGGAAGTCCTGTGGTGCCTGCCAATGTAGGGATTGCGAGTCTTTGTGGGGAGTAGCCTAATGGTTAGAGCACTAGCTTAAGAACCAAGCAAACTGGTGTTTGATTCCCACTAGCGCTCTCTGTGGCCTTGGGCAGGTCACCTAAGCCTCCAGTGCCTCAGGATAAATCCAAGTTATCAATGTCCCTGTTTAATGTACATTACTGAGTTTTAAATTACAATGTAAAGTGCTTTGATTGAAATGATGAAGTGGTATAAAAACCTGTTAAATATATAAAGTGGCAAAGTAGGACAGGTAACAGTAAGATAGACAGAGCTCTTTCAGATACAATATTGTCAGTGCCACAGATGTAAAAATCTGCTGCAGCAACTTGTAAAGTGGTCTTCCCCCTTTAAGCACTGATCCCCCCCAGAGAGCTCCCAGTCCCCATTGGGAAACTGTCTGGGGTTGATCAGTGCACCTCCTGATCAATTTCAAAGCCTGGCTAAACTAGTTGGTGATCACCACTCCATACACAACTAACACTCCCAGCTAGCCAATCGGGCCCTTGACTCCTCCTCCTCCTCCCCTCCAAAATGTTAAACTCCCAGCTAATCAATCAGGCTAGTGGAACTCCCCTGACCCCCCTTTCCCCATCAAGGCTGTACATGAAATCCATGGTGATCTAGTGGCAACAGGGGGTGGAAGCAGTGCTTTCTGTTCCTGCCCAGTGCATCGTGGCATCTCAGAATGGCTGTAATTACACAAGTCATGGCCATTTTTGTTAGTACTTCTGAAGAGGCACCAACAATGATATAAGGTTGTAGGGGGGCCTGATCGGTGCTAGGGAGACAATCACAGGCTCGAACAACCCCACAGCAGAGTCGGCTGTAGCTAAAGCTAAAGATGTAATCTACAGCCATGATAAGGCATTTTTGGCAGCCATCACACAAATTATTGTCACGTGGTGACTGGCAAAAATCAGAATGCCTGCTGCTCATCCTAATCCCACCTTCCGCCGCCACCCCCCCAGGTTCTCTGCAGAAAAGTGCCTTCGATATCTGCATTTCCCCCACGTTAGCTGCTATCTCCTGGCGCTAATTCCATGTTAGCCCATGGTGGCAGCTAAAGCCATTTAGTAGACATGGCCCCTTAGTATTGTACATAAGAGTGCATCTGAAAGAACTTCAATTTAAGTCAATTTTCTAGTCTGTATATTTTTATTACTTTCCTTAGATTCCTAGATGCTGTAGTCCCTGAACTTTAAATTTTAAGTGCCGCCAAGTGATGCTCCAAAACCAAGAAAATTTCCCTCTCATGTTAAAAGACTCACTAATTCTATTACATAGCAGGTCATTTTCAAGGCCATTTACCTGAATACTACCGATTTACCCAGTTAAATTGGCCTGACTGAAAATTGCCCTTTTCTAGCTGGTTAAAAGTTCAAGTGTTTCCGTAATATATGCCCCTATAGCAGACCTAAAAGATGCATTCTCAGGAGTGGGTTTATGTTAGGGGAGGAAAACATCCTGCCTAGGTTGGATTTCTTAGATGGAAATCACATAAATGCTTTTAGCACCCCTAGGTAACTTTTGAAGAGGACCTAACGCATCATGTCCCCTCTCTGGCCTTATTCAAACCCTGCCTAAAAGCTCACCTTTTTAGGGTGCTATTATATTTTAATCCCTCAGTCTACTCATTTGGTCTTAACCAGTCCATAATAAATGAAACTTTCTAATTCCCGTATGTCATCTGTTTGTCTTTCTTGGAATAGACTGTAAGCTCCATAGCGCAGGGATTGTCGCTTATGTCTATGTACAGCTCCAGTAGCTCCAGTAATTTTGCTACAAGGTATGTGGTCAACATGTGTCTGTGTATTCTGCAACTATGCAGATGGAAAATTATCCCATTATAGTCACTGCCGTGCATTATAGCGGCCTCCCCTCCTCCACATCATTTCTCATCAGGAAACAGGGAGATAGTATAGAAATGCTGATAAATTAGTACAGGACATAACATCGTGTTTGCAGGTGGTACCTTCTTAGATAAATAAGTTTAGCAAATCGCAAAACAATGCTATGATCAGTCAAAGAGGGATGACATACATGATGCAGCTGTTCTGAATCTTTTATCATTAGCATTTTATTAAAAATTGATATAAAGCAAAAAAAAGGTTTAAACGTTCAAACTTCTGTTTTCAAGTCCTTTATGTCCTGATGACCAGTTTTATAAATAAGAGGACAATCAGGTTTTTTTTAATGCAAGAGATATTTTTTATTCTATAGGGTTTAATTCCTTTTAGATCCACACACACACACACACATACGCCTCTAACTCTATTTGAGTGCCTTTTGCGGTATTGATCACATTTGACCATTCCATTAAAAATACAATTGATTTCCTTGAAGCACTGGACTGCTGCTGTTGACTTTGATCTTTGCACCACCATCATATTTCTTGTGCTCTTGTAAAAAAAAAAGAAACCCATCAACTTTTATTGACCGAGTCACACACTGAGATCCTCATGTAAGAATCTTTAGAATTCTGCCTTTGGTCTCTAACAAGCCTGCATTAAGCTAGTGAGAAACTCGAAAATATTTTCTGGCTATGTGCTCATTCCACTGAATTCATTTCCATACTAGCTTTTTTAGCCTTATAATAAGATTTAATAATTTAAAATTCAAATCAAAGTGAAGGCATTTGGGTGAGCATATGGTTGTTCATTATTTGGCAGTGTGGAATTTTTTGTAGACTGGTGTTACCATGTTCCCAAGAGCAATTACAATATAAAGTGACCCTTTTACTAACACTCAGCTCAAGCTATCTACCATATAGCTGAAGTGAGGTTCATGACTGTTATGGTATGAGCAAAACTAACTCGTTTGGAGAAACTGCCCCCCATAGAAATAAGCTTGAGTTAAGTGTTAGTAAAAAGGGCCCTAAGATGCATTGTGAGTTAAAGAAATGTTGAGGTCACACTTACGTAGGATGCAAAATGTATTTTCTAGTAGACCCTGTTGTTGGGTTTACGTGCAGTGGTAATTTAGGTACTTGTCTGCATTCTATTATTTTTTAGTTAGTCACAGCAATAAGCAATGGCCAGACAGAAAATTAAATAAAATATGTTTACATTTTATGTACCATATATTTTATTTTCAGGGTCAGTTCAAGGTTGCATCAGTGTACACTGTTGTGTCAATGCTGACTCCTGGCAAATCTCTAGCCTTATTCCAAAGCCAGGCTAAAAAAAACCCCTCTCTGAGAATGCTTTTGGATCGGATGGTCCTCAATCTCTTGTCCACAACTTATGTGTATCTTACCATACTCTAGTCCCCATTTTTGCTATGTGTTTGATTAGATTGTAAACTCTGATGAACAGGAACTGTGTATTACATCTATATGTATAGCGCTGCGTATGCCTTGTAGTGCTATGCAAATGATTAGCAGTACTAATAGCAATGCAACGTGTGCCTTTGAGTCAATGCTGACTCTTGGCAACCCAGCAGCTCCTGGGTTAGTGCTATTTTAATCCCTCTGGGGATACAAGGAAAAAATATCTGAATTATAACCCACCTTGAGCTTCTCCTGAACAAGAATGTGTGACCAATGAACAGAAATACAAAATATCCATTGTCCCATGTATGATACTAAATAGAATTTTCTTTAATTGTTCAGTCCTCTGAGAATCTGTTTAGTCTAAACAAGCTATGATTAATACTGAATGTGAAAAAATAATTAATTTCAGTTTTAATTCATACATAAAAGCAATATTAAATATTTCAAACAATGTGGATTAAAAATTGAAAAAAATTATGGTATAAGTCTAAAGACAAATCAATGGGGAATAGAGCCCAATCATGAAATGGCCTCTTGTATTACTAAAAAATCAGAGTAAGTTGCATTGGAAAGGTCACAATATAAAATTATATTGCAACACCTGTTTGGCAACAACAGATACACCAGTTGCATTCAATTGAAAAATCGAATATGCTGGGACTATACCTTACTCAGCCTATCTCCACCCTGCAAACATCCTTTTTCCACTAATGGACACGGGCTTTCTGCATAGTTACAATGGACGTTTACCTAAGGGTTTTCTTGCCAATGTATCACCCGGCCTAGCATGCCAGCCTTGTCTTCCGAGGCAATGGCGGAGGTAAAAGGTGACTTGCCCACGGTCACAAGGCGTGCCAGTGAGACTTGCCCTAGCTCTTCTTGGTTTTAGGCAGTTGCGGCTCTCATCCATCTGCCTTCCCTCTCTCTTGTACCCCTTGTTCTGCCTGCCCCACTTTTGCAGGTCAATTGATGAAAACAAAGGCAAGTCAAGAAAGAAGTATAACACAGGTACACTAAAAACTTTTTTTAAACTGCCTCTAATGTTTCGATTGATTTTTACGTTTTTTGGTGCGCTGAATCCAAATCTGGTAACCAATTTGCTCCATCACGTACAGATTTTTTGCTACATTGGGTTAGCAGTTTGAGGTGAACGTTTCAGATTGAGTGCGATCGAGATAAAAGTTTCTTGGATGAATTCTTTATACTAATTGTTTAGTAGTTATTCAATAAGAATAAAGAAAATTGTAACAAGGCAGCACATAAGAATAGAGTAATGTCAACAAAACACACTGTGATGGTAGCAAAATTGTCTGCACTTAAAACAGCCACATACATGTGCACAAACATTGAGCATATAAGAGCGAGGTTAGACACAAAGCAAAGCAAAGAAATGTGCAAAAAATGTTGTACAGGTATGTATGTAAGAATAGAAAACGCAAACCGCACCATTGCAATACATGAAGACAAACACCCGATGGTGTGAAAATAAAATTCTAATAAATGAGATCCGACACTGTGGTAATAACTAGCAAATTTTTATTTCAAAGTTTAGTAAAAACACGATATTTGTCAACACAGTTTAGATTTTAAAGTCATTCTTGGGTCAATCAATCTCCTGGTGGGCCCGTTTCTTCTTCCCCCGAATGCTTCTCTTGGTGCGCTGCTTGGCGTATTTTTCATCTGGGGTTTCCCGCAGCAGCAACCAGCAGAAATCAGCCATCATAGTGGTGTTCCATCTTCCTTGGTACCTTCTCTCTGCGTCCTTGATGTCCTGGTGAAACCTTTCACCTTGTTCTTCACTGTACGCCCCCAAGTTTTCGGGAAAGTAGTTCACATGGGAGTGCAAGAAATGGACTTTCAGGCTCATGTTACAGCCTTGTTCTTTGAAGGCATTGAGCATCCTGGCAACAATATCCTTATAGTTCTCATCCCGCCTGTTCCCCAAGAATTTGAGAACAACATCCTTGAAGGAATCCCAGGCTTTTTTCCTTCTCAGACATCGTTTCAGCGAATGCTCCATCTGAAATGAGTTTCCTTATATCAGGGCCAACAAACACTCCTTCCTTTAGCTTTGCTTCAGAAAGTCGGGGGAACTTTGAGCAAAGGTACCGAAAGCACTCACCATCTTTTGGAAGGGACTTGATGAAGTGC